>CM019718.1:37099748-37712248 GCA_009760885.1 Achatina immaculata | reverse complement strand
TATAATCTCCAGTCAATTTAGACAGTATGCAATCTACAATCACTTTACATATAGTATGCAATCTGCAATCAGTTTAGACAATATTCAATCAACAACCAATTTATAGACTTCTTCTTCTTCTTCTTCGTTCACTTCTACCACCAAAAACCGCACTGTGAACCTACTGAATTCACGCGTGTGGTTCTCGTTAGGTCCCGTGGTCCCCTGTGTGGTCCAAAATAGACCACACGAGATCCACGAGAGGACCACAAGGGGTTCAGAGTATCACAGTGCTTTAGCCAGTATTCTTGGTGGGTCTCGGAAGCGGGATTGCGTGACACCGTGGTTTTCATTGCACCAGTTTAGTCTAGGGTTGGACTTTCTCACCGGAAGACCTCGACGTGTTTAGGATATCAGTGCATCCCCGCTGGGTGAGAGGCGGTAGCCCACCCAGGCCAGAGTTGGACTTTCTCACCGGAAAACCTCGACGTGTTTTGAGATACCCGTGTATCACCGCCGGGTGAGAGGTGGTTGCCCATCCAGTCCAGTGTTGGACTTTCTCACCGGAAAACCTCAGCGTGATTAGGATACGCAAACATCCCCGCCGGGTGAGAGGTGGTTGCCTATCTAGACTTCCCTGGTCCAGTGTCTCCGACTTCAGCATTTTGCGGTCGTGGCCGCTACCCTTCCTAGTTGTGACCAGGATGGAGCTTTTGTCCAGGAGGACGAATCCTCGCCACTAGTGACTTCTACCCCTGGGTTGAGCCGGTTTAGGCATTATCCCAGTATGGGCGTGTTTGGGACGGGACCGACCTCTAGAGCAGAGGTACTGTGACATGCATAGCCTTCAAGATTCACCCCTGGTATGAGCCGGTTTAGGCAAAATTCACCAGTATGGGTGTTTATCAGGCGTTACCGACCTCTAGAGCGAAGGTGGCGTGACATGTCTAGCCATCAAGTTCCACCCCTGGTGTGTGCCGGTTTAGGCATATTTCACCAGTGTAGGTGTATTTCGGACGTGGGCGGCCTCTAGAGCAGAGGTGCCGTGGTATAGCTCTCGTAGCGATAATACTGGACATACCGGTTAAACTTCACTTTCCACCACCTTTTCCCATCGGCTCCGCACAGCAACCTTTATTTCTTTTCCGCATTTACTTCCTTAACCGGGAGGAGCTTCACTCCACGCGCGGCATTTGAAGAGTCTCACCAGCAGTGTCTTAACCTCTGGGACAAGCCGGTTCATGCATTTCACCCGATATGAATGCACTCAGGACGTGGCCGACCTCCAGACCAGAGGTGCCGTGATTTGACTGTTTGCTTCGCTTTATCCTTTCTACCACCTTTTCCGCAGTGATACTGCGCGGCAACCTCATTTGCAAATTTCTTCATTGGCCGGGAGGAGCACCGCTCCACGCATGGCAGCTGAAGATCTCGCCAGCAGCGGCAATTTATAGACAAAATTCAGTCTACTATCATTGAGACAATATACAATCTAAAATCACTTTACAGACAATATTCAATCTAAAATCACTTTACAGACAATATTCATTCTAAAATCACTTTACAGACAATATTCAATCTAAAATCACTTTACAGACAATATACAATCTAAAATCACTTTACAGACAATATACAATCTAAAATCACTTTACAGACAATATACAATCTAAAATCACTTTACAGACAATATACAATCCATGTTCCTACTCAGCTTTGTTCTGTACAAAAAAAATCTAACATTTTTTAGTTTCTTCTTCTTCTTCTTCTTCTTTCCACTCCTGGAATGTGTGAGCTGATTCTCTGTTCTTGTTTTACGATATTAAAGTTCACATTAATTATTATAAACAAGTTAGACAACTTTCACAGTACATTCTTATGTACAAGTTAATAAAAATTCACAGTAAATTCTATGTACAAGTTAGTCAACGTTCACAATACATTCTTACGTACAGGTTAGTCACTCATCAATATATATTTATCAGATTTGACTCTACATCATGTGTAAATATCAACAAACATTCACATTACATGCCTGTGTTCACACAGTGTCAAAGTTGATGCTACATGTCACACATACAACATCTTTGTTTACTTGTTACATCACTGATCACGTGTTCTAGAATTATTTGCTTTAGTAGCTCAAATTTTCAAATATGTCCGCACTTCTCAATGTGTGTTTGAAGAGATAGTAATTAAAGTGTTAATGTTCTCTAGTCACATTAGACAGATCCTTTCTAATGTTGGCAAGCACTTTGTTCGCTTTGATAAGGGGGTTGCCATGGTGGGATATCTCATTGTCTAAACTTCAGGGAGGTCTAATTGTTAGTTCTGATGGGAATTTTTATCGGGTTTAATTGTTAATTATCTTGTGTTTTGTGTGAGTGTCAGCAATCGATTTCGGGGAGTTGGCAGGCTGTGGACAATGTGGTGTCAACGTTTTATTAGGTCTTCTTAGAAAATGTGATGAAATAACAATATCTAAGCAGGTCATCTCTGCTGATATCAGCTTCATTTACTCATCATTAAACTCATAAAAGTAAGTAACAAATTTCCTAATCATTAAACTCATAACAGGAAGTAACAAATTTACTCATCATTAAACTCACTACAGTAATATCACATTTAATCATCATCAAAATCACGACAGTATGTAACACATTTATTCGTCATTAAACTCACAACAGTAAGTAACAAATTTTACTGACACAAAGAAGCACACATTGAGACTGATCATACTCTAGTGTAGAAGACACTATATCAAATCATACTGTAGTGTAGAAGACACTATATCAAATCATACTCTAGTGTAGAGGAAATTATATCAAATCATACTCTAGTATAGAGGAATTATATCAAATCATACTCCAGTATAGAGAAATTATATCAAATCATACTCTAGTGTGGATGAATTATATCAAATCATACTCTAGTATAGAGGAATTATATCAAATCATACTCTAGTATAGAGAAATTATATCAAATCATACTCTAGTGTAGAAGAATTATATCAAATCATACTCTAGTGTAGAGGAATTGTTTCAAATCATACTCTGGTGTAGAAGAAATGATATCAAATCATACTCTAGTGTAGAAGAAATGATATCAAATCATACTCTAGTGTAGAAGAAATGATATCAAATCATACTCTAGTGTAGAAGAAATGATATCAAATCATACTCTAGTGTAGAAGAAATGATATCAAATCATACTCTAGTGTAGAAGAAATGATATCAAATCATACTCGTGGTGTAGAGGAAATGATATCAAATCATACTCGTGATGTACATTGATTAACTGGGATATCAGACAACTGCCATGACTACAACAAATCCTAAACACGAGGGCGTCCCACGAGTAATTCTAGAAGGCACGTAACGGTGTCGGACTAAAGGTCGAGGTCGCGGAATTGTCCATGTTCCTGTACTGACAACACCATGCTAGATGCCAGCACTAGCTAGGTGCCCTCCGTCATTTAAAGAAGGAGTAATGGTCCAAATAGGAGGTTAGTGGTCCAAATAGGAGGTTAGTGGTCCAAATAGGAGGTTAGTGGTCCAAATAGGAGGTTAGTGGTCCAAATAGGAGGTTAGTGCAGAGATAGGATTTCGGAACACGAAACAGGTGCCAGTTGTGGAAATTCATCTTCAGTTTGTAGAAGTCTCTAGATACAGTGTGATGATCAGCAGCGTCTCACAAAATGGTGTCCAGAATTTTTAACTGGCAAATGACAATCGGTGACGTAGCTCAGAGTGGCGGACCCACGGCAGCAGGTACGACAGAGAACAAAATGAATGTCGATAAGAGAAAATTCTAGCTTACGATTTCTAAATTTTACAGACGAGAGAATTTTAACGTCTACAGAGATGAGTATTATAATTTTAGAGGAGAGAGAATTTTAACTTTTGAGAAGAGAGAATTCTGACTTTACGGAAGAGGAATTATAACTTTAAAGAAGAGAGGATTCGAATTTGTAAGAAAAAAGAATTCTAACTTTATGGAAGAGATTATTTTGTTTAAGGAAGAAAAGATAATTTTAACTGAAAGATTTAGCTTCAGTCAAAGAAGCGAAACATATGTAAATCATATGCAGTCTGTGCTTGTTTTTTTAAATGGACTTGTTGTTTTCTTCATGTTAAGCCAGCTGTGTAAGTGCTTGTGTTGTCATAGCAATCGTCTGGTCCTCACTCTGTCAGTACTCGTATAACGGCAGGCGTGGCTTACCTTCATAAGCTCCACCAGGAAGTGACATCTGTATATAACTTGGTGCTTTGCGTCGACAATTTATCTGTTAATACTACCAGAAGACGTGTAGGACACAAAAACCAGTTCAGATTGTTTTACTACTTTTAACTTTATTTCTTAATGATAGCAGAAGACATGTAAGAGAAGAAAGAATCAAAGATCAGTTCACATTCTTTTACGACTTTTATTGAAGCGGCTTGTGTAGAGAGAAGGCTCTAATTTCAGAACATGAGGAACAGAAAAGCTCTCGTTTTTGTAAGCGTCTTCCATCATTCAGGCAAAATTTAAAGAAGAAGAAGCAGCAGAAGATCAATGGTCTTTGTGGAACAGTTGTATTCAGCAGATGACGGTAGCTGTCAGTGTGGCACAAATCTGCATGCCGTCTGAAATTAATGGAGCACGCTTTTCTCTCACTGTAGCAAGATCTGAGACAAATTGTCCTGCATCAAGAGATCTGAGGCAAGTTGTCCTGGATCAAGAGATCTAAGTCAAGTTGTCCTGCATCAAGAGGAAAATTGTCCTGGATCAAGAGATCTGAGGAATGTTGTTCTGCATCAAAATATCTGAGGCAAATTGTCCTGGGTCAAGAGATCTGAGGCAAGTTGTCCTGCATCAAGAGATCTGTGGCATGATATTCTGCATCAAAAGATCTGAGGCAAGTTATCCTGGATCAGGGGATCTGAGGCAAGTTGTCCTGGATCAGGAGATCTGAGGCAAGTTGTCCTGGATCAGGAGATCTGAGGCAAGTTATCCTGGATCAGGGGATCTGAGGCAAGCTATCCTGGATCAGGAGATCTGAGGCAAGTTATCCTGGATCAGGAGATCTGAGGCAAGTTATCCTGGATAGGGGATCTGAGGCAAGTTGTCCTGGATCAAGAATTCTGAAGCAAGTTGTCCTGGATTAAGAGATCTAAGGCAGGTTGTCCTGGATCAAGAATTCTGAAGCAAGTTGTCCTGGATTAAGAGACCTAAGGCAAGTTGTCCTGGATTAAGAGATCTAAGGCAAGTTGTCCTGGATTAAGAGATCTAAGGCGAGTTGTAATGCATCAAAAGATCTGAGTCACGTTGTCATTAATTAGGAAATATGAGCCACGTTGCCATACATCAGGAGATCTGAGGCAAGTTGTCCTGCATCAAGAGATCTGAGGCAATTTGTCATAGATCAAGATATCTGAGGCAAGTTGTCCTTCATCATGAGATCTAAAGCAGGTTATCCTGCATCAAGGGATCTAAGGCAAGTTATCCTGGATGAAGAGATCTAAAGCAGGTTATCCTGCATCAGGGGATCTAAGGCAAGTTGTCCTGCATCAAGAGATCTAAGGCAGGTTATCCTGCATCAATGGATTTAAGGCAAGTTGTCCTGCATGAAGAGACCTAAGGCAAGTTATCCTGCATCAAGAGATCTGAGCAAGGTGTCCTACACCAAGAGATCTGAAGTAAGCTGTCCTGCATCGAGAGATCTGAGACAAGTTGTCCTGCATCAAGAGATCTGAAGCACGTTATCTTGGATCAAGAGATCTAAGGCAAATTATCCTGCATCAAAAGATCTCATGCAGGTTGTCCTGGTTCAAGAGATCTAAGGCAAGTTGTCCAGGATCAAGAGATCTAAGGCAATTTGTCATAGATCAGGAGTTCTGAGGCAAGTTGTCCTGAATCAAGAGATCTATGGCAAGCTGTCCGGCATCAAGAGATCTGAGCAAGGTGTCCTACACCAAGAGATCTGAATTAAGCTGTCCTGCATCGAGAGATCTGAGACAAGTTATCCTGTATCATGCGATCTGAAGCAAGGTGTCATGGATCAAGAGATCTGAGTCATTTTGTCCTGCATCAAGAGATCTGACGCACGTTATCCTGAATCAAGAGATCTGAAACAAGATGTTCTGGATCAAGAGATCTGAGTCATGTTGTCCTGCATCACGAGATCTGAAGCACGTTGTCCTGTATCAAGAGATCTAAGACAAATTATCCTGCATCAAAAGATCTCATACAAGTTGTCCTGATTCAAGAGATCTAAGGCAAGTTGTCCAGGATCAAGAGATCTAAGGCAAGTTGTCCTGCATCAAGAGATCTAAGGCAAGTTGTTTTGTATAAAGAGATCCGAGGCAAGATGTCATAGATCAGGAGTTCTGAGGCAAGTTGCCCTGAATCAAGAGATCTAAGGCAAGCTGTCCTGCATCAAGAGATCTGAGGCAAGGTGTCCTTCATCAAGAGATCTAAGGCAAGTTGGCATGGATCAGGAGATCTGATGCAAGTTCTTCTGCATCACGAGATCTGAAGCACGTTGTCCAGGATCAAGAGATCTAAGGAAAGGAGTTCTGCATCAAGAGATCTGAGGCAAGGTGTCCTTCATCAAGAGATCTGAGGCAAGTTGTCCTGAATCAGGAGATCTAAGACAAGCTGTCCTGCATCAAGAGATCTGAGGCAAGTTGTCCTTCATTAAGAGATCTAAAGCAAGTTGTCATGGATCAGGATATTTGAGGCAAGTTGCCATAGATCAGGAGATCTGAGGCAAGTTGTTATGCATTAAGAGATCTGAGACAAGTTGTCTAGGATCAAGAGATCTAACGAAAGGTGTTCTGTATCAAGATATCTGAGGCAAGTTGTCCAGGATCAAGAGATCTAAGGAAAGGTGTTCTGTATCAAGAGATCTGAGGCAAGTTGTCATAGATCAGGAGTTCTGATGCAAACTGTCCTGAATCGGGAGATCTAAGGCAAGCTGCTCTGCATCAAGAGATCAATAGATCTGAGGCAAGTTGTCTTAGATCATTAGGTCTGAGTCCAGTGGTCCTGAATCAGAAAATCTAAGGCAAGTTGTCCTGCATCAAGAAATCTAAGGCAAGCTGTTCTTGACAAAAAGATCTGAGGCAATGTGTTCTACATCAAGAGATCTAAGGCAAATGTTTCTGGATCAGGAGATCTGAGGCAAGTTGTTCTGCATCAAGAGATCTGAGGCAAGCTGTCCTGGAGCAGGAGATCTGAGACAAATTGTCCTGCATCAAGAGATCTGAGGCAAGTTGTCATAGATCAGGAGGTCTGAGGCAAGTTGTCATAGATAAAGCGATCTGCGGTAAGTTGTCCTGCATCAAGAGATCTGAAACAATTTGTCCTGGATCAAGAGATCTGAGGCAAGTTGTCATAAATCAGGAGATCTGAGGCAAGTTGTCCTACATCAGGAGATCGAGTTATGTGCTCTTACTTTTACTTAAAGATGTCGCCACCAGAATTTGTCTTCTTTTATATTTTTTCGCTAACGTCTTCACCTTTTATCCAAAACATTTGTCCCTAAAAGGGGACAGAGAATAAATTGGTGCTCTAAAGTGTTCTGTCATCTATTAAGCCATTTCTTTTTCGAAAAGAACGACATGAACATCACTGACAGTGAGGCTATAGAGAACTCTTAACCCAGTCCAAAGGCCAGCATTTCAAAATGTATAAATCACAGAAAACCCACTCTACAAAACCCACTCTTCAAAACTACAAGACTGTGGGCAAACAATGGGAGGGAAGAATTATTATTTGAAATCTTGACATACGGTGCTGGTTTGCTTTCCTCTCATTTTGCTCAAATATGGTCATATCTGCCGGTGTGTGTCTAGATAGGGGTAACTCGTGTTTTTCAATCACTCAGTATGTGCTCGACACAGGCTAAACACATTTTTATCTCACTGACTCAATACAAGATCATTGTACACTGGCAAGCGTTCAGCTTCCTTTTCACATTTCTATTGGTCGCTGCTCTCTCCTGTTGTTCTCATTGTAGCAAGAAAAAAAGTCATGTACGCTTGCAGGCTGTACGCGAAGTGAAACTAGAACACGTCTCAGAGTGCCAATCTAAATTCTGGTCAAATATTTCCTTTTTTTATTATTTTAAAATTTAAATGTGAACTTTTCGCGTCATATCACAATCTTGTTCTTGTTCTGAACTTTTTCGCATCATATCAGTCTTGTTCTTGCTCTGAACTTTTTCGCATCATATCACAGTCTTGTTCTTGCTCTGAACGTTTCGCGTCATATCACAATCTTTTTTAAGATGCTGTCAAACTGATGACTGTACATTCCTGAAATAACGAAAGTTTCAGAAATAATTATTCTGTAGCATTGGAGAAGACATAGAGAGATGACAAAGATAGTCTGATATGATAATTGTTTTTAAAAATCATCGGCAGAGTTGTTGGAATTATATGAATGTCCACGTCATCATCATCATCATGAAATATTCCGTTTTAGCATGCACATTTTCAAATATATAAGTACAAGAAAAGTACATTTTGTTGCTTTGAAATACCACATGTGTCATGTGTTTCCTGTGTCGTGTGTCCTGTATTGTGTGTCATGTGTCCTACGTTGTGTGTCATATGTCGTGTGTCATGTGTCCTACGTTGTGTGCCATGTGTCCTGTGTCAAGTGTCCTTTATCGTGTGTCATGTGTCCAGTGTTGTGTGTCATGTGTTCTGTGTCCTGTTTCATGTATCGTAGGCTTTGTATAGTGTGTCATGTGTCCTGTATCGTGTGTCATGTATCCTGCGTTGTGTGTCTCGTGTCCTATGATGTGTATCATGTGTCCGGTGTCATGTGTCATCTGTCCTGTGTCATGTGTCTTTTGTTGTGTGTCGTGTGTTGTGTGTCTCGTGTCCTGTGGTGTATGTCATGTGTCCCGGTCTTTGATATCCTTATAACAGATTTTCCAGTTTGCATTTCACTGTTTCCGGTAGATCCAAAAATATTTTTCACATGTAAAGAATGGAGTGCAGTCTTGACAGCGAGAAACAAGACGTGGTTAGAAGAATCTCTATAATAATCTTGACAGCGAGAAACAAGACGTGGTTAGAAGAATCTCTATAATAATCCTGACAGCGAGAAACAAGACGTGGCTAGAAGAATCTCTATAATAATCTTGACAGCGAGAAACAAGACGTGGCTAGAAGAATCTCTATAATAATCTTGACAGCGAGAAACAAGACGTGGCTAGAAGAATCTCTATAATAATCCTGACAGCGAGAAACAAGACGTGGCTAGAAGAATCTCTATAATAATCCTGACAGCGAGAAACAAGACATGGCTAGAAGAATCTCTAGATTAATCCTGACAGCGAGAAACAAGACGTGGCTAGAAGAAACTCTAGATTAATCCTGACAGCGAGAAACAAGTCGTGGCTAGAAAAATCTCTAGAATAATTAATCATACCCGGCTTTAGGCCAGCTGTTAGAGAGAATAGAAGGTTTCACTTCAAGTGCCAGGTGCATGTAAGTGAAATATTAACAGACGCTAGTCCACAACTACACCATCGCCAGTTACAACAGGAATTTTTTTTATATGACAAAAGAAAAGAAAATAAAGAAATCATGTAAGTTTGTTTACAAAGAAAATAAAGAAATCATGTAAGTTTGTTTACAAAGAAAATAAAGAAATCATGTAAGTTTGTTTACAAAGAAAATAAAGAAATCATGTAAATTTGTTTACAAAGAAAATAAAGAAATCATGTAAGTTTGTTTACATAAATGTCCAAAGGCTAGCGGAGAGTCCGTACATAAACCGAGAGAAGGCAATGGGAAACCACTGTTGTAGCTCCCAAGAACAATTATGCGTATTCCTAGTAATAGATTTGCCATGAACGACGTTAATGGGTGTTCTTTTGGAACAGCCTCGTCCTGTAGGGCAGCTCACGAGCCACAGGTGAGGCCAGATCATCATCAAGCTACTGCTGGCAAAACTAACTAATTTAAAATAGCAACATGGAATGTTAAAATTTTATTCCAGGCTGGAAAATTAGAAAATGTAAAGAGGGAAATGGAAAGGATGAAGATTAACATACTAGGGATGAGTGAAGTTACATGGACAGGTGCAGGGAAGATAAATTGTGATAAATATACAGTAATATATTCAGGAAGTTAGAAACATGAACGAGGAGTAGGAATAATATTTGACGAACAAACAGCAAGGACAATTGTAGGATATGTGAACATCTCGGACAGAGTCCTGCTAGCCCAACTGAAAGAACGACCACTAAACATAAATATTATACAAGTGTAGGCTCCAACAAAGTTCTGAAGAAGATGTACAGCTATTTTATTATGACATAGAGACACACAAAGTCACATGAAGTTACCATAGTCATGGGAGATTTTAATGCCAAAGTTGGTAAAGGAAGAACTTCAGACATCGTTGGTGACTATGGATTGGGGGAGAGGAATGACAGAGGTAGTAAATTAATTGAATGGGCAAGAATACATAGCATAGTTGCAGGAAACACCTGGTTTAAACAACATCCCTGAAGACTGGCAACGTGGTGCAGCCCAGACAAAAAAACTTTTAGCCAGACAGACTACGTATTAATCAATAAACGATTACAGAATGCATTACTGACAACAAAATCCATGCCAGGAGCCGACTGCAATAGTGACCATGATCCACTCTGTGGAAAAATTAGAATAAAGCTAAAGAAAGCATGCAGAAAAGTGAGAAACATCAACCTCAATACAGAACTCCTTAAAAATGGCCAAAAACTGCGAGAACAATACAGAGTTATTATAACAAGTAGATACAATTAAATAGCAAAGGCAATACGTATAGATGAACAATGGGCAATGTTAAGAGATTCTATCCACCAAAATGTTAAGGAGATAGTCTTATCTTATATCTTATATCCTTCCCGTGCCGTTAAACATCACATAGGGGTCGCAAAGTAGTTCGCCAATATTTCCTGTTTTCGGCGAGCTTTCAATCTTATCAAGAGATTTTATGCCTGTTAATTTGGCCTCTCTTAACAATGTACTTCTCACGTGGTCTGCCTCTTTTTCTTTGGCCTGTTGTGTTCCACTTGATAGCTTGTTTTGGGATTCTCTGAGCGTTTCTTCTCATCATGTGATCAACATATGTCCATCTCCTTTTCCTGATCACCTATGAGACATGTTGTTGTTCAGTCATCTGTCTTATCTGTGCATTATTCTTGAATTCGTTCCACTTGATGCCGAATAGTTTCCTTAAGCATTTGTTTTCGAAAAAGTATAATTTCTTGTTTATTTCTTTAGTTGTTTTCCAGCTGTCGCATGCATAAATGAGGGTGGATATTACATTTGAATTGAATAGTCTTAACTTGGTTTTTGTGCTTATAACTTTTGAATACAATATGTTCTCAAGATTCTTGAAGATTGATGATGCTTTTGCAATTCAAATTCTAACTTCCTTTCTGGTGTCACCATCCTGGTCTATGTAGCTGCCAAGTTATGCAAATTGATTGACTTCTTCAATATCTGTCCTTCTATGTGTATCTTTCCATTTTGATTAATGCGATTTTTCATTATTTTTGTTTTGTCCTTGTTAATTTCAAGTCCTATTTTTCTAGCCAGTGAAGACAGGATAATACCACCGAAAAAGCAAGCCCCCAAGAATAAATGAATAACAGATGATATCTTGGGACTGATGGATAAGAGAAGGAGGAGTAAAAATAACCAAGAAAAATATAGCAAGATAAATAATGAAATAAGATGCAAATAAAGAGAAGCGAAGGAAGTGTGGTTAAATGAACAGTGCAGACAAATTGAGGACTCCCATAATAAAGACAGTAAAAACATGCACAAACGAATTAGTGAACTCACAGGCAGGAAAACAAAATATACCACAGGATGCCTGAAATCAAAAGAAGGTAAAATGTTAATGGGAAAAGAAGACATTGTGAACAGGTGGACAGAATACATCAGTGAGATATATGGAGGAGAAAGACCAGAATTAACACCAGATACTGAAAACTGTGATGGACGCCAATAATTGAAGATGAAATCATAGATGCCATCAAACACATGAAGAAAGGAAAAGCGACTGGGCCTGATAATATAACAATAGAAGAAATAGAGGCGCTAGAGGAGATAGGAATAAAAATAATAACCAAGTTACTGAATGACATTTACAAAAGTGGTTATATTCCTAGTGACCTGATTAAATCCACGTTTATAGCACTACCAAAGAAACCAGGTGTAAAAGGATATGATGATCACATTGATATCAGCCTCTCATGTCACATAACAAAGCTACTTCTGATAATTATTATGAGAAGAACAAATAAAAAGATAAAAATGGAAATAGCAGATGAACAGTTCAGATTTGTTGATTTAAAGGGAACACACAATGCCATTTATGCTTTACGAACACCAACAGAAAGAGCTTTAGAAGTACAGAAAGAGATCTTTACTTATGCTTCATTGATGAACACATTGGTGTACCAAGGCATTCGACAAGGTGAAACATGATCAGATTGTTAAAATGTTTCAAGATGTAAACATAGACGGCAAAGACATGAGGATTGTAAAACATCTATACTGGCAGCAGGAAGCAGCGATTCGAGTTGAAAATGCAACAGGAAAATATCAACCAATAAAACACGGAGTGCAACAGGGATGTGTGCTATCTCCAGACCTTTCTTCTCTGTACAGCGAGAATATTCTAAGAACGATCATTTGAGAACCAGGTATAAAAATAAGAGGATACAATATTAACAACCTTCGGTATGCTGTATAATACAGTGTTATGCACCCACGAACGATGCAGATGATGAGATGAAAGACCATTTCTATCACCAATTGCAACACATCATCAACAAAGTCGCTAAACACGACATCCTAATTCCTATGGGAAACTTCAACGCTAAGGTAGGGAAAGGTAACACCGACGTTGAAAAAGTGATGGGGAAAGAAGGAATTGACATGGTAAATCAGAACGGAGAAAGATTCATTGAAATATGTCTAACAGAAGGCATGGTCATTGGAGGCACAATATTTCCACACAAAGAGATACATAAAACAACGTGGATATCTCCAGATGATAGAACTAGAAACCAGATAGATCATTTTTGTATTAGAAAGCAATACAGAGCATCTCTCATAGATGTAAGGGCTTATAGGGGTGCAGATGTTAACAGTGATCACAACCTGTGTATAGGGAAAATAAAACTAAAACTGAAAAGCCAACACAAGAAATCAATACACAGAAAGATAAACAGCCACAGCCCACAAAAAGAGAATACTAACAGTAATTTCAATCAGGAACTTGCCAATCATTCCAAAACACCCAGTGAAGTAGAGGAGATAGGTATAGATGAGTTATGGGATTCTTACAGCACAGCCATAACCACAGCAGCGAACGCAAGCGCTGGACTGAAAAAACGAAATAGAAAAGCATGGATATCAGAAAACACATGGAAGTACCTACATGAAAGACGAGCAGTCAGATTAGACATGTTGAATGCAAAAACAGACCTTGGAAAAGATCTGGAGAAAACAACATATAAAGAAATAGACAAGAAAGTAAAAAGTTCAGCTAGAAGGGATAAAAGAGAATACATAGACAATATGGCGAAAGAGGCAGAGAAAGCAGCAAAAACAGGAGACAGCAAAACTTTATATAACATACAAAAGAGGCTAACAAGTACAATTACATCTAAAGAAAGACCAATCCTTAGCAAAACTGGAACCCTATTAACATCAAGAAAAGACCAAAAGCAAAGATGGGCTGAACAAGAAATACTTAATCGACCACACCCAAAAGAATTGTTAAACCTTGAAACTGACATACCAGCTTCACAAGTAAATGTCAACCTAGATGAAATTACATTGCATGAAACTGAAACAACAGTGAATTTAATGATTAACAAAAAGCTGCAGGTGAAGATGAAATAGTGCCAGAAATGCTAAAAGCTATCAATAGTGACAATAGGAGACAAGTACAGAGAATGTTTCATAAGATTTGGAAAGAAGAAAAGGTCCCTTCTAAATGAAAAAAAAGGAATCATTGTTATAATACCAAAAAAAGGCAACCTTAGTGACTGTAACAATTGGGGAGGAGTAACCTTAATATCAGTTGTGTCAAAAGTATTTTGCAAGGTCATTTTGAATAGACTTAAAGATATAGTGGATACTGCAATGAGAGAAGAACAAGCAGGATTTCGAAAAGGGAGAAGCTGTCTCGACCAGATCTTTACTCTAAGAATAATACTTGAGAACATACTGAAAAGCAGAAACCACTAATACTGAACTTCATAGTCTTTAAAAAGGCATTTGATAGCACACACAGAGATTCATTGTGGAGAATTTTAGGTCTATATGGAATATCATCTAAAATTGTCAACATCATTAAGGACTTCTACAATGGATATGTTTGTGCAGTCAAAACAGAAAAAGGAATGAGTGAATAGTTCCAGATTGAAACAGGTGTGAAACAAGGATGTATACTATCTCCTTTACTTTTTGGAATTACAGTAGACTTCATAATGAGAAGTGCTGCACAGGTAACACAGGTATTGAATGGGTACATGAGACCCAACTATAAGATCTTGATTTTGCTGATGACATAACTTTTACCAGCAACAATGTGAATTTCATGCAAGAAAAAACAGATAGCCTGTCTTCACTGGCTAGTAAAATAAGACTTGAAATTAACAAGGACAAAACAAAAATAATGAAACTTCCCATTAATCAAAATGGAAAAATTCACATAGAAGGGACAGATATTGAAGAAGTCAATCAATTTGCATACCTTGGCAGCTACATAGACCAGGATGGTGACACCAGAGAGAAAATTAGAATTAGGATTGCATAAACAATCTTCAAGCGATCTTCAAGAATCTTGAGAACACATGGCATTCAAAAGTTATAAGCACAAAAACCAACTTAAGACTATTCAATTCAAATGTAATATCCACCCTCATTTATGTATGTGAAAGATGGAAAAGAACTAAAGAAATAGACAAGAAATTATACTTTTTTGAAAACAAATGCTTAAGGAAAATACTCAGCATCAAGTGGAATGAATTCAAGAGCAATACAGAGATAAGACAGATGACTGAACAACAACCAGTCTCATGGGTGATCAGGAAGAGAAGATGGACATATGTTGATCACATGATGAGAAGAAATAGTCAGAGTATCCCAAAACAATCAGAGTATCCCAAAACAAGCTATCAAGTGGAACACAACAGGCCAAAGAAAAAGAGGCAGACCGTGTGAAACTCTGAAGAGGACATTGTTAAGAGAGGCCAAATTAATAGGCATAAAATCCCTTGATGAGGTTGAAAGACTCGCTGAAAACAGGAAAAACTGGCTAACTACCTTGCGATCCCTATGTGACGTTTAACGGCACGGGAAGGATATAAGATAAAAAGTATGCTGACGACACAGTACTGATAGCTGAGAACCAACAAGACCTGCAAAATCTCTTAGATAAAGTCGCCAAAAAAAATGAACAGAAAGGCCTTACTTTGAACATCAAAAAGACAGAGACTATGGTTATATCTAAGAAACAGAATCCACCAGCATGCAGTATTAAATTAAATGGAACTATTCGAAAGCAGGTGCAGAAATTCAAATACCTTGGAGCAGTAATAACTTCAGATGGGAAATGCAGAACAGAAATTAGGAACAGATTAAGCCAAGCAAAGACTGCATTTCAGAGAATGAGAAACGTATTAGCTAACACATCTTTATCAATGAATGTTAGAAAACGAATCATAAACTGCTATATTGAACCTATCTTGTTATATGGAAGTGAATCATGGACAATAGGCAAGTCTGCACAAAAATCATTGGAAGCAGCAGAAATGTGGTTTATTAGAAGAATGTTGCGAATCCCCTGGACAGCAAAAATAACTAATGGAGAACATATTTCTCTTATTTGAGAAAAGTTAGAAAGAGAGAAATATCTTGTCAAAAAATAAGAGAGAGACAATGTACTTTCATAAGACATGCAATGAGAAAAGGGGGCATTGAAAATATTGTGCTATCACTGTGACAAGACAACATGGCACACTACTGTGAAAAAAGAGCATAGCATACCACTGTGATAATAGAGCATAGCACTCACCCTGACAAGAGAATATAGCACATCACTGTAACAAGAGAATATAGCACATCACTGTGACAAGAAAACATAGCACACCACTGTGACAAGAAAACATAGCACACCACTGTGACAAGAAAACATAGCACACCACTGTGACAAAAAAAGACAGCACACCACTGTGACAAGAAAACATAGAACACCACTGTGACAAGAAAACATAGCACACCACTGTGACAAGAAAACATAGCACACCACTGTGACAAAAAAGACAGCACACCACTGTGACAAGAAAACATAGGACACCACTGTGACAAGAAAACATAGCACACCACTGTGACAAGAAAACATAGTACACCACTGTGACAAGAAAGCATAGGACACCACTGTGACAAGAAAAGACAGCTCACTTATCATACTCAGACATGAGATGACAATAGACAATACTCAGACATGAGATGACAATAGACAATACTCAGACACAAGATGACCGCAGTCATAATACTCACACATAAGAAGACAGCAGACTTAAAAATCAAACATAAGATGACAGCAAAAATCAAACATAGGATGACAGCAGACTTAATATTAAGACATATGATGACAGCAGACTTAATACTCCAACATGAGATGACAACAGGCTTAATACTCATACATGTGATGACAGCAGACTTAATATTAAGACATATGATGACAGCAGACTTAATACTCCAACATGAGATGACAGCAGGCTTAATACTCATACATGAGATGACAGAACAGAATACTCAGACATGAGATGACAACAGACTTAATACTCAGACATGAGTTGACAGAACAGAATACTCATACATGAGATGACAGCAGACTTAGTGCTCAGACATAAGATGACAGCAGACTTAATACTTAAACATGAGATGACAGAACAGAATACTCAGACATGAGATGACAACAGACTTAATACTCAGACATGAGTTGACAGAGCACAATATTTAGATCTGAGATGACAGAACACAGTACTCAGACATAAGATGACAGAACACAGTACTCAGACATAAGATGACAGAACACAGTACTCAGACATAAGATGACAGAACACAGTACTCAGACATAAGATGACAGAACACAGTACTCAGACATAAGATGACAGAACACAGTACTCAGACATAAGATGACAGAACACAGTACTCAGACATAAGATGACAGAACACATACTCAGACATAAGATGACAGAACACAGTACTCAGACATGAAATGACAGCACACAATACTCAGGCATGATAAGGAAGCAGATTTACTACTCGACAATGAAATAGGAATGTCTAGTCCAAGAATTTCAGCAGATGTGTTTTTGCTTTATTTATGTTGTATTTTAGTGTTTTGCTTAACTTTCTTTATTTTATAATTTAGTGTTTTGCTGTAACTTTCTTTATGTTAAATTTTAGTGGTTTGTCTAAATTAGCAGGATCCTATTTGATTATAAACCTCTGCTGTACCTTAGTCTCAATGTACCCATAGTCTCACTGTACCTTAATCTCAATGTACCTTAGTCTCACTGTACCTTAGTCTCACTGTTCCCATAATCTCACTGTACCTTAGTCTCACTGTACCTTAGTCTCACTGTACCCATAGTCTCACTGTACCTTAGTCTCACTGTACCTTAGTCTCACTGTACCCATAGTCTCACTGTACCTTAGTCTCACTGTACCTTAGTCTCACTGTACCTTAGTCTCACTGTACCTTAGACTCACTGTACCCATAGTCTCACTGTACCTTAGTCTCACTGTACTCATTGTCTGACTGTACCCATCTCACTGTGCTACTATATTTAAAGATGTTTACACTGATACAGGTACAATATATAGAAAGCTTTATTAATGTGGTTATGACATCTTCTGTATGTATTATTTGCGTATCTGTAAAGATATGTTGACATTGTCCTAAAGATATTTTGACATTTTCCAAAAGATATGTTGACATTTTTCTAAAGATATACTGACATCTTCTTAAAGATATGTTGACATTTTTCTAAAGATATGTTGACATCTTCCTAAAGATATGTTGACGTATTACTAAAGATATATTGACATCTTACTAAACATATATTGACATGTTACTAAAGATATATTGACATCTTACTAAAGATATATTGACATCTTACTAAACATATATTGACATGTTACTAAAGATATATTGACATCTTACTAAAGATATATTGACATCTTACTAAAGATATGTTGACATGTTACTAAAGATATGTTGACATGTTACTAAAGATATGTTGACATCTTACAAAAGATGTATTGACATCTTACTAAAGATATGTTGACATCTAACTAAAGATATATTGACATCTTACTAAAGATATACTGACATGTTACTAAAGATATATTGACATCTTACTAAAGATATGTTGACATGTTACTAAAGATATATTGACATGTTACTAAAGATATATTGACATCTTACTAAAGATATATTGACATGTTACTAAAGATATGTTGACATTTTCGTCATTTATTGAAGAAGCTCCAAAGATGACCGATTAATCAGGCAGTTCGTGTGTTCAGTGTCCAAGCTTTGAAACCGCCAGTTGGTGAGCAAAGAACTAGTACAACTTCTTTAGACCACAATGGAAACTTCATCTCAGTAACAAATAGCCTAGATCTTCTTCTTCTTCTTCTTCTCCTCCTCCTCCTCCTTCTTCTTCTTCTTCTCCTCCTCCTCCTTCTTCTTCTTCTTCTTCTTCTTCTTCTTCTTCTTCTTCTTCTTCTTCTTCTTCGCCTTCTTCTTCTTCTTCTTCTGCTCCTCCTCCTCCTCCTCCTCCTTCTTCTTCTTCTTCTTCTTCTTCTTCTTCTTCTTCACCTTCTTCTTCTTCTTCTTCTTCTGCTCCTCCTCCTCCTCCTCCTTCCTCTTCTTCTCCTCCTCCTCCTCCTCCTTCTTCTTCTTCTCCTCTTCCCCCCTCCTCCTCCTCCTCCTCCTCCTTCTTCTTCTTCTTCTTCTTCTTCTCCTCCCCCTCCTCCTCCTCCTCCTCCTTCTTCTTCTTCTTCTTCTTCTTCTCCTTCGTCTTCTTCTTCTTCTTCTTCTTCTTCTTCCTGGAACTATGATCTGATGTTTTGTGCCGCCGATGCAGGGAAGCGTTGAAGGAGCAGTATAGTCTCGGCTCTGTAGCGGGTTACGGTGGCTATATTTTAGTCCGGGAGTGGAGCTAAAGAAGCAGAGGATGTGGAGTGCTTCCTTAGCAGATGTCCGGAGATATAGAGACCATGACGATCTCTGTCCGCTTAGCCAGGCTAGGCCTGCTACTGGTGGGACAACGCAGAGGCCTTTGTCGGCTGTGGCTGGTCGACCGTGACGCTAACATGGCATGCAAATCGTTCCACTGTAGTCACATAAGAAGACTAATTGTCTCCCTGTAGTCACATAGGAAGACTAATCGTCTCCCTGTAGTCACATAAGAAGATTAATCGTTCACCTGTATTCACATAAGAAGACTAATAGTCTCCCTGTAGTCACATAAGAAGACTAATCGTCTCCCTGTAGTTACATAAGAAGACTAATCGTCTCCCTGTAGTCACATAAGAAAACTAATCGTCTCCCTGTAATCACATAGGAAGACTAATCGTCCACCTGTAGTCACATAAGAATAGTCACGCAGGAAGACTAATCGTTCACCTGTAGTCACATAGGAAGACTAATCGTTCACCTGTATCACATAAGAAGACTATTAGTTCCCTTTTAGTCGCATACGAAGACTAATCATCTCCCTGTAGTCACATAAGGAGACAAATCGTTCCCCTGTAGTCACAGAGGAAGACTAATCATCTCCATGTGGTCACACAGGAAGACTAATCATCCCCTTGTAGTCACATAGGAAGACAAATCGTCCCCTTGTAGTCACATTGGAAGACTAATCGTCCACCTGTAGTCACATAGGAAGACAAATCGTCCCCTTTGCAGTCACATAGGAACACAAATCGTCCCCTTGTAGTCACATAGGAAGACCTAATCACCCCTGCAGTCATCGTCCCCTTGTGGAAAATACAAAGACTATGTGTTTCTTGAATCTTTGTTCCTCCAGTGTCCTATGGCCCACAGTGTGGATTGTAGCCTTGCTCCATAATTTGTTAACGTTTCTTCAGTAGCTAAAGACGACGTCTCTAGTCTTATAATTTGTTGACGTTTCTTCAGTAGCTAATACGACGTCTCTAGTCTTATAATTTGTTGACGTTTCTTCAGTAGCTAATACGACGTCTCTAGTCTTATAATTTGTTGACGTTTCTTCAGTAGCTAATGACGACGTCTCTAGTCTTATAATTTGTTGACGTTTCTTCAGTAGCTAACTACGACGTCTCTAGTCTTATAATTTGTTGACGTTTCTTCAGTAGCTAACTACGACGTCTCTAGTCTTATAATTTGTTGACGTTTCTTCAGTAGCTAAAGACGACGTCTCTAGTCTTATACTATTTTGCATTAGTTTTTCTGAGTCCTCTTCCTCTTTTTCCAGTTGTTGTTTCTGAGAATTCATCAGTTAAGATCTGTGTCTACTGTAGTCTGGGCTATTTGTTACTGAGATGAAGTTTTCATTGGGTCTAAAGAAGTTGTACTAGTTCTTTACTCACCAACTGGCGGTTTCAAAGCTTGGACACTGAACACACGAACTGCCTGATTAATCGGTCATCTTTGGAGCTTCTTCAATAAATGACGAAAATGTCAACATATCTTTAGTAACATGTCAATATATCTTTAGTAAGATGTCAATATATCTTTAGTCTTCTTATATGACTACAGGTGAACGATTAGTCTTCTTATGTGACTACAGGGAGACGATTAGTCTTCTTATGTGACTACAGGGAGACTATTAGTCTTCTTATGTGACTACAGGGAGACGATTAGTCTTCTTATGTGACTACAGGTGAACGATTAGTCTTCTTATGTGAATACAGGGAGACGATTAGTCTTCTTATGTGACTACAGGGAGACGATTAGTCTTCTTATATGACTACAGGTGAACGATTAGTCTTCTTATGTGAATACAGGGAGACGATTAGTCTTCTTATGTGACTACAGGGAGACGATTAGTCTTCTTATGTGACTACAGGTGAACGATTAGTCTTCTTATGTGAATACAGGGAGACGATTAGTCTTCTTATGTGACTACAGGGAGACGATTAGTCTTCTTATATGACTACAGGTGAACGATTAGTCTTCTTATGTGACTACAGGGAGACGATTAGTCTTCTTATGTGACTACAGGGAGACTATTAGTCTTCTTATGTGATTACAGGGAGACGATTAGTCTTCTTATGTGACTACATGGAGACGATTAGTCTTCTTATGTGACTACAGGGAGACGATTAGTCTTCTTATGTGACTACAGGGAGACGATTAGTCTTCTTATGTGATTACAGGTGAACGATTAGTCTTCTTATGTGACTACAGGGAGACGATTTGTCTTCTTATGTGTATACAGGGGAACGATTTGCATGCCATATTAGCGTCACGGTCGACCAGCCACAGCCGACAAAGGCCTCTGCGTTGTCCCACCAGTAGCAGGCCTAGCCTGGCTAAGCGGACAGAGATCGTCATGGTCCCTATATCTCCGGACGTCTGCTAAGGAAGCACTCCACATCCTCTGCTTCTTTAGCTCCACTCCCGGACTAAAATATAGCCACCGTAACCCGCTACAGAGCCGAGACTATACTGCTCCCTCAACGCTTCCCTGCATCGGCGGCACAAAATATCAGATCACAGTTCCAGGAAGAAGAAGAAGAAGAAGAAGAAGATGTGTTCTCTAAACCATCCACGCTGAACCGAAGGATATGCTGATCAAGAAAGAGACTGAACCAATTCTGCTTTATCAACAAACGTAACATGGCAGTGGGTTCCTTCACATGCGGTTTGTTAACAAAAATACCATGACAGTGGATTCCTTCATGTGTGGTTTGTTAACAAAAATAACACGGCAGTGGGTTCCTTCATTAACACACAATAATTAGTGTATATTAAGTACCTTAAAAAAGTTTTTTTTAAATAGTATTCATGTGAATCTATACTTTATCTACTCTCTCTATTTCTTCGTCCTGTATGTTTTTGTATGATTAAGGCTCACGCCGAAACGTCACAACTTTGTAATCGTTAAGTAATAAAGCTGCTCCTACTTTTTTTTCTGTTTTATACATTCTGGGTTCCTTCATGTGCGGTTTGTTAACAAAAACACCATGACAGTTGATTCCTTCACATGCGGTTTGTTAACAAAAATACCATGGCAGTGGGTTCCTTCACGTGCGGTTTGTTAACAAAAGTAGCATGACAATAAATTCCTGCACACGTTGCCTGTTAACAAAGTAGCATGACAATAAATTCCTGCACACGTTGCCTGTTAACAAAAGTAGCATGACAATAAATTCCTGCACACGTTGTCTGTTAACAAAAGTAGCATGACAATAAATTCCTGCACACGTTGTCTGTTAACAAAAGTAGCATGACAATAAATTCCTGCACATGAGGTTTGGGGGGAAATGTCATATGCTTCATCTAAAAAATGTCTTCAATCAGGTACCAAATAAAAACAGTTCCGACACGGGATATAAGTACAAGAACTCAGAACTAAAATTCAAAACAAAAATTACAATATAAATAGACAGGAAACAAACAGATAGTCGATACTCCCAGTGACAAGAAATAATGAAAATAAATACCGCAACAAACCATAATTGTCAGAATTCGAACAGGACACTCTAGGCTACAAGTCTACGTACAGGACACTCCAGGCTACAAGTCTACGTACAGGACACTCCATGCTACAAGTCCACGTACAGGACACTCCAGGCTACAAGTCTACTTACAGGACACTTCAGGCTATAAGTCTACGTACAGGACACTTCAGGCTACAAGTCTACTTACAGGACACTTCAGGCTACAAGTCTACATACAGGACACTCCAGGCTACAAGTCTATTTACAGGACACTCCAGGCTACAAATCTACGTACAGGACACTTCAGGCTACAAGTCTATTTACATTACACTTCAGGCTATAAGTCTACGTACAGGACACTCCAGGCTACAAGTCTACTTACAGGACACTTCAGGCTACAAGTCTACGTAAAGGACACTCCAGGCTACAAGTCTATTTACAGGACACTCCAGGCTACAAATCTACGTACAGGACACTTCAGGCTACAAGTCTATTTACATTACACTTCAGGCTATAAGTCTAAGTACAGGACACTCCAGGCTATAAGTCTACCTACGTAAATTGAAGAACAGCCAAGAGCCTGAACCGTCTCTAGAACACATCCTGACAACTTGGAATATCTTCAGGGACATCAGATTCCAGTTTTGTTGTTGTTGTTCTAGTCAACGAGAATATTATCAACTAAAACTCCGAGTGTCATGGATACAAATCACTTGTTTTCATCATCATCATCATGTGCCGTGCCGACTGGCGTTGGCTATTATGCTTCTCCAGAGTACACGATCCTTCATGCAGGCCATCAGCTCAGTTGGTGATCTCCTCTCACACCATCCCGTCAGACTGTCCAGTATCATTTCTCTTGGTCTTCCTCTTGATCTTCTTCCTTCTATTTTTCCTGTTGTTATAATATTTTCAATGCCCCCTCTTCTCATTGCATGTCCTATGAAAGTACATTGTCTCTCTCTTATCTTTTTGACAAGGTTTTTTGTCTCTCCAGCTCTTCTCCTACATTCTTCATTAGTTATTTTTGCTGTCCAGGGGATTCGCAACATTCTTCTAATAAACCACATTTCTGCTGCTTCCAATGATTTTTGTGCAGACTTGCCTATTGTCCATGATTCACTTCCATATAACAAGATAGGTTCAATATAGCATTTTAGGACTCGTTTTCTAACATTCATTGATAAGGATGTGTTAGTCAATATGTTTCTCATTCTCTGAAATGCAGTCTTTGCTTGGCCTATTCTGTTCCTAATTTCTGTTCTGCATTTCCCATCTGAAGTTATTACTGCTCCAAGGTATTTGAATTTCTGCACCTGCTTTAGAACAGTTCCGTTTAATTTAATACTGCATGCTGGTGGATTCTGTTTCTTAGATATAACCATAGTCTCTGTCTTTTTGATGTTCAAAGTAAGGCCTTTCTGTTCACTTTCTTTGGCGACTTTATTCAAGAGATTTTGCAGGTCTTGTTGGTTCTCAGCTATCAGTACTGTGCCGTCAGCATACCGAAGGTTGTTAATATTGTTTTACTTTATATAAATAGAAAAGTAAAAGATCTCGATGTTTCCAAGGAGACAAGATATAAACATTTGTACAAGCAAATAAAACAGACTTTACCGCTGACTACAGCGTGTATTGTCTGTCTCCCTACATTCCGCTATGTCAGGCCTTTCTAGTATGGTCAGTTTTGAACCGTAATTTTTTGAATGAATTTACCCTGAATCTAAGATTGAAGTCAGTTTCACTACATGTAGAGTTATTTGCGCTCATTTCAGAATTACTCATCAGTATTCAGACTTACATCAGTATTCAGACTTACATCAGTATTCAGACTTACATCAGTATTCAGACTTACATCAGTTTTCAGACTTACATCAGTTTTCAGACTTACATCAGTTTTCAGACTTACATCAGTTTTCAGACTTACATCAGTATTCAGACTTACATCAGTTTTCAGACTTACATCAGTTTTCACTTACATCAGTATTCAGACTTACATCAGTTTTCAGACTTACATCAGTTTTCAGACTTACATCAGTATTCAGACTTACATCAGTTTTCAGACTTACATCAGTTTTCAGACTTACATCAGTTTTCAGACTTACATCAGTTTTCACTTACATCAGTTTTCACTTACATCAGTATTCAGACTTACATCAGTTTTCACTTACATCAGTATTCAGACTTACATCAGTGACGCTCTCGTTTTACAGGGACAATCGGTATGCGCTATTCTAATGTCACTATTCTAATGTCACTATTCTAATGTCGCTATTCTAATGTCGCTATTCTAATGTCGCTATTCTAATGTCGCTATTCTAATGTCGCTATTCTAATGTCGCTATTCTAATGTCGCTATTCCACGCTTACGTGATTTACAGTAAACTCGATTTACGCTTCTTCGATATCGCTGTTCCACATTTGTATAATTTACAACAAACAAGGTTAGACAACTCCGACATCATCTTTACCCATTTATTAACAATGAACAGTAACTTCGTTATACTTTGCAAAATATGGCACTAAAAACTGAACAGAAACCCATATGTATGTTTCCCTCCATTTTTATCTTTCTTTCAATGTATTTAAATGCATAATTACAAACTGAATATAAAATATTTATACGTTATTTCGTTATAAGTCGTGTTACTTATGAACATAAATACGCGTATGAAGGAGCTAGCCATCTGCAGGAAGGACAGGTAATTAAGGAAGAGCCGCACAGGTAAACAGAACAGGGGTGCAGGCACGACAGGTGGACACCGCCAGGTGCTCACTGCCGGTAAAGTCTGCACTGTCCACTCACTTTCACACCTATGTTTTAAAAAACGTATATCTATTATCTGCCTACTGTCAGACTTGAATAAAAGACTGAATCTTTGACAGGGTGTGTCTCTGCTTAAACTTACTATTTTCTTGTTACTTTCTCCTCTTGTTGCTATTTTACAAGTGCTTCGATGTTGAGCCAAGCTTGGAAAATGTATTGCTTAACTATTCGCACCGCAACACAACAAGAACACCAGGTTCTCCACAATACTACAGCAGAACACCAAGTAATAACTGTACTGTATTGAAACCTGCAGTCAATCAACTTCAACAACATATAACATTCCACGAGAAACTAAAGCAAAGCTACTGCTTTAAACATACTGAATACCATATTTATTAATAGATAAAAGGATAGATGAAATTATGAGGATGGAAACGTAGCCCATCAGGCTGGAAAGACAAATACAATGACAATTCCCGGCGTGAGATATTCAACGCCATTTTTTAAACCTTACAATTTACTTACAACAACAACAACAACAACAACAAAGGTACAAAGATTCCAACAGAAAAAATCTCCTCTACCAACAAAACTCTTCAAACTTAACCACTTCATCTTAACCAAAAAAACTACTTAAACCAAAAAGACTACCTAAACTACCTCTACCAAAAACTGTTACTACCGAAAAACTCTGTCCACAACAAGACATTCTCCTATCCCAAAACATGGTAATGCTCCTCTAACCTAACAAATAAGGCTTTCTTTTCCAAGACATAGTAAGGCTCTCCCTTAAGCTAATCTTGAGTGGTATTTATGCCATAACTGTACCCACTCAGTTTTCATGTCGCACGTTTATCTCAAAACCCTTGCCTATGCCCTCCACTACGATTCCTTTCAACCAAGGGTATTCACTCTATGAATTGTTTCCTGAGTATCAATACTGCTTATCTCCCATCAATTAGGAGAACACTATCATAATATCCCCCCTCCCCCTTTCCGGGGTTTTGCTCCCTGCAAATCTCTCAAAGGGAACTAATCTAGAAGGGAACCATCATATCCAGGATATAGTACATGCTAGTGCACTACTCTACTTCATTTGTGAACCACTAACATGATTACCCAACAACAGCACTACTAATAAGCCAGTGTATGAACGCTGTAAACGCTCACCACAACATTGTTAGTGTATATCTTCATAGGTTAGAACAAAGTATGAGCTAGCGTATCCATGCTCCATGCTCTCCGCGGCTCATTCCTCATTTGCGTCTTCATAAGTAATCTTTAACAAAAATATGAGCTAGCGTATCCACGCTATATGCTCTCCGCGGCTCATTCCTCATGTGCGTCTTCATAGGTAATCTTTAACAAAAATATGAGCTAGCGTATCCATGCTATATGCTCTAAACTTATGTGGCCAACATACCACATTAAAGGAATAGTTAAACACTGATCTTTTAGAACCCTGCATGACTCCACATGGCCCACATCTCCATGTATGTATCTCAATGTGGCTAACCTACCACACTAAGGAATAGTTAAACATTTATCTTTGTGTCTTCCTCTCCAATCTGGAACACAAGTCCCCCCGTATCATTGTATGTCACCCAAAGAAAACTTCCGCCATCATCAGGAGCAATGCTTTGCGAACCAACCCACTGCGGACATACCCAGTCAACTCAGAGACCCAAAAGGTCGCAGACATCAAACACAGTCCAGTCACAATCAAGTGGAGGCACCCATGCCTGTCAACACACGATTATATGAAAAATATAGACAGTATCAAAGTGGTTACAATAATAAAAGAAAATATACTTGGTCTATGTATCCAATACTGAAAGAAAAAAAAACAAATATACAATAAACATCACATAATTTATACAATCTCTAAACAATAAACATCACATAATTTATACAATATCTAAACAATAAACATCACATAATTTATACAATCTCTAAACAATAAACATCACATAATTTATACAATCTCTAAACAATAAACATCACATAATTTACACAATCTCTAAACAATAAATATCACATAATTTATACAATCTCTAAACAATAAATAAAACACAATTTATACAGTCTCTAAACAATAAATATCACATAATTTATACAATCTCTAAACAGTAAACATCACATAATTTATACAATCTCTAAATCATAAACATCACATAATTTATACAATTTCTGAACGCTAAACATCACATAATTTATACAATCTCTAAACAATAAACATCACATAATTTACACAATCTCTAAACAATAAACATCACATAATTTATACAATCTCTAAACAATAAACATCACATAATTTATAAAATAAGCAAACTCCAAGTGTGTCAGTTAAACTCTGAAGATCCTCTCAATATGGGACAATATGTCTGCTAGGCCAAAGGTACTCAAAGACTCCAACATCTCCGAGAGACAAGATCAGTCTCAGCTATATGAGGGACTTCTTCATGTAAGCTCAAACATAAAAGCTGGGAACTACGAGGAAAACATAAAGAAAAAATTTGCCATATCTTCCAAAACAATTTTGCCTTGTCTTCCAAAATAAAAGACAATGTTCCTTACAGGCAAGAATAAACCACTTATAATTGCTTAATACTAATCAAATTATCAACTGAAGACTGTAATGAAGTATCTATAAGAATAACCCATATCTCAGAAACGCTATCAGCAGTCCTAATTCCTCATCATCATCATCATCATCATCATGTGCCGTGCCGACTGGCGTTGGCTATTTTGCTTCTCCAGAGTACGCGATCCTTCATGTATGCCATCAGCTCAGTTGGTGATCTCCTCTCACACCATCTCTCAGACTGTCCAGTATCATTTCTCTTGGTCTTCCTCTTGATCTTCTTCCTTCTATTTTTCCTGTTGTTATAATATTTTCAATGCCCCCTCTTCTCATTGCATGTCCTATGAAAGTACATTGTCTCTCTCTTATCTTTTTGACAAGGTTTTTTGTCTCTCCAGCTCTTCTCCTACATTCTTCATTAGTTATTTTTGCTGTCCAGGGGATTCGCAACATTCTTCTAATGAACCACATTTCTGCTGCTTCCAATGATTTTTGTGCAGACTTGCCTATTGTCCATGATTCACTTCCATATAACAAGATAGGTTCAATATAGCATTTTAGTACTCGTTTTCTAACATTCATTGATAAGGATGTGTTGGTCAATATGTTTCTCCTTCTCTGAAATGCAGTCTTTGCTTGGCCTATTCTGTTCCTAATTTCTGTTCTGCATTTCCCATCTGAAGTTATTACTGCTCCAAGGTATTTGAAATTCCTACATAACTGTATTCAAATATATTCTTGAATATTCAAGAATATTCTTGATGTACTGAAATCAAGAATACCACAGCTACTACTCAGCAACAATTATACAAAGAATTGAGTAGCTAAATCATAATTTCTGCACTTCATTCATTCATGTGCATGTCCCTTGTAGAACTTTGCCTTCCTAACAGCACATTTGTAGGCCTCTCGGTTGTGAGCAAGATGGCCTGCTGTTGATGCATCCATTTGGATGCCTTGGTTCCTCTATTTCTTTTTCCCACTATGCACCCTTCCAAGACAGTTTTCTCTAGATTATCATGATGTTTAATGTGTCAAAAATATTTAAGTTTTCTTTGTTTAATCCTCTTTACTAGCCAACCTTCTTCAATATTAAGTTCTTGTAGTATGGATATATTTGTTCTTTTTTGTGCCCATGATATTTGAAGAACTCTTCTGTAGCATTTACATTCAAAGGCATTTATGTGTTTCTCAGCTGTTTTGTTAAGTGTCCAGGTATCACAGGCATATGTTGCAATAGGAAAGATGCATGCCCTTAAAAATCTTATTTTTGTAGTTCTGTCTGTTCCTCTCCACAAATTCTTTAGTTGTTTTACTTTCTGAAAAGCGATAGATGTTCATTTTTAATTTCCCTCATTGTATCTCCATTATTAGTTGGTAGTGATCCAAGATATTCAGAAATTTCCACTTCTTCCAGTTTCTCCTCATTGATACATAAATCAGCTGCCTTGTTTGTTTTGTCAGTTGTCATCAATTTAGTTTTCTTCCCATCAAGATAGAGGTTTTGCTCTTCACTATTCTTACAGTCCGACATAATTAATTTTTCCATTCCTTTTTGTGTTGTGGATAGTAATACTGTGTCATCAGCATATCTAATCTCTGGTATTTCATAACCTCCAATTGTTATGGCATCGTAATATTTTTTGTCTACATCTTCTCTAAATTCCTCATTATATTTTCAGTATACAAGTTAAATAAGTAAGGCGAGAATATGCACCCATGACGGACCCCTTGTTTTATGTCAAACCAAGTTGTTGTTTCACCATTTATTCTTACTGCTGCTTGTTGGTCTAGATACAGCAGTGATGTTAATTGTATCAAATGTAAAATGCACATGTAAAAAATCCCTTTTTTTTATTATTTCTCAAAGTTTCTGATGTTGTACACAATCAAATGCCTTTGAGAAGTCTATAAAGGATAAATATAGATTCACATTATACTCTCTGCATTTCTTTATTATTAATCTTAGATTGAATATATGATCTCTTGATCCTCTTCCTTGCTTGAAACCGGCTTGGACCATATTGACTTCTTCTTCTATTTCCTATGAAGTCTACCCGTTATGATTTTTAACAGAATTTTACTGGCATGACTAATCAGGGCAAGAGTTCTATAGTTTGTGCATAGTTTCAGTTTACCCTTTTTTGGCAGTGGTATGAATACAGTTCTTTTCCACTCTTTTGGCCAAATACCTGAATGCCATATCTTTTTACATAGTGCATGATAGATTGTTGCACAAAGATCCTGTGTAAGATTATATTCTTCGCAGAAATCAACGATGTGAATTATTATTCTGGCATAAAGAAATCAGAAAGAATGTGACGACCACCGGAATATCAGCCTCTCATGTCACATAACGAAGCTACTTCTGAGAATAATTATGAGAAAAACAAGGAAAAAGATAAAAATGAAAATAGCAGATGAACAGTTTGGATTTGTTGAAGGAAAGGGAACACACAATACCATTTATGCTTTACGAACACTAACAGAAAGAGCTTTAGAAGTACATAAAGATCTCTACTTATGCTTCATTGACTACACTAAGGCATTTGACAAGGTGAAACATAATGAAATTATTAAAATGCTTGAAGACATCAATATAGACGGCAAAGACCTGAGGATTGTAAAACATCTATACTGGCAGCAGGAAGCAACAGTTCGAGTTGAAAATAGAATTGGAAAATATCAACCTATAAAACAATGGGTGCGACAATGATGTGTACTATCTCCAGACCTTTTTTCTCTGTATAGCGAGAATATTCTTAGAATAATCATCATAGAACCAGGCATCAAAATTGGAGGATACAATATTAACAACCTTCGGTATGCTGACGACACAGTACTGATAACTGAGAACCAACAAGACCTGCAAAATATCTTGGATAAAGTTGCCAAAGAAAGTGAACAGAAAGGCCTTACTTTGAACATCAAAAAGACAGAGACTATGGTTATATCTAAGAAACAGAATCCACCAGCATGCAGTATTAAATTAAACGGAACTATTCTAAAGCAGGTGCAGAAATTCAAATACCTTGGAGCAGTAATAACTTCAGATGGGAAATGCAGAACAGAAATTAGGAACAGAATAGGTCAAGCAAAGACTGCATTTCAGAGAATGAGAAACATATTAGCTAACACATCTTTATCAATGAATGTCAGAAAACGAGTCCTAAAATGCTACATTGAACCTATCTTGTTATATGGAAGTGAATCATGGACAATAGGCAGGTGTGCACAAAAATCATTGGAAGCAGTAGAAATGTGGTTTATTAGAAGAATGTTGCGAATCCCCTGGACAGCAAAAATAACTAATGAAGAATGTATGAGAAGAGCTGGAAAGACAAAAAACCTTGTCAAAAAGATAAGAGAGAGACAATGTACTTTCATAGGACATGCAATGAGAAGAGGGGGCATTGAAAATATTATAACAACAGGAAAAATAGAAGGAAGAAGATCAAGAGGAAGACCAAGAGAAATGATACTGGACAGTCTGACGGGATGGTGTGAGAGGAGATCACCAACTGAACTGATGGCCTGCATGAAGGATCGGGTACTCTGGAGAAGCATAATAGCCAACGCCAGTCGGCACGGCACCCGATGATGATGATGATGATGATGATGATTTAATACAGTGACTGAAGTCATCTCAGGATTTTTGTTTAATACAGTGACTGAAGTCATCTTAGGATCTTTGTTTAATACAGTGACTGAAGTCATCTCAGGATCTTTGTTTAATACCATTTCTGAAGACCATTTAGGATCTTTATTTAATACAGTGACTGAAGTCAGCCCAGGATCTTTATTTAATACAGTGACTGAAGTCAGCCCAGGATCTTTATTTAATACAGTGACTGAAGTCAGCCCAGGATCTTTATTTAATACAGTGACTGAAGTCAGCCCAGAATCTTTATTTAATACAGTGACTGAAATCAGCCCAGAATCTTTATTTAATACAGTGACTGAAATCAGCCCAGGATCTTTATTTAATACAGTGACTGAAGTCAGCCCAGGATCTTTATTTAATACAGTGACTGAAGTCAGCCCAGAATCTTTATTTAATACAGTGACTGAAGTCAGCCCAGAATCTTTATTTAATACAGTGACTGAAATCAGCCCAGAATCTTTATTTAATACAGTGACTGAAATCAGCCCAGGATCTTTATTTAATACAGTGACTGAAGTCAGCCCAGGATCTTTATTTAATACAGTGACTGAAGTCAGCCCAGAATCTTTATTTAATACAGTGACTGAAGTCAGCCCAGAATCTTTATTTAATACAGTGACTGAAATCAGCCCAGAATCTTTATTTAATACAGTGACTGAAATCAGCCCAGAATCTTTATTTAATACAGTGACTGAAGTCAGCCCAGAATCTTTATTTAATACAGTGACTGAAGTCAGCCCGGGATCTTTGTTTAAGACTGAAGCTTGCTGTCTCCGCTCCACCTGGGAGTAATGTCTCGGCATAAGAAGACAAAACACTAAATAATCAATTTTGCTCTAAAGATAAGGTTATGGGATCACATCACTCAGCAAATTCTTCAGTCCAAGTACCTGACACACTGATGTTAGGCGAGTGGCTTGTGCCTCGGAAGATGTTTTTAGCCTATATGTCTGTAAATCTTGTCAAATATTCTTAAATGTATTTCAAGTTTTCAGTCATTCTTTGTAGTTTTTCTTCTAAATTTCCATAAAAAAGGAAAAACAGTCACAAGAAGTCTCTGACATAATTCTGCAGATAGTCGAGTTTAGCATGAAACATTTGACACCTGGGAAGTTGATGCAAAATGTCAAGTTTATATCAGCAGACAAGCGCAAAGAAAATGCCCCCCCCCCCCCCCCGCCCCCTTTACGGCTGGCATCTGTGCTAAGTTAAGACAAAAATAACACACGTCAGCTGTGCTCAGTTGCAGAAGATTTTAGTTTAAACTCACACCAACTCGACACCCCCCCCCCCCGTTTTTCCCCACGCGCGCACACACACGCGCACACACATGCGCCCTTCGTGGTTTCTGTTTCCTGTTTTCATTTCTTGAGTATCTGATGCCTGCTGCTTGAATCCTGATAAAGTTTGACGAGCGCAGATAACGATAAAACTGACGATGATGGAGACCTCTGAAATGTGACAGATGTGTCAGGTGAGGGAGGGGTGAGGAAAGTCAACAGATAAATAGATGTTAACATTTCCTGCAAGTTATAGTCAAGTGTGCTAGGCTTAGTCAGGTGTACTACTAGTTTAGTCAAGTGTGCTAGGCTTAGTCAGGTGTACTAATAGTTTAGTCAAGTGCGGTAGTTTTAGTCAAGTGTGCTAGGCTTAGTCAGGTGTACTACTAGTTTAGTCAAGTGTGCTAGGCTTAGTCAGGTGTACTACTAGTTTAGTCAAGTGCGGTAGTTTTAGTCAAGTATGCTAGTTTTAGTCAAGTGTGCTAGGCTTAGTCAGGTGTACTACTAGTTTAGTCAAGTGTGCTAGGCTTAGTCAGGTGTACTACTAGTTTAGTCAAGTGCGGTAGTTTTAGTCAAATGTGCTAAGCTTAGTCAGGTATACTACTAGTTTAGTCAAGTGTGCTAGGCTTAGTCAGGTGTACTACTAGTTTAGTCAAGTGCGGTAGTTTTAGTCAAATGTGCTAAGCTTAGTCAGGTGTACTACTAGTTTAGTCAAGTGTGGTAGTTTTAGTCAAGTGTGCTAGTTTTAGTCAAATGTGCTAGGCTTAGTCAGGTGTACTACTAGTTTAGTCAAGTGTGCTAGTTTTAGTCAAGTGTGCTAGTTTTAGTCAAGTGTGCTAGTTTTAGTCAAGTATGCTAGTTTTATTCAAGTGTGCTAGATTTTTTAGCTTTTTGACTAAGACTGATTTGTAGGGAGTTAGGAATCCTTGGTGGATGAGAGAGAGAGAGAGAGAGATAGAGAGAGAGATAGACAGACAGTGAAAGAGAGACAGAGAGAGACAGACAGACAGACACCTAAAGAGAGACATAGAGACAGACAGACAGACAGAGAGAGAAAGACAGACAGACAGACAGAGGCAGACAAATACATATGATTATGGAAAGAGAATAAAGCCTGAAAAGAATCCGTCAGCAAAAGAAAAAGTAGTTTGGAAAACATAAAAATTGATAAGACATGGAAAACATCAAACGACGGGTTGTTCATGCTACACAAACAGACAGACGGACACGGAAAACATCAAACGACGGGTTGTTCATGCTAACACACAGACAGACAGACAGACAGACAGACATGAATGTAATAGATGAACAAAACACAAGTCGCTAAGCCGTTGGACGGATAAACAGACTAGAGACAGATGGACGGGCAGATAGATAAGGCAGAAGATAGGTGGGCTGAAGACATGTAGTAGGTAGATGGACAAACAAGTTGACAGACAGAAGGATGAAACGATTAATTTTGACTGTGTAGATCTGTCTGCACTGAGCGGCTGCTGTATCTATGACACGAGTGTTTTATGACCAGTTCGTGTCAGAAAGCTAGGCCAGGCCTATCACATGTCCCAGATTGAAGCTAGCACACTATCAGGTACGGATGGGATAGAATCTAACAGTCTAGAGTCCCAATAATTCGACGATGTTTGTAAAAGAAATGAGAGGAAAACGAAATGTTTACTGCTGTTTAAAGAATGTTTAAAGGCTTTTTTCTTTAAAAAACGAATTAATGAGATGTGCTAGAGGTTGTGTCGTGTTTGCTTACATTTTGTTGCAGCGCTTACCAGCATTTAGGCCCGGTTTCTTGGACTCCAGCTTACATGTACTTCAGTCCCGTTTACTTGTACTTCACTCCCGTTTAATTGTACTTCGGTAACCATTACTAGTACTTCAGTCCCGCTTACTTGAACTTCACTCCCCCTTATTTGTACTACAGTCCCGCTTACTAGCAATTTGGTCCGTTTACTTGTACTTCACTCCTGCTTACTTGTACTTCAGTAACGATTACTTGTACTACAGTCCCGCTTACTTGCACTTCGGTCCCGTTTAATTGTACCTCAGTCCCGTTTACTTGTATTTCAGTACCGCTTACCTGTACTTCGGTCCCGTTTACTTGTACTCTGGTCCCGCATACTTCTGCATCAGTCCCCCTTCCTAATATTTCTGTCACGCTTACTTGTACTCCAGTCCCGCTTGCTTGTACGTCACTCCTAATTACTTGTACTTCAGTCCCTCTTACTTGTACTTCAGTCCCTCTTACTTGTACTTCAGTCCCTCTTACTTGTACTTCAGTCCCTCTTACTTGTACTTCATTCCCACTTGCTTGTATTTCAGTTCCGCATATTTGTACTTGAGTCTCGTTTACTTGTACTTCACCCTTGCTTACTTGTACTTCCTTCCTGCTTACTTGTACTTCACTTCTGCGTATTTCTACTTCACTCTTGTTTACTTTACTTCAGCACTGCTTACTTCTTTTGTCAGCCTTGTTTACTTTTACTCAATCCTGCTTACTTGTACTTCACACCCACTTACTTGTACTTTATTTCCGCTTACTTGTACTTCAGCCGCGGTTAATTGTACTTCAGTCACGCTTTCTTGTACTTCAGTCCCGCGTACTTATACTTTACTCCTGCAGACTTGTACTTCTTTCCTGCTTAGATGTATTTCAATACTGTTGACTTCAACTTCAGTCCCGCTTACTTGTACTTCATTCCTGTTTACTTCATTCCGGATTACTTGTACTTTACTCGTGATTATTTGTACCTCAGTCCATTTTACGTGTACTTCAGTCCCACTTACTTGTACTTCAGTCCTGTTAAATTTTACTTCACTGCTGTTACTTTGTACTTCAGCCCTGCTTACTTATACTTCACTCCATCTTAGTTGTTCTTCACCTCTGTTTACTTGTACTTCATTCCTGGTTACTTGTATTTCACTTCTGCTTACTTGTACTTCACTCCTGCTTACTTCTACTTCACTCCTGCTTACTTGTACTTCACTCCTGCTTACTTGTATATCATTCCTGCGTACTTGTACATTACTACTGCTTAATTATACGTCACTCCTTCTTACTTATACTTCGGTCTTGCTTACTTCTACTTCCCTGCCGCTTACTTGTAACTCACTCTGATTACTTGTCCTTTAGCCCTGTTTGCTTGTACTTTAGTACTGCTTACTTGTACTTCACTCCTGCTTACTTGTATGTCACTACTTTTTACTTGTACTTTAGTTCTGCTTACTGTACTTCACTCCTGCTTACTTCTAATTCACTCCTGCCTACTTGTGCTTCACTTCTATTTACTTCTACTTCACTCGAGCTTACTTGTTCTTCACTTCCGCTTACTCCTTCTTCAGCACTGCTTTCTTGTTCTTCAGCCCCGTTTATATGTACTTCACCCCTCCTTACTTGTACTTTTACTTCAGTTCTGCTTACTTGTACTTCCATGATGCTTACTTTTGCTTCAGTCCTGCTTACTTGTCCTTCAGTCCCGATTACTTGTACTTCAGTCCCGATTACTTTTACTTCACTGATGCTTACTTGCACTCACTGATGCTTACTTGCACTACAATCTCGCTAACTTGTACTTCAGTCCCTCTTATTTGCACTTCAGTCTACCTTAATGGTACTTCACCCTTGTTTACTTGTACTTCAATCCTGCTTACTTGTAGTTCACTCCTGCTTACTTGTACTTCACTCCTGCTTACTTGTACTTCATTCCTGTTTACTCATACTTTAGCTCTGTTTACTTGTACTTTAGCTCTGTTTACTTATACTTCACTTCTGCTTACTTCTACTTCAGTCTTGCTTACTTCTACTTCAGCCCTGCTTACGTTTATTTCACTCCCGCTTACTTGTATTTCACTCCCGCTTACTTGTATTTCACTCCCGCTTACTTGTATTTCACTCCCGCTTACTTGTATTTCACTCCTGCTTACGTGTATTTCACTCCCGCTTACTTGTATTTCACTCCCGCTTACTTGTATTTCACTCCTGCTTACTTGTATTTCACTCCCGCTTACTTGTATTTCACTCCTGCTTACTTGCATTTCACTCCCGCTTACTTGTATTTCACTCCTGCTTACTTGTATTTCACTCCCGCTTACTTCTACTTCACACCGCTTACTTGTACTTCAGCCCTGCTTGCATGTACTTTAATCCTGCTTAATTGTACTTAAGTCTTGTTTACTTGAACTTCACTCCTTCTTAATTGTACTTCGCTCCTGTTTACTTGTACTTCAGTCCCGCTAACTTGTACTTCAACCTTGTTTACTTGATCTTCAATTCTGCTTACTTGTATTTCAGTCCCGTTTACTTGTACTTCATTCCCGAAAATTTGTACTTTAGTCCCGTTTACTGGTACTTCATTCCCGAAAATTTGTACTTCAGTCCCGTTTACTGGTACTTCATTCCCGAAAATTTGTACTTTAGTCCCGTTTACTGGTACTTCATTCCCGAAAATTTGTACTTTAGTCCCGTTTACTGGTACTTCACTCCTGATTACATGTACTTCACTCCTTCATACTTGTACTTCAGTCACTCTTTCTTGTACTTCTGTTCTGCTTACTTGTACCTGAGTCTCGCTTTCTTATACTTCAGCCCTGTTTACTTGTACTTCACTTCTACCTACTGGTACTTCAGGCCTGCTTACGTCTACTTCACTTCTACTTACTTGTACTTCACTCCTGCTTACTTCAGCTCTACTTAATTGTACTTTTTTTCCTGTCTACTTGTACTTTACCCCTGTTTTCTTGTACTTCAATCTTGTTTACTTTTACTTCAGTCCTGCTTACATGTACTTCAAATCTGCTTACTTGTAATTTGTTCCTGTTTACTAGTACCTCTGTCCCACTTACTTGTACTTCAGTCCTACTTACTTGTACTTCAATCCTGGTTACTTGTACTTTGGTCCTAATTACTTGTACTTCAACCTGCTTACTTCTACTTCTGTTCTGCTTACTTGTGTACATGTTGTGTTTACTTTAGTCTTGATTGCTGGAACTTGGTCCTTGTTATTTTAGATCTTGTTATGTATGCCTTAATCTGGTTAGAAGCTCTTTAATCTCGATTGCCTGAACTTTAGTTCCTACTGTTTTGAATCTTAGTTATGTTTACTTGTAATTTAAACCTTTTTCTGTGTACTCTTAAATTGTTCATATTACATGTCGGTTTATTCATGTAATTATTATCAATGTTCTCTCTCTGCAAAGTCTTAATGAATTTGCGAATCAGTTGCATTATCATACACACCCGCTCCCCAACCCAAATAAAATATTACTGAGCTAAAGTGTTTCAATGTTTGAATATTTCAATGTTTCAATTCTTGAATATTTCAATGTTTCCATGCTTAAATATTTCAATGTTCCAATGTTTAAATGTTTCAATGTTTGAATATTTCAGTTTTTCAGTTTTATAAAAAAAATATATTCTGTCACATGTTCCATGTCATTTACTTTTCGTGAAGGAAAAATACAAATGTTTTCTCTATCAAGGAAAACTACACATATGCAGGAAAATTCAGATTAAGTAGTTTGATTCTATTCTGCCATCAGATTAAATAGTTTCATTCTATTCTGTGATCAGTTTAAGTAGTTTCATTCTGTCCTGCCATCAGATTGAGTACTTTCATTTTGTCTTGCCATCACTTTGAGTACTTTCATTCTATCCTGATATCAGATTGACTAGTTTCATTCTATCATCAGACTGACTAGTTTCATTCCATACTGCCAGTAGATTGAATAGTTTCATTTGTCATCAGATTGAGTAGTTTCATTCTATCCTGCCATCGGATTGAGTAGTTATTTCTATCCTGCCTTCAGATTGACTATTTTCATTCTATCATCAGATTGATTAGTTTCATTTTATCCTGCCATCAGATTGACTAGTTTCATTCTGTCTTGCCATCAAATTAAGTAGTTTCATACTATCCTGTCATCAAGTTGATCAGTTTTATTCTATCATCAGATTGACTAATTTCATTCTATCACCAGATTGACTAGTTTCATTCTATCATCAGATTGACTAATTTCATTCTATCATCAGATTGACTGGTTTCGTTCAATCATCAGATTGACTAGTTTCATTCCATCATCAGATTGAGTATTCTATCATCAGATTGATTAGTTTCATTCTATCATCAGATTGACTGGTCTCAATCTATCCTACCATCATATTTACTAGTTTCATTCTATTATCAGATTGACTAGTTTCATTCTATCATCAGATTGAGTAGTTTCATTCTATCATCAGATTGAGTAACTTCATTCTATCATCAGATTGACTAGTCTCATTCTATCCTGCCATCATATTTACTAGTTTCATTCTATTATCAAACTGACTAGTTTCATTCTGTCCTGCCATGTCTTTCAATTTCGGGGTCATTTTAACGGAAAATTACATTTTTAAGTGTTTCCCCTCATTCTCTGCTTGTTAGATTACGTGGATGATTTTTTCTTCTTTTCGACTTGGACAAATTCTATCTCAGCTAGCATCCAGAAATCTAACGAAGAAAAAAAAATATGATTCTATTTTTTCTCATTATTTGACTCATCAGAAAGCTCCATGTAAAAGTGGAGAAACTTCCTCACATAAATTAGAACTATAAGCTAGAGCCTCGCAGAAATTAGAACTATATGCTAGAAACCCGCAGAAATTAGAACTATATGCTAGAACCTCGCAGAAATTAGAACTATATGCTAGAACCTCGCAGAAATTAGAACTTTTTACTAGAACCTCACAGAAATTAGAACTATATCCTCGAACCTCACATGAATTAGAACTATGTGCTAGAACGTGGCGCAAAATAAATTTTAAAAAGCACTGGTCTCGATAATCTATTTTTTATGTCTGTGTGCTTTTAATTTTGTTCCGTTGCTGTGTTCTTGATCTCACACACAATATCAGCATATGTGTCAAGTTTCTCGTGATCTCACACACAATATCAGCATCTGTGTCAAGTTTCTCGTGATCTCGCACACAATATCAGCATCTGTGTCAAGTTTCTCGTGACCTCACACACAATATCAGCATCTGTGTCAAATTTCTCGTGATCTAACGAAACAAGACTGTGTGGACGACAGCCAAGCGACAGTAAATTTTACTTTTAAAACTGAAAAGGAACTCAGAGTACACAAAAGCAACAAACAAAGACACACAGAGGCATGCTTGCGCACGCACGCACACACAAACTCTCACAAAAGATAGCTGGTTTTAATGATCTTCTCTCTATTTCATTTACTCTGCCAATTGAAATTGATTTCACGAGGCGTTTGTCATCTCACGGCTGTCTGCGTTTCCCGGAACTCGCCGACTCCTCGATACTTATCACCGAGTCCAATTTCTGGGAGAAAATTACTTCTCGCTATTGCATGTGTTTTTGTGGTAGTGTTGCGCCAATATCGTACCGCGCGAGCGAGCAGGGTGGGGAAGTGTGATAAAGACTTGATGTGCGAGGCTCACATTTCGAACACTACAAGACTGTAGCTGAACTTCTGTGTCTTCTATGAAGACATTTTTTTCTATATAAAGACTTAGTAATATATGTTCTAATTTGTCCTTCACAAGGCAACTCTTGTCTGCTTCAGTAATATGTAAATTGATGACAATGTCGTCCCAGAGTTCGTATCTTGGCAAGAGTTGATTTCTTGTAGTACTAACATTTTTCAGTTGCGAAAAACAATCAATAAAAAAATCATCTGCCTGTCACATTCTAACTGACGCTTAGCTGCATTGTTTTTACATGTTCTATGCGTCATAACTGATATCACAGACAGTCTCAGATAGATTGACGTCATGAAAGTCTCAACTAGAATGACAAATAAAATCATAAGCAGAGTGACATCACTAGAGTGACATCATTAGAGTGACATTATTGAAATCTGAACTAGAATGTTGGTACTGGAAGTCTTATATAGAATGACATCATGAAAAGTCTTATATAAAATGACATTATGGGAAGTCTTATATAGAATGACATCATGGAAAAATCTTATATAAAATGACATTATGGGAAGTCTTATATAGAATGAGATCTTATTGAAAAGTGTTCAGATATAGAGTGGGGTTTCAAATTCGGAAAATATTCTCAGTAGCTGCCGCTATGACCACTGTGTTCAAGCAAAGGCCTAAATAATAACGTTGATCCTAGAAAAGTTTCAGCATGCACAGGTGGCTACAGTCAAGTTCAGTACAGAGATAGAGAATGACCACCGTCAAGTTCAGTACAGAGATAGAGAATGACAACACCCAAGTCAGTACAGAGATAGAGAATGACAACACCCAAGTCAGTACAGAGATAGAGAATGACAACACCCAAGTCAGTACAGAGATAGAGAATGACAACACCCAAGTCAGTACAGAGATAGAGAATGACAACACCCAAGTCAGTACAGAGATAGAGAATGACAACACCCAAGTCAGTACAGAGATAGAGAATGACAACACCCAAGTCAGTACAGAGATAGAGAATGACAACACCCAAGTCAGTATAGAGATGAAGAATTACCAGAGTCAAGTTTTAGTATAGAGATTAAAAATTGTAAAAATGAAAATAAGGATAATAGTGATAGTGTATAAACATCTAACTAAACAGACGGATTTGAGGAACATGGCACAAATATTGACTGCTGCGAGGAACATGACACAAATATTGAATGGTTGCACATGATCAATGATCGAATTATTCCAAGAAATATCAGAGTTGCTGAAGAGTATAGCAGTATTTGTCATAGAGAAAACAAAGGCAAATTTGGACGAGTGGGGCCTGTCGCTTTCACCGGAGTTAGTTATTTGTTAGTTATCTCCCCGTGTTTCTCGGGGAGTGTTTTTTTAAAAGAAGTTCAGAGAGAAGTCTAATTTAGGAAACTCAAATGTCAAGTTTTAGGCTGAGACAGTGCTAGGACTGGGAGAAGTCTAATTTAGGAAACTCAAATGTCAAGTTTTAGGGTGAGACAGTGCTAGGACTGGGAGAAGTCTAATTTAGGAAACTCAAATGTCAAGTTTTAGGGTGAGACAGTGCTAGGACTGGGAGAAGTCTAATTTAGGAAACTCAAATGTCAAGTTTTAGGGTGAGACAGTGCTAGGACTGGGAGAAGTCTAATTTAGGAAACTCAAATGTCAAGTTTTAGGGTGAGACAGTGCTAGGACTGGGAGACGTCTAATTTAGGAAACTCAAATGTCAAGTTTTAGGGTGAGACAGTGCTAGGACTGGGAGAAGTCTAATTTAGGAAACTCAAGTGTCAAGTTTAAGAGTGAGACAGTGCTAGGACTTACTAGTACGAAATCTGTGCTTTTGTCTTAACTGAAGGTCATAAACAAATAATTTCCCACGTGAGTTTGGGTTTCACGGGTTAAAAACGTAGGGAAGGATTTGTAGAAAATATTAGTCTTATAAAACCAAATTTCGAGCACAGAGAGAAAGAGGGAAGGATCTGTAGAAAATATTAGTCTTATAAAACCAAATTTCGGGCACAGAGAGAAAGAGGGAGAGTCCAGTTTATCTTTGAGTCATAGAACAGTTTCAGTTGACTTTTGTAGTAGTTTCAGTTGACTTTTGTAGTAGTTTCAGTTGACTTTTTTAGATGTGCAGTGTAAATGGCCAGTTGTGTCCTTTTTAGGACAGTTTGTAGAATGTAACTTGACAGTTTTGTCCTTTAGAAGACATTTAGACAGCCATCGTGTTATCTGTTTGTCTATTTCTTTGGACACCATTACTAGATTTTTTTCCATTTGCGGAATTTCAGTATGCAGGAAACTCTCTAATATAGAGAGCGGAACAAACACCACAACTCCTTCAGATCATCAGAGGAAGTACCCCACCCCCTCAGACAAGTGCTTCGGCCACAAAGATGTGTGATGTGTTGTGAGTTCCAGTTGTTCGAGTATTTTTCGTACATCTATAAGAATGGCTAGTTAGTAGTGATTAGTTCCTTCCAATCTAAGTCATAGGCTCTCTCCACATATGGCAAACAAGTTCTTGCCAGGGAAATGAGTATCTTTTATTTTTAGCCTGTAATTGTCAACTCTGTCATGTGGCACTACTATTTCCATCTTCATGATTTATCTCTCATTCTACCCATCCAATAAAAAGGCTTTTGCAATGCTGCAAACTACATTGAAATATTAAAACTAAGCAGGAAGATGAAAATCAGGATATTCAAGAGTAATGTTCTAAGTATACTACTCCATGGAAGTGAATGCTGGAAAATCACCAAAACGTTAGAAAACAAGTTGAATTCTTTACAGACTAAATGTTTACGAAGAATTAGAAAAATATGTTGTCCAAACAATTATTGAGGAAAGACGCTGGCAATGATTGGGACACGTGCTCCGAATGACTGACAACTCACTACCAAAAATAGCACTAAGATGAACACCACAGGGGAACAGACGTAAGTGTAGACCAAAAGAGACATGGAGAAGAACAAAAGAGAGGATGTTGAGCACTAGAAGGCTCACCTGGGCAAGAGCGGAGAAAAGCCTAAGGACAGGCGTTTGTAGAAAACCTTGCGGAAGCCCCAGTTCAGAGAAAGAGAGAGAGAGAGAGAGAGAGAGAGAGAGAGAGAGAGAGAGAGAGAGAGACTGATTGATTGATTGATTGATTGACTGATAGATCTTTATCAGAGAGTGTGTTAAACCTACACTACTTGTCGTTACTCCTCTCTGTTGAAATGTTAGTTGGGAGGCTGCCAAGTCTAGTTTTGCCGTACTGTTGTTGCCATCATGTGCCCGAGTGTTGCATTGTTTCTTAGAGTATATCAGAGACACAGATTAGAGACACAGATCAGAGACACAGATCAGAGACACAGAGTTGAGAAAATCTTAGATCAGATTCATTAAAGTTGAGTTATATAAAAATTCTGTGAAGCAAGCTTTTCCACTAAATAACTTGTGTAACGACGACAGGACACTTCTTCGTGTAAGACAATGCCGATCAGAAAGTAATGCACCACATCGTTTTCTTTTTCAGCTAATAATGAAGACAGAAGCATGAAATTTTGCACACTTTAAATTTGACATAAGCCGATTGTGTGAACCAAATTGCACCGCAACCGGCCAAAGAGTATGGTTGCCCTAACCGTTGAAATGGGGCGTGTTAACAACTGCGGTATAAGCAGAGAATTCTGACAGAATTTCTCGTTGCAGAGAAGGAAACTGTTGTGAACATTCACAAGCGTCTATGTGATGTATATAGAAGTTTTGCTGTCGACAGGAGTACAGTCAATTGTTGGGTTCAGAGAATCAAAGAATCAATAAGTAGAGATAAGGAGTTGCATGATCTGCCGCGCTGTGGACGTCCTGCCACAGCCACCAAGGCAGAAATGTTGAAATTCGCTGAGGGTATTATTCTTACTGATAGGCGTATTGCTACTCAACAATTGGCCTTAAAGCTGCCAATCAGCAATGGTAGTGCAAATGCAGCTGTAAAAGCTCTCGGATTTTCTAAGGTTTGCGCAAGATGGGTTCCTCGAAGACTCACAGATGACCATCGATTGCAAAGGAAAGCACTTTCTTCTGAATTGTTGGAGCATTTCAGTGCTGAAGGAGAGAACCTTTTACTAAGATCTAACATATCATTTTGAACCTGAGATAAAAAAGACAGTCAATGGAGTGGCGTCGTCCGCAATCACCATGAAGAAAGAAATTCAAGACAACTCCTTCACCTGGAAAGGTCATGATCACTGTCTCTTGGGACATTGAAGGTGTGATTCTCTGTGGATGTTATGCCAAGCGGAGAGACATTCAATACGTAAGCTTACATTAAGACATTGAAAAAACTCAATCAACATTTTCGCAGAGTTCGACCACACAAGAATCCAGCAGACCTGCTTCTCCTTCTCGACAATGCGCGCCCTCACACAAGTCTGGCAACACAGGAAGCAATCACCAAATTGGGCTGGACTGTACTACACCATCCAACCTATAGTCCTGATTTGCCACCCTCTGATTTCCATCTGTTTGGTCCACATAAAGATGCACTCCGAGGGGTAATATTTAAAGATGACGAAGGAGTGATTTATGCAGCGAAGAAATGGCTACATAATCAAGAGAAAATCTGGTACGGGCTAAGAATACGTGCTCTTATTTCGCTTTGGCGTAAAGCCGAACAAGTTGATGGTGGTTATGTTGAATAATACCTATGTTTTCGTGACATATCCATGTATATTGAGTATAAATTTCATGCTTTTTGAATAAACAGCTCCTGAGAAAAACGATGCGGTGCATTATTTTCTGACCGCCCCAGGTGGATTCTTGTTTAACTGTTGTGGCATTAGGCACAGCACAAAACTAATATTACCTTAAGAGGATAGACAGAACAAAAATATTGATTTTGAGATTGTCTTTTCTTTATCATTGAATTCGCCTTGTTCAGATGACACTTGCTTCATTTTTTGTGTAGCTGTCTGCTAGAAAGAGTTTTGCTCCTCAGTTTCAAGTCTAAATTAACTTTGATGAGAGGGCGGAGCCAAACAAAACGTCTCCGGCCCCTGTATTAAGGCAGAGACTCACTTTGACGGCGAGGTCGCCTAAGGTTAGGAAATGAGCTGCCTCTCCCAGGTCCGTAGCCATTTATCAAGTCTGGTTTTGCGCGAGGCGACACGAGTAAGAAAACTAATTTGGTCCCCTCAGAGTCAACGCACTCTCCTGATCTAATAAAAGTTCATTCTTCTCCCTCTCTCCCTTTCTCTTTCTCCCTCTCTCTCTCTCTTTCTCCCCCCCTCTCTCTCTCTCTCTCTCTCTCTCTCTCTCTCTCTTCCCGCCTCCTCCGGTTTCTCAGAAATAATTTGTAAGCCTCAACTTGAAACCACGGAGCTCGGTCAGAAACTTTCGTGAGGTCTCCCGGCCGGTTTCTCTGTTCGGTCACACTCTCAGATTGACTTCTGGGACTTAACTTTGTCCCATGTCGCGTTCTCACATCATTCACTAACAGTCCTGTGTGTCGGTGTGCCTCATACTGCAGTCAGATGCTTGTATTTGGACTCCAACTGCTTGCTAACGACTTACTACAAATTTCTGAAGCCTCGTTAGAGAAACCAGTGCATACGTGCACTACGATCTAGAGAGAAAGGTGAGTAACAGAGAGTGAAACATCAGTGGTAGATGGAGAAAAATGAGTAACAGAGAGTGAAACATCAGTGGTAGATGGAGAAAAATGAGTAACAGAGAGTGAAACATCAGTGGTAGATGGAGAAAAATGAGTAGCAGAGAGTGAAACATCAGTGGTAGATGGAGAAAAATGAGTAACAGAGAGTGAAACATTAGTGGTAGATGGAGAAAAATGAGTGACAGAGAGTGAAACATCAGTGGTAGATGGAGAAAAATGAGTGACAGAGAGTGAAACATCAGTGGTAGATGGAGAAAAATGAGTGACAGAGAGTGAAACATCAGTGGTAGATGGAGAAAAATGAGTGACAGAGAGTGAAACATCAGTGGTAGATGGAGAAAAATGAGTGACAGATGGTGAAAAATCCGTTGTAGATGGAGGAAAATAAGTGACAGATGGTGAAACATCAGTGGTGGAGAAAAATGAGCGAAAAATGGTGAAACATCAGTGGTAGATGGAGAAAAATGAGTGACAGATGGTGAAACATCAGTGGTAGATGGATAAAAATGAGTGACAAATGGTGAAACATCAGTGGTAGATGGATAAAAATGAGTGATAAATGGTGAAACATCAGTGGTAGATGGAGACAAATGAGTGACAGATGGTGAAACATCAGTGGTTGATAGAGAAAAATGAGTGACAGATGGTGAAACATCAGTGGTAGATGGAGAAAAATGAGTGACAGATGGTGAAACATCAGTGGCGGATGGTGAAAAATGAGTGACAGATAGTGAAACATCAGTCGTAGATGGTGAAAAATGAGTGACAGATAGTGAAACATCAGTCGTAGATGAAAAAAATCAGTGACAAATGGTGAAAAATGAGTGACAGATAGTGAAACATCAGTCGTAGACGGAAAAATCAGTGCCAAATAGTGAAACATCAATGATAGATGGAGAAAAATATGTGATAAATGGTGAAACATCAGTGGTAGATGGAGAAAAATGAGTGACAAATGGTGAAACATCAGTGGTAGATGGAGAAAAATGAGTAACAGATAGTGAAACATCAGTGGCAGATGGATAAAAATGAGTGAAAGATGGTGAAACATCAGTGGTAGATAGAGAAAAATGAGTGATAAATGGTGAAACTTAAGTGGTAGTTTGAGAAAAATGAGTGACAAATGGTGAAACATCAGTGGTTGATAGAGAAAAATGAGTGACAGATGGTGAAACATCATTGGTAGATGAAGAAAAATGAGTAACAGATAGTGAAACATCAGTGGTAGATGGACAAAAATGAGTGACAGGTGGTGAAACACCAGTGGTAGATGGAGAAAAATGAGTGAAAGATGGTGAAACATCAGTGGTAGATGGATAAAAATGAGTGACAAATGGTGAAACATCAGTGGTAGATGAAAAAAATCAGTGACAAATGGTGAAAGATGAGTGACAAATATTGAAACATCAGTGGTAGATGGAAAAAAATCAGTGACAAATGGTGAAACATCAGTGGTACATGGAGAAAAATGAGTGACAAATGGTGAAACATCAGTGGTAGATGGAGAAAAATGAGTAACAGATAGTGAAACATCAGTGGTAGATGGAGAAAAATGAGTGACAGATGGTGAAACATCAGTGGTAGATGGAGAAAAATGAGCGACAGATGGTGAAACATCGGTGTTAGATAGAGAAAAATGAGTGACAAATGGTGAAACATCAGTGGTAGATGGAGAAAAATCAGCGATAAATGGTGAAACATCAGTGGTAGATGGAGAAAAATAAGTGACAGATGGTGAAACATCAGTGGTAGATGGAGAAAAATGAGTGACAGATGGTGAAACATCAGTGGTAGATGAAAAAAATCAGTGACAAATGGTGAAAGATGAGTGACAAATATTGAAACATCAGTGGTAGATGGAAAAAAATCAGTGACAAATGGTGAAACATCAGTGGTACATGGAGAAAAATGAGTGACAAATGGTGAAACATCAGTGGTAGATGGAGAAAAATGAGTAACAGATAGTGAAACATCAGTGGTAGATGGAGAAAAATGAGTGACAGATGGTGAAACATCAGTGGTAGATGGAGAAAAATGAGCGACAGATGGTGAAACATCGGTGTTAGATAGAGAAAAATGAGTGACAAATGGTGAAACATCAGTGGTAGATGGAGAAAAATCAGCGATAAATGGTGAAACATCAGTGGTAGATGGAGAAAAATAAGTGACAGATGGTGAAACATCAGTGGTAGATGGAGAAAAATGAGTGACAGATGGTGAAACATCAGTGGTAGATGGATAAAAATGAGTGACAGATGGTGAAACATCAGTGGTAGATGGAGAAAAATGAGTGACAGATGGTGAAACATCAGAATAGATGGAGAAAAATGAGTGACAAATGGTGAAACATCATTGGTAGATGGAGAAAAATGAGTGACAGATAGTGAAACATCAGTCGTAAATGGAAAATAATCAGTGACAAATGATGAAAAATGAGTGACAGATAGTGAAACATCAGTCGTAGATGGAAAAAAATGAGTGACAAATGGTGAAACATCAGTGGTAGATGGAGAAAAGTCAGTGATAAATGGTGAAACATCAGAATAGATGGAGAAAAATGAGTGACACATGGTGAAACATCAATAATAGGTGGAGAAAAATGAGTGAGATATGGTGAAACATCATAGGTAGATGGAGAAAAATGAGTGACAGATGGTGAAACATCAATGGTAAATGGAATGACAAGAGTGACAGATGAAGAAACATACACAGCTTGTGATATAGTGAATGAGTAACATAATTCACATAACAAACAACTGACACAACATGTTATATGATGAATAAGTAACATCTCACATAACAAACAACTGACACAAATTGTCATATACTAAACAGCTAACATAGAGCAAATAACATGCTCTCTCTCTCTCTCTCTCTCTCTCTCTCTCTCTCTTGTCCCTACAGTAACCAAGTCATGCTCGTGTGGTAGCTGGTAGCAAGAGATTTCACTGTCCTTATTTTCTTAGTTGTTTCCCATGTCAATGCTTTGTTCATCAACTTTCTCACTGCTGAACTTCTCTTTGTTCATCAACTTTCTCACTGCTGAACTTCTCTTTGTTCATCAACTTTCTCACTGCTGAACTTCTCTTTGTTCATCAACTTTCTCACTGCTGAACTTCTCTTTGTTCATCAACTTTCTCACTGCTGAACTTCTCTTTGTTCATCAACTTTCTCACTGCTGAACTTCTCTTTGTTCATCAACTTTCTCACTGCTGAACTTCTCTTTGTTCATCAACTTTCTCACTGCTGAACTTCTCTTTGTTCATCAACTTTCTCACTGCTGAACTTCTCTTTGTTCATCAACTTTCTCACTGCTGAACTTCTCTTTGTTCATCCCATGCTTCTTTTACCCTTTTGGAACCCACATTAAATCTGTTCGTGGTAAGGATTTGTCTGTCATTCTGGTAATGTGAGCAATCCATTGCCACCTTCTCCTTTCAGTCACAGTTGACAATGGTGTCATATGTCTTTCTCTTAACAAGAGGTCATTACTTATGGCAGTTGACCAGAAGACTCCTTTGATCTTACCAGAAGACAGCTTTGATCTTACCAGAAGACAGCTTTGATCTTACCAGAAGACACCTTTGATCTTACCAGAAGACAGCTTTGATCTTACTAGAAGACTTCTTTAATCTTAACAGAAGACACCTTTAATCTTACCAGAAGACTCCTTTAATCCTACCAGAAGACACTTTTAATCTTACCAGAAGACACCTTTGATCTTACGTAGACACTTGGTTTGGACGGTGTCAAGAACAGTAAAGTAACAGAACGCAGAGTTCTATAATTAGACATGGTAAATATCGTAGACAAAGCACTGCTCGTCCTACCGGAGGCCGTGGTTCAAGTCCCAGGTAACTCTTTTGTTATTTTTCTTTCTGTAACGTCTCAAAGGTGCTTAGTCTACGATTTTTTTTAGGTCTAATCACACAATACTGTGTTCTGTTACTTTACTGTACGACAGCTTGGTTGTTTACTTTTTATAAAAATGTGTTGTTTTCTACCACTGATTCTATTTAGAGTTATTTGGCTGAAAACTGTGCTGATGAATGAGAAGAATGTAAATATATCTCTACCTTTCTGACACACTCCAATCTCCTTTTTTCTTCAATAGTCTGACTATTAACCCGATCTTATTTTCCTCCTGGGTTTTTTCATTGTCCCAAATGCTTTGTAATATTTTGCATACTTTGTTGTTTTATTGTTTTCTACTTTCAGCATTTCTACATATATGCTCTGTCTTCACCTGACACTTTGCCACCTTTTAGTTTCTTTATTGCTGTCTTTGCCTCTTCTGTTGTTGTAGGTCCTGTGTTTGTCTTAAGTTCTTCTTTTGCTGGTGGTATGTCTGCCATGGAGGAGATGGCATATTTGAGATTTGATCTATTTAATAGATTGCTGAGGTATTCTTTGCATCTTTCAATTTTCCCTTTTTCTCCATTTATTTGTTTTACATCTTGCGCCATTAGTGGTCCATCCTGACTTAATGTTAAGATTGCCTCCAGTCCACCTGATATCGCCTCCAGTCCACCTGATATCGCCTCCAGTCCACCTGATATCGCTTCCTATCCACCTGATGTCGCCTCCAGTCCACCTGATATTGCCTTCAGTCCACCTGATATTGCCTCCAGTCCACCTGATATTGCCTCCAGTCCACCTGATATTGCCTTCAGTCCACCTGATATTGCCTTCAGTCCACCTGATATTGCCTTCAGTCCACCTGATATTGCCTCCAGTCCACCTGATATTGCCTTCAGTCCACCTGATATTGCCTTCAGTCCACCTGATATTGCCTTCAGTCCACCTGATATTGCCTCCAGTCCACCTGATATTGCCTTCAGTCCACCTGATATTGCCTTCAGTCCACCTGATATCGCCTCCAGTCCACCTGATATTGCCTTCAGTCCACCTGATATTGCCTTCAGTCCACCTGATATTGCCTTCAGTCCACTTGATGGTTTTGCTAAAATGTCCTCTCTGCAGAGGTGTTTCTGCTACGTCTGCCAGTGCATCATAAAAGTTGCATCTGTCTTGTTGAAATGACACTTTTACTTTTTTGTCATTCTGGCCATATTTTAGTTGTTGTGAGCGTTCCTTTCAATTTTCCTCTTTCCTCAATGTTGTCCGTTGTGGTTTTATTAATTCTTGTATACTTTTGTTTTTTTACAGTATCCTAAGACTTCTTTTGCTGTTTCTTAAATACATTTTTAAAGTCTGCTATAATCATTTCTTCAGTATTTTGTAGGGCAAGAAAACGATTTTTTTAAAATTCCATATAAATGTTTTCCCTGACCTAGCTGTTCTCTAGATGTTATTTTGTGTCAGAGTGTAGATTCCTTCTTTGTTCTAGTTTTGTGTCAAAGTGTAGGTCCCTTCTTTGTTCTAGTTTTGTGTCAAAGTATAGATTCCTTCTTTGTTCTAGTTTTGTGCCAAAGTGTAGGTCCCTTCTTTGTTCTAGTTTTGTGTCAAAGTATAGACTCCTTCTTTGTTCTAGTTTTGTGTCAAAGTGTAGGTCCCTTCTTTGTTCTAGTTTTGTGTCAAAGTATAGACTCCTTCTTTGTTCTAGTTTTGTGCCAAAGTGTAGGTCCCTTCTTTGTTCTAGTTTTGTGTCAAAATGTAGATTTCTTCTGTGTTCTAGCTTTGTGTCAAAATGTAGATTACTTCTTTGTTCTAGTTTTGTGTCAAAGTGTAGATTCCTTCTTTGTTCTAGTTTTGAGTGAAAGTGTTGGTCCCTTCTTTGTTCTAGTTTTGTGTCAAAGTATAGGTCCCTTCTTTGTTCTAGTTTTGTGTCAGAGTGTAGATTCCTTTATTCTCTTAGTTTTGTGTCAAAATGTAAATTCCTTCTTTGTCCTAGTTTTGTGTCAAAGTGTAGATCCCTTCTTTGTCCTAGTTTTGTGTCAGAGTGTAGATTCCTTCTTTGTCCTAGTTTTGTGTCAGAGTGTAGATTCCTTCTTTGTCCTAGTTTTGTGTCAGAGTGTAGATTCCTTCTTTGTCCTAGTTTTGTGTCAGAGTGTAGATTCCTTCTTTGTCCTAGTTTTATGTCAAAGTGTAGATTACTTCATTCTCCATGCTTTCTTTAGTCTCAATTTAACTTTGGCCGCTATGAAATTGTGGTCACTTCCTACAGCTCTCTTGTGACGAAAGCATCCTATAGAGATCGTCTCCATCTTCTGGTTATGAGGATATATTTAATTTGGTTCTGTACTGTTGCATGGGAGGACCTCCATGTCATGAATTTGTGTGTGCTGGAAGATCGTTCCTACTATTTATTATTGCTGCCATATTTTTCCTTGAGACCGCCTAAGATGTCATGTCTAGGGACTTTGTCCACTGTTGTTCGTCGACTGTAATACAAATTCTCTTTAATTTCTTTCTCTGTGTTTTCTGTTGTGACTGATATATTTGTGAAGCGTGATTTCATTCTGACATAGAGCATTCTTCTATCTACTGGTTTCATTCTAGCATAGAGCAGTCTTCATCTGCTGGTTTCATTCTAGCATATAGCACTCTTCAATCTGTTTATTTTATTCTAACATATAACACTCTTCCATCTGCTGGTTTCATTCTAGCATATAGCACTCTTCAATGTGGTTGTTTCATTCTAGCGTATAGCAATGTTCAATCTGCTGGTTTCATTATATCATATAGCACTCTTTCATCTGCTGGTTTCATTCTTTTACTAGTTTCAGATGCTTTTTCTTTCATTACTTTGGAAATAAATTAAACCATATACTAAGCAGCTAACGTAAATTAAACCATATACTAAGCAGCTAACGTAAATTAAACCATATACTAAGCAGCTAACGTAAATTAAACCATATACTAAGCAGCTAACGTAAAGTAAAGCTTATAGTAAACAAATAACGTAAAATAAATCATATACTAAATAGCTAAAAAAGGTAAACCATATACTAAATAACTAAAGTAAATAGACCAGATATCAAACAGCTAACGTAAAGTAAACCATATATTAAACAGCTAAAGTAAACTATGTACTAAACAGCTAAAGTAAACCATACACTAAACAGCTAAAGTAAAGTAAATCAGATACAAAATATCTAAAGTAAAGTAAGTTATATACTAAACAGCTAATAAATATTCAAAATTTAGGACCAATCTAGATGAGGTGCCTAAAGGTGATGACTGGTTACGGGTACAGGACCGACCTCAGCTAACAAAGGTTATTATACAGAAGGGTCTTGAATGTCGAGATTGGGCGTAAGGGGGGGGGGGGTGCAGGAGTTAAAGATCTCATCCAGTATCAAGGGGGGGGGGGGTGCAGGAGTTAAAGATCTCATCCAGTATCACTGTGGGCCTTTCGACACGGTAATATGTACAGCTATCTCAGTGGGTCTTCCGACACGGTAATATGTACAGATATCTCAGTGGGTCTTCCGACACGGTAATATGTACAGATATCTCAGTGGGTCTTCCGACACGGTAATATGTACAGATATCTCAGTGGGTCTTCCGACACGGTAATATGTACAGATATCTCAGTGGGTCTTCCGACACGGTAATATGTACAGATAGTTCAGTGGTTCTTCCGACACGGTAATATATACAGATATCTCAGTGGGTCTTCCGACACGGTAATATATACAGATAGCTCAGTGGGTCTTCCGACACGGTAATATGTACAGATATCTCAGTGGGTCTTCCGACACGGTAATATGTACAGATAGCTCAGTGGGTCTTCCGACACGGTACTATATACAGGTGGCTCAGTGGGTCTTCCGACACGGTAATATGTACAGGTGGCTCAGTGGGTCTTCCGACACGGTAATATATACAGGTGGCTCAGTGGGTCTTCCGACACGGTACTATATACAGGTGGCTCAGTGGGTCTTCCGACACGGTAATATGTACAGGTGGCTCAGTGGGTCTTCCGACACGGTAATATGTACAGATATCTCAGTGGGTCTTCCGACACGGTAATATGTACAGATATCTCAGTGGGTCTTCCGACACGGTAATATGTACAGATATCTCAGTGGGTCTTCCGACACGGTAATATGTACAGGTGGCTCAGTGGGTCTTCCGACACGGTAATATATACAGGTGGCTCAGTGGGTCTTCCGACACGGTACTATATACAAGTGGCTCAGTGGGTCTTCCGACACGGCACTATATACAGGTGGCTCAGTGACTCGGAACAGCAGAAGTGGTTGGGGTTTTGTTGTCTGCCGGAATGAACGAGTACAGGCACAAGGTTGGGGAGACTCTGAAGCCAGCACATCAAGCTCTCTGAGGCTGTGTTGGCGGCAGTGGACTGGTTAGTTGCTGATGATGTGGGTAATGGTGTCTTTGTGACGGATTCACAGAGTGTGCCTCGTAAGACTAAGAAGAATTTGATTGGCAAAGAATGAGTTCATCTGTTAAGCCAGTCAGCTGTGACAGGCCTAACGTGGCTTTACTGTCCAGGACATGCGGGGATACATGGCAGTGATGTGGCAGACAGACTTGATGGACAGGCTAAAATAAATGACAGGCTGACAATGGGCAAGGAAGACATTGATAAAGCTGTAATGGACAGACTGCGGAAGAATGAAGAGCGGGAATGGAAGAACAGTGTAGATCTGAAGAGACTGCTAGAGCTACGACAAATTAGAGGTGCTGGCAGGAAATCAGAACTGTGGCAGAAAATTCACCGGAAACAACCAACATTTGACAGGAACTGTTAGTAAACATAATTATTGAGGAAAGACGCTGGCGATGGTTGGGACATGTGCTTCGAAAGACTGACAACCCACTACCAAAAATAGCGCTAAGATGGACACCACAGGGGAACAGAAGTAAGGGTAGACCAAAAGAGACATGGAGAAGAACAACAGAAAGGATGTTGAGCAATAGAGGGCTCACCTGGGCAAGAGCGGAAAAAAGGCAAAGGACAGGCATTTGTGGAAAACCCTTGCGGAAGCCCCATGTGCCCTGGGCATTTAAGGTTCAGAGAGAGAGAGAGAAAGAGAGAGAGAGAGAGATTAGCAAACATACTCTTAGATGGCGGGGCATATATGGGGTTGCCCTGAATGCAGTGAAGCCAGAGTCTGAATTTTAAACTCTGAACTTTAGAATTTAGGATGGGATAAAAAAAATACCTGTAGTGATGAATATGTTGTTGGTGGTGCTGTTGCTGGTGGTTGTGTTGCTCTTGGCATTGTTGTTGTTGTTGGTGGCAGTGGTGGTGGTAGTTAGCGCTCTTCTTCGTGGTCCTGCTCTGGTTCTTGCACTGCATTTTACACTCAATTCATTCAACACAGTCTGAGCTTCAAAGTTATATCATGAAATGTGATATACCTGTTACACAATACTAGGATGTCGTATATTAGTTATACAATGCTAGGATGTCGTATATTAGTTATACAATGCTAGGATGTCGTATATTAGTTACGTAATGTTAAGATGTTGTATATTAGTTACACAGTGTTAAGATGTATATTAGTTACAGAATGTCCATTCATTCATTTGCATGTCCCTTGCGGAACTTTGCCTCCCAAACAGCACTCCTGTAGGCCTCTCGGTTGTGAGCAAGATGGCCTGCTGCTGCTGCGTCTATTTGCAGATCATCAACGATTTCTTGCAGCCATCTTCGTTTTGGTCTTCCTCTTTTTCTTTTTCCCATTATGTATCCTTCCAATATGGTCTTCTCTAAATTATCATGACGTTTAATGTGTCAAAAATATTTAAGTTTTCTCTCTTTAATCCTCTTTACTAGCCAGCCTTCTTCAATATTAAGCTCTTGTAGTATGGATATATTTGTTATTTTTTGTGTCCACGATATTTGGAGAGCTCTTCTGTAGCATTTACATTCAAAAGCATGTATGTGTTTCTCAGCTGTTTTGTTAAGTGTCCACGTCTCACAGGCATATGTTGCGATAGGAAAGATGCATGCCCTTAAAAATCTTATTTTTATAGTTCTGTCTGCTCCTCTCCACAGATTTTTTATTTATTTTACTTTCTGGAGAGCAATAGATGTCCTCCCCTTAATTTCCCTGCATTTCTCGATTATTAATCTTAGATTGAATATATGATCTCTTGATCCTCTTACAGAATGTTAAGATGTTGTATATTAGTTACACAGTGTTAACATGTTCTATATTATTTACATAATGTTAAGATGTTGTATACTAGTTACACAATGTTAACATGTTGTATATTTGTTACACAATGTTAGGATGTTGTATATTAGTTACACAATGTTGGCTGTTGTATATTTGTTACACAATGTTGGCTGGTGTATATTTGTTACACAATGTTAGGACTGGCTTTTCTGTGTTGTTGTAAAATCAGAATTCCTAAAATAAAAGTCAGTGCTTGAAAAAAAAAAGAAAAACTCGGTGCCTTTCATGTGAAAATAAATGTCTTTTCCCCGTAGGTAGCTGTGTACGTTTATCTGTATGGTAGCTGTGTACATTTATCTATGTGGTATCTGTGTACGTTTATCTGTATGGTAGCTGTGTACATTTATCTATGTGGTATCTGTGTACGTTTATCTGTATGGTAGCTGTGTACATTTATCTATGTGGTAGATGTGTACGTTTATCTGTATGGTAGCTGTGTACATTTATCTATGTGGTAGCTGTGTACGTTTATCTGTGTAGCCAATACAAATATTGGTTTCATTCTTATCAGGTGCTGTAGGAAAAGTCTGAGCTAGCCTGAAGAGCTATAAATGTGTTCTAATTTCCGAAAAATTCTTCAGCTGGCTGGTCCTAATCTGTACTTGGCCAAGCACTGCTTCTGTCGCATTTCTTATGGTTTTATTTCATGTACATTCTATTATCAAACACTCACAAACCTCATTCATTAGCATGTCCTTTGCGGACATTTCCTTCCCTAACCGCTCATTTGAAGGCCTCTCGGTTGTAAGCAAGATGCCCTGCTGCTGCCGCATCCATTTGCAAATCATCAAAAATGTTTTGTTGCCATCTCCACCTTGGTCTTCTTTTCTTTTTCCCATGATGTGCCCTTCCAAGACGGTCTCCTCTAAACTCTCATGACGTTTAATAAGTCCGAAATAATTCATTTTTCTCTGTTTAATCCTTTTTACTAGCCAACCCTCTTTAATATTAAATTCTTGTAATATGGATATATTTGTTCTTTTTTATGTCCATGATATTTGAAGAACTCTTCTACAACATTTACATGCAAAGGCATTTATGTGTCTCTCAGCTGTTTTGTTAAGTGCCCAGGTCTCACAGGCATATGTTGCGATGGGAAAAATGCATGCCCTGGAAAACCTAATGTTTGTAGTTCTTTCTGTCCCTCTCAATAGCGTCTTTAGTTGTTTTATTTTCTGAAAAAACCATACATGTTCTCCTTATAATCTCCCTCATTGTATCTCCGTTGTTGGTTAGTAATGATTCAAGATAGTCACTTTACCTCAGAAAAGAGGTAGAGGGCTTTCTTAGCCAATCGTTGGCTTCCACTTTGTTCTCTCCTTTGTCATCTGGGCGTATTGTTTGCCCGTCTTTCTTACTAGGAATAGAACAAACAACAACATATGTAAGGCTCTGCTTCAAGTGGCTGTGGACGAGGATGTCCTTGAGGTTTGGCTCACGTTTGTATGCCAACAGGGGTGGATCAGAGAAAATGTCGCGAGTGTCGGGGTCGAGTTGGATTAGCGGTAGATGACGATAAAGAATTTTCTTAGCCATCTGACCATGCGGGTGGAAAGGCAGTACTAACTCTGTCCGATGGAGTAACAAGCTTTTTTTTCTGAATACTTCTTTGCGGCTCACTAGTTGGATAGGGTTGAAGGCTTCACGAAGGACATTTTTCTCTGGGTAGTGGCGATGACGGAAAAATCCTAATAACTTGTTGGACTGATCTATAAAGTTCAAGTTATCCTGACATATACGGCGAAGACGGAGGAGTTGGGAGTATGGGATGGAGTTCTTACAGGCTTCAGGATGGGAGGAGGTGTAAAGCAAATAGGTTTGGCTGTCGGTGGGCTTGTAAAATACAGAGGTGACAAGCCTGTTTGTGCCAATAGAAATTTTAGTGTCTAAAATGTTGACAGGCTTGTCATAAATTTCATAAGTGAATTTTATGTTGTTATTGGGTGAGTTGGCGGATTCAATAATTTTTTTAGGTCTTCCTATGGCATACTGGTGACTCCAATGCCATCATCGATGTACCTTTTATAGAATTCTGGAAATCCGCCAGAGTAGGTTTTTCCATAATTTGACTTCCAGAAAGCCCATAAATAGACATGCATAACATTTTTGTTTCCATGGCAACACCACTGATTTGCTCGAAGTATTCGCCGTTGAATTCGAAAGAATTTAGGTTTAGTACTAGCCGTGTAAGTCTGATTATGATGTCAGTGTTAGTGGTGGGGTGAGGGTCTTTGTCGAGAAAATAGCGGAGTGCTAAGAGTTCATCCTCATGGGGGATAGAAGTGTATAGGGAGCAGACATCAAGGAGAAAGATGTGATAGGTGTGGTGTTGAGAGAGTGTGATCGTATCAAAAGTTGTTAAGGCATGGTTGGTATCTTCCAAAAAGGAGGGTAGTTTGTATCCTAGCGGCTGGAAAATGCTGTCAAAAAAGTCAGAAATGTGCTCAGTGGGGCATGAACACGCTGATACAATAGGACATCCCGGATGACCGGGTTTGTGAATTTTAGGAAGAAGATAGGAGGTGGGGTTGCCTAAACAGCTGTCCTTGATGTGAAGAGAACCAACTTGATGCAGAAACATCTGTACGATATCACCCAGCATGCTTCGAAACCAGTCCCAAATCATTTGTGGCCCCAGCCACAGAGGCAAATCTGAGTTTCTGGTAACAGGCACCAAACAATATCACGCAGATGACACAAGCCACCTAGCGCTTGAGAACCGCTACATTCAGGATTATGGGACGCTGGAACCACACGGATTAAACTTGCTATTCAGCTACACCTAACATTCTCCTCTTCAACAATTATAATCCCTCTCCACTAAGCTCCATTCCCTTCTCACTTGTTACACATAGTTCAGAACCTCCTCACAGCATCATATTACAACTCCTCTACCCTAACTATAATCATCTATTTCACCTTCTCTTGGCTAGGTTAACATTGTACCACTCTCTCTCCCTTCCAAGGTTTCCCCACCCACCACCCCCAGTTACGACCCATGGACCACACATCACAGGTCTCCATTTAAACAATCTCTACGTCTTACCACTCTCATTTCTGACACACAGCGTCGGACAAGCCACATCTTCTTACAGTTACAGCTAAGTGCTCTGTTCATTATTAATGTTTTTTTAATAGCATTCATGTGAAACTATACTTTATCTCCTCTCTCTATTTCTTCGTCCTGTATGTGTTTATATGATTAAGGTTCACACCGAAACGTCACAACTTTGTAATCGTTAAGTAATGAAGCTGCTCCTACTTTTTTTTCCCTATTTTATACATTCTGGTATCACAGCTTTACTGCAGTGCTTCGTGCATAGTTGTATACTTATACAGTAATTATTGTGTGTTACTGTGAGACTTTAATGCCGTGGACTACGTTAAAGTTTCTCACATTTTCTATATGTTCCCTTTGTGTGCGTACAGATACTAGATTTCTCTTTGTGTGCAGATACTAGAGTTCTCTTTGTGTGCGTACAGATACTAGAGTTCCATGTTTCACGTCTAACACACTACCCGTTTTGTCGAATGTATTCACTCAGTCCCGTATTCTGAGGCGCTACGTGGCCATCCCATCAACATTAAATGATATCTAAGACGACGTGGCTTTTCAGTCACACAATTTTCTTTCCTGGTAAAAATGAACTGCACTGGTGCGATTTGACGCGGTCCAACGATTCACTGGTGCGATGTGACACGGTCTAACGATCTATTGGTGCGATGTGACACGGTCTAACGATCCACGTGTGCTATGTGACACGGTCTAACGATCCACTGGTGCGATGTGACAAGGTCTAACGATCCATTGGTGCGATGTGACACTGTCTAACGATCCATTGGTGCGATGTGACACTGTCTAACGATCCATTGGTGCGATGTGACACGGTCTAACGATCCACTTGTGGTATGTGAAACGGTCTAACGATCCAGTGGTGCGATGTGACACGGTCTAACGATCCATTGGTGCGATGTGATACGGTCTAACGATCCATTGGTGCTATGTGAAACGGTCTAACGATCCACTTATGCTATGTGACACGGTTCAACGATCCACTTGTGCTATGTGACACGGTCTAACGATCCACTTGTGCTATGTGTCACGGTCTAACGATCCACTGGTGCGAGATGACACGGTTCAGCGATCCACTCCAACCGATTCAGTTAAAATGGCGTCATCTCCTCCTTCCGACTGCAGGCCAACGACTATTCGATGTCACCAACTGTCTAGCTCTTTAGAAATTAAAACATGCCAGTCGGCTCACTTTGCGCACATGAAAACTTACTCACTTCATAATAACTTAATAGGAACAACTGGTCATTTTTTCACGACAGACTTGTTTCTTCAGCTGCCAACCGCAGACTTTAATCCGTATCCATGGTAACAGATAAACTTGGTTTTCATGCACTCATTCAAAACAAAACATAACAAGATAAACTCTAAACAAAACACAACAAGATATACTGTACAAGAAACATAACAAGATAAACTTTACACAAATCAAAACATAACAAGACAAACTGTACACAAATCACATTATGTGTTACCTAGCTCAACATTTAAGAGAACATATTTGTTGTATGTGATATGTTATCCTGGTAAATGGAGATTTGATTTCAATGTAAAGATAATAAATAAAAACCAAGGATATGAACAATGCATGTAGAAACACGGCATTGGATCAAAGAATAATAATGGAGAACGAATAGCAGACCTGTGCGGAAAAAATAGATTAGTTAGAGGAGGTACCATATTTTTAACACAAGAGAATTCACAAAACTATCTGTTATTCACCAGATGGTAAAACCAGCAACCGAATCGATCATACAACAATAAGAAGAAGAACATGGAGAGGGTCACTTTGTCATGTGAAGTCAACGAGAGGGGTTGATGTTGGAAGTGAGCACCAACTTTTGCTGGGTAAGATAAGACTGAAGCTGAGAAGAGCAACAGAAAGCCAATCTTCAACTCCCAACGCCCAAGGGATCCGACAACCAGAACACAGTTCACCCTAGAACTTACAAATAGATACCAAGGATTAATTGATGCAACAAATCAAACACTGGATGGGCAATACCTAAGATTTCAAGAAGTGTTTAATAAGGTCAGCCAGAATATCCTTGGAAAACGTGACCGAAACTGGAAAGACTTGATTTCGGAGAAGTCATGGAACTTAACAGAACAGAGGAAAGCCATTCAACACAAAATTCTAACAGCCAGGACAACAGACGAAGAGAACTAAAGAAAAAAAGATTCCAATAAGAAAATATGATTAAGAAGAAGTTCAGAAGTGACAATATATAGACACACTAACAGAAGAAGGTGAGAAGAGACAATATATAGATACACTAGCAGTAGAAGGTGAGAAGAGACAAGAGGCAGTATATAAACACACTAACAGAAGAAGGTGAGAAGAGACAAGAGACAGTATATAGACACACAAAATGAAGAAGGTGAGAAGAGACAAGAGACAGTATATAGACACACTAACAGAACAAGGTGAGAAGAGACAAGAGACAATATATAGACACACTAACAGAACAAGGTGAGAAGAGACAAGAGACAGTATATAGACACACTAACAGAACAAGGTGAGAAGAGACAAGAGACAATATATGGAACACTAACAGAAGAAGGTGAGAAGAGAAAACAGACAATATATAGACACAATAATAGAAGAAGCTGAGAAGAGACAAGAGACAGTATATAGACACACTAACAGAAGAAGGTGAGAAGAGACAAGATATAGACACAATAACAGAAGAAAGAGAGAAGAGACAATATATAGATACAATAACAGAAGATGGTGAGAAGAGACAATATATAGACACACTAACAGAAAAAGGTGAGAAGAGACAATATATAGACATACTAAAAGAAGAAGATGAGAAGAGACAATATATAGACATAGTAACAGAAGAAGATGCGAAGAGACAATATATAGACATAGTAACAGAAGAAGGTGAGAAGAGACAATATATAGACATACTAACAAAAGACAGTGCGAAGAGACAAGAAATAATATATAGAAACACGAACAGAAGTAGGTGAGAAGAGACAAGAGACAGTATATAGATATACTAACAGAAGAAGAAGAGAAGAGACAGGAGACAGTATATAAACATACTAAGAGAAGAACGTCATAAGAGACAATATATAGACTCAGTAACAGAAGAAAGTGAGAAGAGACAATATACAGACATACTAACAGAAGAAGATGAGACGAGACATGAGAAAATACATAGACATACTAACAGAAGAAGATGAGAAGAGACTGAGAAAATACATAGACATACTAACAGAAGAAGATGAGAAGAGAATGAGAAAATACATAGACATACTAATAGAAGAAGATGAGAAGAGACATGAGAAAATACATAGACATACTAACAGAAGAAGCTGAGAAGAGACAAAGACAAAGTACAGACATCCTAAAAGAAAAAGTTGAGAAGAGATAATATATAGACATACTAACAGAAGATGGTGAGAAGAGGCAAGAGACAATATATAGACATACTAACAGAAGATGGTGAGAAGAGATAAGAGACAATATATAGACATACCAACAGAAGAAAGTGAGAAGAGATAATATATAGACATACTAACAGAAGAACATTAGAAGAGACAATATATAGACATACTAACAGAATAAGGTGAGAAGAGAAAAGAGATAATATATAGGCACACTAACAGAAGAAGGTGAGCAGAGACAAGAGACAGTATATAGACACACTAACAGAAGAACATTAGAAGAGACAATATATAGACATACTAACAGAAGAAGGTGAGCAGAGACAAGAGACAGTATATAGACATACTAACAGAAGAACATTAGAAGAGACAATATATAGACATACAAACAGAATAAGGTGAGAAGAGAAAAGAGATAATACATAGGCACACTAACAGAAGAAGGTGAGCAGAGACAAGAGACAGTATATAGACACACTAACAGAAGAAGGTTCGATGAGACAAGAAACAGTATATAGACACACTAAATGAAGAAGGTGAAAAGAGACAAGAGACAGTATATAGACACACTAACAGAACGAGGTCAGAACAGACAAGAGACAATATATAGACACACTAACAGAACAAGGTGAGAAGAGACAAGAGACAGTATATAGTCATACTAACAGAACAAGGTGAGAAGAGACAAGAGACAACGTATGGAACACTAACAGAAGAAGGTGAGAAGAGAAAACAGACAATATATAGACACAATACTAGAAGAAGCTGAGAAGATACATGAGACAAGTATATAGACACACTAACAGAAGAAGTGAGAAGAGACAAGATATAGACACACTAACAGAAGAAGGTGAGAAGAGACAATATATAGACACACCAACAAAAAGGTGAGAAGAGACAATATATAGACACACTAACAGAAGAAGGTGAAAAGAGACAATATATAGACACACTAACAGAAGACGGTGAGAAGAGATAATATATAGACATACTAACAGAAGAAGGTGAGAAAAGACAATATATAGACAAACTAACAGAAGAAGATTAGAAGAGACAAGAGGCAATATATAGACATACTAACAGAAGAAGGTGAGAAGAGACAAGAGACAATATAAAGACACAATAACAGAAGAAAGTGAGAAGAGACAATATATAGACTCACTAACAGAAGAAAGTGAGAAGAGACAAGACAATATATAGACATACTAACAGAAGAAGGTGAAAAGAGACAAGAGACAGTATATAGACACACTATCACAAGAAGGTGTGAAGAGACAAGAGGCAATATATAGACACACTAACAGAAGAATGTGATGAGAGACAATATATAGACATACTAACAGAAGAATCTGAGATGAGACAAGAGACAATATATAGACATACTAATAGAAGAAGGTGAGAAGAGATAAGAGACAATATATAGACATACTAACAGAAGAAACTGAGAAGAGATAATATATAGATATACTAACAAAAGAGGATGAGAAGAGACAAGAGACAGTATATAGACAAATAATAGAAGAAAGTGAGAAGAAACAATATACAGACACTCAAACAGAAGAAAGTGAGAAGAGACAGGAGACAGTATAAACACATACTAACAGATTAAGGTGAGAAGAGACAATATATAGACATACTAAGAGAAGAAAATGAGAAGAGACAGTATATACACATACTAACAATAAAAAGGGAGAAGAGACAAGAGAAAGTATACAGACATACTTACAGAAAAGGTGAGAAGCGACAAGAGCCAATATATAAACACATTAACAGAAAAAAGTCAGACGTGACAAGAGACAATATATAGATACACTAACAGAAAAAGGTGAGAAGAGACAATATATAGACATACTAACAGAAAAAGATGAGAAGAAACAATATATATAGACATACTAACAGAAAAAGGTGAGAAGAGACAATATATAGACATACTAACAGAAAAAGGTGAGAAGAAACAATATATAGACATACTAACAGAAGAAGATGAGAAGAAACAATATATATAGACATACTAACAGAAAAAGGTGAGAAGAGACAATATATAGACATACTAACAGAAAAAGGTGAGAAGAGACAATATATAGACATACTAACAGAAGAAGATGAGAAGAAACAATATATAGACATACTAACAGAAAAAGGTGAGAAGAGACAATATATAGACATACTAACAGAAGAAGATGAGAAGACACAATATATAGACATACTAACAGAAGAAGATGAGAAGAAACAATATATAGACATACTAACAGAAAAAGATGATAAGATACAATATATAGACATACTAACAGAAAAAGGTGAGAAGAGACAATATATAGACATACTAAAAGAAAAAGGTGAGAAGAGACAATATATAGACATACTAATAGAAAAAGATGAGAAGAGACAATATATAGACATACTAATAGAAAAAGGTGAGAAGAGATAATATATAGACATGCTAACAGAAGAAGATGAGAAGAGACAATATATATACATACTAACAGAAAAAGGTGAGAAGAGACAATATATAGACATTCAGAAGAAGGTGAGAAGAGACAATATATAGACATACTAACAGAAGAAGGTGAGAAGAGACAATATATAAACACACTAATAGAAAAAGGTGAGAAGAGACAATATATGGACATACTAACAGAAGAAGGTGAGAAGAGACAACAGACAATATATAGAAACACGAACAGAAGTAGGTGCGAAGAGACAAGAGACAGTATATAGATATACTAACAGAAAAAGGTGAGAAGAGACAAGTGACAGTATATAGATATACTAACAGAAGAAGAAGAGAAGAGACAGGAGGCAGTACATAAACATACTAAGAGAAGAACGTGATAAGAGACAATATATCGACAGACAAACGTAAGAAGGTGAGAAGAAACAAAGGACAATATATAGACTCAGTAACAGAAGAAACTGAGAAGAGATAATATATAGACATACTAACAAAAGAAAGCAAGAAGAGACAATATATATATACATACTAACAGAAGAAGATGAGAAGAGAAAAGAGACAATATATAGACACACAAACAGAAGAAGGTGAGAAGAAACAAGAGACAATGTATAGACACACTAACAGAAGACAGTGAGAAAAAACTGAGAGACAATATATAGACACACTAACAGAAGAAGCTGAGAAGAGAGAAGAGACAATGTATAGACATACTAACAAAAGAAAGCAAGAAGAGACAATATATATATATATATATATACATACTAACAGAAGAAGATGAGAAGAGAAAAGAGACAATATATAGACACACTAACAGAAGAAGGTGAGAAGAGACAAGAGACAGTATATAGACACACTAACAGAAGAAGGTGAGAAGAGATGAGAGAGAATACATAGAAACACTAACAGAAAAACGTGAGAAGAGACCATATATAGACACACTAAGAGAAGAAGGTGAGAAGAGACCAGAGACAATACATAGACACACTATCAGAAGAAGGTGAGAAGAGACAAGAGACAATACATAGACACACTATCAGAAGAAGGTGAGAAGAGACAAGAGACAATACATAGACACACTAACAGAAGAAGGTGAGAAGAGACAAGAGACAATACATAGACACACTATCAGAAGAAGGTGAGAAGAGACAATATACAGACACAATAACAGAAGAAGTTGAGAAGAGACAAGAGACAAAATATAGACATACTAACAGTAGAAGGTGAGAAGAAACAATATATAGACACACTAACAGAAGAAGGTGAGAAGAGACAAGAGACAATATGTATACATAGTAACAGAAGAAGATGAGAAGAGAAAAGAGACAATATATAGACATACTAACAGAAGAAGGTGAGAAGAGACAAGAGACAATATATAGACATAGTAACAGAAGAAGATGAGAAGAGACAATATATAGACATACTAACAGAAGAAGGTGAGAAGAGAAAAGACACAATATATATACACACTGACAGAAGAAAGTGAAAAGAGACAAAATATAGACACATTAGTAGAAGATGATTTGAAGATAGGGGGTAATATATAGACATACTGTAACAGAATTTCTATTTATTTATTCTAAAGCACCACTGAAATAGTATTGGCGCCAAATAAAATGGTTTTCTTCTCTCTGAGGCCATATTATATTTATAATATACTCACTCTATTAATTATTTCCTAAATACCAATCCTGCTTATAACCCCTAGCCAAGAGCATCTTATCTTATATCCTTCCCGTGCCGTTAGACGTCACATAGGGCTCGCAAAGTAGTTCGCCAATTTTTCCTGTCTTCGGCGAGTCTTTCAACCTCAACAAAGTATTTTATGCCTGTTAACTTGGCCTCTCTTAATAATGTCCTCTTCAGAGTTTCACGCGGTCTGCCCCTTTTTCTTCGGCCTGTTGTGTTCCACTTGATAGCTTGTTTTGGGATTCTCTGATCATTTCTTCTCATCAAATGACCAACATATGTCCATCTCCTTTTCCTGATCACCCGTGAGACTGGTTGTTGTTCAGTCATCTGTCTTATCTCTGCATTGTTCTTGGATTCATGCTGCTATAATATTCCCCCCTCTCAAAAAGTAGAGTTTTGCCTGTCAAAACTCTCAAAAAAAAAAAACCCCAATCTACTAATCTAGATTATAATATAACTCCAGGCTAATCTCTCTCTGAACCTTAAGTGCCCAGGGCACATGGGGCTTTCACAAGGTTTTTTCCACAAACGCCTATCCTTCGCCTTTTTTTCTGCTCTTGCCCAGGTGAGCCCTCTATTGCTCAACATCCTTTCTGTTGTTCTTCTCCATGTCTCTTTTGGTCTACCCTTACTTCTGTTCCCCTGTGGTGTCCATCTTAGTGCTATTTTTGGTAGTGAGTTGTCAGTCATTCGGAGCACATGTCCCAACCATCGCCAGCGTCTTTCTTCAATAATTGCTGTCAGTGGCTTCATCTGCATTTCTGCCAATAAGATGTTATTTCTTATGGTGTTTGGCCAGAATATTTTCCTAATTCTTCGTAAATATTTAGTCTGGAAAGAATTCAACTTGTTTTCTATGGTTTTGGTGATTTTCCAGCATTCACTTCCATAGAGTAGTACACTTAGAACATTACTCTTAAATATCCTGATGTTCATATTTATCATCATCATCATCATCAGGTGCCGTGCCGACTGGCGTTGGCTATTATGCTTCTCCAGAGTACCCGATCCTTCATGCAGGCCATCAGTTCAGTTGGTGATCTCCTCTCACACCATCCCGTCAGACTGTCCAGTATCATTTCTCTTGGTCTTCCTCTTGATCTTCTGCTTTCTATTTTTCCTGTTGTTATAATATTTTCAATGCCCCCTCTTCTCATTGCATGTCCTATGAAAGTACATTGTCTCTCTCTTATCTTTCTGACAAGGTTTTTTGTCTCTCCAGCTCTTCTCATACATTCTTCATTAGTTATTTTTGCTGTCCAGGGGATTCGCAACATTCTTCTAATAAACCACATTTCTGCTGCTTCCAATGATTTTTGTGCAGACTTGCCTATTGTCCATGATTCACTTCCATATAACAAGACAGGTTCAATATAGCATTTTAGGACTCGTTTTCTAACATTCATTGATAAGGATGTGTTAGCTAATATGTTTCTCATTCTCTGAAATGCAGTCTTTGCTTGGCCTATTCTGTTCCTAATTTCTGTTTTGCATTTCCCATCTGAAGTTATTACTGCTCCAAGGTATTTGAATTTCTGCACCTGCTTTAGAATGGTTCCGTTTAATCGAATACTGCATGCTGGTGGATTCTGTTTCTTAGATATAACCATAGTCTCTGTCTTTTTGATGTTCAAAGTAAGGCTTTTCTGTTCACTTTCTTTGGCGACTTTATCCAAGAGATTTTGCAGGTCTTGTTGGTTCTCCGCTATCAGTACTGTGTCGTCAGCATACCGAAGGTTGTTAATATTGTATCCTCCAATTTTTATGCCTGGTTCTGTGATGATTGTTCTTAGAATATTCTCGCTATACAGAGAAAATAGGTCTGGAGATAGTACACATCCTTGTCGCACCCCTTGTTTTATAGGTTGGTATTTTCCAATTCTATTTTCAACTCGAACTGCTGCTTCTTGCTGCCAGTATAGATGTTTTACAATCCTCAAGTCTTTGCCGTCTATATTGATGTCTTCAAGCATTTTAATAATTTCACTATGTTTCACCTTGTCAAATGCCTTGGTGTAATCAATGAAGCATAAGTAGAGATCTTTCTGTACTTCTAAAGCTCTTTCTGTTAGTGTTCGTAAAGCATAAATGACATTGTGTGTTCCCTTTCCTTCAACAAATCCAAACTGTTCATCTGCTATTTCCATTTTTATCTTTTTCCTTGTTCTTCTCATAATTATTCTCAGAAGTAGCTTCGTTATGTGACATGAGAGGCTGATAGTCCGGTGGTCGTCACATTCCTTTGCACCTGGTTTCTTTGGTAGTGCTATAAACGTGGATTTAATCAGGTCACTGGGAATATAACCACTGTTGTAAATATCATTCAGAAACTTTGGGAAATAATGGAAAAAATGGGATTTCCAACACATTTGATACAATTAACATCACTGCTGTATTTAGACCAACAAGCAGCAGTAAGAATAAATGGTGAAACAACAACTTGGTTTGACATAAAACAAGGGGTCCGTCAGGGGTGCATATTGTCACCCTACTTATTTAACTTGTATACTGAAAATATAATGAGGAATGTTAGAGAAGATGTAGACAAAGAATATTACGATGCCATAACAGTTGGAGGTTATGAAATACCAGAGATTAGATATGCTGATGACACAGTATTGCTGTCCACAACACAAGAAGGAATGGAAAAACTAATTATGTCAGTCCGCAAGAACAGCGAAGAGCAGAACCTCTATCTTAATGCAAAGAAAACTAAAGTGATGACAACTGACAAAACAAACAAGGCAACTGAAATATGTATCAGTGAGGAAAAACTGGAAGAAGTGGAGAGTTTTGAATATCTTGGATCACTACTAACTAATAATGGAGATACAATGCGTGAAATTAAAAGGAGGACATCTATTGCTCTTCAGAAAGTAAAACAAATAAAGAATCTGTGGAGAGGAGCAGACAGAACCACAAAAATAAGATTTTTAAGGGCATGCATCTTTCCCATCGCAACATATGCCTGTGAGACCTGGACACTTAACAAAACAGCTGAGAAGCACATAAATGCCTTTGAATGTAAATGCTATAGAAGAGTTCTCCAAATATCGTGGACACAAAAAAGAACAAATATATCTATACTACAAGAGCTTAATATTGAAGAAGGCTGGCTAGTAAAGAGGATTAAAGAGAGAAAACTTAAATATTTTGGCCACATTAAACGTCATGATAATTTAGAGAAGACCGTATTGGAAGGATACATAATGGGAAAAAGAAAAAGAGGAAGACCGAAACGAAGATGGCTGCAAGACATCGTTGATGATCTGGAAATGGATGCAGCAGCAGCAGGCCATCTTGCTCACAACCGAGAGGCCTACAGGAGTGCTGTTTGGGAGGCAAAGTTCCGCAAGGGACATGCAAAGGAATGAATGAATGAAACTTGGTTATTATTTTATTCCTGTCTCCTCTAGTGCCTCTATTTCTTCTATTGTTATATTATCAGGCCCAGTCGCTTTTCCTTTCTTCATGTGTTTGATAGCATCTATGATTTCATCTTCAAGTATTGGCGGTCCATCACAGTATTTATGCTTAGTTTTTTTATTTCCATATAGTCTGCAGCACTGCAAAAGCCTGGTTTGCTCTAGTAAGTCTACTGTTGATGTCCTCTGTGCTGTCTCCATTTTCTACTACTCTGCTGCCAAGGTATACAAATTCATTGACCTCCTCCACTAACTTGCTATCTACTCTGAGTACATTTCTGTTGTTCACATTTTGCTTCATTAACTTTGTCTTTCCTACGTTGATCTTTAGTCCTATGTTGTTTGCATTCTGAGTTAGCTTGTTTATTTTATCTTGCATATCTTTGTGTCCAGGCTAATACAAGGATAATAATCAACTCTCAACATAAATCTTTATACTCTGAGTATATCCATAAACTGTTCCTGTGACATCCAGCTATACCCAGCCCATGTCCACTTCATATACAATCATTTATTTCTATTATGTGTGATTCCTCATTACACATGCATAGAATAGGTAAACTCTTCTAACTCTGCAATTTCTGACAAACTCAGCTATATGCTGTACATACGCAGAATAGGTTAATCTGGGTTACAAATATTAATCATCCATTCTAAAACATATGTAAATATCCATTAAACATATGCAGAATAGGCAAAACTTTGAGCATCATATATAATCATCCATTCTTGACACATGCGTCTACAAGCTGCACATATGCAGAATAGGCAAAACTTGAGTATTATATCTAATCATCCATTCTTGTCACATGCGGCTACACGCTACACATGTGCAGAATAGGCAAAACTTGAGTATTAGGCTAATCCGCCTTCATTTATCCCCAAAGGGATTGTGCCACGTACATGTACGTGCAACAAAACAATGTAATATCTAGGTCCTTAAAAAAAGACCCCACTCTGGTAACTTGTACCTTGAGCTCGGTCACATGGAAACTCCATGTTCCGGGCTAGGTACCCAATCAGAGAACTACACCTGTTTGTGCAATCTCCTCATAACATCACATTCGAGGTAATAATGTCACATCCGAGGTAATCACCAGTTTGAACATGGTATATGCCAGAACAATTGGCTATCTATAAGTCATCATCAGTAATGTCACCTAATTCAAGGCTACATGATTTATCATCAGTAATGTCACCTAATTCAAGGCTACATGATATATCATCAGTAATGTCACCTAATTCAAGGCTACATGATATATCATCAGTAATGTCACCTAATTCAAGGCTACATGATATATCATCAGTAATGTCACCTAATTCAAGGCTACATGATTTATCAACAATCTTAACTAACTACTAATAAAACCATTATACAAAAAATAAAGAGAAAAAACATTCACTAATTGCTGCACAAGAACTATATAATCCAAAAAAGTGCTTAAGAAAATCTCCAACTGCAGCCTAATCTCCCAAGGACATCCCAGATGTAGTAATAGTACTTTCAGGGCTTCGAATAGTACTTCGAATCCTGGTCACGGCACCAATGTAACAGAATTTCTATTTATTTATTCTAAAGCACCAATGAAATAGTATTGGCGCCAACTAAAATGGTTTTTTCTTCTCTCTGAGGCCATATTATATATATAATGGCTGTACCTAGCTGAATCCGTATTCTATTGGGTTGATTAAATCTCCTTGTGGAGTACACTTTCATCTTAGAAATTAGTTGTTGGTGTTATAGATACCACCTAATTTTCTATGTTACACACTGAGAAAATACAACAAGACACCCAGGCTTCCAACTCCACAGAATAATACAGATACAACAACTTAACATAACTTGGCAGTCTTCCAACCAAAACAAACTGGTCAGCAATGAGAATTCCAACACAGCCAATTGGTGCAGTTATATCTTCAGACAACACACATTTATTGATGGACAAAATGAGGGGTGAAATCATGATGATGGAAACGTAGCCATCAGGCTGAAAAGAATTCACAATGATGCCCGGAGTGAGAGAACTCTACGCCATATGAGCGGAAACCTTACAATGTCCTTATACACACAAAATCATACTTACAGCGTTCCACCTGAACTACCTCAGCCATCACAAGAAAACCTAATTCCTCTAACTAACTACCAACAAATTGCCACTGCTAGAAACTCTTCCCACACGAGATTCCATCTACATCAAAACTACTAAGGTTCTTCCTACAACACAAACAAGTAAGGCTCCCCTTTAGATTAATCATGAGTGCTATTTATACTATCCCTACCCACTCAGTTTACTCCATGCTGCACACTTTTCCAAAGACCCTCCTCAAAGGTCTCAACCAACCTACCTTTGAAACAGGGGTACTCACTCCATTAATTATTTCCTAAATACCAATCCTGCTTATAACCCCTAGCCAAGAGCATACTGCTATAATGCTAACAGAAGAAGGTGAGGACAGATGAGAGATAATATAGACACACTAACAGAAGAAGGTGAGAAGAGATGAGAGACAGTATATAGATATACTAACAGAATAAGGTGAGAAGAGACAATATATAGACATACTAACAGAAGAAGGTGAGAAGAGACAATGTATAGACATACTAACAGAAGAGGGTGAGAAGAGATAAGAGACAATATATAGACATACTAACAGAAGAAGATGAGAAGAGATAAGAGACAATATATAGACATACTAACAGAAGAAGATGAGAAGAGATAAGAGACAATATATAGACATACTAACAGAAGAAGATGAGAAGAGATAAGAGACAAAATATAGACATACTAACAGAAGAAGATGAGAAGAGATAAGAGACAATATATAGACATACTAACAGAAGAGGGTGAGAAGAGACAATATATAGAAATACTAACAGAAGAAGGTGAGAAGAGACAAGAGACACTATATAGACATACTAACATAAGAAGATGAAAAGAGACATTATATAGAAATATTAACAAAAGAAGGTGAGAAGAGACAAGATACAGTATATAGACATACTAACAGAAGAAACTGAGAAGAGACATTATATAGACATACTAACAGAAGAAAGTGAGAAGACACAGTATATAGACATACTAACAGAGGAAGGTGAGAAGACACAGTATATACACATACTAACAGAAGAAACTGAGAAGAAACAAAATATAGACATACTAACAGAAGAAGGTGAGAAAAGACAATATATATGGACATACTAAGAGAAGAAAGTGAAAAGAGACAGTATATAGACATACTAACAGAAGAGGGTGAAAAGAGACAAGAGACAATATATAGAAACACTAACAGAAGAAGGTGAGAAGCGACAAGAGACAATACATAGACATACTAACAGAAGAAGGTGAGAAGAGACAATATATAGACATATAAATAGAAGAAGGTGAGAAAGGACAATATATAGACATAATAATAGAGAAAAGTGAGATGCGACAAGACACAATATATAGACATACAAACAGAAGAAGGTGAGAAGAGACAAAATATAGATATACAAACAGAAGAAGGTGAGAAGAGACAATATATAGACATACAAACAAAAAAATGTGAGAAGAGACAATATATAGACATACCAACAAAAAAAGGTGAGAAGAGACAATATATAGACATACAAACAAAAAAAAGGGTGAGAAGAGACAATATATAGACATACCAACAAAAAAAGGTGAGAAGAGACAATATACAGACATACTAACAGAAAAAGGTGCGAATAGACAAGAGACAATACATAGGCACACTAACAGAAAAAAGTGAGACGAGACAAGAGACAATATATAGACACACAAACAGAAAAAGGTGAGAAGAGACAATATATAGACATATTAACAAAAAAAGGTGAGAAGAGACAAGAGACAATATATAGAAACACTAATAGAAAAAGGTGAGAATAGATAATATATAGACATACTAACAGAAGAAGGTGAGAAGAGACAAGAGACAATATATAGAAACACTAACAGAAAAAGGTGAGAAGAGACAATAAATAGACACACTAACAGAAAAAGGTGAGAAGAGACAATATATAGACATACTAACAGAAAAAAGTGAGAAGAGACAAGAGACAGTATATAGATATGCTAACAGAAGAGGAAGAGAAGAGACAGGAGACAGAATATAAACATACTAAGAGAAGAATGTCGGAAGAGACAATATATAGACAGACAACGGAAGAAGGTGAGAAGAAACAAGAGACAATATATAGACTCAGTAACAGAAGAAATTAAGAAGAGACAATATATAGACAACTAACAAAAGAAGGCGAGAAGAGACAATATATATATACATACTAACAAAACAAGGTGAGAAGAGACAAGAGACAATATATAGACATACTAACTGAAGAAAGTGAGAAGAGACAAGAGACAATATATAGACATACTAACTGAAGAAGGTGAGAAGAGACAAGAGACAAAGTATAGACATCCTAACAGAAGAAGGTGAGAAGATATAAGAGACAATATATAGACATACTAACAGAATATGGTGAGAAGAAACAAGAGACAATATATAGCCATACTACCAGAAGAAGGTGAGAAGATATAAGAGACAATATATAGACATACTAATAGAAGAAGGTGAGAAGAGACAAGAGACAATATATAGCCATACTAACAGAAGAAGGTGAGAAGATATAAGAGACAATATAGAGACATACTAACAGAAGAAGGTGAGGAGATATAAGAGACAATATAGAGACATACTAACAGAAGAAGGTGAGGAGATATAAGAGACAATATACAGACAAACTAACAGAAGAATGTGAGAAGAGTCAATATATAGACATACCAACAGAAGAAAGTGAGAAGAGATAATATATAGACATACTAACAGAGAAAGATCAGAAGAGACAATATATAGACATACTAACAGAAGAAGGTGAGAAGAGATAAGAGACAATATATAGACACATAACAGAAGAAGGTGAGAAGAGACAATATACAGACATACTAACAGAAGAAGGTGAGAAGAGAAAAGAGACAATATATAGACAGACTAGCAGAAGACGGTGAGAAAAGACAAGAGACAATATATAGACACATTAACAGAGGAAAGTGAGAAGAGACAAGAGACAATATATAGACACACTAATAGAAGAAAGTGAGAAGAGATAAGAGACAGTTTATAGACATACTAACAGGAGAAGGTGAGAAGAGATAAGAGACAATATATAAACATACTAATAGAAGAAAGTGAGAAGAGACAATTTATAGACAGACTAACAGAGGAACGTAAGAAGAGACAAGAGACAGTATATAGACACATGAACAGAATAAGGTGAGAAGAGATAAGAGACAATATATAGACATACTAACAAAAGAAGATGAGAAGAGATAAGAGACAATATATAGACATACTAACAAAAGAAGATGAGAAGAGAAAAGAGACAATATATAGACACACTTACAGAAGAAAATTAGAAGAGACAAGAGACGATATATACACACTAACAGAAGACGGTGAGAAGAGACAATATATAGACACACTAACAGAAGAAGATGAGAAGAGACAAGAGACAATATATACACACTAACAGAAGAAAATGAGAAGAGAAAAGAGACAATATAGACACACTAACAGAAGAAGTTGAGAAGAGACAAGAGACAATATATACACACTAACAAAAGACGGTGAGAAGAGACAATATATAGACACACTAACAGAAGAAGATGAGAAGAGACAAGAGACAATATTTACACACTAACAGAAGAAAATGAGAAGAGACAAGAGACAATATATAGACACACTAACAGAAGAAGATGAGAAGAGACAAGAGACAATATATAAACATACTAATAGAAGAAAGTGAGAAGAGACAATTTATAGACAGACTAACAGAGGAACGTAAGAAGAGACAAGAGACAGTATATAGACACATGAACAGAATAAGGTGAGAAGAGATAAGAGACAATATATAGACATACTAACAAAAGAAGATGAGAAGAGATAAGAGACAATATATAGACATACTAACAAAAGAAGATGAGAAGAGAAAAGAGACAATATATAGACACACTTACAGAAGAAAATTAGAAGAGACAAGAGACGATATATACACACTAACAGAAGACGGTGAGAAGAGACAATATATAGACACACTAACAGAAGAAGATGAGAAGAGACAAGAGACAATATATACACACTAACAGAAGAAAATGAGAAGAGAAAAGAGACAATATATAGACACACTAACAGAAGAAGTTGAGAAGAGACAAGAGACAATATATACACACTAACAAAAGACGGTGAGAAGAGACAATATATAGACACACTAACAGAAGAAGATGAGAAGAGACAAGAGACAATATTTACACACTAACAGAAGAAAATGAGAAGAGACAAGAGACAATATATAGACACACTAACAGAAGAAGATGAGAAGAGACAAGAGACAATATATACACACTAACAGAAGAAAGTGAGAAGAGACAATATATAGACACACTAGCAGTAGAATGTGAGAAGAGACACGAAACAAACAATAGAGAACGAAGCCCAAGATGCAGCAAAGAAAGGAGACTCTAGAACGATATACCAAATTACCAAGATTCTAAGCAGAATCACCACTGTCTAGAACAAGCAACGGACCTCTCTTTCGAAAGAACAAGAACAACTTAACAGATGGGAAGAACACTTCCGAGAAACTCTCAACAGATCAGACCCAGAAGTAGAAGCTGACATAGAACCACCAGGCCCGCAGCTTGAGACCACAGAAGGTAGAATCACATGTCAGGAAACTGAGATAATCATCCAACATACCACCACCAGGCCCGCAGCTTGAGACCACAGAAGGTAGAATCACATGTCAGGAAACTGAGATAGTCATCCAACATTGCACCACCAGGCCTGCAGCTTGAGACCACAGAAGGTAGAATCACATGTCAGGAAACTGAGATAGTCATCCAACATACCACCACCAGGCCCGCAGCTTGAGACCACAGAAGGTAGAATCACATGTCAGGAAACTGAGATAGTCGTCCAACAAAGCTAAAGCAACAAGGCTGTAGGCGAGAACAGAATCACAGCAGATATGCTAAAGGTAGATATTACCCTTAATGCTAAGATACTGGAAGACCTTTTTCAACAAAGTTTGGGAAGAAGAAAAGATATCGGAATCGTGTAAAAGAGGTATCATTGTTAAAATAGCCAAGAAAAACGATCTCGGGAAATATGTGAACTGCAAAGGAATCAATCTCATATCTTTGCTAAGCAAAATCTGTAGGGTACTTTTACGAAGAATCAAGAGCAGCATGGACAAAGTACTTAGAGAGGGACAGCCAGGGTTCAGGAAGGGGAGATCATGTACAGACCAAATATTCCTCATGAGAACAATTACTGAACATTCACTAGAATGGAACTCCCCACTGTACATAAACTTTGCTGACTTTGAGAAGGCCTTTGGTCGTATTCATCATTCTTCCTTATGGAAGAGATGGTTGGCCCGTGGATTCCCTGAAAATAATCATAAATATTATGAAATATATATATATATATATATATATATATATTATATATATGACCAACCAGAATTCATGTTACCTTAAGCCATGTCTTTCCACCTTCCATATTCTTCCTGTGCGTCCCCATGCCCCTCTTTCTTGTCCATTGAGATGTCCAAATCAAGGAAGTAAGGGGTGTCTTGTTTTATGTCGTAGCTAGACTCAACAAATCAGAGAATATATTTGTTGTATGTCGTAGCTAGACTCAACAAATCAGAGAATATATTTGTTGTATGTCGTAGCTAGACTCAACAAGTCAGAGAATATATTGTTGTATGTCGTAGCTAGACTCAACAAGTCAGAGAATATATTTGTTGTATGGCGTAACTAGACTCAATATGTAAGAGAATATATTTGGTGTATGTTATGAAATAACACCCAAAATGTTAAAAGCTATCAATAGTGACAACATGGGACAACTACAGAGAATGTTTAAAGAAATGGAAAGAAGAAAAGGTCCCTTCTAAATGGAAAAAAGGAATCACTGTTAAAATAGCCAAGAAAAACGATCTCGGGAAATATGTGAACTGCAAAGGAATCAATCTCATATCTTTGCTAAGCAAAATCTGTAGGGTACTTTTACGAAGAATCAAGAGCAGCATGGACAAAGTACTTAGAGAGGGACAGCCAGGGTTCAGGAAGGGGAGATCATGTACAGACCAAATATTCCTCATGAGAACAATTACTGAACATTCACTAGAATGGAACTCCCCACTGTACATAAACTTTGCTGACTTTGAGAAGGCCTTTGGTCGTATTCATCATTCTTCCTTATGGAAGAGATGGTTGGCCCGTGGATTCCCTGAAAATAATCATAAATATTATGAAATATATATATATATATATATATATATATATATATATATATGACCAACCAGAATTCATGTTACCTTAAGCCATGTCTTTCCACCTTCCATATTCTTCCTGTGCGTCCCCATGCCCCTCTTTCTTGTCCATTGAGATGTCCAAATCAAGGAAGTAAGGGGTGTCTTGTTTTATGTCGTAGCTAGACTCAACAAATCAGAGAATATATTTGTTGTATGTCGTAGCTAGACTCAACAAATCAGAGAATATATTTGTTGTATGTCGTAGCTAGACTCAACAAGTCAGAGAATATATTTGTTGTATGTCGTAGCTAGACTCAACAAGTCAGAGAATATATTTGTTGTATGGCGTAACTAGACTCAATATGTAAGAGAATATATTTGGTGTATGTTATGAAATAACACCCAAAATGTTAAAAGCTATCAATAGTGACAACATGGGACAACTACAGAGAATGTTTAAAGAAATGGAAAGAAGAAAAGGTCCCTTCTAAATGGAAAAAAGGAATCACTGTTAAAATACCAAAGAAAGGCATCTTAGTGACTATAACAATTGGATAGGAGTAACTTTAATATCGGTTTTGTCAAAAGTATTTTGCAAGGTCATTTTGATTAGACTTAAAGATATAGTGGATACTACAATGAGAGAAGAACAAGCAGGATTTCGAAAAGGGAGAAGCTGTCTTGACCAGATCTTTACTCTAAGAATAATATTGGAAGAACATATTGAAAAGCAGAAACAACTAATAATGAACTTCATAGACTCTAAAAAATCCATTTGATAGCATACACAGAGATTCATTGTGGAGAATTTTAAGTCTATATGGAATACCATCTAAAATTGTCAACATCATTAAGGACTTTTACAATGGATATGTTTGTGCAGTCAAAACAGAAGAAAGGATGAGTGAATGGTTCCAGATATTGAAACAGGTGTGAAACAAGGATGTATACTGTCTCCTTTGCTTTTTGGAATTACAATAGACTTCATAATGAAAAATTCTGCACACGTAACACAGGTATTGACTGGGTACATGGGACCCAACTAGAAGATCTTGATTTTGCTGATGACATAACTCTTATCAGTAACAATGTGAATTCCATGCAAGACAAAAACAGATAGCCTGTCTTCACTGACAGAAAAATAGGACTTGAAATTAACAAGGACAAAACAAAATTAATGAAACTTTCCATTAATCAAAATGGAAAAATTCACATAGAAGGGACAGATATTGAAGAAGTCAATCAATTTGCATACCTTGGCAGCTACATAGACCAGGATTGCGACACCAGAAGGGAAGTTAGAATCAGAATTGCAAAAGCAGCATCGATCTTCAAGAATATTGAGAACATATGGCATTCAAAAGTTATAAGCATAAAAAACCAAGTTAAAACTATTCAGTTCAAATAATATCCACCCACGTTTATGCATGTTAAAGCTGGAAATGTACTAAAGAAATAGACAAGAAATTAGACTCTTTTGAAAACAAATGCCTAAGGAAAATACTCGGCATCAAGTGGAACGAATTCAAGAACAATGCAGAGATAAGACAGATGACTGAACAACAACCAGTCTCATGGGTGATCAGGAAAAGGAGATGGACATATGTTTGTCACTTGATGAGAAGAAACGATCAGAGAATCCCAAAACAAGCTATCAAGTGGAACACAACAGGCCAAAGAAAAAGAGGCAGACCGCGTGAAACTCTGAAGAGGACATTGTTAAGAGAGGGCAAATTAATAGGCATGATATCCCTTGATGAGGTTGAAAGACACCTTGCGAGCCCTATGTGACGTTTAACGGCACGAGAAGGATATAAGATATAAACTAGACTCAACATGTAAGAGAATATTTGTTGTATGTTGTAGCTATGCCGAACAAGTAAAAGAATAAACTTATTGTATGTCGTAGCTAGACTCAGCAAGTCAGATAATACATTTGTTGTATTTTGTAGCTAGACTCAACAAGTCAGAGAATATATTTGTTGTATGGCGTAACTAGACTCAATATGTAAGAGAATATATTTGGTGTATGTTATGAAATAACACCCAAAATGTTAAAAGCTATCAATAGTGACAACATGGGACAACTACAGAGAATGTTTAAAGAAATGGAAAGAAGAAAAGGTCCCTTCTAAATGGAAAAAAGGAATCACTGTTAAAATACCAAAGAAAGGCATCTTAGTGACTATAACAATTGGATAGGAGTAACTTTAATATCGGTTTTGTCAAAAGTATTTTGCAAGGTCATTTTGATTAGACTTAAAGATATAGTGGATACTACAATGAGAGAAGAACAAGCAGGATTTCGAAAAGGGAGAAGCTGTCTTGACCAGATCTTTACTCTAAGAATAATATTGGAAGAACATATTGAAAAGCAGAAACAACTAATAATGAACTTCATAGACTCTAAAAAATCCATTTGATAGCATACACAGAGATTCATTGTGGAGAATTTTAAGTCTATATGGAATACCATCTAAAATTGTCAACATCATTAAGGACTTTTACAATGGATATGTTTGTGCAGTCAAAACAGAAGAAAGGATGAGTGAATGGTTCCAGATATTGAAACAGGTGTGAAACAAGGATGTATACTGTCTCCTTTGCTTTTTGGAATTACAATAGACTTCATAATGAAAAAATTCTGCACACGTAACACAGGTATTGACTGGGTACATGGGACCCAACTAGAAGATCTTGATTTTGCTGATGACATAACTCTTATCAGTAACAATGTGAATTCCATGCAAGACAAAAACAGATAGCCTGTCTTCACTGACAGAAAAATAGGACTTGAAATTAACAAGGACAAAACAAAATTAATGAAACTTTCCATTAATCAAAATGGAAAAATTCACATAGAAGGGACAGATATTGAAGAAGTCAATCAATTTGCATACCTTGGCAGCTACATAGACCAGGATTGCGACACCAGAAGGGAAGTTAGAATCAGAATTGCAAAAGCAGCATCGATCTTCAAGAATATTGAGAACATATGGCATTCAAAAGTTATAAGCATAAAAAACCAAGTTAAAACTATTCAGTTCAAATAATATCCACCCACGTTTATGCATGTTAAAGCTGGAAATGTACTAAAGAAATAGACAAGAAATTAGACTCTTTTGAAAACAAATGCCTAAGGAAAATACTCGGCATCAAGTGGAACGAATTCAAGAACAATGCAGAGATAAGACAGATGACTGAACAACAACCAGTCTCATGGGTGATCAGGAAAAGGAGATGGACATATGTTTGTCACTTGATGAGAAGAAACGATCAGAGAATCCCAAAACAAGCTATCAAGTGGAACACAACAGGCCAAAGAAAAAGAGGCAGACCGCGTGAAACTCTGAAGAGGACATTGTTAAGAGAGGGCAAATTAATAGGCATGATATCCCTTGATGAGGTTGAAAGACACCTTGCGAGCCCTATGTGACGTTTAACGGCACGAGAAGGATATAAGATATAAACTAGACTCAACATGTAAGAGAATATATTTGTTGTATGTTGTAGCTATGCCGAACAAGTAAAAGAATAAACTTATTGTATGTCGTAGCTAGACTCAGCAAGTCAGATAATACATTTGTTGTATTTTGTAGCTAGACTCAATGTGTAAGAGAATATATGTGTTGTATGTTGTAGCTTAGTCGAATAAGAAAGATAATATATTTCTTTTATATTGTACATAGCCCCAACATTGTTCTGATTGACTGACCATGGCTTTCGAATCTGCACATCAGCCATATAGCACATTTCTGGTCATGGCGTACCAATCTACATTACATGTTCCGCATAGCTTACCAATCTACATGGCATGTCCCGCATAGCTTACTAATCTATATTACATGTTCCGCATAGCTTACCAATCTACATGGCATGTCCTGTATAGCTTACCAATCTACATTACATGTTCCGCATAGCTTACCAATCTACAAGGCATATCCCGCATAGCTTACCAATCTACATTACATGTTCTGCATGATTTACCAATCTACATTACATGTCCCACATGACTTACCAATCTACATTGCATATCCCACATGGCTTAAAAATCTACATTGCATTTCTCACATGACTTACGAATATACATTATTTGTCCTTTAGTACACTTCTAGGCTAACTATAACTTATAAATTTATATTACATGTCCCTCTTGGCTTACAGATCTGTATTAAATGCCCTATGTCCGCTTTGGCTTACAGATCAAATATTAAATGTCCAATGTCCTATGTTCCCCTTGGCTTATATATCAAATATTAAATTCCAATGTCCTATGTTCCCCTTGGCTTACAGATCAAATATTAAATGTCCAATGTCCTATGTTCCCCCTGGCTTACAGATCAAATATTAAATATCCAATGTATCATGTCCCACTTGGCTTACATATCTGTACTAAATGCCCAATGTACAATGCCGCCCTTGACTTACAAATCAAATATTAAATGTACAATGTCCTATGTCGCTCTTGGCTTACAAATCTCTATTAAATGTCAAATAAAATAGATCAAATATCAAATGTCCAATGTACTATGCCCCATTGGCTTACAGATTAAATATTAAATGTTCAATGCTCCATGTCGGCCTTGGCATATTGATCTGTATTAATTGTCCACTATCCTATGTCCCACTTGGCTTACAGATCAAATATTAAATGTCCAACATACCATATCCCATTTGGCTTACAGATCTGTATTAAATGTCCAACATACCATATCCCATTTGGCTTACAGATCTGTATTAAATGTCCAACATACCATATCCCACTTGGTTTACAGATCTGTATTAAATGTCCAACATACCATATCCCATTTGGCTTACAGATCTGTATTAAATGTCCAACGTCCTATGTCCCACTTGGCTTAAAGATTTGTATTAAATGTCCAATGTACTATGTCCCCTTTGGCTTATAGATCAAATATTAAATGTCCATTGTACCATGTCTCACTTGGCTTACAAATCTGTATTAAATGTCCAGTGTACCATGGCCCCCTTGGCTTACAGATCTGTACCAAATGTCCTATGTCCTATGTCTCACTTTGCTTACAGATGAAATATTAAATGTCAAATGTTCCATGTCCCCTTGGCTTACAGATTTGTATTAAATGTCCAATGTAAAATGTCCCCCTTGGCTTACAGATCTGTATTAAATGTCCAGTGCTATATGTCCTCCTTGGCTTACAGATCTGTATTAAATGTCTAATGTACCACGCCCCACTTGGCTTATATATCAAATATTAAATGTCTAATGTTCCACGCAACACTTGGCTTACAGATCAAATATTAGATGTCTAATGTTCCACGCAACACTTGGCTTACATATCAAATATTAAATGTCTCGATGTCCAGGCTAGGTATCACTGTTATAAAGCACACATGTAAAAACTGATTTATTCTCTGGTAAGGTTTATCAACGCCCGGAGGCGAATTGTCCAGCCAATGATTGACCAGTCCAATAGAGCAGGTCCAGCTTCTCATGCAGCCTACAGCCCCGAGGCAGCGGGCATGGGTTACTTTGACACTCAACATATGCACGTGGCTACTCACAGTAAGTATACACTTTGACACTCAACATATTCACGTGGCTACTCACAGTAAGTATACACTTTGACACTCAACATATCCACGTGGCTACTCACAGCAGGTGTACACATTGACACTCAACATATCAACGTGACTACTCACAGTAAGTATACACTTTGACACTCAACATATGCACGTGGCTACTCACAGTAAGTATACATTTTGCCACTAAACATATGCACGTGGCTACTCACAGTAAGTATACACTATGACACTCAACATATGCACGTGGCTACTCACAGTAAGTATACACTTTGACATTCAAAATATGCACGTGGCTACTAACAATAAGTATACACTTTCACACTCAACATATGCACGTGGTTACTAACAATAAGTATATATTTTGACACTCAACATATCCACGTGGCTACAAACAATAAGTATACACTTTAACACTCAACATATGCACGTGGCTACTCACAGTAAGTATACATTTTGAGACTCATATATCCACGTGGCTACTCACAGTAAGCATACACTATGACACTCAACATATGCACGTGTCTACTAAAATAAGTATACATTTTGAGACTCATATATCCACGTGGCTACTCACAGTAAGCATACACTATGACACTCAACATATGCACGTGTCTACTAAAATAAGTATACATTTTGAGACTCAACATATCCACGTCGCTACTAACAGTAAGTATACACTATCACACTGAACATATCTACGTGGCTACTAACAGTAAGTATACACTTTGACACTCAATATATCCACGTCGCTACTCACAGTAAGTATACACTTTGACACTCAACATGTGCACGTGGCTACTGAGAGTAAGTATACACTTTGACACTCAACATATGCACGTGGCTACTCACAGTAAGTATACACTATGACACTCAACATTTGCACGTGGCTACTCACAGTAAGAATACACTTTGACACTCAAAATATCCTCATGACTATTAACAATAAGTATACACTTTGATACTCAACATGTGCTCGTGGCTACTAACAATAAGTATACACTATGACACTCAACATATTCACGTGGCTACTAACAAAAGAATACACTTTACACTCAACATATGCACGTGGCTACTAAAATAAGTATACATTTTGAGACTCAACATATGCACGTGGTTACTAACAGTAAGTATACACTTTGACACTCAACATATTCACGTGGCTACTCACAGTAAGTATACACTTTGACACTCAACATATGCACGTGGCTACTCACAGTAACTATACACTTTGACACTCAACATATGCACGTGACTACTCACAGTAAGTATACACTTTGACACTCAACATATGCACGTGGCTACTCACAGTAAGTATACACTTTGACATCAACATATGCACGTGACTACTCACAGTAACTATACACTTTGAGACTCAACATATCCACGTGGCTACTAACAGTAAGTATGCACTTTGACACTCAACATATGCACATGGCTACTCACAGTAGGTATACACTTTGACACTCAACATATGGACGTGACTACTCACAGTAAGTATACACTTTGACATTCAAAATATGCACGTGGCTACTAACAATAAGTATACACTTTCACACTCAACATATGCACGTGGTTACTAACAATAAGTATATTTTGACACTCAACATATCCACGTGGCTACAAACAATAAGTATACACTTTAACACTCAACATATGCACGTGGCTACTCACAGTAAGTATACATTTTGAGACTCATATATCCACGTGGCTACTCACAGTAAGCATACACTATGACACTCAACATATGCACGTGTCTACTAAAATAAGTATACATTTTGAGACTCATATATCCACGTGGCTACTCACAGTAAGCATACACTATGACACTCAACATATGCACGTGTCTACTAAAATAAGTATACATTTTGAGACTCAACATATCCACGTCGCTACTAACAGTAAGTATACACTATCACACTGAACATATCTACGTGGCTACTAACAGTAAGTATACACTTTGACACTCAATATATCCACGTCGCTACTCACAGTAAGTATACACTTTGACACTCAACATGTGCACGTGGCTACTGAGAGTAAGTATACACTTTGACACTCAACATATGCACGTGGCTACTCACAGTAAGTATACACTATGACACTCAACATTTGCACGTGGCTACTCACAGTAAGAATACACTTTGACACTCAAAATATCCTCATGACTATTAACAATAAGTATACACTTTGATACTCAACATGTGCTCGTGGCTACTAACAATAAGTATACACTATGACACTCAACATATTCACGTGGCTACTAACAAAAGAATACACTTTACACTCAACATATGCACGTGGCTACTAAAATAAGTATACATTTTGAGACTCAACATATGCACGTGGTTACTAACAGTAAGTATACACTTTGACACTCAACATATTCACGTGGCTACTCACAGTAAGTATACACTTTGACACTCAACATATGCACGTGACTACTCACAGTAACTATACACTTTGACACTCAACATATGCACGTGACTACTCACAGTAAGTATACACTTTGACACTCAACATATGCACGTGGCTACTCACAGTAAGTATACACTTTGACACTCAACATATGCACGTGACTACTCACAGTAACTATACACTTTGAGACTCAACATATCCACGTGGCTACTAACAGTAAGTATGCACTTTGACACTCAACATATGCACATGGCTACTCACAGTAGGTATACACTTTGACACTCAACATATGGACGTGACTACTCACAGTAAGTATACACTTTGACATTAAATATATGCACATGGGTACTCACAGTGAATACACGCTTTTGTAAGTAACCAGCTTATATTTCTGTAAGCAGCCAGTAGTTACTTATGTAAGTAACCAGTTTCTGTTTCTGTAAGTAACCAGTAGTTACTTAGGTAAGCAGCTAGTAGATGCTCGGTAAGTAACCACTATATTCTTCTGTAAATAGCTAATAAATGATTCTGTAAATTATAATTACAGAATAACTACAATGCACATGCAATGCAATAATGGTAAGCAAATAATAACTATAATGTTAAGGCAATATGTCTGCAGGACAAGTGTAACATAACAATAACATAACAATTAACTTCTGGTACAGGTTATTGATCGGTTTCCTTTTGGTGGTCTTTTGACCATGTTTTTTTATCTCTCTTTTGCCTTAATTTTCAGGACTTCAAAGCGGCCACGACCTGTATGACCCCATGAAAACAGGCTACCCACACCTGGAAGCCAGTCAGCGCTACGACATGTTCGCCATGCAAGGCATGCACAGGCCGGATATGTACAGCAGTTCACCTTCTTCATATACTCAGATGACCCAGTTCTCGCCGCCTGTCCACTCCCCGACCATGTTGATACCAGGCCATCCTCACCACATGATGGTGGGCCACCCAAATCCAAGCATGGCCCATCACGGAATGGGAACCACTCAGAGTCCCCCTCTACATATAGAAGCTATGGGGGCCCACATACAAGACATTCACGCAGGATAATATATGTAAACATAAAAATATCGCGATTCCAGTTACGTCACAATCTCTTCTACAATTCCAGCACAGAAAGTGTCACAATCTCTTGTACATCTCGACCACGGAAAAAATGTCACATTATTTTATGCAACTCTAGCACAGAAAACGTCACCTTCTCTTATATAACCCCAGCACGGAAATGTACCATGTATCACTTCATCACACAACAAGATGTACTTGAGCAGATGTTGCCAGGACAAGCACTCATTCACTTGTGCTGACTTGTACTTTGGTATCAGCCCAGAATGCCCAGCTGGCCTCTCATCTTTCAAATAAAAATACACTTTTTTCTGTGTAAACATCAGAAGGCGTCAGAAAGCGTCAGAAGGCGTCAGTGCAGAAAATGTGGCAGCTCTTGCGTGCGTCCAGAGAAAAGATAAACTTTAGCGTACAAGGAGTGACTCGAACCGTCTAGTCATGAACGACAGTGCCGCCCAAGCCAGAGGAGGTCAGCCCTACTCCTGGCTTTAGGTACACATGTGGAGGTTTTGTTTCATATTTAAGATTGTGATAATAATGAGGCCAAGACGAGCTTGCCTTGTACCAGAAGCTATGAAGAACAGTTTGCTACGGGACCTACATAAAGGTCAGGTTCAGTGACAGATCAGTGCACTAGTTACTTAAGAGAACAGTTGCCCCTAGTAATACAGTTGCCGCTAGTAACACAGTTGCCGCTAGTAACAGTAAGTATGCACTTTGACACTCAACATATGCACATGGCTACTCACAGTAGGTATACACTTTGACACTCAACATATGGACGTGACTACTCACAGTAAGTATACACTTTGACATTAAATATATGCACATGGGTACTCACAGTGAATACACGCTTTTGTAAGTAACCAGCTTATATTTCTGTAAGCAGCCAGTAGTTACTTATGTAAGTAACCAGTTTCTGTTTCTGTAAGTAACCAGTAGTTACTTAGGTAAGCAGCTAGTAGATGCTCGGTAAGTAACCACTATATTCTTCTGTAAATAGCTAATAAATGATTCTGTAAATTATAATTACAGAATAACTACAATGCACATGCAATGCAATAATGGTAAGCAAATAATAACTATAATGTTAAGGCAATATGTCTGCAGGACAAGTGTAACATAACAATAACATAACAATTAACTTCTGGTACAGGTTATTGATCGGTTTCCTTTTGGTGGTCTTTTGACCATGTTTTTTTATCTCTCTTTTGCCTTAATTTTCAGGACTTCAAAGCGGCCACGACCTGTATGACCCCATGAAAACAGGCTACCCACACCTGGAAGCCAGTCAGCGCTACGACATGTTCGCCATGCAAGGCATGCACAGGCCGGATATGTACAGCAGTTCACCTTCTTCATATACTCAGATGACCCAGTTCTCGCCGCCTGTCCACTCCCCGACCATGTTGATACCAGGCCATCCTCACCACATGATGGTGGGCCACCCAAATCCAAGCATGGCCCATCACGGAATGGGAACCACTCAGAGTCCCCCTCTACATATAGAAGCTATGGGGGCCCACATACAAGACATTCACGCAGGATAATATATGTAAACATAAAAATATCGCGATTCCAGTTACGTCACAATCTCTTCTACAATTCCAGCACAGAAAGTGTCACAATCTCTTGTACATCTCGACCACGGAAAAAATGTCACATTATTTTATGCAACTCTAGCACAGAAAACGTCACCTTCTCTTATATAACCCCAGCACGGAAATGTACCATGTATCACTTCATCACACAACAAGATGTACTTGAGCAGATGTTGCCAGGACAAGCACTCATTCACTTGTGCTGACTTGTACTTTGGTATCAGCCCAGAATGCCCAGCTGGCCTCTCATCTTTCAAATAAAAATACACTTTTTTCTGTGTAAACATCAGAAGGCGTCAGAAAGCGTCAGAAGGCGTCAGTGCAGAAAATGTGGCAGCTCTTGCGTGCGTCCAGAGAAAAGATAAACTTTAGCGTACAAGGAGTGACTCGAACCGTCTAGTCATGAACGACAGTGCCGCCCAAGCCAGAGGAGGTCAGCCCTACTCCTGGCTTTAGGTACACATGTGGAGGTTTTGTTTCATATTTAAGATTGTGATAATAATGAGGCCAAGACGAGCTTGCCTTGTACCAGAAGCTATGAAGAACAGTTTGCTACGGGACCTACATAAAGGTCAGGTTCAGTGACAGATCAGTGCACTAGTTACTTAAGAGAACAGTTGCCCCTAGTAATACAGTTGCCGCTAGTAACACAGTTGCCGCTAGTAACACAGTTGCCGCTAGTAACACAGTTGCCCCTAGTAATACAGTTGCCGCTAGTAATACAGTTGCCCCTAGTAACACAGTTGCCGCTAGTAACACAGTTGCCCCTAGTAACACAGTTGCCGCTAGTAACACAGTTGCCGCTAGTAATACAGTTGCCGCTAGTAATACAGTTGCCCCTAGTAACACAGTTGCCGCTAGTAACACAGTTGCCGTTAGTAACACAGTTGCCCCTAGTAACACAGTTGCCGCTAGTAACACAGTTGCCCCTAGTAACACAGTTGCCGCTAGTAACACAGTTGCCCCTAGTAATACGCTTAACAGTGCATTTAATGAAAATCGAAGCTGGAAAGTGATGAAATGTCCCCAATTATCGACGAAAATGATATGTGACCGCTTCCGCTGTGATATAACTCTTGAAATATAGACCAGGTGTTGTGATATTTCATGTGAAATTCGACTGAAAAGTGTATGCCCTTTAATGGCTCCCCTCGGTTTGACTGGCTGTAGTGCGAAGAGGAAGGAAGGAAGGAACGTGTCAGATATTATCATCACAACTATCAAGACAGAGGCGGTTCTTTGTGCCCAGCTAGTGCTAGTACACTACTGTCATCTGTCAGCTTAGTGCTACTACACTACTGTCAGCTGTGAGCTTAGTGCTACTACACTACTGTAAGCTGTGAGCTTAGTGCTACTACACTACTGTAAGGTGTGAGCTTAGTGCTACTACACTACTGTAAGCTGTGAGCTTAGTGCTACTACACTACTGTAAGCTGTGAGCTTAGTGCTACTACACTACTGTAAGCTGTGAGCTTAGTGCTACTACACTACTGTAAGCTGTGAGCTTAGTGCTACTACACTACTGTAAGGTGTGAGCTTAGTGCTACTACACTACTGTCAGCTGTGAGCTTAGTGCTACTACACTACTGTAAGCTGTGAGCTTAGTGCTACTACACTACTGTAAGGTGTGAGCTTAGTGCTACTACACTACTGTCAGCTGTGAGCTTAGTGCTACTACACTACTGTAAGGTGTTAGCTTAGTGCTACTACGCTACTATAAACTGTGAACTTAGTGCTACTACACTACTGTAAGCTGTGAGCTTAGTGCTACTACACTACTATAAACTGTGAACTTAGTGCTACTACACTACTGTAAGCTGTGAGCCTAGTGCTATTACACTACTATAAACTGTGAACTTAGTGCTACTACACTACTGTAAGCTGTGAGTTTAATGCTACTACACTAATATAAGTTGTGAGCTTAGTGCTACTACACTAATGTAAGTTGTGAGCTTAGTGCTACTACACTAATGTAAGTTGTGAGCTTAGTGCTACTACGCTAATATAAGTTGTGAGCTTAGTGCTACTACACTAATCTAAGTTGTGAGCTTAGTGCTACTACACTAATGTAAGTTGTGAGCTTAATGCTACTACACTAATGTAAGCTGTGAGCTTCATACAGACAACACTGATGATTTTTCGTTGTGTCTGCTCAGCCAGTGGCGAACTGTGATGGTCCTTGTGTCTACTCAGCCAGTGGCGAACTGTGATGGTCCTTGTGTCTGCTCAGCCAGTGGCGAACTGTGATGGTCCTTGTGTCTACTCAGCCAGTGGCGAACTGTGATGGTCCTTGTGTCTGCTCAGCCAGTGGCGAACTGTGATGGTCCTTGTGTCTACTCAGCCAGTGGCGAACTGTGATGGTCCTTGTGTCTGCTCAGCCAGTGGCGAACTGTGATGGTCCTTGTGTCTGCTCAGCCAGTGGCGAACTGTGATGGTCCTTGTGTCTACTCGGCCAATAGCGAACTGTGATGGTCCTTGTGTATCCTGGTTCGACCTGATCTCTTAGCTACGGAGTTCATGCCGAGAGCGAGAGCGACGCTGACTAGGTTCTCATTTGAACTGCTATAATTCTCCAAAATGGCGTCCTCGCTTAGTATCAAGAACTGACACTACGAGTGGCCGTTGATGCATGTTCTGTGAGATATTCACTGAAACAGGCGGTGGAGCGATTGTGGGACTGATGATACCGAGAAACTACTCAAACTCACTATACACAAGAGATATATTTTACCGTCCGACAAGTGATCAGTACAGACTTGCAAATATTGAAAACTACTCAAGACCAGCATGTCACGTGACTCAAACGCTGAACAGTTTTGACAAATAAGAGTGTAGTTTTGTCTGAGCAGACATGTTCATTTTTATATGTTGTCACTAGATCACAGGCAACATACAATCAATACAGCACTGGAGTCATCTCCCTACAAACACTAAAGGAAACCCTGATGTCAAGGCCGAACACGTGTGGGCGTGGCCCGAGTGTAATGAAGCCACTCCCCAGAACTAGTAACAGAGTTACAGTTACAGTATCTCTTGTCAATGTCGGATGTCCAGACAGAATTCTTCAGGGTATAGGGATTTCTTTTATGTCGCAGATAAAAAAAAAAAATTTCGCCTCCTCCACTGATAATACTTTAGCAGGAACAAATATGGCGCCGCCTCCACTGATAATATTTTAGGAGGAACAGATATGGCGCCACCTCCACTGATAATATTTTAGCAGGAACAGATATGACGCCACCTCCACTGATAATATTTTAGCAGGAACAGATATGGCGCCGCCTCCACTGATAATATTTTAGGAGGAACAGATATGGCGCCACCTCCACTGATAATATTTTAGCAGGAACAGATATGGCGTCACCTCCACTGATAATATTTTAGCAAGAACAGATATGGCGCCACCTCCACTGATAATATTTTAGGAGGAACGAATATGGCGTCGCTAATATCGACAATTTGAAGAGAACATTTCAAGAATATATGTTAAAATGTAGATTATTTTAATTGCGCGCACAAACTCACAGAACACAAAATTAGATATGTTTTTTCTTTCACATGAAATCATCTGTGTCAGAAAAACTTTGGTGTTCTTGTGGGTTTTTTTTTCTTTTCTAAGATCATGAACTGACAGTATTAAATTAGACGATTTTACTTCATAACAAAGATTATCCTTCATATTATCTTTTTTTTAAAATTAGTTCTTTATGCAATTAAAGAAATCACCCTTCTCATTATGACATTGAAAAATACATCTAAGAAATTCGTCTCTGTTGTTGTTATTATTATTATTATTTGCTTTGCCAGACACAGCTGGTGATCATATTGCTCCAGCTTGTGCGGTTGTTGGTGTTTCTCACTAATTCACAAGCTGTGCTTTCTTCCATGCCAATTTGTCATTCAAATAAGATATTTCTCTCTTCTCTTTTCTATCTTCTATTACCATGCCACTTTGTCATTCAAATAAGATATTTCTCTCTTCTCTTTTCTATCTTCTATTACCATGCCACTTTGTCATTCAAATAAGATATTTCTCTCTTCTCTTTTCTATCTTCTATTACCATGCCACTTTGTCATTCAAATAAGATATTTCTCTCTTCTCTTTTCTATCTTCTATTACCATGCCACTTTGTCATTCAAATAAGATATTTCTCTCTTGTTCTTCCTCTCTTCTATTACCATGTCACCTGGTCAGTACACTAAGATATGAGAGGTGATTGATAAGTTATAAACATAATGTACAACGAATTATTTCTGGACAGCTCTTTTGGGTTATTTCTCAACATAGTCCCCTTGCAAGTTTTCCCACTTAGTCCATGCGATCCTGGAGTATACGGATCCCTTCTTTGTATTTGTACAAACTCCTTGCTCCTTGTAACTGCGAGATGTTGTTCTTTGGGGCCGATGCTGTAGAGATGTCGAGGCACAGCATCGTATCGGCGTGGGAGCAGGTTTTGGCAGCTACTTTTTCAGTCCAAGAGTACAGCCAAAAAGCAAGGGGGGGGGGGGGGTGTGCAATGCTTCTTTAGCACTCGACAACCGTGGGGATAATGACTATACCTGTCCAAGCCAAGCTATGCCTGTTACTGGGGGTACCACGGAGAGGTTGGACAGGGTCTTGATCAGCTATGGATCGCTAACCCTGACCCTGGCATATCAGCTATGGGTCAAAGATTATCTTATCGGACGTCCTCACCCCCTCTCTTCTTTGTAAAAGTCAGCATCTTGTGCCAGTAGAAAGAGGTCTACAGCATGAATGACGTTATCATTTGAAGCAAATTTACGACCACTGAGCTCCTTTTTCACTTTGGTAAACAGGTAATAGTCCGAAGGGGCCAAATCTTGGGAATAAGGAGGATGTTCAAGAAGCTGGAAGCCGCATTCATGAATGGCAGCCATTGCCACCGCCGTCTTGTGAACTGGAGCATTATCTTGCTGAAAGATGACTCCTCTCGTCAATTTCCCTCGACACTTTTCCTTCAGTTTGACCCGCATGTTGCTTCACAAGATTAGTGTAATACGCCCTGGTGACCATTCTGCCCTTTTGAAGATAGTCTACCAATAGCACCCCTTCTGAATCCCAAAAGATGGAAGCCATCACTTGCCTGCAGACAGACCACCCTTGGTTTTTTTGGAGGTGGGGATCCATGTTTCCACTGCTTTGACTGTTCTTTGGTTTCTGGGTGAAAATTATGAACCCAAGTCTCACCCATAGTCACAAATTGCTGAAGAAACTTTTCAGGATCTGCAGAAAAATGGCCAAGATTGTCTCTTGACATGTTGAGACGATGCCGTTTGTGATCAGCTCCAAGAAGTTTCGGGACCTATCGAGCAGAAACTTTTGTCATTTAAGATCATTGTGATAATGGCGTGAACAAGTTCCTGGGAGATGCCCAACTCAGTAGCAATGTAGGGCTCAGTTAGTCGTCGATCCTCCATTATCATGTCATGTAGTCTGCCGGTGGTTTCATCGGTGGTTATCGTTCTTGGTTTTCCTGGACGGGGATCATCTTCCAGACTCTCCCTTCCATGTTTGAATTGAGCTGCTCCTTTCTTTACTGTACTGTAAGAAGGGGCACTCTATAATTAGTGTATAGGCATACAACTATACACAATGCAATGCAGTAAAGCTCTGATATAAAAATGCATAAGCTGGGAAAAAAGTAGGAACAGCTTTATTATTTAACAATAACACACTTGTGATGTTTCGGCGCCAGCCTTCATCAAACAAAAAACAAACAGGGCGAAGAATCAGAGACAGGAGACAAAGTATAGATTCACATCAACCTTACGTAAACGAAATAACAAAAACAAAAAAAAAAAGAAAATAAAAACGTAATGAAAAAAATTTATGAAAAATTGTAACTGAATGAAAACTTATGTCAGTCCTTGTAGAGACACAAAAGTATCGCGTGTGTGTATATTCAGAAACATAAACAATATGTGTCCGTTACCATGGTTATAACGCGTTCGTGCTGAACGGTGCAAAATAGTGCATGGTTGAGTGTAGAAAATGTTAAGAGACAAGGGATGCGCATAGAAGGAGCAGAGAATTATACAAAGAGCAGGGATGACTGAAGATTCTATATCCATGGACGATGCTCTTAAAGGAATGGGAAATGATGTTTCATAGTAGATGACGGTAGAGAACGGATAGGAAATGTTTGATAGTAAATGATGGTAGGGAAGGGATGGTAGTCCATTTAAGAGAAGGCGAAACGAATGATTATGGTTGCGGTAGAGGAGTAGCAATGTTTATCAACAATAATCATTCAGGCATTAACTTGTAATTCTGGTATGGTGCTTTCTTAACGGTAGAATTTTTTTAAATATTTGGTTGTATCAAAACGCGGTAACTTCTACCCTCGGACTGACCAGAGTCACCTAACACAAACATCATGAACGATCTTCTCTTACAGTACACCTTCTCATCTGAGAACCTCGGCGTCTCAAACAATAATGTAGCATATTCATGACACAGGCCTAGAATAAACCAAGTGTCAGGCCTAGGACACGGGTAAGGAATATATCACGTGTATCAGGCCTAGGACACGGGTATGGTATATATCACGTGTATCAGGCCTAGGACACGGGTAAGGAATATATCACGTGTATCAGGCCTAGGACACGGGTAAGGAATATATCACGTGTGTCAGGCCTAGGACACGGGTATGGTATATATCACGTGTATCAGGCCTAGGACACGGGTATGGTATATATCACGTGTATCAGGCCTAGGACACGGGTATGGTATATATCACATGTATCAGGCCTAGGACACGGGTATGGTATATATCACGTGTATCAGGCCTAGGTCACGGCCCTCAATCATTCATTCATTTGCATGTCCCTTGCGGAAATTTGCCTCCCTAATAGCACTCCTGTAGGCATCTCTGTTGTGAGCAAGATGGCCTGCTGCTGATGCGTTCATTTACAGATCATCAACGATAAACACGGCCCTAGAATTAACTAAATGCTAGCCTTCAACCTTAGCACACATGTCTGACCTTGAAAATGCTAGCCTTCAACCTTAGCACACATGTCTGACCTTGAAAATGCTAGCCTTCAACCTTAGCACACATGTCTGACCTTGAAAATGCTAGCCTTCAACCTTAGCACACATGTCTGACCCTGAAAATGCTAGCCTTCAACCTTAGCATACATGTCTGATCTTGAAAATGCTAGCCTTCAACCTTAGCACACATGTCTGACCTTGAAAATGCTAGCCTTCAACCTTAGCACACATGTCTGACCTTGAAAATGCTAACGTCGCAATTACATTACATCTGTGATATTGTAAACGCAGGTCAACGATCATTTATATCCTTGTAAACGTATGTCAACAAACATTTACAACCTTGTAAACGTAGGTAAACACACATTTATAACCTTGTAAACGTAGGTAAACCAATATTTATAACCTTGTTAACGTAAGTCAACAAATATTTATAACCTTGTAAACGTAGGTAAACAAACATTTATAAACTTGAAAAAAAACACGTCAACAAACATTTATAACCTGGTAAAACCAGGTCATCAAACAAACTTAACATTGAGAAAGTAAACTAGAGCCTACGCTGGTATTTGACAAACAAATTTAACATTGAGAACGTAAACTAGAGCCTACGCTGGTATTTGACAAACAAACTTAACATTGAGAACGTAAACTAGAGCCTACGCTGGTATTTGACAAACAAACTTAACATTGAGAACGTAAACTAGAGCCTACGCTGGTATTTGACAAACAAACTTAACATTGAGAACGTAAACTAGAGCCTACGCTGGTATTGACAAACAAACTTAACATTGAGAACGTAAACTAGAGCCTACGCTGGTATTTGACAAACAAACTTAACATTGAGAACGTAAACTAGAGCCTACGCTGGTATTTGACAAACAAACTTAACATTGAGAACGTAAACTAGAGCCTACGCTGGTATTTGACAAACAAACTTAACACTGAGAACGTAAACTAGAGCCTACGCTGGTATTTGACAAACAAACTTAACACTGAGAAAGTAAACTAGAGCCTACGCTGGTATTTGACAAACAAACTTAACACTGAGAAAGTAAACTAGAGCCTACGCTGTATGTGACAAATAAACTTAACATTGAGAACGTAAACTAGAGCCTACGCTGGTATTTGACAAACAAACTTAACACTGAGAAAGTAAACTAGAGCCTACGCTGGTATTTGACAAACAAACTTAACATTGAGAAAGTAAACTAGAGCCTACGCTGGTATTTGACAAACAAACTTAACATTGAGAAAGTAAACTAGAGCCTACGCTGGTATTTGACAAACAAACAGACTCAAATTATTTCCCCGTGAATCGCGACCGGGTCACAGAATCCGCCATTTTAGATTGTAGGGATTGAAGTCAGGACGGCAGTTAATACTTACCGAGATATAGTTCCTGAATGGCTGGTCTACTATGGTATGACAAGCGGACTGTTCAGTCTAATGTAGTCATGACAAGCGGACCGGTCAGTCTAATGTAAGCATGACAAGCGGACCTGTCAGTCTTCTGTAAGCATGACAAGCGGACCGGTCAATCTAATGTAAACACGACAAGCGGACAGTTCAGTCTAATGTAATCGTGCGATCGGACCTGCAAGTGTTATGTAGGCATGACAAGCGGAACGGTCAGTCTACTGTTGGCATGACGAGCAGACCGGTCAGTCTACTGTAGGCATGGCGAGCGGACCGGTCAGTCTACTGTTGGCATGACGAGCAGACCGGTCAGTCTACTGTAGGCATGGCGAGCGGACCGGTCAGTCTACTGTTGGCATGACGAGCAGACCGGTCAGTCTACTGTAGGCATGGCATGCAGACCGGTCAATCTACTGTAAGGATGACGAGAGGACCTGTCAGTCTACTGTAGGCATGGCATGCGGACCGGTCAGTCTATTGTAGGCATTGGAGCGGATCGGTCTGTCTACTGTAGGCATGACGAGCGGACTAGTCAATCTACTGTAGGCATGGCATGCAGACAGGTCAATCTACTGTAGGGATGACGAGCGGACCGGTCAGTACTGTAGGCATGGCGAGCGGACTGGTCAGTCTACTGTAGGCATGGCGAGCGGACCGGTCAGTCTACTGTAGGCATGGCATGCGGACCGGTCAATCTACTGTAGGCATGGCGAGCGGACTGGTCAATGTACTGTAGGCATGGCGAGCGGACCTGTCAATGTACTGTAGGCATGGCGAGCGGACCGGTCAATCTACTGTAGGCATGGCGAGCGGACTGGTCAATGTACTGTAGGCATGGCATGCGGACCGGTCAATCTACTGTAGGCATGGCGAGCGGACTGGTCAATGTACTGTAGGCATGGCGAGCGGACCGGTCAATCTACTGTAGGCATGGCGAGCGGACTGGTCAATGTACTGTAGGCATGGCGAGCGGACCGGTCAATCTACTGTAGGCATGGCGAGCGGACTGGTCAATGTACTGTAGGCATGGCATGCGGACCGGTCAATCTACTGTAGGCATGGCGAGCGGACTGGTCAATGTACTGTAGGCATGGCGAGCGGACCGGTCAATCTACTGTAGGCATGGCGAGCGGACTGGTCAATGTACTGTAGGCATGGCGAGCGGACTGGTCAATGTACTGTAGGCATGGCGAGCGGACCGGTGAATCTGCTGCAGGGATGACGAGCGGACCGGTCAATCTTCTACAGGGATGACGAACGGACCGGTCAGTCTACTGCAGGGATGACGAAGTTATTCTGACATAATGTGAATGTTGTGCAGTAAATCTTCACAACCAGTTTTACTACTTTTTTTTTACTGCATTTCGGTGTTTTCTTTCCCAAAAGTGTCTACCAGTGAAAGAATGGCTTGCGTTTCTTTCTGCGTTTGTTTTTATATTTTGTTTTATTTCTTTACACTTTTGTTATAATTTTGTTATATTTATGATCTAAACGTTTCAAAACCAAAGAGCGAAAAATACATTTAAACCAGATTAATACCAGATTAACCAGACAATTCTTTAGTAGCTATTATTAGAATGTGGAAACACTAAGTTAAACTGATTTTTTCTCTCGCCGGATTCTGTCCCTGATTATGCTAAGGTCGAAGGTAAAATCCCCGTTTCCATGCAAGGAGATCGGTATGAGGGGCGTATTTTCATGACCTTTGGCACATGAAAGTGTGAAGTGGTCAGTATCACGCCTGGCCGTATTTATCTTCCCAGATTTCTCTGGTACCCATTTTTAGAGGCCGGGTGGACCCTGGGACCTCTCTGGTATGTGGCAAAAAAAAAATTCCCACAGGTGGGACTTGAACCCACTACCACCGGATTAGTAAACCGAGCAGTAAACCCTGCCTGTGTTATGTGCTACAAATATTACACACCCATACACTCACACATTTAATATTTTAAAACTGACTTTATGATTCTGAGATACAGAGTGTTAAAACTTGATATGATTCTGGGATACAGAGTGTTAAAACTTGATATGATTCTGAGATACAGAGTGTTAAAACTTGATATGATTCTGGGATACAGAGTGTTAAAACTTGATATGATTCTGGGATACAGATTGTTAAAACTTGATATGATTCTGGGATACAGATTATTAGAACTTGATATGATTCTGGGATACAGATTGTTAAAACTTGATATGATTCTGGGATACAGATTATTAGAACTTGTTATGATTCTGGGATACAGATTGTTAGAATTTGATATGATTCTGGGATACAGATTGTTAAAACTTGATATGATTCTGGGATCATCATCATCATGTGCCATGCCGACTGGCGTTGGCTATTATGCTTCTCCAGAGTACGCGATCCTTCATGCAGGCCATCAGCTCAGTTGGTGATCTCCTCTCACACCATCCCGTCAGACTGTCCAGTATCATTTCTCTTGGTCTTCCTCTTGATCTTCTTCCTTCTATTTTTCCTGTTGTTATAATATTTTCAATGCCCCCACTTCTCATTGCATGTCCTATGAAAGTACATTGTCTCTCTCTTATCTTTTTGACAAGGTTTTTTGTATCTCCAGCTCTTCTCATACATTCTTCATTAGTTATTTTTGCTGTCCAGGGGATTCGCAACATTCTTCTAATAAACCACATTTCTGCTGCTTCCAATGATTTTTGTGCAGACTTGCCTATTGTCCATGATTCACTTCCATATAACAAGATAGGTTCAATATAGCATTTTAGGACTCGTTTTCTAACATTCATTGATAAGGATGTGTTGGTCAATATGTTTCTCATTCTCTGAAATGCAGTCTTTGCTTGGCCTATTCTGTTCCTAATTTCTGTTCTGCATTTCCCATCTGAAGTTATTACTGCTCCAAGGTATTTGATTTTCTGCACCTGCTTTAGAACAGTTCCGTTTAATTTAATACTGCATGCTGGTGGATTCTGTTTCTTAGATATAACCATAGTCTCTGTCTTTTTGATGTTCAAAGTAAGGCTTTTCTGTTCACTTTCTTTGGCGACTTTGTCCAAAAGATTTTGCAGGTCTTGTTGGTTCTCAGCTATCAGTACTGTGTCGTCAGCATACCGAAGGTTGTTAATATAGTATCCTCCAATTTTTATGGCTGGTTCTGTGATGATTGTTCTTAGAATATTATCACTATACAGAGAAAAAAGGTCTGGAGATAGTACACATCCTTGTCGCACCCCTTGTTTTATAGGTTGATATTTTCCAATTCTATTTTCAACTCGAACTGCTGCTTCTTGCTGCCAGTATAGATGTTTTACAATCCTCAAGTCTTTGCCGTCTATATTGATGTCTTCAAGCATTTTAATAATTTCATTATGTTTCACCTTGTCAAATGCCTTGGTGTAATCAATGAAGCATAAGTAGAGATCTTTCTGTACTTCTAAAGCTCTTTCTGTTAGTGTTCGTAAAGCATACATGGCATTGTGTGTTCCCTTTCCTTCAACAAATCCAAACTGTTCATCTGCTATTTCCATTTTTATCTTTTTCCTTGTTCTTCTCATAATTATTCTCAGAAGTAGCTTCGTTATGTAACATGAGAGGCTAATAGTCCGGTGGTCGTCACATTCCTTTGCACCTGGTTTCTTTGGTAGTGCTATAAACGTGGATTTAAGCAGGTCACTGGGAATATAACCACTGTTGTAAATGTCATTCAGTAACTTGGTTATTATTTTTATTCCTGTCTCCTCTAGTGCCTCTATTTCTTCTATTGTTATATTATCAGGCCCAGTCGCTTTTCCTTTCTTCATGTGTTTGATGGCATCTATGATTTCATCTTCAAGTATTGGTGGTCCCTCACAGTTTTCAGTATCTGGTGTTAATTCTGATCTTTCTCCTCCATATAGCTCACCGACGTATTCTGTCCACCTGTCCACAATGTCTTCTTTTCCCATTAACATTTTACCCTCTTTCGATTTCAGGCATCCTGTGGTATATTTTGTTTTCCTGCCTGTGAGTTCATTAATTCGTTTGTGCATGTTTTTGCTGTCTTTATTATGAGAGTCCTCTATCTGTCTGCACTGCTCATTTAACCACACTTCTTTTGCTTCTCTGCATTTGCGTCTTATTTCTTTATTTATCTTGTTATATTTTTTCTGGGATACAGACTGTTAAAACTTGATATGATCCTGGGATACAGATTATTAGAACTTGATATGATTCTGGGATACAGATTGTTAGAACTTGATATGATTCTGGGATACAGATTGTTAGAAATTGTTTGCCTTCTTGTGTGTCCATGCTTACACAATCACTCTTCAACTCAAAATTTATTTTCATAGCTGATCTGGGCTATTATTCGCCACATATATGTGTATGTATGTATGTATGTATGTATGTATGTATGTATGTATGTATGTATGTATGTATGTATGTATGTATGTATGTATGTATGTATGTATGTATGTATGTATGTATGTATATGTGAAAATCTATACATATATGTTTCTGTGCGAGGGAGTATGTCTGCGTTGTAAAAACCTACAGTAGAAATGACGACCGGAGCGGCCAGTCTGATGTAGGTATGACGAGAGGAACGGTCAGTCGTCTGTAGTAGGAATGACGAGAGGAACGGTCAGTCGTCTGTAGTAGGTATGACGAGAGGAACGGTCAGTCGTCTGTAGTAGGTATGACGAGAGGAACGGTCAGTCGTCTGTAGTAGGTATGACGAGAGGAACGGTCAGTCGTCTGTAGTAGGTATGACGAGAGGAACGGTCAGTCGTCTGTAGTAGGTATGACGAGAGGAACGGTCAGTCGTCTGTAGTAGGTATGACGAGAGGAACGGTCAGTCGTCTGTAGTAGGTATGACGAGAGGGACGGTCAGTCGTCTGTAGTAGATATGACGAGGGGACCAGTCATTCTGCCCTAGGTATGATGAGGGGAACGGTCATTCTGCCCTAGGTATGATGAGGGGAACGGTCATTCTGCCCTAGGTATGATGAGGGGAACGGTCATTCTGCCCTAGGTATGATGAGGGGAACGGTCAATCTGCCCTAGGTATGAGGGGGAGAACCGTCATTCTGCCCTAGTTATGAAGAGGGGAACGGTCAGTCTGCCCTAGGTATGAGGAGGGGAACGGTCAGTCTGCCCTAGGTATAAGGAAGGGAACGGTCAGTCTGCCCTAGGTATGAGGAGGGAAACGGTCATTCTGCCCTAGGTATGAGGAGGGGAACGGTCAGTCTGCCCTAGGTATGGGGGGGGGGGGAACGGTCAGTCTGCCGTAGGACTGGTCAGTCTACTGCAGATATATTTTTTCTCTATGGCTGCTTTCTAACTTAATAAAGGTTTTTGTTGATTCCTTTTCCGTTCATTTCCTTCTCATCATTATTTCCATGATCACTAGGTAGTCACGACTGTGTTGTTACACAGTCTGTGCCAAAGATTATGCATTTTAGATTGTAAATACTTCATACGTAAATAGTGTCCTGCTTGAAGAAGAGATTATTTGATCATTTGGTGGTTGTACTTGTAGCAATATTTTAATATATATATTTATACAACACCAGCACATGTGGTACCGGGTTCAGTCCCAGCAGTGGGACTTTTTATCTGGTACACATCAAAAAGCCCCCAGGGTCCACCCAACCTCTAAAATTGGGTACCAGAGAAATCTGGGAAGATAAATACGGCCAGGATTGATACTGACCACATCACACGTTCATGTGCCGAAGGTCGTGGAACTACAGGCCTAACACCGTATCCCCAGTAATCCCTTAATGGCACAGAAACGGGAAATTTACCGTTTTCCTTACCTTTACAACAACAGCACATGCATATGTGCTATTTTAAGTTGAAGTAGATCATCACTGACTGTAGCTGACTTGGTTTCCATGCACGTCTCGTCGTATCTATTTCCTGAATGTTGTAAGACCGAACGTTCTCAGTACAACATTTGAATTATAAGAATTGTATGCGTGCTTTTATGAGACGGTCAGAATATAATCCACTCGTTTATCGTTCAAGATTATCTCATTTCTCTTTCACACTTTCAGGTTTCACTGTCAGGAAACTTCATCAATCTTCAAATTTAGAGACAAAAACGTTGAAATAAAACGTAGAGACAAGTGTAATAACAGCAATATAGATACAGAAGTATAGAGACAATGTAGAGACAGGACTGTACAGACAGGAACGCACAGACAGGCATATAGAGAGAAGGATAGGGAGACAGGAATATAGAGACAATAATATGGAGACAAGAAGAGGGAGACAGGAATATAAATATAAGAAGAGGGAGACAGGAATATAAATATAAGAAGAGGGAGACAGGAATATAGAGACAAGAATATGGAGACAAGAAGAGGGAAACAGGAATATAAATATAAGAAGAGGGAGACAGGAATACAGAGACAAGAAGAGGGAAACAGGAATATAGAGACAAGAATATGGAGACAGAAATATAGAGACAGGAATATAGAGACAGGAGTATAGAGACAATAATAGGGAGATAAGAATATAGAGACAAGAAGAGGGAGACAGGAATAGAGAGACAGGAGTATAGAGACAAGAATAGGAAGACAGGAATATAGAGACAAGAAGAGGGAGACAGGAATATAGAGACAAGAAGAGGGAGACAGCAAAAGACAGAAAGGAATATGGAGATAAGAATAAAGAGACAGGAATATGGAGACAGAAGTGTAGAGACAGAAGTGTGGCGATAGATATGAAGACAGAGGTTTACAGACAGGAATATGGAGACAGAAATACAGAGACAGAAATATGGAGACAGAAGTTTACAGACAGAAATATGGAGACAGAAATACAGAGACAGAAATATGGAGACAGAAGTGTAGATCCAGGAATATAGAAATAGAAGGGTAGAGAAAGGAACATGGAAACATAAGTGAAGAGACAGGAATATGGAGACAGAAGTATAGAGACAGGAATATGGAAACAGAAGTGTAGAGACAGGAATATGGAAACATAAGTGTAGAGACAGCAATATGGAGACAGAAGTGTAGACATAGGAACATGGAGATAGAAGTGTAGAGACAGAAGTGTAGACATAGGAACATGGAGATAGAAGTGTAGAGACAGAAGTGTAGAGACCGAAATATATAGACAGAAGTGTAGAGAAAGAAAGATAGAAATAGAGAGACAGGAATATGGAGACAGAGTGTGTGTAGAAACAGGACTATGGAGACAAAAGTGTAGAGATAGGAGTGAAGAGGTAGGAGTATAGAGACAGAAGTATAGAGACAGAAGTGAGACACAGAATTGTAGAGACAGAAGTGTACAGACAGATATTCAGAGATTGAACTGTGGAGACAGCACTATGGAGACAAAAGTGTAGAGACAGAAGTTTTAAGACAAAATGTAGAGATATCAATGTAGAGATAGAAGTGTAGAGTCAGAAGTGTAGAGATAGGAACATGAAGACAAAAGTGTAGAGACAGGAACATGAAGACAAAAATGTAGTCAGAAGTGTAGGGACAGGAATATGAAGACAAAAGTGTAGTCAGAAGTGTAGAGACAGGAACATGAAGACAAAAGTGTAGTCAGAAGTGTAGAGACAGGAATATGAAGAAAAAAGTGTAGTCAGAAGTGTAGAGACAGGAATATGAAGACAAAAGTGTAGTCAGAAGTGTAGAGACAGGAATATGAAGACAAAAGTGTAGTCAGAAGTGTAGAGACAGGAATATGAAGACAAAAGTGTAGTCAGAAGTGTAGAGGCAGGAATATGAAGACAAAAGTGTAGTCAGAAGTGTAGAGACAGGAATATGAAGACAAAAGTGTAGTCAGAAGTGTAGAGACAGGAATATGAAGACAAAAGTGTAGTCAGAAGTGTAGAGACAGGAATATGAAGACAAAAGTGTAGTCAGAAGTGTAGAGGCAGGAATATGAAGACAAAAGTGTAGTCAAAAGTGTAGAGACAGGAACATGAAGACAAAAGTGTAGTCAGAAGTGTAGAGACAGGAATATGAAGACAAAAGTGTAGTCAGAAGTGTAGAGACAGGAATATGAAGACAAAAGTGTAGAGTCAGAAGTGTAGAGACAGGAATATGAAGACAAAAGTGTAGAGACAGAAGTGTAGAGACAGAAGTGTAGAGACAGAAGTGTAGAGACAAAAGTGTAGAGACAGAAGTGTAGAGACAAAAGTGTAGAGACAGAGGTGTTGAGACAAAAGTGTAGTCAGAAGTGTAGAGACAGGAATATGAAAACATAAGTGTAGAGACAGAAGTTTAGAGACAGGAATATGAAGACAGAATTGTAGAGACAGAAGTGTAGAGACAGAAGTGTAGAGATAGAAATATATTTTCATACACTGTCTAATAAATCAGTCACATGTCAGCTCCCACCCTCTTCTGCTGTTCTCATAAACTGTCCAATAAATCAGTAACATGTCAGCTCCCACCTTCTGCTGTTCTCATACATTGTCTAATAAATCAGTCACATGTTAGCTCTCACCCACTTCTGCTGTTCTCATACACTGTCTAATAAATCAATTACATGTCAGCTCCCACCTTCTTCTGGTGTTCTCATAAACTGTCAAATGGATCAGTAACATGTTAGCTCTCACCTTCTTCTGCTGTTCTCATAAACTGTCTAATAAATCAGTCACATGTCAGGTCCCACACTCTTATGCTGTTCTCATACATTGTCTAAAAAATCAACCACATGTCAGCTCTTACCCTCTTATGTTGTTCTCATATATTGTCTAATAAATCAGTCACATGTCAGCTCCCACTCTTATGCTCTTCTCACACACTGTATAATGAATCAGTCAAATGTCAGCTCGCATCCTCTTCTGCTGTTCTCATACACTGTCTAATAAATAAGTCACATGTCAGATTCCACCCTCTTCTGCTGTTCTCATACATTGCCTAATAAATCAGTCACGTATCAGCTATCGCTTTCTTCTGCTATTCTCATAGACTGTCTAATGAATCAGTCACATATGAGCTCCCTCTCCTCTGCTGTTCTCATACACTGTCTAATGAATCAGTCACATGTCAGCTCCCGCTCTTCTGCTAATCTCATGCGCTGTCTAATGAATAGGTCATATGTCAGCTCACCATCCTCTGCTGATCTCATGCGCTGTCTAATAAATCAATCACATGTCAGCTCCCACTCTCTTATGCTGTTCTCATACACTATCAAATGAATCAGTCACATGTCAGCTCCCCCTCCTCTTCTGATCTCATGCGCTGTCAAATGAATCAGTCACGTGTCAGCTCCTAATTTTCTTTACAAGTACCTATTTTTATAGTTTTTATAATCCTAACATAGAACATAATACACTATCTTAAACCCAACATACAGCATAATACACGAGCTTAACCATTACATACAGCATACTACACAAGCTTAAACATAACATACAACATAATACACAAGTTTAAACATAACATACAACATAATACACAAGTTTAAACCTAACATACAACATAATACACAAGTTTAAACCTAACATATAACATAATACACAAGTTTTAACCTAATATACAACATAATACACAAGTTTAAACCTAACATACAACATAATACACAAGTTTAAACCTAACATACAACATAATATGTAAGCTTAACCCTAACATACAACATAAGAAACATGTTTAACCTAACATACAACATAATAAATAAGTTCACTAATAACATACAGCATAATACACAATCTGAACCTTAACATACAACATAATGCACAATCTTAACCTTAACATGCAACATAATACACAATCTTAACTTTAACATACAACATAATACACAAGCTTAACCCTAACATACAACAGAATACACAATCGTAACCTTAACATACAACATAATACTTGCAGTAACAGACTATGAACAAGAACTTGCGGAAATAAATTTTCACCTACATTTTTTATTTACAATAAAGTACATTCTTTGGATTTGTGTCTATCTTGGTGTATCAAATGTTGACTTTACACTTTATATTTACCGGACTCTGGCCTGTCGCTAGGTCAGGTAGGATGTTACTAGATCAGGTGGGATGTTACTAGATCAGGTGAGATGTTAAAACAGTCAGGTGGTTTGTTACTAGATCAGGAAGGCTGTTATTAGAAGAAAAAGAATGTGTCAGGTGGGCTGTCGCTAAATCAGGAAGGATATCATTAGATCTGGTGGTATGTTAAAAGATCAGGTGGAGTATTACTAGATCAAGAATGATGTTACTAGATCTGTAAGGATGTTAGTTGATCAGGAAGGATGTTAACAGATCAGGTGGGATGTCACTAGATCATATGGGATGTTACTAGATCATGTGGGATGTTACTAGATCAGAAAGGATGTTACTAGATCAAGTAGGTTGTCAATAGATCAAGAAGGATGTCATTACATCAGGAAGGATGTCACTAGATCAGGAAGGATGTCACTAGATCAGGAAGGATGTTACTAAATTAAGTGGGATGTTACTGGATCTGGAAGAATGTTAATAGATCAGGTTGGATGTTACTAGATCATGTGGGTTGTTATTAGATCAGGAAGGATGTCACTAGATCAGGTGGGATGTCACTAGATCATGTGGGATGTTACTAGATCAAGCGGGATGTCACTTGATCAAGAAGGAAATCACTAGATCGGGAAGGCCATCACTAGATCAAGAATGATGTTACTAGATCAGGAATGATGTTACTAGATCAGGAAGGATCTTACAGGATCAGGAAGGATGTTACCAGATCAGGAAGGATGTTACTAAATCAAGAATGATGTTACTACATCAGGAAGGATCTTACATGATCAAGAAGGATGTTACTAGATCAGGAAGGATCAAGAAGGATGTTAGTAGATCAGGAAGGATGTTAGTAGATCAGGAAGGATGTTACTAGATCATGTGGGCTGCCAGTAGATCAGGAAGGATATTACTAGATCAGGAAGACTGTTACTAGATCAGGAAGGATTTTATTAGATTATGAAGGACGTTACTAGATCAGGTGTGATGTCACTAGATCAAGAAGGATGTTACTAGATCAAGTTGGCTGTCACTAGACTGGATTGACTGTCACTAGATCAGGAATGCTGTCACTAGATCAGGAAGGATGTTACTAGATAAGTAAGGATGTTACTAGATCAGGTGGGGTGTTATTAGATCGGATTGGCTGTCACTAGATCAGGAATGCTGTGACTAGATCAGGAAGGATATTACTAGATCAGGTGGGGTGTTACTAGATTGGATTGGCTGTCACTAGATCAGGAATGCTGTGACTAGATCAGGAAGGATGTTACTAGATCAAGTGGGATATTTCTAGATCAAGAAGGATGTTGCCAGAACGGATGAGATGTTGATGAATTGAAAGACAATGATAAGGGACCAGTTGAACTGTTACAAGATGCTAACTACAATATAAACTTTACGCTGTGATTTTGTATTAAAATCTGACTATTTTGCTTCACTGTAATGAAGATGAAATGTGTCATCACAACAAATTCCTCCAACAAGTAGTTTTGTTTATCTAAGGTCTGATTTAGCATTTGCCCCACTCCATGACCGGATCTGACCAGCTCATGATTATTGCTACCTTTTTTTTCAGTTACATGCTCAACTTCTTTATTTTTGTTTAACCCACGTAACAGAGCAAATGTTACATGCTCAGTTACTTACAGAATATAACAGTAGATCCCTTTTTTTGTTTAACCCACGTAACAGAGCACAATACAAGGCAGAATGTGACTGGTTATATTTATCTGTGCAGACATCATTATACTTATCTGTGTAGACATCATTATACTTATCTGTGTAGACATCATTATACTTATCTGTGCAGACATCATTATACTTATCTGTGCAGACATCATTATACTTAGACATCATTATACTAATCTGTGCAGACATCATTATACTTATCTGTGTAGACATCATTATACTAATCTGTGCAGGCATCACTATAATTATCTATGCAGACGTCACTATGCTTATCTATGCAGACATCACTATACTTATCTGTGCAGACATCACCATACTTATCTGTCAGGACATCATTATACTTATCTGTGCATACATCACTATACTTATCTGTGCATGAAGAAAACAGTAAAAATTACTTATCATGTGTGATTGGTCTATTGTGTTTCAACATCTTCTCATTCTGTTACGCTGACAGTGCTCCAGCTGGTGCACCATCACAACTAAAACCACTTACATAACAACTACAACCACTTACATAACAATTACAACCACTTACACGAGAACTAAAACAACTTACATAACAACTACAACCATTTACATCAGAACTAGAACACTTACATAACAACTACAATCACTTACATAACAATAACTATTTACTTAACAACTACAACCACTTACATCAGATCTAGAACTTACATGACAACTACAACCAGTTACATCAGAACTAGAACACTTACATAACAACTACAATCACTTATATCAGATCTAGAACTTACATGACAACTACAACCACTTACATAACAGATATTACCACATACATCACAATATGACCACTTACATCACAACTACAACCACTTACATCACAATATTACCACTTACATCACAACTACAACCACTTACATCACAATATGACCACTTACATCACAGCTACAACCACTTACATCACAATATGACCACTTACATCACAACTACAACCACTTACATCACACCTACAGGAGACTGTCAATATATTTAGGCGAACTTTTGACAGAATTGTGAATTAACAAAAGCTTGTAGCAAAGTTCCGCAAGGGACATGCAAAGGAATGAATGAATGTAGCAATGAAGCGGGTATCGCCTAATAATGATGCCTTATTTCTCACCATTACATGATTACACCAGGTAAATAAAGACATTGTGCATTCATCATCATCTGTGGCTGTACTTTGGTTTATTCATTCATTCATTCATTTGCATGTCCTTTGCTGAACTTTGCCTCCCTAACAGCACTCTTGTAGGCCTCTCGGTTGTGAGCAAGATGCCTTGCTGCTGATGCATCCATTTGCAGATCATCAACGATGTCTTGCAGCCATCTTCGTCTTGGTCTTCCTTTTTCCCATTATGTAGCCTTCCAAGACTGTCTTTACTAGATTATCATGACGTTTAATGTGTCCAAAATATTTAAGTTTTCTCTCTTTAATCCTCTTTACTAGCCAACCTTCTTCAATATTAAGTTCTTGTAGTATGGATATATTTGTTCTTCTTTGTGTCCTTGATGTTTGAAGAACTCTTCTGTAGCATTTACATTCAAAGGCATTTATATGTTTCTCAGTTGTTTTGTTAAGTGTCCAGGTCTCACAGGCATATGTTGCGATGGGAAAGATGCATGCCCTTTAAAATCTTATTTTTTGTAGTTCTGTCTGTTCCTCTCCACAGATCTTTAGTTCTTTTACTTTCTGAAGAGCGATAGATGTCCTCCATTGCATCTCCATTATTAGTAGTGATCCAAGATATTCAAAACTCTCCACTTCTTCCAATTTCTCCTCATTGATACATATTTCAGCTGCCTTTTTTTTTTGGTCAGTTGTCATCAATTTAGTTTTCTTCCCATTAAGATTGAGGTTTTGCTCTTCACTATTCTTACTATCTGACATAATTAGTTTTTCCATTCCTTTTTGTGTTGTGGACAGTAATGCTGTGTCATCAGCATATCTAATCTCTGGTATTTCATAACCTCCAATTGTTATGGCATCGTAATATTCTTTGTCTACATCTTCTTTGGTTTATACAGTGGGTAAATAATATAACAAACAGGCAATATTATGAACGTGTTTATTACATGTGCTCATTTGACTATCTAATGCTCAATATGAAACAATAAAAATAAGAAATATTTTTTTAAAAACTCATATGGATCTTCTCATACTGTATGAGAGTAGACCTGTACACCATTCACCCAAGCTGTTACGTGTTCATGTATGTTTGTCCATGCTGTTACGTGTTGGTCTATGTTTGTCTGTGCTGTTACGTGTTCATGTATGTTTGTCCGTGCTGTTACGTGTTCATGTATGTTTGTCTGTGCTGTTACGTGTTGGTCTATGTTTGTCCGTGCTGTTACGTGTTCATGTATGTTTGTCTGTGCTGTTACGTGTTGGTCTATGTTTGTCCGTGCTGTTACGTGCTCGTGTATGTTTGCGAGAGCGGATGTGATCTCTTATATCTGTGTCAGATATGATAAAACAGCAGCATAGTGTGTTGTGTGTTTGAGAGAGAGACAGAGAGAAAGAGAGAGAGAGAGAAAGAAAGAGAGAGAAAGAGAGAGAGAGAAAGAGATTACTGCTATTTGTATAAAGAAAAATTTCACTTAACAAATTTTAAATGAAACAGTTACACATTCAAATTCACAATTAGGTCATTTCTATGCAGACAAATTCTCACAAAGCAAATTCAATAACACAGCGGTCAGTGACCCATAGATGAGTGCTTGTGTCAGGTATGGCAAACCAAGAACCTATGCATTCCCACTAGTGTCCCTGGAAACTGACCAGATGACCAGAGACAGAAAAGAAGAGACGAACTTGGTTATAAAACTCCCCCGCCCAGCTGTGCCGGACTCACATCGTCAACAAGACGCTGTCAAAGATCTTGAGAGTCGATGGCCGAAGAAAATGAAAATTTTAGTCATCATTTGACGTCCACATAAAATATTTTAGACAAAACTAACTTTAAATTGGGTCCAAACTGTTCAGTCATACAGGTTATCACCCAGAGACGGCGGAGAGTGTGTTGCTGTCTTGGCGAGTGTTGGCAGAAATTTCTAGACAGAATGTGTAGCAAGAGGGACGACTTGTGATTTCTTAGTGATTTTGACCTATTGTCCCTACACAGCCATCTTGTCGTTACCTGACCTTCCTTAGGGAGACGTGGGTGTTTAAACTACTGACCCGTTCCCTGACCTAAAACAGAATCATTCTCTCGGGTGCTCTCTGCTCCATCACAAAAATAAGGAATACAGCAAACATGTGGAATATAAAAATTGTTGCAGGGGCAACAGGTTTTTTTATCTTCTCAGTTTAGCAAGAAACTGATGTAAAACACGCGACTATAGATCTCCTCAAGTACAAAGGCTTTGAAACTATAAATCCGGATCATTTCTATCAACTTTCAATACGCATGAGACTTGGGCCTGAATATGATAGCTCTTAAAAGCTCATAACAGTTTGTGTAACACCCAGGAGAGATAACTGCACGTTAGATTATGTAAGGTGTCACTTGAAAGTTGAAAAAAATAAATAACCTCTTACCTCTAAACAGATAAGTGTTCTCCTAACCTAGACAGAGTTTACATTTGATAAACTTAGTTAAATGAAACACGTGTCTGAAGCACAAAAGAAAATACCCTAATCTCGAAAGTCACATGGCCTCTATCCCCATGTGATCGAACTTATGCTGCCATATTTGACAATGAAAGTATCACGATATTGGGTTCTATGGTCTCTTTTAATTCACTAGAGAATTATCTAATGTAGAAGCAAATGTAAATGCTACAGAAGAGTTCTTCAAATATCATGGTCACAAAAAAGAACAAATATATCCATACTACAAGAACTTAATATTGAAGAAGGCTGGCTAGTAAAGAGGATTAAAGAGGGAAAATTTAAATATTTTGGACACATTAAAAGTCATGATAATCTAGAGAAAACCGTCTTGGAAGGATACATAATGGGAAAAAGAAAGAGAGGAAGACCAATGCGAAGATGGCTGCAAGACATCGTTGATGATCTGCAAATGGATGCATCAGCAGCAGGCCATCTTACTCACAACCGAGAGGCCTACAGGAGTGCTGTTGGGGAGGCGAAGTTCCGCAAGGGACATGCAAATGAATGAATGAATGAAGAAGCAAATATAAAGTTTATTATCAACGCTTCATAAAAAGTTAGAAAAACTCAGTCCACGTGACATATCTTAACTCAGTATCAGATTAACACAGGAAAGCTGCTCCTAAACAAACACCTTAAGATCTCACACAAAAATACCACACCATAACTGAATCATCACATTTAAAATAACAAAATAAATAACATTAATATTGTAAGTAAATTTTCACCTTATATTACTTTTAGTGGAGGTGGGATTACATTATGATGTCACGTTAGACTTTCCCCCTGGGAGAAGAATCACACGTTGGCGCTCTGATGGAGGGATTGTAAATGAATCACGTGGGCATAAGCGAGCGAAACAGACGAGTTTTACATCTCCCCCAGTCGCGTATGATTTTATTCTTCGGCTTGTTCATAGTTATTTTATTTCCTCGACATATGACAGAGAGAAGTTCAGATTTATTTTATACTAGCTGATTACCCGGCGTTGTCAGGACATTTATTTATTCCTATCGTCTATTAGTCAGGAAAGGAATGAATTCTATCTTAGTATAATATCGAAATAATTTTATTTAGAGTTATTTACAAGTTCACTATAATATTAATTTAATTTAAAACTTGATTATAAACAACATTTTTAGTTTCACCTCCAGGAGCAAGAATAAATAAATTCTTGATAAAGTTGTCAGTGGGAGAAAAATGGCGATCTCACATCTGTCTCTTTCCATCTCTCTCTCTGTGTCTGTATCTCTCTCCCTCTCTATCTCTCCCTTCTCTCTCCTCTCTCAACCTCTCTCTCCCCCTCTCTATCTCTCTCTTCTTCTCCCTCTACATCTCTCTCCCTCTCTCTCTCTCCTCTCCCTCTCTCTGTCTCCCTCGCTCTTTCCCTCTCTCTCCCTATCTCTCTCCTTCAATCGCTCCCTAATTTGAAAAAAAAATAAAAAAGCACACTTTTACTGAGCAATGAAATCTACTGTAGAATACAATAAAAAGCTAATATAAACATAAGGAAGAAAACAAAGCTAACGTTTATTTCTACAAATATAATTAAAACAAAAAGAGACCATTAAAAATATTTGGACTTGCCATGGGAGCTACAAATGCTGCTCATAGACAAGCACCGCTCTATTTCAATATTATCTCCCTTAGACCATTCTTTTGTTCCACCTTGAATTTAGTAGGTGGTATATCACCCGCTTCCTACCTCAACCCTAGAGAAGATAGGGGTGTTTACCCCCCCCCCCCCCACAGTATTTTTCTCCAGATTGTAAGTCATATGTGAACCAAGTTTGGCTGAAATTGCTCCAGGCACTCCAAAGTCATGCTGTAACATACAAACATACATAGACATCCATATATATATATATATATATATATATATATATTACATATCGAGAAACGCCGCCGGACTGGAGGTCATTGGATGTTAAAGCACTGAAGAAGACAATTTTATTCACTATGTGAATGAAATTTCATGAGATGGTACTACTTATAAACTAATTCAACAATGCCCAAAACTTTTAAAAGGTGAAATATTTTTGACACCTTCAGTATTTATTTCAACAGTTAGTAGCAGACTGGCTTAACTGGCAAAACTTAATGAATATCAAGTACTGTACAGTATAATTTCCCCTCCTAACAGTTTTCGGCCAGAACGTGTATGTAACATGACCATTCCTTGAACTCTTCATTTCTCCACGCCTTAGTTTTACTTAAACATCCCCATTCTTCACCATTTCTGTTTAGAGAAAGAAAGATACAGAGCAAATTCATCTTGATTGCACAAGAGCGGCTGGAAGGTATGTTTGACTTTCCTCCGAGTGTATTTTTATCATCGAAGAAACCCGCCAAGTTTGAGTTCATGTTGTGGTCTGTGTAGTTTGACGTCATGTTGTGGTCTGTGTAGTTTGACGTCATGTTATGTCTGTGTAGTTTGACGTCATGTTGTGGTCTGTGTAGTTTGACGTCGTGTTATGGTCTGTGTAGTTTGAGGTCATGTTATGGTCTGTGTAGTTTGACGTCATGTTATGGTCTGTGTAGTTTGAGGTCATGTTGTGGTCTGTGTAGTTTGACGTCATGTTGTGGTCTGTGTAGTTTGACGTCATGTTATGGTCTGTGTATTTTGACGTCATGTTGTGATCTGTGTAGTTTGACGTCATGTTGTGGTCAGTGTAGTTTGACTTCTTGTTATGGTCAGTGTATCAACAATCAACATCTCATAGTTTATAGTATTACAGTACATGTATATTATGACGAGGTAACAATCAACATCTCATAGTTCTAGTACTACAGTACATGTATGTTATGACGAGGTAACAATCAACATCTCATAGTTCTAGTACTACAGTAGATGTATGTTATGACGAGGTAACAATCAACATCTCATAGTTCTAGTACTACAGTAGATGTATGTTATGACGAGGTACGAAACGTTCGCAGGCCAGGCCCAAACGTCAAATCTTATCTTTTTTTTTTACCTTAACATAGTGATTCTCTACCTTACCTCAGGTTACGAACAAACTTGTGTGTATGTGTGTGTGGGGGGGTGTAACCCAGAGGTGGGATTGAGAGAAGATAGTATGATAAATATTGCATTATTACCCAGCCCAGCAATTTTGTTTCTTGGTGCCCTGGCTTTTAGGCCTGTTCCTGTGGTTATTTAGGGGGCTGATTCAGAACATTGCATTGGATAGACCGCATTAGATCTAGTTTCTTAGATATGGTGGTTGGCATCAGCTCTAGTTTCTTAGATATGGTTGGCATCAGCTCTAGTTTCTTAGATATGGTTGGCATCAGCTCTAGTTTCTTAGATATGGTTGGCACCAGCTCTAGTTTCTTAAATATGATTGGCACCAGCTCTAGTTTCTCAGATATGGTGGTTGGCATCAGCTCTAGTTTCTTAGATACAGTTGACATCAGCTCTAGTTTCTTAGACATGGTTGACATCAGCTCTAGTTTCTTAGATACGGATGGCATCAGCTCTAGTTTCGTAGATATGGTTGACATCAGCTCTAGTTTCTTAGATATGGTTGGCATCAGCTCTAGTTTCTTAGATATGGTTGGCATCAGCTCTAGTTTCTTAGATATGGTTCAATTTATACAATTTTAGTCTGGTCATTAAAAAAATCTCTTCTGCAGAATTGGTATGTCATAACAAGCTGTTTATTTGAATGGGAAATTTATGTGTTTAAGTTATCCACATTTTTGTGTATGTATAATGATGTTTGTTTCACTTACTTTCCTATAATGCACACTAGCATAAAAATGTATAGCTAAAATGACAAATAGGAAAAAGAAAGAGAGGAAGACCAAAACGAAGATGGCTGCAAGACATCGTTGACAATCTGCAAATGGATGCATTAGCAGCAGGCCATCTTGCTCACAACCGAGAGGCCTACAGGAGTGCTGTTTGGGAGGCAAAGTTCTGCAAGGGACATGCAAATGAATGAATGAAATGAAAATGACAAAATCGCTTTTGGTCTGTTTTATTACATAATTATGTGCACAAAATTAAGATGGTAAATCATAGTTTTCATAGACTACATAAATTTGTATTTCAAAGGTTTCTCAACCTGATCTGTTTAAAACAGTTGCGCTGTATAATAGTTATGATCGTATAGGAGGTTTGTGTATTCTCACTCATATCATTTCATTTTTGCAAATCTAACACCGTAGAGGTTATGGCTACTTCAAAACGAAGCTGCTTAAATATTCCCGACGTATTTTGCTCTATTTTTTGGGAGTACACATTGAAAATAAGTATTTCTAAGTTTGTAAAAAGAGTATATGTGGGTCATTTTGGTCTCAAGCTTGGAGATCAAGAGAGGCCATGGGCTCCTCATATTGTATGCAAAACTTGTACGGAACATTTGCGCCATTAGATAAACAGAAAGAGAAGCTGCCTGAAATTTGGAGTACCAACGGCGTGGAGGGAACAACAACAAAAAACACTTTGATAAATATTATTTTTTTATTGTTAATATCACAGGCATGAATCGAAGTAGTCGTGGCAAGTGGTCTTACCCTGATCTACCTTCAGCCAGGAGACCTGTTTCGCACTCAGATTTTGTACCCGTTCCACCTTACCGTGAACTAGCACAGCTCTCAGAGGATGAGCCTTGCATGTCTGATATCGCACAAGTTAAAGAAAGTGGGGGCAGAGACAATGAATTCCAAACAACTTAACATAGTGATTGGTTTGATCAGAATGAACTGAGTGATCCGATCAGGAACTTAAATCTTTCCAAGGAGTCTTCTGAACTGCTTGCCTCCAGACTAAAGGAAATGAATTTACTTCAGCCTGGAACAAAAATTACATTTTATGGAAGGAGAGAAAAGGATTTGCTGCTATTCTTTTATACACGAATATGGATTTATAGAAGAATAAAGTTAAACAGCCCATCATAGAATGGGAAAGTTGGTATGAAAAGGGTTATGTTCCATAGAAATTAGTAGCTTGGTGATTAGGTTTATTCCCCTTGAACTTATTTTCCCCGTGAGATTCGTGGCTCACCGGTAAACATATGACAAAGAAAAGTCGTGAGACAGAAATTAGATGATTTAGGGCAGTTGAAGTTTTGAGCTTATATAGGTTAGGTTAGTTAGTCTGTCTGTGAGAGAATATAGTTTGTGTGTACTGTGTTAGATTAGGAGAGGTAGAAATGTAGTTAGAAATCCTGGTGGCGACGAAGTCTGAGGACATCAGTAGTCGCCAGGAATTTATTCTATGTTGTTTTGACTTGGACGTACGTCCTTTCGTGTGATCTTGGATTCGCCTTTGTCTTAACAATCACATCATTCATCGACATCGTATCCAATGCACCAATAAAGCATTATAACTTTATATCGCTGCTACTGTGCTGCTATTTGCCACTGTGAGAATGGCCGATCCTGTGATGCAAGTCTGTGAAGCGAATAATGAAACAGACAAGTCTGTGAAGCGAATAATGAAATAGACAAGTCTGTGAAGCGAATAATGAAACAGACAAGTCTGTGAAGCGAATAATGAAACAGACAAGTCTGTGAAGCGAATAATGAAACAGACAAGTGAAAGAGTATTATAATCTCACCAGACACGTGAAAAAGTAATTATAATCTACACTGTAAGTGAAAGATAATTATAATCTTGACTGTAAGTGAAAGAGTATTATAATCTTGACTGTAAGTGAAAGAGTATTATAATCTTGACATTAAGTGAAAGAGTATAATCGTGACTGTAAGCACTTCCACTAATTATCTGTGCAATTATCTGTACACGACCCCCTCTTATCAGAACAGAACTCAGAAAAGGGCAAGCTTATCAAGCGAGGGAGATCGTGGATGGCGGAAAAAGAAGAGACACTGTCAGCAGTCTGTGACCAAGACAGATGAGACACTGTCTGCAGTCTTCTACCCAGAGCAGATCCCCCTAGAACAAGAATGGACTAAAGTGCCAAATGAGCAGATTCTAATGAAGGTTGTGATTCAGGTTGGCCGTGAATGCCGAGACTGGGCTCAGGGTAAAACAAAACCCCAGGTGCAGGAACAGACTCAGCATCACTCTAAATCACTTGACCATGTCATCTTCACTGACGGGTCAGTGGCAAGAGACCTAAAAAGTGGGTGGGCCTTTTTTGTCTACCATAATGGCCCACCAGTTGGGAGTAAATTAGAAGCCTATGTGTAGCATAGCCTTGTAAGTAACGGACATAGTTGTTGTTATTATTATTATTATTATTAATGAATATGATTATGAAAATATACTGTAAAGAAAACAATAACATCGAAAACCGACAGAAAAATGGAGAGGAAAGGAAGAGAAAGGTATAGAACTTCCATGACACTAGAACAAGACGCGGACAAAAGTAAGCAGTGGAAACAATGAACAGAAAAAGACGAGACTCAGTGACGCGGAGATTGAGGTAATACAAAAGAAGGACGCTAGAAAGTAGGATGGTCCAGTGATAACAAAGCAGGGACTGGACGTTGACACGTGTAAACAAAATAGAAAAGACGAATAGAAAAGGCAGACACAATGAAAAGCGAGAACACAATAAACCTCCAACATGAAATAGCAAGATAATGACTTAGGTAAATAACAATTGTATACATGGAGTTGACACTTGACACCTGTTAGGTGACGCGACTGCACACGGTTTTTAAATAAAGGAGTGACCAACTCGGGCAACTGACCAATTAAATATTTAGACGGGTGGCCTATTGGACATTTGACTTGCGACATACAAGCCACGGGGCAGTTTGAATGACGGACAGCCAGAACGCTCATGGGAACCAGTGGACATCTGAAGGGTGGAGCCAAAAAACTTATTGGTTAATCCATCAAGCTGGACTTGAAGATAGAAAGGTGAGCGGAGAGACAGGAATACGAAGAAAGAAGAGGAACCAAGTAGTGGGGAACAAGGAAGAAGAAGAGACAGAGGAGGGAGCACGAAGACGGAAGAACAGGCAATAAGAACAAGGAAGAGGAAGAAGAAGTAGAGGAGAAGAGACAGAGGACGGAGCCCCGAAGACGGAGGAACAAGGACGGTCAGTGAACTGAGACCGGTCCAGACAAGACAAGAAGAGAAGACGGAGGAACAAGGACGGTCAGTGAACTGAGACCGGTCCAGACAAGACAAGAAGAGAAGACGGAGGAACAAGGACGGTCAGTGAACTGAGACCGGTCCAGACAAGACAAGAAGAGAAGACGGAGGAACAAGGACGGTCAGTGAACTGAGACCGGTCCAGACAAGAGAAAAAGAGAAGGACAGACAATCAAAGAGGAACAGCAGAAGGAGAACACAAGCCAGAGAAGACACGAGAGAGAAAGAAGACGTAGGTAATGATAGTTTGAATAGATGGACAATTAGAGCAATAGTTACTATGGAAAAGCGGTTTTGAAGAAGTAGTTTTAGGACAGATTGAAGCTGCGTTTCAAGTGATTCGAAGATTATGAATATTTGTTACTTTGAAACTTCGAGTACAGTGATTTAGTCGTGTAACTGATTGACCGCGTGTTTCAGATGGAATATAGTACAGAGTTTAGAATTGTCCTCTTATCAAATGTGTAGAATATTGTGAAATAGGGGAACATTGAGATGTGCTGCATGTAGAATATGATAGTTTGATATCAATATGCTTCAACGACGAAACTAACGAAGAGTATGTCATATTGCATCTTAGTACAAGTGATGTTGTGAATTCTAAGTCGAACATCTTATTTGTCAGAAGTAAAGAATTCTGTAGAGAACATTTCATCGGACTTCCTCTGATTTAGTGAAGTGTAATATTTGTGAAACATCTATGTGTTATGATCATAGAACCAAAGAACACTTCTGCTATCACTCAATAAAAGAAAAATATATAATTCAAAATCATCAATATTATAATGCGAATGTATCAATAATATGACAGTGCACACATTCTCTCTCTCTCTCTCTCTCTGAACCTTAAGTGCCCAGGGCACATGGGGCTTCCGCAAGGGTTTTCCACAAATGCCTGTCCTTCGCCTTTTTTTCTGCTCTTGCCCAGGTGAGCCCTCTATTGCTCAACATCCTTTCTGTTGTTCTTCTCCATGTCTCTTTTTGTCTACCCTTACTTCTGCTCCCCTGTGGTGTCCATCTTAGTGCTATTTTTGGTAGTGAGTTATCAGTCATTCGGAGCACATGTCCCAACCATTGCCAGCGTCTTTCCTCAATAATTGTTGTCAGTGGTTTCATCTGCATTTCTGCTAATAAGATGTTATTTCTTATAGTGTTTGGCCAAAATATTTTTCTAATTCTTCGTAAACATTTAGTCTGGAAAGAATTCAACTTGTTTTCTATGGTTTTGGTGATTTTCCAGCATTCGCTTCCATAGAGTAGTACACTTAGAACATTACTCTTAAATATCCTGATTTTCATATTTATGCTTAGTTTTTTTTATTTCCATATATTCTGCAGCATTGCAAAAGCCTGGTTTGCTCTAGTAAGTCTGCTGTTGATATCCTCTGTGCTGTCTCCATTTTCTACTACTCTGCTGCCAAGGTATACAAATTCGTTGACCTCCTCCACTAACTTGTTATCTACTCTGAGTACATTTCTGTTGTTCACATTTTGCTTCATTAACTTTGTCTTTCCTACGTTGATCTTTAGTCCTATGTTGTTTGCATTCTGAGTTAGCTTGTTTATTTTCTTTTGCATATCTTTGTGACTGCTTGATAATAGACAAATGTCGTCCGCAAAGTCAAGGTCCTCCAGCACTGTGTCAAGGGTCCATTGTAATCCTCTGCGTTTGTCTGATGTTGCCTCCTTCATTAACCAGTCTACTGCCAAGATAAATAATGTTGGTGATAGTACACATCCCTGTTTCACTCCTGTTTGTACCCTAAAGCTGCTGGAGGTATGTTCTCCACAGATAACTTTGCACTGAAAACCCTCGTATAGGGCTTTGATTACATTAACTATTTTATGGGGGAGGCCATGCCATCTTAGGATTTTCCACAGTGCATCTCTGTTGACACTGTCAAAGGCTTTCTCAAAATCTATGTATAATGCATATGTTGTGCTATGCCACTCATTTGCCTGTTCTAATATTTGTCTAAGTACAAATATGTGGTCTATGCATGATCTTCCTTTCCTAAATCCTGCCTGCTCTTTCCGAAGTTTTTCCTCAAGTGTTGGTACAATTCTGTTGATGATTATTCTGCAAAATACTTTACTAGTGAGAGGCAGTAGGATAATGCCTCTCCAGTTCCCGCAATCTCTGAGGTCACCCTTCTTTGGTAGTTTTACTATAAGACCAGTTTTCCACTCCTCTGGGGCTTTTTCTAAATCCCAAATTTGTTGTAATATCCGGCAAAGTTGTCTTGGTGTTTCTGTTTCTTCTGCTTTCAACATCTCAGCAGTCACTTCATCTTCACCTGGTGCCCTGTCTGATTTTAGCTTCTTTATCGCCTCCTTTACTTCATTTATTGTTATTGGTCCTGTATTGATGTTTAGTTCCGTTTTTGCTTCAGGTATGTCTATTGTTTGTGCTGCTTGTGTTCTGTTTAGTAGGGTGTTAAAGTGTTCCCTCCATCTTTCAATTTTTTCTCTTTCTCCACTGACCAGTTGTCCATTTTGTGTTCTTACTGCACTTTCACATCTTGTGTTGAAGTTACCTGTCATCTGCTTTGTGATTTTATATATGGTTTTCATGTCATTTGTATATGCTGCTTTCTCTGCTGTTTCTGCTAAATTGTCATAATATTGACGTTTATCTTGACGGCATGATTCCTTCACTTCTTTGTCTTTTTGTGCATAATTACTTAAAACTCGTTCTTTAAGCCGTTGTGATTTGGTGTTCAGTAATTTTTTCTTGATTTCTTTTCTTTGCTCTATCTTTTCCCATGTGGTCTCTCTTATTCATTCCTCTTTTCTCCTTTTCCGATATCCCAGCACCTCTTTTGCTGTTTCCTGTAGTGTTTTATTGAACTCTAATATGGACATTTCTGCTTCGTCTTGTAGGACACTGAAGCGGTTCTTAAGTACTACTGAGAATTCATTTCTTGTTTGCTGGTCTATCAGTTTTCTTGTATCAAAATGTATCTTTCTGTGTTCTCCGATTTTGGCTTTCCTTAATTTTAGTTTTATTTTTGCTACCAGAAGGTTGTGATCACTTCCTACGTCTGCTCCTTTCCTTGCTCGTACATCTTGTAGTGACCGTTTCCACTTGTTGTTTATTAGTATGTGATCGATTTGGTTTTCTATGGTTTTATCTGGTGACCTCCAAGTCACCTTATGGATGTTTTTGTGTTGGAAAATTGTCCCTAAGATGGTCATCATGTTTTCTTCACAGAAACTGCACAGTCTTTCTCCATTTTCATTTATTTCTCCAATTCCTTCTCTTCCCATGATTCTTCTTCTATCTTCATTTCCTTCACCTACTTTTGCATTGAAGTCGCCCAAGATGAGTAGCATATCATGCTTGGGTATTGTTTCTACTGTTGCTTGGAGGCTGTTGTAAAAATCTTCTTTTAATTCCTCTTCAGCTGCTTCTGTTGGTGCATAACAAACTATAATAGACAGCTTCGTGAATCTTGAGTTGAACCGTGCATATAATAATCTCTCATTTATTGGGGTCCATTTCAGCAATGCTCTTGATTCTTCTTTTGTTATAATCAATGCTACTCCTCCTTCATGAAGATCTTCTTTACCTGACCATATTATTGTATCTTCTGTGTGATGTGTTGTTAATTTCCTTCTGCCTTGTCCTGTCCATCTTGCTTCTTGTATTCCTAGTATGTCTAGTTTGTATCTGTGCATTTCCTTGATGGTTTGTGCTAGTTTTCCAGTCTGGTTTAGTGTTCTTACATTCCAGCTGCCTATTTGCATCTTATGTTTAGGTTCCAGGAGGTCTGCAGTCGGGCTGGGGACTTCCAGTGGCTGGCTTTCATCCACAACCTTCATGGGCTCAGTTTCCTGATACGCATTTCTCCTTCCACCTGCTTTTGCTTTTTCCCTTGCTTCCGTTTCTGTAGCAGTCTGATAGTTTTTTTTACCAGATAGGGTTGCTGGCCCTATGCTGAACCCTCCTTAGTCGCCTTTTACGATCATGCATGGTAGGGTACAGTGGTCCTATTCTTTGCAGATCCCGGGTACCACACGGGGGGCACACATTCACTTCGTTATATATGATCTAGCACTTGGAGCATGAGAATGGAGGTGCAGGCTGCATCAAAAGCAATTTCCTGGTTGCTGGAGCAGGACGACTAGCATGTGGTCATTGTAACAGACTCCGAAAGCAGGTTACGGAGAATAGAGAGATATTTCTTCCACAGGCAGTGTGTCCAGCTTCCAGGCGGCTCTCGGTTAACCAGTTCGACATGGATATACTGTCCGGGTCATGAGGGATTGATTGATTGATTGATCTTTATTTCAAAAAGGGTTAAGAAATGGGCGCGCAGGCCCATCTGACATTCTGCCCTTTATCATACATCTTTCACTATCTCAAACATTCTACAAATATGCTGTTCGTGTAACAAACATAACTAACATTGAAGCTGAGAGACATAAAATAAAATATAACATTTACGTTTCCTCTTATCCATTCGATCAGTACAGAAGTAACTACATACATATATAAATGACTATCTTATATCCTTCCCGTGCCGTTAAACGTCACATAGGGCTCGCAAAGTAGTATTAACAATGTCCTCTTCAGAGTTTCACGCGGTCTGCCTCTTTTTCTACCTACTAAACAAAAATTTCGGGACTATTCAGAATAAACAATTAACTGTATTCGGTGTCTGTAAGAGCAGTTTAAGATAACTTTTATGTTTTATGATTCATGGAGGCATGTAGTCGACATCAAATAGATATTGGGAAAGTTTGTAGTTGTAGGAAGGAGTATAATATATATATATATATATATATATATACATATATTTATACAGGATGGGAGGGCATTCCAAAGATGAGCAGCAGAATAACTAAAGCTTTTCTTGTAATGATCAAGTCTAGGTTTTGGAAGACATATGTTGCTCAACATAGGGTAAAGCTGGGGCGACCATCCCCAACCCAGCGCGTCACAGGTGGCGGATGGTGAAAGTCCTCCAGATATGAAGGGTCCCTGTGAATAAGGAGTTGTCCAAATAAGCAGGCGCGGACCAACTGGCGGTAGACTCAGAGAGCGAGGTGGGGTAGTAGGTGGCTCTACTACTCCTATAAAGTGCCTCAGGTGCTCAGTGAAGGGAATACCAGGCGGGTCAGAGGCGCCTTAAAACCTCTCGCTCCCGCTGCCTTGCGGGTAGAACAGGGAGTCCAAAGGCTAGCGGAGAGTCCGTACACAAACCGACAGAAGGCAACGGGAAACCACTGTTGTAGCTCCCAAGAACAATTATGCTTATTCAGAGTCATAGATTTATCATGAACGACGTTAAAGGATGTTCCTCTGGAACAGCCTCGTCCGGTAGGGCAGCTCACGAGCCACAGGTGAGGCCAGATCGTCATCAAGCTACTGGTGGCAAAACTAACAAGTTCAAAATAGCAACATGGAATGTGAGAACTTTATTCCAGGCTGAAAAATTAGAAAATGTAAAGACGGAAATGGAAAGGATGAAGATCAACATATTAGGAATGAGTGAAGTTAGATGGACAGGTGCAGGAAAGATAAACTCAGATAAATATACAATAATATATTCAGGAAGTGAGAAACATGAACGAGGAGTAGGAATTATATTTGATGAAAAAACGGCAAGGACAATTGTAGGATATTTGAACATCTCGGACAGAGTCCTGCTAGCCCAACTGAAAGGACAACCAATAAACATAAATATTATACAAGTGTATGCTCCAACATCTGAAAGTTCTGAGGAAGATGTACAGATATTTTATAATGACATAGAGACAGCACTAAAACACACAGTCACATGAAGTTACCATAGTCATGGGAGATTTTAATGCCAAAGTTGGTAAAGGAAGAACTTCGGACATCGTTGGTGACTATGGACTGGGGGAGAGGAATGACAGAGGTTATAAATTAATTGAATGGGCACGAATACATAGCATGGTTGTAGGAAACACCTGGTTTAAACAACATCCTCGAAGACTGGCAACGTGGTGCAGTCCAGACAAAAAGACATTTAACCAGATAGACTACATATTAATCAACAAACGATTCCGCAATGCATTACTGACAACAAAAACCATGCCAGGCGCTGACTGCAATAGTGACCATGATCCACTCTGTGGAAAAGTTAGAATAAAGCTAAAGAAAGCAGGCAGAAAAGTGAGAAACATCAAACTGAATACAGAACTTCTTAAAAATGACCAAGAATTGCGAGAACAATACAAAGTTATTATAACAAATAGATACAATGCAATAGCAAAGATAAATAGTATAGATGAACAATGGGAAATGTTAAGAGATTCTATCCACCAAACTGTTAAGGAGATAATACCACCGAAAAAAGAAGCCTCTAAAAATAAATGGATGACAGACGACATCTTAGGACTGATGGACAAGAGGAGGAGGAGTAAAAACAACGAGGAAAAATATAGCAAGATAAATAAAGAAATAAGACGCAAATGCAGAGAAGCAAAAGAAGTGTGGTTAAATGAACAGTGTAGACAGATAGAGGACACTCATAATAAAGACAGCAAAAACATGCATAAACGAATTAATGAACTCACAGGCAGGAAAACAAAATATACCACAGGATGCCTGAAATCGAAAGAAGGTAAAATGTTAATGGCAAAAGAAGACATTGTGGACAGGTGGACAGAGTATATCGTTGAGCTATATGGAGGAGAAAGACCAGAATTAACACCAGATACTGAAAACTGTGATGGATCGCCAATACTTGAAGATGAAATCATAGATACCATCAAACACATGAAGAAAGGAAAAGCGACTGGGCCTGATAATATAACAATAGAAGAAATAGAGGCACTAGAGGAGACAGGAATAAAAATAATAACCAAGTTACTGAATGATATTTACAACAGTGGTTATATTCCCAGTGACCTGATTAAATCCACGTTTATAGCACTACCAAAGAAACCAGGTGCAAAGGAATGTGACGACCACCGGACTATCAGCCTCTCATGTCACATAACGAAGCTACTTTTGAGAATAATTATGAGAAGAACAAGGAAAAAGATAAAAATGGAAATAGCAGATGAACAGTTTGGATTTGTTGAAGGAAAGGGAACACACAATGCCATTTATGCTTTACGAACACTAACAGAAAGAGCTTTAGAAGTACAGAAAGATCTCTACTTATGCTTCATTGATTACACCAAGGCATTTGACAAGGTGAAACATAGTGAAATTATTAAAATGCTTGAAGACATCAATATAGACGGCAAAGACTTGAGGATTGTAAAACATATATACTGGCAGCAAGAAGCAGCAGTTCGAGTTGAAAATGGAATTGGAAAATACCAACCTATAAAACAAGGGGTGCGACAAGGATGTGTACTATCTCCAGATCTTTTTTCTCTGTACAGCGAGAATATTCTAAGAACAATCATCACAGAACCAGGCATAAAAATTGGAGGATACAATATTAACAACCTTCGGTATGCTGACGACACAGTACTGATAGCGGAGAACCAACAAGACCTGCAAAATCTGTTGGATAAAGTCGCCAAAGAAAGTGAACAGAAAGGCCTTACTTTGAACATCAAAAAGACAGAGACTATGGTTATATCTAAGAAACAGAATCCACCAGCATGCAGTATTCAATTAAACGGAACCATTCTAAAGCAGGTGCAGAAATTCAAATACCTTGGAGCAGTAATAACTTCAGATGGGAAATGCAAAACAGAAATTAGGAACAGAATAGGCCAAGCAAAGACTGCATTTCACAGAATGAGAAACATATTGACCAACACATCCTTATCAATGAATGTTAGAAAACGAGTCCTAAAATGCTATATTGAACCTATCTTGTTATATGGAAGTGAATCATGGACAATAGGCAAGTCTGCACAAAAATCATTGGAAACAGCAGAAATGTGGTTTATTAGAAGAATGTTGCGAATCCCCTGGACAGCAAAAATAACTAATGAAGAATGTATGAGAAGAGCTGGAGAGACAAAAAACCTTGTCAGGAAGATAAGAGAGAGACAATGTACTTTCATAGGATAGGACATGCAATGAGAAGAAAGGGCATTGAAAATATTATAACAACAGGAAAAATAGAAGGAAGAAGATCAAGAGGAAGACCAAGAGAAATGATACTGGACAGTCTGACGGGATGGTGTGAGAGGAGATCACCAACTGAACTGATGGCCTGCATGAAGGATCGGGTACTCTGGAGAAGCATAATAGCCAACGCCAGTCGGCACGGCACCTGATGATGATGATGATGATGTTGCTCAATCGTTAACTGCACTTTGTGCTAAATTTAAACAGGTTCCATAGATAAGGCGGGGCATGCCGTGAAAGAATTTGATGTACTAACTTGGCTTTGTTGAAGAGGAACCTGTTCTTAAGAGGCAGCATTTTGGATCGTTTATGCTGGTTAGTTGTTTGTGCTTGATCTTTGTCACTAATAAGCTTTACTACTAGCTTTTGGAGTGAGCAAAGCCTCTTTGTATTTGACATTGAGCAACCATCCCAGACTGTTGAGCAAGTCTAAATGTGTTTGTATATGTGATATGTAGTATGTCTTCCTTGTGTCTTGATCGATGAAGTGCTTAATTTTGGCTAACTGGTATACTTTTTGTGCAATGAGTTTTGTTAGACCTTGCACAAGAGAGTTCCAGGTCAGATGTTGATCAATAATAAGACCTAGTGTTTTGTGCTCGCTAAAGTTTTCTATCTGTGATGTTTCTGTACAGAGCCGAAGTGTTGTTTTTGTTGCGTTTTGTAGTTTCTGTTTTGTTGTTATGAGCATTGATTTTGTTTCATCGGTATTTATAATCATGTCATTGTTTTTGCTCGATCTAATTAAATTGTATAACTCGACCTGAAGAGTTGATTCTAGATTAATACAGTAGTGGTCACTGGTGTAGATTGTGCAATCATTGGCAAAAAGGTCACAAGAAGAGTGTTTAAGATGAAGTGGAAGATCATTGATATAGATAGCAAAGAGCAAGGGGCCTAGAATAGAACCTTGCGGAACACCAGTGTCAACTTTAGCAGAATTTGATAGAGAATTGTTGAAGAATACCACCTGTTGTCTGTCTGAAAGAAATGATATAATTAATTTTATTATTTCAGTGTGCAATTTATAAGTCTTTATTCTTCTTACAGGAATATCGTGGCCAATCATATCAAATGCCTTTTTAAAGTCAACATAGATGGCACAACATAGTCTGTCATCATTTATGTTTACTAACCAGTTTTCTGTCATTTTGGTAAGAGCTTTGTGGCAGGAATGATTGGGTCTAAAGCCTGCCTGACTATCTATGAATAAATTGTTCTCTTGCATGTGTCGTAGAGTTATTTTGTGTATGTGTTTTTCGAGTGGTTTTGATAATGACAATAATATGGATATTGGTCTATCGTTAGTAAGATTGTTGGATGAACAAGATTTAAACCGAGGATACCACCTTAGCAGTTTTAAAAGCCTCAAGGAAATAACATTTTGCAATGGACTGATTGTAAATGTATGTTAGTGTATATGAAATGACAGGTGCAGCATAACGTAAGATCTTATTACTAATATCATCAAGCCCAGCTGTATTGTTGCTTTTTAAGGTTAAGAGATAACTGTGAACTTCACTGACTGTTAAGAATGGAATGTGTAACTGTTTAAAATCAGTACATCTACTGCCCAGGAATGTTTGTAGTTCATGTAAGTCGCATACAGGAGCTGATATTGACGATTTGGAACGTTGATTTCTTCTCTGAAATGTGCGCTAGTGTATGCATGACTGATGGCTTGAAAATCATATTCTTTTCTTTTATATATAGGGTATTTATGGCTTTCCAAACTGATTTACTGTCTGATTTATTCTTTACTAGATTCCTGAAGTAATTTTTTTCTCTTGTCTTATTAAGTATTGAACTTTGTTTCTGCGTGAACGGTAGATCCTAAAGTCCTTGATTTTGTGCGTCCGGTCACGTTCTCTCATGGATTGTAATATTTCATGTGTTATCCAATGTGACTTCGTCTGGTGTTTTACTCTCACCTCTTTCATGGGGACATGTGTGTCTAATATATCTCTGACGATCTTTAGCCAATATTCTATTGTCTCATCAGAGTTAGTTAGTTGGTACACGTGTGTAAGTGAAGAATCTTGCAAATCATTAAGGAATAATTCTAGGTTAAATTTTCTGAAGCTTCTAAATTTCATACTGATGTGATTGTGTTTAGGAAGTTTACATCCCTTTCTTGTCCATGTACAGCAGACTGGGTAATGATCATTTAACGAAGTATGAGGGATGTTATATTCAATTATGTTTTTTTGGGTGGGCTACATCTATATGATCTAAAAGTGTGGATGACACTTCTGTTACTCTAGTAGGTTTGGTGACAATTTGGCAATAATTGTAGGATAATATAATATTGCTCCAAGTTGGATTTGATTGTATTAGATCTATGTTGACATCTCTAAGAATGATAATATCTTTGAACTTAAAAGTTGAAACCTCATCCATCATAGTCGTGAAGTGATCATACCACAGGGATGATGCATTTGGATTACGGTACAAAAGTCCAATAACTAATGGATTCTGGTTTTGGCAATTTATCTTCCGCCCAAATACACTCTACCTCTGATCTTCTTCTTCTTCTTCTTCGTTCGCATCTCTACCTCTGATGATTCGAGGTCTTCTCTAAGACTGAACTGGATAGTTGTGGAGACATACATTACTAGACCTGTTTTTAGTTTTCTAGTTGGGTCACGCCGGATCAGGTTAAAACCGTTAATTCTAATATCTTCATCGGTTATGCTCCTATTTAAACGACTTTCAGAGAAGACAAAAATATGGAAATTCTGAGAGTCAAAGGCAGTGAGAAAGTGGACAAACTGGCGGGCATGGCATCAATTCAGTGTACCCTAAGAAGGGACAAGGAGAAGATTGCAAGAGCCACCTTGTTCAGGCTACTAATAGAGGACGACATCGGGTTGTATGATGGGTTGTATGATGGGTTGTATGATGGGTTGTATGATGACAGTCACATCAAAAGGTTGATCGAGTTGGCGGATAGAGGGGAAATGGACGTTTCGAAAGAAGTGGTTTGGCGCGTGTTACCCACAGCTAGTGTGTGACTGGCTCCTCATCAGCCCACACTTCAGTGGGTGTTGGAATGGAAGACGGAGCATATATAGGAATGCCTGGAATACGAGAATGACAGTCTCTGATTACATGTAAACGGACATTTATACGTAATTAGCAGAAGTAAGGGTAGACCAAAAGAGACATGGAGAAGAACAACAGAAAGGATGTTGAGCAATAGAGGGCTCACCTGGGCAAGAGCAGAAAAAAAGGCGAAGGATAGGCATTTGTGGAAAACCCTTGCGGAAGCCCCATGTGCCCTGGGCACTTAAGGTTCAGAGAGAGAGAGAGAGAGAGAGAGAGAGAGAGAGAGAGAGAGAGAGAGAGAGTAGAATATTTATTTTGTTAAAATCACCGAAATAGCATTTTTCCTTTTTAATTTAAGTATTTTTAAAATATATTTTTTCACTATTTGAAAAAAAAAATGTAAATATATAAACTTACACTGTTAGTTCAGGGTCATATCAAAACAAGTTGGGAACCACTGCTTTAACGTTTAGACTTTGTCTTTGACACTAGTCTTACACCTCACATCCTTCCCGTGCGGTCACACGTTACACAGGGCTCGCCAAGATTTCCTGTCTTCAGCGAGCATTTCAAATGTAAAATTCCATGCAAGAAAAAACAGAAAGCCTGTCTTCACTGGCTAGCAAAATAGGACTTGAAATTAACAAGGACAAAACAAAAATAATGAAAATTCCCCTTAATCAAATTGGAAAAATACACATAGAAGGGACAGATATTGAAGAAGTCAATCAATTTGCATACCTTGGCAGCTACATAGACCAGGATTGTGACACTAGAAAGGAAGTTAGAATCAGAATTGCAAAAGCAGCATCAATCTTCAAGAACCTTGAGAACATATGGAATTCAAAAGTTATAATCACAAAAACCAAGTTAAGACTATTCAATTCAAATGTAATATCCACCCTCATTTATGCATGCGAAAGCTGGAAAACATCTAAAGAAATAGACAAGAAATTAGATTCTTTTGAAAACAAATGCCTAAGGAAAATACTTGGCATCAAGTGGAATGAATTTAAGAATAATGCAGAGATAAGACAGATGACTGAACAACAACCAGTCTCACGGGTGATCAGGAAAAGAAGATGGACATATGTTGGTCACTTGATGAGAAGAAACGATCAGAGAATCCCAAAACAAGCTATCAAGTGGAACACAACAGCTCAAAGAAAAAGAGGCTGACAGCGTGAAACTCTGAAGAGGTCATTGTTAAGAAAGGCCAAATTAACAGGCATAAAATCCTTTGATGAGGTTGAAAGACTCACTGAAGACAGGAAAAAGTGGCGAACTACTTTGCGAGCCATATGTGACATTTAACAGCATGGGAAGGATATAAGATATATAAGATACTCTCTAGTAAGGATTTCACTGCTGTAATATGATTCTTTTTCTTTTATCTTCTAATTAACTCTGTAGTAAGGTTTTCACTACTACAGTAAGAATCTTTGACTTTACTCTCTAGAAAGATCTTCACTATTGTAATGTGATTATTCTACTTTACTCTCTAGTAAGGTTTTCACTGCTGTAATATGATATTTTTTCCTTTCATCTTCTGTTTTACACTCCAGCAAAGTTTTCATCGCCATAATATGATTCTTTTTCTTTTATCTTCTACTTTACTCTCTAGTAAGATTTTAACTACTGTAATATGATTCTTATTCTTTTATATTCTACTTTATTCTCTAGTAAGGTTTTCACTGCTGTCATATGATGATTTTTCTTTTTATATTCTGCTTTACTGTCTAGTAAAGTTTCCTGTTATATGATTCTTTTAACTCTCTAGTATGGTTTCCTGTAATTTTATTTTTCTACTTTACTCTCTAGTATGGTTTCCTGTAATTTTATTTTTCTACTTTACTCTCTAGTATGATTTCCTGTAATTTTATTTTTCTACTTTACTCTCTAGTATGGTTTCCTGTAATTTTATTTTTCTACTTTACTCTCTAGTAAGGTTTTCACTACTGTAATATGAGTCTTCTATTTTACTCTTTAGTAAACTTTTTACTACTATAGTATGATTCTTCTAATTTACTCTCTAGTAAGTTTTTCTCTACTGTAATATGATTGTTTTTCTTTTATCTTCTAATTTACTCTGTAGTAAGATTTTCACGATAGTACTATAATTCTTCCTCTTTACTCTCTGGTAAAGTTTTCACTGCTGTAATATGATTCTATTTCTTTTGTCTTCTACATTATCTTCTACTTTACTCTCTTTTAGTTATTCTTTAGCTAAGCTTTAGTTATTCTGCTGCTCATCTTTGGAATACCCTCCCATCCTATATAAAAAATATAAATTATACTCCTTCCTACAACTACAAGCTTTCCCAGTATCTATTTGATGTCGACTACATGCCTCCATGAATTATAAAACTTAAAAGTTATCTTAAACTGCTCTTACAGACACCGAATACAATTAATTGTTTTCTGAATAGTCCCGAAAATTTTGTTTAGTAGATAGTCATTTATAATGTATGTAGTTACTTCTGTACTGAGTGAATGTTTAAGAGCGAAACGTAAATGTTATATTTTATTTTGTCTCTCAGCTTCAATGTTAGTTATGTTTGTTATATGAACAGCATATTTGTAGAATGTCTGGAATAGAGTGAAAGATGTATGATAAAGGGCAGAATATCAGACGGGCCTGCGTGCCCAATTCTTAACCCTTTTGAAATAAAGATCAATAAAGATCTCTAGTAAGGTTTCCTGTAATATCCTTTTTCTACTTTACTCTCTAGTAAGGTTTCCTGTAATAGGATTTTCTACTTTACTCTCTAGTAAGGTTTTCACTCCTGTAATATGATTCTTTTTCTTTCATCTTCTAACTTACTCTCTAGTAAGATTTTCACTGCTGTAAAATTTTTTTGTTTTCTTTTATCTTCTACTTTACTCTATAGTAAGGTTTTCACTGCTGTCGTATGATTCTTTTTGTTTCTTCTTCTAATTTACACTCTAGTAAGCTTTTAACTACTGTAATGTGATTCTTCTACTTTACTCCCTAGTAAGGTTTTCACTACTATAGTACGATTCTTTTTCTTTTATATCCTTTTCTTTACTTTTTTTCTAAGGTTTTAACTACTGTAATATGATACTTCTATACTATTCTCTTGTAAGGTTTCACTAATGTAATATGGTTCTTTTTCTTTTATCTTCTCTTTACTCTCTAGTAAAGTTTTCTGTAATATGATTCTTCTACATTACTCTCTAGGATGGTTTCCTGTAATTGATTATTCTACTTTACTCTCTAGTAAGGCTTTCACTACTGTATATGTCTTCTATTTTACTCTCTAGTTAGGTTTCTACTACTGTAGTATGATTCTTCTAATTTACTCTCTAGTAAAGTTTTCACTACTGTAATGTCATTCTTCTACTCTACTTTCTAGTAAGGTTTTCGCTACTTTAATCTGATTCTTTTTCTTTTATCTTCTAATTTACTGTCTAGTAAATTTTCCCCTACAGTAATATGATTCTTCTTCCTTACTCTGTGGTAAAGTTTTCACAACTGTAATATGATTCTATATCTTTTATCTTCCACTTTACTCTCTGGTAAGGTTTTCACAGATACAATATGATTCTTTTTCTTTTATCTTCTACTTTACATTCTATTACATTTTTCACTACTGTAAGATGATTCTTCCACTTATTCTCCACTAAGTTTTTCACTACTGTAATATGATTCTTCTACTTTACTCTTTACTAAGGTTTTCACTGCTGTCATTTGATTCTTTTTCTTTTATCTTCTTTTACTCTCTAGTCAGATTTACACTTCAGTAATATTAATCTTCTACTTTACTGTCTAGTAAGTTTCTCACTACTGTAATATGATTCCTTTTCTTTTAACTTCTTCTTTACTCTCTAGTATAGTTTTCACCTCTGTAATATAATTCTTTGTCTTATATCTTTTACTTTACTCTCAATAAGGTTTCCACTGCTGTAATATGATTCTTTTTTTTTTATCTTCTAATTTACTCTCTATTAATATTTTCTCTGCTGTAATATGAATCTTTTTCTTTTAGCATCTACTTTACTCTCTAGTAAGGTTTCCTGTAACATGCTTCTTCTACTTTACTGTCTAGTAAGGTATCTTGTAATATGATTTTTCTATTCTACTTTCTAGTAAGGTTTTCACTATTGTAATATAATTATTTTTCTTTTATCTTCTACTTTACCCTCTAATAAGGTTTTCACTACTGTAATCTGATTTCATTTCTTTTATATTCTAATGTTCTCTCTAGTAAGGTTTTCATTGCGGTCATCTGATTCTTTATCTTTATCTTCTAATTTACGCTATAGTAAGGTTTTCACTACTGTAATATGATTCTTCTCCTTTACTCTTTAATCAGTTTTTCACTGGTGTCATATGATTCTTTTTCTTTTATCTACTTATTTACTCTCTAGTAATGTTTGCACTGCTGTAATATGATTCTTCTACTTTACTGTCTTGTAAGATTTTCAGTACTGTAATATGATTATTTTTCTTTTATCTTCTACTTTACTCTGTAGTAGGGTTTCCACTGCTGTAATTGATTAATTTTTTCTTTCATCTTCTACTTTACTCTCTAGCAAGATTTTTGCTATTGTAATATGATTCTTCTACACTACTCTCTAGTAAGGTTTTGACTACTATAATATGATTCTTCTATTTTACTCTCTAGTACGGTTTTCACTACTGTAATATGATTCTTTTTCTTTTGTCTTCTTGTTTACTCTCTAGTAATTTTTCCTGTAATGTGAATCTTCTACTTTACTCTCTAGTAAGGTTTCCTGTAATATGGTTCTTGATTGACAGAAATATTCTAACTGCCTGCTACTTATGTTTGTCATTATTTCTCTTTTCAGTTTCTTTGTTTTCTTTCCATAGAATTCCTCCTGTTCTTATGTATATCCACTTTTTAAGCTCCTCCATTTTCTTTTCCATTTTTTTTCTTTGTTTGATGTCCATTCTTCTACTCCTTAGAGAAGTGTGGAGTATACATAACATTTGATGACTCTCAGTTTCTACATCACAGAGCAGTGTGTGGAGTATACATAACATTTGATGTGAACAAAAATTTTATGATGTGAAAAAATAAGACATTTGATGATGTGAAAGAATAAGACTTTCTATGATGTGAAAGAACAAGACATTTTATGATGTCAGAGAATAAGACATTCTAATGTTTGAAAAAAACAGAACGTATTACAATGTGAAAGAACACAGTATTCTATGATGTGAAAGAACAAGACATTTTATGATGTCAGAGAATAAGACATTCTAATGTTTGAAAAAACAAAACATATTACAATGCGAAAGAACATAATATTCTATGATGTAAAAGAACAAATCATTCTATCTTTTTGATTGAACAAGACATTTTATTTTGAGAAAGAACAAAATATTTTATGATGTGAAAAAACAAAACATTCTATGATTTGAAACAACAAAACATTTTATGATGTGAAAGAACAGAACATTTTATGATGTTAAAGAACAAAAAATGTTGTAATGTGAAAGAATAAAACATTCTGTTATGTGAAAGAACAATAACATTTTATGATGTGAAAGAGCAAAATATTTTATGATGTCATAAAAAAATATTTATTATGTAAACAAAAGAAAAACATTTTTACACAAGCAAAAAATTAAAATAACTTTATCAGCTGTAATGCATTTTTTTATATGAACAAAAAGTAAAACGCTTTATAGCGAACAACACAGAAATAATCAAAGCATGAAACTGTGCATCCTGCGAACTTGGTTCTTATCACTGTAAAGTCTGTTCAGAACTCTTGCATTCCAGACTCTTATCATTGTAAAGTCTGTTCAGAAGTCTTGCATTCCAGACTCTTATCATTGTAAAGTCTGTTCAGAAGTCTTGCATTCCAGACTCTTATCACTGTAAAGTCTGTTCAGAACTCTTGCATTCCAGACTCTTATCATTGTAAAGTCTGTTCAGAAGTCTTGCATTCCAGAAACTGGGAGAGCATCCACTCACTTTTATAAGTTAACCACGGTTAACCTGTTTTCAACATCATTATTGATCATATCATCATTATTTCTAAGAAAAAACATTAGAATACTTTGTCCAGCAACAATACAACAATAACAGCAACAATGATAATAACAACAACAGTGATGATAAAAGCAACAGTGATATTAATACCAACAATGAAATGAGGACCCTATATAAAAATTGTCTGATCTTCCAATTTGTGAACAGTTTTCAATATATCAGCATGATACAGTCAATAACATACAGCCAGTCTGTCAAATGTCATTTATTGACACTTACAGCCAGCCTGTCAAATGTCATATATACTGACACAGCCAGCCTGTCAGATACCATTTATTGACACTTACAGCCAGCATGTCAAATACCATTTATTGACACTTACAGCCAGCATGTCAAATGTCATTTATTGACACTAACAGCCAGCCTGCTGAAGATCATAGTTTAATATTTTATAATGCATTCAGTTTGTTGACATTTATAATGAGGGATAAAAAATTGTATTACTGTATGTGTCATGTTTAGAAAATTCTGCTCCTTGTTCTCTTCTACCATGTGAGTCAGTCATCTCCATCATTTGAGTCAGTCATCTCCATCATTTGAGTCAGCCATCTCCATCATTTGAGTCAGCCATCTCCATCATTTGAGTCAGTCATTTTCATCATGTGAAACATCATCAAAGGAAAATGACTGAATTAATGGGCAAAAGATAATGTTGATATGACTCATACAAACGCATGTGCAGACCAAACATACGGATAAATCATACTGCTTCCAAAATACACAACAATTCTACAACTGCTTAATTTCTAAAGTTCTTAAACTCTAAAATTCTTCAGTTCTAAAACTGATGGACTGCAAAAAAACTTCATCAAGCTCTACATTGTTACATCAGCTACTTAGACCATTCAGCCATGCAGACACAATAAAATGTAAAGCTAATGACACCTCATTACCATATTCTTTACTGTCAGTAGTGATACATGAATACTTTCTGACTGAAGTTAGTAGTGATACAGAATATTATCTGACTGAAGTCAGTAGTGATACATGAATACTTTCTGACTGAAGTTAGTAGTGATACAGGAATACTTTCTGACTGAAGTCAGTAATGATACATGAATACTTTCTGACTGAAGTCAGTAGTGATACAGAATATTTTCTGACTGAAGTCAGTAGTGATACATGAATACTTTGTAACTGAAATCAATAAGTTACTCATCAACAAAAATGACAGTATATGAAAGTCATGTTGAGCGAGATGCAGACATGCCATCAAAATAAGAAAAGCAGGGAATTCTATCAAGAACTTTGAACAGTAAAGTACAGGTATAAACAACCTCTGCAGAGCTTGAAGGATAGTAATGGAAACATGATAAATAATGAAGAGAAAATCTGTATCACGTGGAAAGAATATTTTGAAAAACTACTAAATTGTGAAGAGCCTATAAGAACATTACCATGTGAAGAAATACAGACTTGTGAACCCAAAACAGACGAACCAGACTTAGAAGAAGTTATCTACATGAAGAGATACGTGCACTAAAACAACAAATATCTGATCTCTTACATCTTACATCCTTTCTGTGTCGATAAATGTCACATAGAGCTCCCTAGTGAATGGAGAGAATCATTACTGATCCCAGTATTCAGAAAAGGTGATAAGAACAAGTGTAAAAACTATAAAGGAATATCCTTACTACAATCTACAATATACTATCTATTATATTTTTAAATAGATTAAAACCATACAGCGAGAACAGAATGTATAAAATAGGAAAAAGTAGGAGCAGCTTTATCACTTAACGATTACAAAGTTGTGACGTTTCGGCGTGAGCCTTAATCATACAAAAACATACAGGACGAAGAAATAGATAGAGGAGATAAAGTATAGATTCACATGAATACTATTAAAAAAAAAAATTTTTTTTTTAAGGTACTTAGCTGTAAATTGTAAGGTGTGGCTTGTCCGGCGGTGTGTGTCAGGAATGGATTTAGTAGAACGTGGAGACTGTTTAAATAGAGACCTGTGACATGTGGTCGGTGGGTTGTAACTGGGGGTTGTGGATGGGGAACTGGGGAGGGGATAGAGAGTGATACAATATTGACCTAGTTAGGAGAAGTCGAAACAGATGATTGGGGAAGAGGGGTTGTAGAGTGATGTTGTGAGGAAGTTTGAAAAGTAAGAATGGGTGGACTTAGTGGAGAGGTACTATAATTATTGAACAGAATGTTATGTGTAGCTAAACAGCGAGTTTAACCCATGTGGCTCTAGCATCCCATAATTTTGAATGCAGCGGTTCTCAAGTGCCAGGCGGCTTGTGTCATCTGCGTGACACTGTTTGATGGCTGTTACCAGAAAATCAGATTTGCCTCTGTGGTTGGGGCCATTGAAATGATTTGGGACTGGTTTTGAAGCATGCTGGGCAATGTCGTACAGATGTTTTTGCATGCGGTCCCCTAATCTGAGGCCAGTCTCACCAATATATATTATCCTGCATCTTTTGCAAACGATGACATATATTACATTACAGGAATCCCTCATGAAGAGTGAGGATAGTTTTGGTAAAGGTGATTGTGTTCGTTTCCCAGACTACCGGGCAGGTAACGCAGTGGGGGCGGTTACATTTTCTGGTGCCAACATATGTAAGGCTCTGCTTCAAGTGGCTGTGGATGAGGATATCCTTAAGGTTTGGCTCACGTTTGTATGCCATTAGGGGTGGATCAGAAAAAATGTCGCGAGTGTCGGAGTTGAGTTGGATAATCGGCAGATGACCATAAAGAATTTTCTTAACCATCTGACCGTGTGACAGGCTAGTGAGCCGCGAAGAAGTATTCAGGAAAAAGCCTGTTACTCCATCTGACAGAGATAAGTTAGTACTGCCTTTCCACCCACACGGCCTCAGATTAGGGGATCTCATGCAAAAACATCTGTACGACATCACCTAGCATGCTTCGAAACCAGTCCCAAATCATTTCAATGGCCCCAACCACAGAGGCAAATCTGATTTTCTGGTAACAGCCATCAAACAGTGTCATGCAGATGACACAAGCCGCCTGGCACTTGAGAACCGCTGCATTCAAAATTATGGGACGCTAGAGCCACATGGGTTAAACTCGCTGTTTAGCTACACATAACATTCTCTTCAATAATTATAGTACCTCTCCACTAAGTCCACCCATTCTTACTTTTCAAACTTCCTCACAGCATCACTCTACAACCCCTCTTCCCCAATCATCTGTTTCGACTTCTCCTAACTAGGTCAATATTGTATCACTCTCTATCCCCTCCCCAGTTCCCCATCCACCACCCCCAGTTACAACCCACCGAACACATATCACAGGTCTCTATTTAAACAGTCTCCACGTTCTACTAAATCCATTCCTGACACACACCGCCGGACAAGCCACACCTTACAATTTACAGCTAAGTACCTTAAAAAAAAATTTTTTTTTTTAATAGTATTCATGTGAATCTATACTTTATCTCCTCTCTCTATTTCTTCATCCTGTATGTTTTTGTATGATTAAGGCTCACGCCGAAACGTCACAACTTTGTAATCGTTAAGTAATAAAGCTGTTCCTACTTTTTCCTATTTTATACATTCTGGTATCACAGCTTTACTGCAGTACTTCGTGTGTAGTTATATACTTATACACTAATTATTGTGTGTTACAGCGAGAACAGACTGGGAGACTATCAAGCAGGTTTTAGGAAGAATAGATCAACCATAGACCAAATATTTTATCAACGTCAAAGAACAGAAAGAACTAGGAATATGGAAAAGAAGATCATAATATCTTCATTGACTTCAGAAAAGCTTATTACAGCATAGATAGGAGCAGTTTATGGAAAATTATGAAAGAGTCTGAGATACCTGATAAATTAATCAATTTGACCAGAAAGGAGGAAAGTCAGAACCCTTCCATATAAGATCTGGTTTAAAACAAGGTGATACATTATCTCCATTACTACTCAACCTAGTACCAGAAAAGGTAGTCAGAAAAGTGAAAGAAGAAAGCAATAAGAAGAACAAGCTAAAATACTAGGATACACTGACAACATAAACCTAGTGGGAATTGCAGAGTATATGAAGATATCAAAAGACCAGAGGCAGAATGATCCAGATTATATAAATGTTGGAGATATGGAAAGCAGAAATATACAAATATCTAGACACAACCTTCAACAGATGCAACACAGGAAGTGAGGAAATTAAAAGCAGAGTACAGATAAGGAATAAAAAATACTTTGCTATGCAACACTGGTTAAAATTCAAAATCCTGTCCCAAAACACCAAAATTACATCCTTCCCATGCCATTAAACATCACATAGGGCTCGCAAAGTAGTTCGCCAATTTTTCCTGTCTTCAGTGAGTCTTTCAACCTCATCAAGGGATTTTATGCCTGTTAATTTGGCCTTTCTTAACAATGACCTCTTCAGAGTTTCATGCGGTCTGCTTCTTTTTCTTTGGCCTGTTGTGTTCCACTTGATAGCTTGTTTTGGGATTCTCTAATCATTTCTTCTCATCAAGTGACCAACATATGTCCATCTTCTTTTCCTGATCACCCATGAGACTGGTTGTTGTTCAGTCATCTGTCTTATCTCTGCATCACTTGATGCCAAGTATTTTCCTTAGGCATTTGTTTTCAAAAGAGTCTAATTTCTTGTCTATTTCTTTAGTTGTTTTCCAGCTTTCACATGCATAAATGAGGGTGGATATTACATTTGAATTGAATAGTCTTAACTTGGTTTTTGTGATTATAACTTTTGAATTCCATATGTTCTCAGGGTTCTTGAAGATTGATGCTGCTTTTGTAATTCTAATTCTAACTTCCTTTCTAGTGTCACCATCCTGGTCTATGTAGCTGCCAAGGTATGCAAATTGATTGACTTCTTCAATATCTGCCCCTTCTATGTGTGTTTTTCCAATTTGATTAAGGGGAATTTTCATTATTTTTGTTTTGTCCTTGTTAATTTCAAGTCCTATTTTGCTAGCCAGTGAAGACAGGGTATCAGTTTTTTTCTTGCATGGAATTCACATTGTTACTGATAAGAGTTATGTCATCAGCAAAATCAAGATCTTCTAGTTGGGTCCCATGTACCCACTCAATACCTGTGTTACCTGTGCAGCATTTTTTCATTATGAAGTCTATTGTAATCCCAAAAAGTAAAGGAGACAGTATACATCCTTGTTTCACACCTGTTTCAATCTGGAACCATTCACCCATCCCTTCTTCTGTCTTGACTGCACAAACATATCCATTGTAGAAGTCCTTAATAATGTTGACAATTTTAGATGGTATTCCATATAGACTTAAAATTCTCCATAATGAATCTCTGTGTATGCTATCAAATGCCTTTTTAAAGTCTATGAAGTTCAGTATTAATGGTTTCTGCTTTTCAATATGTTCTTCAAGTATTATTCTTAGAGTAAATTTCTGGTCGAGACAGCTTCTCCCTTTTCGAAATCCTGCTTGTTCTTCTCTCATTGTAGTATCCACTATATCTTTAAGTCTATTCAAAATGACCTTGCAAAATACTTTTGATACAACTACAAAACTATAATAAGACCAATTGTTATGTATGGATCAGAAACATGGAATACAACAAAGAAAGATGAACAATAATTGCATATCTTTGAGAACAAGATCCTAAGAGGAATCTTTGGCCCCACAAAGGATACCAACAGTGGAGAATGGAGAGCTAGAAATAAAACTAAACTAAACAGCTTATTTAAATCCCAACAAAATGTCTTGAAACTGAACAGACTACTCTGGTTGGACCATGTAGGAAAAATGGAAGACAACAGAGAAATGAAAATTATGTATGCACAAGAGATAAAGGAAACAAGATCAAGGAGTAGACCAAAGGAGAGATGGAAAGACAACATAGAAGAGGATATAAAGGAAATTGATGTCACCAACTGGAAAGAGAAGATTAGGAGTAGAGAGGAATGGAGACTGAAGTCAGTAGTGATATACTACTGCTTTCTAACTTGCCTTTTTTTCATAAGAAAAAGTACCACTCTCATGAATATAGCTATAACAACACAGGTACAGCAGCAACACTTGCAGAACTTAATAGTCAAAGCAAGGGGGAACAACAAGAACAAATTATTAGATTGTAAACTACAAGCACAGAAAAAAAAATTTGGAAGCTAAAAAAAAAAAGCGGTTAAAACAACAGTGTAAACTGGGCTTTTCATTTCCTTATAAATCATACACAAATGTTTGTATATGTTCGGGTTACAAGTTGAATGTATGTTTTCACTCACATGATAAATATATTTTTCTGTTTACAATGTGGATGCACACATATGGATATTTGCTTTCTTTGCCCACATAAAATAAAAACAACAGAAACAAGACAGTTCTGGAATATTTTTGTCTGAGCAGACAAATTTTCCTCATCCTTGACACTTTAGATTTTAATCTGGGTCAGCCTGACATCTCCTTGAACACTGAGATGAGTCACACGTTGGTAGGGATGAATACGATGAGCAAACTCAACAAAGTGTTGGTTGTTCACAGCAACCTAAACACAGAAAGAAGATGAAGAAATCTGAGATGATACATTATGAATATTATATATGGGTCCTCTTTTATTTTTGTTAAGAATTTTTTTAAACATATGTTTTGGTGTAGATTTAGTAAGTACATGTAGCAGATAACTCTTAGGGGGTTTGACAGAAATTTGGACTAAAAGTTTTTTAGAATTTTACTGCAACCACTCATTGTTATCTTTCTTATATCTTATATCCTTCCTGTGCTGTTAAACGTCACGTAGGGCTTGCAAAGTAGTTTGCCAATTTTTCCTGTTTCTGGCAAGCTTTTCAACCTCATCAAGGGATGTTATGCCCACTAAACTGGCCTCTCTTAACAATGTCCTTTTAGAATTTGACATGGTCGACTTTTTTTTTCTTCAGCCTGTTGTGTTCAATTTGATAGCTTATTTTAGGATTCTCTGACTGTTTCTTCTCATCATGTGACCGACATATGTCCATCTTCTTTTTCTGATCACCCATGAGACAGGTTGTTGTTTGTTCATCTGTCTTATCTCTGCATTGTTCTTGAATTCGTTCCATTTTATACCTGGTATTTTTCTTAGCTCCAACCCAGCGTGTCACAGGTGATGGATGGTGAAAGTCCTCCAGATATGGAGGATCCCTGTGAATAAGGAGTTGTCCAAATAAGCAGGCGCGCACCAACTGGCGGTAGACTCAACGAGCGAGGTGGGGTAGTAGGTGGCTCTACTACTCCTATAAAGTGCCTCAGGTGCTCAGTGAAGGGAATACCAGGCAGGTCAGAGGCGCCTTAAAACCTCTCGCAAAGGCTAGCGGAGAGTCCGTACACAAACCGACAGAAGGCAACGGGAAACCACTGTTGTAGTTCCCAAGAATAGTTATGCTTGAACAGAATAATCGATTCATCATGAACGACGTTAATGGATGTTCCTCTGGAACAGCCTTGTCCGGTAGGGCAGCTCACGAGCCACAGGTGAGGCCAGATTGTCATCAAGCAAAACTAACAAGTTCAAAATAGCAACATGGAATGTGAGAACTTTATTCCAGGCTGGAAAATTAGAAAATGTAAAGATGGAAATGGAAAGGATGAAGATCAACATATTAGGAATGAGTGAAGTTAGATGGACAGGTGCAGGGAAGATAAATTGTGATAAATATACAATAATATATTCAGGAAATGATAAACATGAACGAGGAGTAGGAATTATATTATTTGATGAACAAACGGCAAGGACAATTATAGGATATTTGAACATCTCGGACCAAGTCCTGCTAGCCCAACTGAAAGGACAACCAATAAACATAAATATTATACAAGTGTATGCTCCAACATCTGAAAGTTCTGAAGAAGATGTACAGATATTTTATAATGACATAGAGACAGCACTAAAACACACAAAGTCACATGAAGTTACCATAATCATGGGAGATTTTAATGCCAAAGTTGGTAAAGGAAGAACTTCAGACATCGTTGGTGACTATGGACTGGGGGAGAGGAATGACAGAGGTAGTAAATTAATTGAATGGGCAAGAATACACAGCATGGTTGTAGGAAACACCTGGTTTAAACAACATCCTCGAAGACTGGCAACATGGTGCAGCCCAGATAAAAAGACTTTTAACCAGGTAGACAACATATTAATCAACAAATAATCCCGCAATGCATTACTGACAACAAAAACCATGCCAGGAGCTGACTGCAATAGTGACCATGATCCACCCTGTGGAAAAGTTAGAATAAAGCTAAAGAAAGCAGGCAGAAAAGTGAGAAACATCAAACTGAATACAGAACTTCTTAAAAATGACCAAGAACTGCGAGAACAATACAAAGTTATTATAACAAATAGATACAATGCAATAGCAAAGATAAAAATTATAGATGAATAATGGGAAATGTTAAAAGATTCTATCCACCAAACTGTTAAGGAGATAATACCACCGAAAAAAGAAGCCTCTAAAAATAAATGGATGACAGATGACATCTTAGGACTGATGGACAAGAGGAGGAGGAGTAAAAATAAAGAGGAAAAATATAGCAAGATAAATAAAGAAATAAGACGCAAATGCAGAGAAGTGAAGGAAGTGTGGTTAAATGAACAGTGCAGACAGATAGAGTACTCTCATAAGAAATACAGCAAAAACATGCACAAACGAATTAATGAACTCACAGGCAGGAAAATAAAATATACCACAGGATGCCTGAAATCGAAAGAAGGTAAAATGTTAATGAGAAAAGAAGACATTGTGGACAGGTGGACAGAGTATATCGGTGAGCTATATGGAGGAGAAAGACCAGAATTAACACTAGATACTGAAAACTGTGATGGACCGCCAATACTTGAAGATGAAATCATAGATGCCATCAAACACATGAAGAAAGGAAAAGCGACTGGGCCTGATAATATAACAATAACAGAAATAGAGGCACTAGAGGAGACAGGAATAAAAGTAATAACCAAGTTACTGAATGACATTTACAACAGTGGTTATATTCCCAGTGACCTGATTAAATCCACATTTATAGCACTACCAAAGAAACCAGGTGCAAAGGAATGTGACGACCACCGGACTATCAGCCTCTCGTGTCACTTAACGAAGCTACTTCTGAGAATAATTATGAGAAGAACGAGGAAAAAGATAAAAATGGAAATAGTAGATGAACAGTTTGGATTTGTTGAAGGAAAGGGAACACACAATGCCATTTATGCTTTACGAACACTAACAGAAAGAGCTTTAGAAGTACAGAAAGATCTCTACTTATGTTTTATTGATTACACCAAGGCATTTGACAAGGTGAAACATAATGAAATTATTAAAATGCTTGAAGACATCAATAAATAGATCATAGATGGCAAAGACCTGAGGATTGTAAAACATCTATACTGGCAGCAAGAAGCAGCAGTTCGAGTTGAAAATAGAACTGGAAAATATCAACCTATAAAACAAAGGGTGCAACAAGGATGTGTACTATCTCCAGACCTTTTTTCTCTGTATAGCGAGAATATTCTAAGAACAATCATCACAGAACCAGGCACAAAAATTGGAGGATACAATATTAACAACTTTCGGTATGCTGACAACACAGTACTGATAGCTGAGAACCAACAAGACCTGCAAAATCTCTTGGATAAAGTCGCCAAAGAAAGTGAACAGAAAGGCCTTACTTTGAACATAAAAAAGACAGAGACTATGGTTATATCTAAGAAACAGAATCCACCACCATGCAGTATTAAATTAAATGGAACTATTCTAAAGCAGGTGTAGAAATTCAAATACCTTGGAGCAGTAATAACTTCAGATGGGAAATGCAGAACAGAAATTAGGAACAGAATAGGCCAAGCAAAGATTGCATTTCAGAGAATGAGAAACTTATTAGCTAACACATCTTTATCAATGAATGTTAGAAAATGAGTCCTAAAATGCTATATTGAACCTATCTTGTTATATGGAAGTGAATCATGGACAATAGGCACGTCTGCACAAAAATCATTGGAAACAGCAGAAATGTGGTTTATTAGAAGAATGTTGCGAATCCCCTGGACAGCAAAAATAACTAATGAAGAATGTATGAGAAGAGCTGGAGAGACAAAAAATCTTGTCAAAAAGATAAGAGAGAGACAATGTTCTTTCATAGGACATGCAATGAGAAGAGGGGGCATTGAAAATATTATAACAACAGGAAAAATAGAAGGAAGATCAAGAGGAAGACCAAGAGAAATGATACTGGACAGTCTGATAGGATGGTGTGAGAGGAGATCACCAACTGAACTGATGGCCTGCATGAGGGATCGTGTACTCTGGAGAAGCATAATAGCCAACACCAGTTGGCATGGCACCTGATGATGGTGATGATGATATTTTTCTTAGGCATTTGTTTTCAAAAGAATCTAATTTATTGTTTATTTCTTTAGTTGTATTCTCAAACATAAATCATTAATAACATTCTCAAACATAGGTCACTAATAACATTCTCAAACATAGGTCACTAATAACATTATCACACATAGGTCACTAATAACATTATCACACATAGGTCACTAATAACATTATCACACATAAGTCACTAATAACATTATCACACATAAATCATTAATCACTTTCTCACATACAAAACACAAAGAACTCTCTCACACATAGGTCACTGACAGTCTTCCTCTCCCCCATCCAACTGATAACGAAAATCCCTAGATGTTACTAACACTTCCAAGATGTCCCAAATACACCCCAGATGTCATTAACAGTTCCTATATTCCACTAACACATTCCAGATGTTATTAACAGCTTCCCAGATGTCACAAATACATTCCAGATGTCATTAACAGCTCCCCGGATTCCACTACCACATCCCAGATGTCACTGACAATACTCCCCCTCCCCTGTAGTCATACTTTAAATGCACCAGACTACCAAAAACAATGCCCCTCCCCCTACATGGTGATACTTTAAATGCATGAGACTCTATCAAAAACAATGTTCCTCCCTCCCCCTCCCCAACCATGGCCATACCTTAAATGTATGAGGCTCTACCAGAAACAATGTCCCTTCCTCCACCCATCCCCCACAACCATGGCCATACCTTAAATGTATGAGGCTCTACCAGAAACAATGTCCCTTCCTCCACCCCACCCCCCACAACCATGGTCATACCTTAAATGAATGCGGCTCTATAAAAAACAATGTCATTCTCCTCCCCTCCCCCTTTGGCCATAACTTAAATGCATGAAGCTGTATGAAAAAGCTCACCCCCACTGCTCTCATTGTCATACCTTAAATGCGTGAGGCTCTACCAAAATGATGATCTCAAATGGAACATTTGGTGAGAAAGGGAAGTAATTCTGATGTGTCTCCTCAATTCCCCATGAACCATTAGCCTTGTGATTTCGAACTACCTCATTGTACTTGTTTCCATAGTTGAAACGAGCATCAAAAGTGAGTGCAACATCATTGTGATCAAAACTAGGACCACACAGCAAATTCACATTAAACCTGTCAGAATATAAAATAATTTCGTGCCTAACTTGCTCCATGGTCTCTGAATTTGTAAAAATTCTATTTTCAGTTTATTCATGTGTTCTTTAAATCCGACATGTTTTTTTTTTTCAGCTGACACGAGTAACCATGACTTTTTAAAATCTGACACAGGTAATCATGTTTCTTAACTACTGACACACCATACTCATATAAATTGTTAAAATAAATGGATTGTCATTACATAAACTTTTAGAATAAATAAACTGTCGTTACATAAACTTTTAGAATAAATGGATTGTTACCATATTAATTGTTAGAATAAATAGATGATCATTATAGAAATTGTTAGAGAATAAATGGATTGACATTATATAAATTAATAGAATAAATAAATTGTCTTTATACACATCATTTGAATAAATGAATTGTCATTATATAAACTGTTTGAATAAATAGATTGCCAGAGAAAAAAAGAACACTTTAACTAAAATATTCATTAATAGAATAAATAGGCTGTTTGAATACAAGGATTATGAGAACAAATAAATTGTAGAATAAATATATATTAAGAGTAATAATTGTCAGAAAATGTGATTATCATACTAAATAATTTCCAGAATAAATTAATTATAGAATAAATAGATAGTTATATAAAAAAAAAAACATCTGTCAAAATAAATGATTATTAGAATAAATGGATAGTTAGAAAAAAATCACTGTGAAAAAAATCATTAATAGAATAAATAACTTTCATAAAAAAATGATTGTTTGAATAAATGATTATTAGAACAAATGACAGTCAGATTAAATGATTGTCAGAATAAATGACTTTAAGAATAATGATTGTCACATTAAATTATCTGTCCTAATAATCATAACTTTGTGTCATTTTCACAGGGAAAATTAGCTGTAGTAAGTCCCTACCAAGCTCTGTCCTACATTTTCACAGGGAAAATTAGCTGTGGTAAGTCCCTACCAAGCTCTGTCCTACATTTTCACAGGGAAAATTAGCTGTAGTAAGTCCCTACCAAGCTCTGTCCTACATTTTCACAGGGAAAATTAGCTGTAGTAAGTCCCTACCAAGCTCTGTCCTACATTTTCACAGGGAAGACTGGTTGTAGTGAATCTCTGCTCTGTTCTATATTTTTATATGGAAGAATGGCTGTAGTGAATCTCTACCATACTCTGTCCTATATTTTCATAGAGAAGACTGACTGTAGTGAATCTCTACCATGCTCTGTCCTATATTTTCATAGAGAAGACTGACTGTAGTGAATCTCTACATGCTCTTTCCTATACTTTCTCAAAGAAGACTTGCTGTAGTGAATCTCTACCATGCTCTGTTCTATATTTTTATGCTTCACAGGCAGAATATTTTAGTTCTCTTTTTCTTGTAACTTTCATGACCTTTTCTGTCTCCATTGATCTAATGTTCCTTTAGTTTCATTTCCTTGAACTACAGAATAAATTGACTGTTATTTTCTTTTCCTTGATTGAACTACAGAATAAAATGATTGTTATTTTCCTTTCCCTGAACTACAGAATAAAATGATTGTTATTTTCCTTTCCCTGAACTACAGAATAAAATGATTGTTATTTTCCTTTCCCTGAACTACAGAATAAAATGATTGTTATTTTCCTTTCCCTGAACTACAGAATAAAATGATTGTTATTTTCCTTTCCCTGAACTACAGAATAAAATGATTGTTATTTTCCTTTCCCTGAACTACAGAATAAAATGATTGTTGACCTCTGACTTCCTGACGGAATGCCGCTGACAGTGAATGTGCGTCCCGGGTAAAGTCCTCCATGGATTGCTCCTGTAAAAGGGACAGGCTAAGCCAAGGACAAACAAAAAATCTTAAGTTATCAGCAGTTGTATGGAAGAAAAAGAAGAAGAAGAAGAAGAAGAAGGGAGGAGGAGGAGGATGAGATATTTCAGATGATATGCTTTCACTGACAGGAGAAGTGGAGATGTTGTGATGTGCTTTCACTGACAAGAGAAGTGGAGATGTTGTGATGTGCTTTCACTGACAAGAGAAGTGGAGATGTTGTGATGTGCTTTCACTGACAAGAGAAGTGGAGATGTTGTGATATGCTTTCACTGACAAGAGAAGTGGAGATGTTGTGATGTGCTTTCACTGACAAGAGAAGTGGAGATGTTGTGATATGCTTTCACTGACAAGAGAAGTGGAGATGTTGTGATGTGCTTTCACTGACAAGAGAAGTGGAGATCTTGTGATATGCTTTCACTGACAAAAGAAGTGGAGATGTTGTGATATGCTTTCACTGACAAAAGAAGTGGAGATGTTGTGATATGTTTTCACTGACAAGAGAAGTGAAGATGTTATGATGTAGAGAAGTGGAGATGTTCTGATGTGGTTTTAACTGACAAGAGAAGTGGAGATGTTCTGATGTGGTTTTAACTGACAAGAGAAGTGGAGATGTTGTGATATGCTTTCACTGACAAGAGAAGTGGAGATGTTGTGATGTGCTTTCACTGACAAGAGAAGTGGAGATGTTGTGATGTGCTTTCACTGACAAGAGAAGTAGAGATGTTGTGATGTGCTTTCAGTCATAAATGACATCAATCTCTACCTTATACACCATGTTAACAGAAGCACTGCTTGGAGGAAGAACAGGGTTTTTGCCAGTTTTTTTCTGACATTAGTGTTGTCTCTGTGACCACATATTTCCATTAATATTTCAAACCGGTCATCACAGAAGCAGAGTAATAGATAGTTGACTAGAAATGATCTTGCATTAAAGCATTTGTTAACCAAGTTGTCAAAGAAGAAGAAGAAGAAGAAGAACCTTATGCTTCATAGACTACTGTAAAGCATTCGATAAAGTGAGACACACAGAAACTATAAGAATGCTGGAAGACATCAACATAGTTGGAAAAGATCTGAAACTCATCAAAAACATATATTGGCAGCAATCAGCAGCAATGAGGGTTGAGAACCAAATAGGAATATTCCAAGACATAAAACTAGGAGTGAGACAAAGATGTATTCCATCTCCTGACCTCTTCTCCTTGTACAGTGAAAACATAATGAGAAATATAGAGAACATGCCAGGAATATCATTTGGTGGGTACAACCTTAACAACCTAAGATATGCAGACGACACAGTTCTGATTGCTAAAAGTGTAGGGGAGCTACAGGCTCTTCTGGACATCGTGATTCGTGAAAGTAAAAATAAATGTCTCAGCCTGAACAAAAAGAAGACTGAAGTGATGGTCATCTCAAAGAAAAGAATACCACCAAAATGTAGTATTACCATCGATGGCACAAATCTGAAACAACTTGATAGAAGTACTTAGGAATGATTATAACAACTGATGGGAAATGGCACAATGAAATAAAAAACAGACAAACTCAGACCAAGTCAGCATTCCAAAAAATGAGACACATCTTGTGTGCAACAGATCCATATCAATGGAAACAAGATACCTAATACTTAAATGTTACATCGAGTCAATTCTGTTTTATGGATGTGAAGCATGGTCTATGAGTAAGAGAGTACAGTGAGAAATGGAGGCCATGGAGATGTGGTTTATAAGAGGGATGTTGAAAGTACCATGGACAGCCAAGAAAACCAATGATGAAGTCTTAAGAGAGCCTAGAGTTAAAAAGCAAATTATAGAAAAGATCAGAGGCAGACAAGCAAGATTTATAGGACATTTCCTGAGAAGAGGAAAATTGGAACGCACTGCGGCAACTGGAAAAATTGAGGGAAGGAGAGACAGAGGAAGACAGAGAGAGAAGTTACTGGATAGGCTGTCAGTGTGGCTAGGAAGCAAGTCACCAGCAGATCTCATAATCAACGCAAAAGAGAGGGAGTTGTGGAGAGAAATGATTGCCCACGCCACGCGGCAAGGCACTTAGATTAGAACCAAGTTGTCAGTCTGACATGATTGTGTTAGAGATAACAATACTGTCTGCCTGTGTCACATTTTGTTGTAATGTGCCCAGTCAAAACCTGATTTATTCATGATTTTAAGATTGCTTTCTATCATCTTCCTCACATTCACTCATATCCACATACTCATTTTCACTCAAATCTACCTACTCACATTCACCAACATCCATCTACTCACATACTCACATTCACCCACATCACCTACTCACATTCACCAACATATGTCTACTCACATTCACCCACATACACCTACTCACATTCACCAACATACACCTACTCACATTCACCCACATACACCTACTCACATTCACCCACATACACCTGCTCACATTCACCCACATACACCTTTTCAGTCACCCATATTCACCCTTGTACAGTATATTCATCATTCATATACATTTTACTCATGACTCACATACATTTCACTCATGACACATACATTTCACTCATGACTCACATACATTTCACTCATGACTCACATACATTTCACTCATGACTCACATACATTTCATTCATGACTCACATACATTTCACTCATAACTCACATGCATTTCACTCATTATTCACATACATTTCAGTCATTATTCACATACATTTCAGTCATTATTCACATACATTTCATTCATGACTCACATACATTTCAGTCATTATTCACATACATTTCAGTCATTATTCACATACATTTCAGTCATTATTCATGTAACATTTTCCTGTTGTTTACTTGTAACAGAAAATGTTTTATACAAGGACATACTTACTGGATTGTTCTATACAGGTAGAAAAGATGCTTACTGGGTTGTCTATGAGTAGAAGACATACTGGGTTGTTCTATACAAGTAGAGGACATAATTACTGGATTGTTCTATACAAGTAGAGAACATACTTGATTGTTCTGTATGAATAGAGTACATACTTACTGGATTGTTATATATTAGTAGAGGACATCCTTACTGGATTGTTATATATTAGTAGAGGACATCCTTACTGGATTGTTATATATTAGTAGAGGACATCCTTACTGGATTGTTATATATTAGTAGAGGACATCCTTACTGGATTGTTCTATATGACTAAAGGACATACTGGATTGTTCTGTACAAGTAGAGGACATATTTACTGGATTGTTCTATACAATTTGAGGACATACTGAATTGTTCTATACAAATAGAGAAGATGCTTATTGGATTGTTCTCTATGAATAGAGGACATACCAGAATGTTTTATACAAGTAGAGGACATACTGGATTGTTCTATACAAACAGGGAACATGCTACTGAATTGTCCTATATAAATAGAGAAGATGCTTACTGGATTGTTCTCCATGAGTAGAGGACATAATGGATTGTTCTATACAAGTAGAGGACATACTTGTTGGATTGTTCTATACAACCAGACAACATGCTTACTGGATTGTTCTATATAAGCAAAAAAAACATACTTACTGGATTGTTAATCTGCCGAGAAACAGAAAGGTAATAAAAGCATTAAACATTGACTGAACTTCCTGAGATACTTCATATACTAATCTGATGATATTAACTTGTATACTTCTAATCCTTTATTAATCTTTTGGTGATTACTGATTAAATATTTCAGAATATTGTGGGAACACAAACCTAAAAATGAATGAATGAATGAATGAATGATCTTTATTTTTAAATGGTAAAGAATTGGGCACGCAGGTCCATCTTACATTCTGCCTTTCATCACTCCATCTTTCATTCTTCCCACACACTCAATTTAATATAAGTATACAAATTACATTAGGAAAAAACATATCAAAGAATGTAAGATTAAACTATTACATTCAAAGTAAAAGAGAAGAAGTAATTAACCTAATAAAATAGCACTCACACATGCATGCACACCCACTCACACAAAAATATTCATAAACAAAAATACATTTTCAGTACAGATCTTCTACCATATGTTTTTTTAACAAACATTATAATAATTTCTAATAGAAGATTTTTAATTTCTAAGAAAAGTAATGAGAATAAAAGCCTTATCTCTGTCAAAAAGATACAGAATATAATATGTGAGTTTAGATTGTCAAAACTGAATGAGAAAAGTGGTGTATACATGTATATGTTTATACATGCTAAAATAAACATATATATGTACATGTCTAAAAATGTTATACATATACGTATATGTCTATAAATGTTAAAACAGAATATATGTATGCATATGTCTATATGTTAAAACAAACATATATACTCTCATGTCTATAAACATTAAAACAAACAAACATGTAGATATATATATAAATGTTAAAACAAACATATATACTCACATGTCTATTGAAACAAACAAACATATATATATATATATATATATATCATCATCATCATCATCATCATCATCATCATCATCAGGTGCAGTGCTGACTGGCATTGACTATTATGCTTCTCTAGAGTACACGATCCTTCATGCAGGCCATCAGCTCAGTTGGTGATCTCCTCTCACACCATCCCGTCAGACTGTCCAGTATCATTTCTCTTGGTCCTCCTCTTGATCTTCTTCCTTCTATTTTTCCTGTTGTTATAATATTTTAAATGCCCTCTCTTCTCATTGCATGACCTATGAAAGTACATTGTCTCTCTCTCTTATTTTTTTTACAAGATTTTTTTGTTTCTCCAGCTCTTCTCATACACTCTTCATTAGTTATTTTTGCTGTCCAGGAAATTCGCAACATTCTTCTAATAAACCTCATTTCTGCTGTTTCCAATGATTTTTGTGCAGACGTGCCTATTGTCCATGATTCACTTCCATATAATAATATAGGTTCAATATAGCATTTTAGGACTCATTTTCTAACATTCATTGATAAGGATGTGTTGCATAATATGTTTCTCATTCTCTGAATGCAATCTTTGTTTGGCCTATTTTGTTCCTAATTTCTGTTCTGCATTTCCCATCTGAAGTTATTAATATATATATATATATATATGTTAAACCAAACATACACACACACTACAGTACTTTTCTAACACTGGTTTGCAACTGAAACAGTTGTGTTAGATAGAAAAGATGCAAAAGTACTTGGTGCAGATTTCAGTAGTCAAAATGATGGGCAGATTTTGGTAGTCCAAATGACAGGCAGATTTCAGTAGTCAGAATTCCCCTGGGAACAACTGTGTTAAGAGCACACTTATCTTAACATAGTGTTTGTGAGACAGGGAACATAGATCTGTTTGCTTAAAAACTCTGACCTACCTCTGTAGCCCAGAAACTTGTAGCAATCAACACTAATTGTAATAGTTATTTTTGCAAAATGTAATGTCAGGTTGGTGGACAGATGGGGACATGGAGATCTCTGGCGGGGATGAGGGAAGTCTGGTGTGAAACCAATGAATCCAGGACGTGACAAGCCTATGGGTCTTTACAACAATGGCTATCAGAATGATGTAAACAAAACAGAGCCAGTAGACTATGGGTGGCGGGGAATGGATATCGTTGAAGCACTCATCAGATTCCTCATCTCAAAGTCAGAGTGTCTTTGTGGAACTGTCTCAAACCATCTGACATGGAGAAGGTGCTTAAGTACAGCCACCAGGGGCTGGAAAACAAAGTTTTGGCCAGGCCAGCCACACTGTCTTCATGGCAGTCTGAGCAAGACCACAGTCTGCCCTAGCAAGGAAAGGTGCTGAAGTCGGAGTTACCCAGCCAAAAGGCGCATCGCAAAAATCAGGGTAACACGCATTATCGCTAATGAAATGTCTCTATCTGCAGTTTTCAAACATGGTGCTCGCCCTGTGAAGACTAACCAGGCAGGTGCAGTGCCGGGCCCCCTGCCTCGAAAGGGTCCACCCAATGCTACTGGAGGTCCTCTCAGTTCGTCTTGTGGAGTCAGGAGACATGAGAGTAGAGCTACTGGCCAAAAAATACAACAGAAGAAAATAGCCAAAAAGCAAGAACTTAAAATAATGCAGTGGAATGCTGAGGGTGTCAGCAGTGTTAGAGATGGCTATAGCAAAAAGGTTGAACTAGAGAACATACTTTTTGCAGAGTAGGTAACTATATGCTGCATACAGGAGACACACCTAACCAAAGATGCCGCCTTTAAAATCAGAGGCTACCAGTGCTTTAGATCAGACCGACAGGACAGAAGAAAAGGAGGAGTACTCACACTTGTTAAGAATAACATCAGCGCATGTCAGGTGGGAGTGTACATGGAAGGAGCCAAATACCAGATGATCCATCTAAAAAGTAGTAATACAGATTTCCACCTCCTTAACTATTACTGTCCTAATGACCGCCCACTTGCTTTAGGAACAATCCCACACAAAGAGAGACTGATGGTCTGTGGTGATTTTAACAGTCATTCCCAGAGCTGGGGCTATGACCACATAGACAAGAGAGGAGAGGAAGTTGAGAGCTGGCAGGATGATAATGGACTTCTCCTGATCAACCAGCCAATGGATGCCCAACATTTTACTCAAGGGCATGGCATACAAAATCAACACCAGATCTGGCATTCCACTCTCCAGATCTGAAGTGGAACATTACACGTGAAGCTGGAAAACAACTTGGAGGTAGCGACCATCGACCAGTCATCCTGACAATAGAAAATGAACTCTTTAACACCAGTAACCCTCTCCCCAGATGGAACTATAAAAAAGCAAACTGGACAATGTACAGACATCGTACAGGTACCCTAGTGGGACAGCTGTCCATAGAAGGTAAGGATATTAACAGCATAGTGAAGGAATTCAATGCTTGTATCCTTCAGGCCGCTCGTGAAACCATTCCCAGAGGAGCTTGCAGGGACTATAAACCATACTGGTCTAGTGAGCTGGGAAAACTCCATGATGACGTGGAAGCAGCTCGACAGCAAGCAGAAAATAGACCATGCCAAGAACACCACAATAATTACCAACATTCTAAGGCCAAATTTCAGAGAGGAAAGCTGCAAGCCAGACGGGAAAGTTGGAGAGAGAAAACAGAGTCCCTAAACTTTGAAAAGGATGGAAGGAAACTGTGGAAACTAATCAAACAGTTAAATGATGAGAGTACTGGAAGAAGTACAAAGGTTACACTAATAGAGGATGGGAAAACTCTTACAGGTAAGCAAGTAGCAGATCACTTTGCTCACATTTTTGCACAGGACTGCAACAATGATATCCATCCAGAGAAAGAGCGTACAGTGCGCATCGAGCCACAGAAAGAGGAGGAACAAGTCAGAAAAGTGGAGGTCATGGATGCACCAGTCACACGCAGTGAGTTAGACCTAGCAGTTAGTAAACTGAAACCAAGGAAATCACCAGGACCAGATGGAGTGTCCAATGAAATGATCAAGAACCTGGGAATGGCAGCAATGGGAAAGCTGTTGGATATTTTCAGTATGTGCTGGAGCACAGGTAAGTTACCTCAAATCTGGAAGGAAGCAAGCATGGTACCACTGCTAAAACCAGGGAAAAACAGTGATACTGCCTCCAGCTACAGGCCATTCAGTCTCACTAGCTGCCTATGCAAAACGATGGAACGCATCATTGACCTGAGGCTAAAATGGTACCTAGAAAGTGAAAACCTTCTCGTTCCACAACAAGCAGGATTTAGGCAGTACTACAGTACGGAAGATCAAGTGACCTATCTCTCTCAAGAGATTGAGGATGCATTCCAAGAGAAAAACCTTGTACTAGCAGCGTGGATAGACCTGAAGAAAGCCTTTGATAAAGTATGGAAAAAAGGTCTGCTGTGGAAACTAAGAAACTGCAATGTGAATGGAAGACTGTACAACTGGATAAAGTCCTATTTACACAATAGAAGAGCTAGAGTAGTAATGGATGGACACAACAGCCAGAAAGTACTTCTGCGACACGGTGTACCACAAGGAGGAGTCCTTTCGCCTACACTATTCCTTGTATTCATTAATGACCTGGTCAAGGAACTTCCCTATGGAATCAAAGCGGCACTGTATGCAGATGATCTGGTCATGTGGTGTACAGATGAATATGCGACAGTTGCTACACAGAGACTCCAAAGAGCAGCAGACATCTTGACATCATGGACAAACAAATGGTGTGTAAGTATCAACACAGAGAAATCAAGTACCACTCTGTTCACCCTCTCATCTAAACAGAAAGCAGGTAAGATCTTTGTAAATGAAATACCCTTAAGGATGGACAACCAACCCACTTACTTAGGAGTGACTCTTGACTCAAAACTGACGTGGAAGCAACACATCAACAGTGCAGAAGCAAAAGCCAGAAGAAAACTAGCCATATTAAGAAAATTGAGTGGAACCACATGGGGAGCTAGTGAAAGAATCCTCAAGAATGTATATCAGCAGTCAGCAAAGTATTCTACCACATTTAGAATATGGCTCAACATCTTGGTGCACAGCATCAAACACTACGCTGCATAATCTAGACAAGGTTCAAAATCAGTCACTACGGATTATCACAGGTGCCATGAGGTCCACACCAATAGTAGAAATGCAGAAAATAGTTGGTGTTCAAGCGCTAAAGGAACGTAGAGACACAAAGGTCATGACCATGGGAGAAAAATTCCTTAGCTCTGTAAGCCATCCCCTGAAGGAGAGATTCAATAACTTGGCATTAGGACGGCTTAAAAGAAGCAGCTTCATTCATCAGGCCAAGCGTATGCGTAAGCTGATACCTGACCTTCCAACTGTAGTCGCTCCATTATCATCTGTACCAGAGCATACACCATGGAAAGAAGCAGATTATACACAAATATCTATTCAGACTGAAGTGAAAGGTGTGCAGAATGGTGAGATGCAGAGCAGTCTTGTAAGATCAACAGCCACACTTAGTGTTCTAGATGACAAATATCCATGTGACACCTGGATACGTGTGTATACAGATGGATCTGCACATAATGCCATAAAGAATGGAGGGGCAGGAGCATATATTGAATATCCAAACAACACCATTGACAAGATTTCCATACCCACTGGTAAATACTGCAACAACTTTGATGCAGAAGTTAGGGCAATTATTGCTGCAGTTGAAAAACTATCAGACTGCAGAATTGATACATGTCCTGTAGTAATTCTCACAGATGCAAGATCAGTACTGGAGGCTCTTCAGTGCAACAAACTACCAGACCTTAAGGATGCCTTGTCAAAAATTGGCTTACAACATGGAGTCACTTTGCAATGGATTCCCTCCCACTGTGGGATACCAGGCAATGAGAAAGCTGACCAACTGGCCAAAGAGGGCACTGAAATGGAGCAACCAGACATACCAATCACTTATAATCAGAAGAAAAGCATGATAAAAACCTACAGGAAGCCACAAAGACCACCACATGATGACTATCACATGCTAAACAGAAAGGAACAAGTCACCATCTTCCGTCTCCGAACAGGACACAGCCGACTCCGAAGTCATATGTATACAAAGTTTAAGGTTGGTACTACTAATCTGTGTAAATGTGCCCAGGTGCCCCAAACTGTGGAACATATCCTCCAGAACTGCATCAACTACGAGTCACTGAGAAATAATTACTGGCCCAGTGAAACCACTAAAGAAGATAAGCTCTATGGTTCCATACATGAATTACAAAAAACAGTGAAATTTATCCAAGAGACAGGACTGCAGATATAGACAGACAGTGCGAACGAAGAAGAAGAAGAAGAAGAAGAAGTAGTCAGAATGACGGGCAGATTTCAGTAGTCAGAATGACGAGCAGATTTTACTCCTTGCCAGACAAATATATAAGTTTTATGTTGTTTTTTTTTTTGAGGGAATGCCATATTTCAGCAAATGACTAATTGACTGCTATATTTCAGCAAATGACTGACTGACACTGCCATATTTCAGCAAATGACTAATTGACTGCTATATTTCAGCAAATGACTGACTGACACTGCTATATTTCAGCAAATGACTGACTGACACTGCTATATTTCAGCAAATGACTGACTGACACTGCTATATTTCAGCAAATGACTGACTGACACTGCTATATTTCAGCAAATGACTGACACTGCCATAATTCAGCAAATGACTGACTGACTGCCATATTTCAGCAAATGACTGACTGACACTGCTATATTTCAGCAAATTTTGCAGCTCAGCCAGAAACAACTGGATGTGTCATGACTAAATTGTCAAGAAACTGTCCTCTTGCAACTAGGACATTGCTCGCTGTCTTAGAGACCAGAGTTCAGTTCATAGTCACTCACTTGTTGTTTTTCTTCCGCTCACATCTAAAGTGCCTTGTCAACAATTTTTTTCTTATATCCTTCCCGTGCCGTTAGACGTCACATAGGGCTCGCAAAGTAGTTCGCCAATATTTCCTGTCTTCGGCGAGTCTTTCAACCTCAACAAAGGATTTTATGCCTGTTAACTTGGCCTCTCTTAATAATGTTCTCTTCAGAGTTTCACGCGGTCTGCCCCTTTTTCTTCGGCCTGTTGTGTTCCACTTGATAGCTTGTTTTGGGATTCTCTGCTCATTTCTTCTCATCAAGTGGCCAACATATGTCCATCTCCTTTTCCTGATCACCCGTGAGACTGGTTGTTGTTCAGTCATCTGTCTTATCTCTGCATTGTTCTTGAATTCATTCCACTTGATGCTGAGTATTTTCCTTAGGCATTTGTTTTCAAAAGAGTCTAATTTCTTTTCTATTTCTTTAGTTGTTTTCCAGCTTTCGCATGCATAAATGAGGGTGGATATTACATTTGAATTGAATAGTCTTAACTTGGTTTTTGTGCTTATAACTTTTGAATTCCATATGTTCTCAAGATTCTTGAAGATTGATGCTGCTTTTGCAATTCTGATCCTAACTTCCTGTCTAGTGTCACCACCCTGGTCCATGTAGCTGCCAAGGTATGCAAATTGATTGACTTCTTCAATATCTGTCCCTTCTATGTGTATTTTTCCATTTTGATTGATGGGAATTTTCAGCAACAATTTTTTTAGCCTGATCATAACAGGAACCTAGCTTGTCTGCATCATGTGATTGCTTTATCTCCCAATCTTGCATATCTCACATTTTCACATTTCTTGTATCTTCACATCTTCTACATCTTGATAACTCTCACATTTGAAGTATCTTATATCTTCTTATATCCTTCCCGTGCCGTTAGACGTCACATAGGGCTCGCAAAGTAGTTCGCCAATTTTTCCTGTCTTCGGCGAGTCTTTCAACCTCAACAAAGGATTTTATGCCTGTTAACTTGGCCTCTCTTAATAATGTTCTCTTCAGAGTTTCACGCTGTCTGCCCCTTTTTCTTCGGCCTGTTGTGTTCCACTTGATAGCTTGTTTTGAAGTATGCAAATTTTTAAAAAGTCAAGTTTTTGAAGAGTCTTTTTTTTTTTTTTGGTATTATTTTTCAGCATGACATGAGATGCTTCAAGCTTCTACATTTAAACTGCACAAATGGTTGATAAGGTTTCTGGATTTTGTGCTAGCATTGGTACTGTAAATCCAAACTTTTTTATATTTCTCTCCATATTGCACACTACTTTTTTATGTAAGAATATTTGTGTCTGTGTTATGTACTGCTATGTTAAATAAAATTTGAAGATTTAATATATGACACTTACAACATCCACAAAGGCAATTCGGTTGATAGTTGTATCACCTTCAATGTACAGATGTCGCACTGACTCTTTAGAAACTCGATGGTTGAAGTCACAGAAGAAGACATTGTTTACAAGAACCTGCATGTATGAGGAAAGAAGAAATTCATCTCTTGAGCAACTGAGTCATTATATTTTCCATTTTTATTTCCACAATTTGGATTTGAAAAAGAGGAAAATTTTAAATTTCAACATTCTCAACACAATAAGAAGAAAAATGTTAAACAAACACTCACAACACAAGGAAAAAAAATTCATTAAACTCTCATAACATAAGAAAAAAAGAATTCAACACTTTGTAATGAGTGGTTATTAGACTTTTTTCTCAATGTATTGTGAGTGTTTGTTGAACATTTTTCTTCGTGTGTTCTCAGTGTTTGTTGAACATTTTTCTTCGTGTGTTCTCAGTGTTTGTTGAACATTTTTCTTCGTGTGTTCTCAGTGTTTGTTGAACATTTTTTCTATTTGTTGTTTTCTGAGTTTTGCTGAAATTGTTTCTTGTGTTGCGTTGTGTTGTGTTGCGAATGCTTGTTGAAGTTTTTTCTATTTTTGTAATGTGAGTATCAGTTTAGGTATTTTCTTATTTTGTTGTGATTGTTACATTTGTCTCTTGTGTTGTGAGTGTCAGTTTAGGTATATTCTTATTTTGTTGTGAATGTTACATTTGTCTCTTGTTGTGTTGTGAGTATCAGTTTAGGTATTTTCTTATTTTGTTGTGAATGTTACATTTTTCTCTTGTTGTGTTGTGAGTATCAGTTTAGGTATTTTCTTATTTTGTTGTGAGTGTTACATTTTTCTCTTGTTGTGTTGTGAGTATGGAACTTTTGACTTGTGTAGTGAGTGTTTGTTAAATTTTTTGTTGTCCTGTCAATGCCTTTTGAACTTTTTCTTGTTGTGTTGTGAGTGTTTGTTGCACTGGTTTTTAATCTATAATTATAGACTATCATACCTGGAATCCATGATTACGAACAATAATCTTCACTTGATATGGAGCACCTTTCTGAAAGGGAAAACCACCATGTTTTTCCTCAGTTCCCCATCCATTATAGTTGTGGTTCCTAACAACCTCATTCTGGTTAAAGCGTGGGTTGAATACAAAAGGTGTGTCAGAATTATGGTTGTGTCCAACACTCAAACTCACAAGAAACCTGGGGTTGGGGGGAACAGAAACACAAAAAAAAAAGAGACAAAGTATGATCCAGTTTGTAACTCCTTTAATAAGAGTAAACAGAAATGTTTTGTTTACATGTCCTGTTTTATTTCTTTTTGTTTTGTTTTCTTCTTCATATGACATTCAGTGTTTAAGGTCTCAGTGATTTGCATCACATAAGTGGATATTCAAGGTTTCCATAATTTCCACCCTATATCTCTTGCATGAGCAGCTTTGAATTTTTCCCTGTAATTCTTAGTGTGAGTGTTTTCTGTGGTATACTGTCTGATTTGTTTCTGGACATACTGTAATACTGGTATGAGTGTTTTTTGTGGTATACTGTCTGATTTGTTTCTGGACATACTGTAATACTGGTATGAGTGTTTTCTGTGGTATACTGTCTGATTTGTTTCTGGACATACTGTAATACTGGTGTTAGTGTTTTCTGTGGTATACTGTCTGATTTGTTTCTGGACATACTGTAATACTGGTGTTAGTGTTTTCTGTGGTATACTGTCTGATTTGTTTCTGGACATACTGTAATACTGGCATGAGTGTTTTCTGTGGTATACTGTCTGATTTGTTTCTGGACATACTGTAATACTGGTGTGAGTGTTTTCTGTGGTATACTGTCTGATTTGTTTCTGGACATACTGTAATACTGGTATGAGTGTTTTCTGTGGTATACTGTCTGATTTGTTTCTGGACATACTGTAATACTGGCATGAGTGTTTTCTGTGGTATACTGTCTGATTTGTTTCTGGACATACTGTAATACTGGTGTTAGTGTTTTCTGTGGTATACTGTCTGATTTGTTTCTGGACATACTGTAATACTGGCATGAGTGTTTTCTGTGGTATACTGTCTGATTTGTTTCTGGACATACTGTAATACTGGTGTGAGTGTTTTCTGTGGTATACTGTCTGATTTGTTTCTGGACATACTGCAATACTGGTATAAGTGTTTTCTGTGGTATACTGTCTGATTTATTTCTAGACATACTGTAATACTGGCATGAGTGTTTTCTGTGGTATACTGTCTGATTTGTTTCTGGACATACTGTAATACTGGCATGAGTGTTTTCTGTGGTATACTGTCTGATTTGTTTCTGGACATACTGTAATACTGGCATGAGTGTTTTCTGTGGTATACTGTCTGATTTGTTTCTGGACATACTGTAATACTGGTGTGAGTGTTTTCTGTGGTATACTGTCTGATTTGTTTCTGGACATACTGTAATACTGGTGTGAGTGTTTTCTGTGGTATACTGTCTGATTTATTTCTGGACATACTGTAACACCTGCTTTCTTTTAGCTTTATTCTAACTTTTCCACAGAGTGGATCATGGTCACTATTGCAGTCAGCTCCTGGCATGGTTTTTGTTGTCAGTAATGCATTGTGGAAACGTTTGTTGATTAATATGTAGTCTATCTGGTTAAAAGTCTTTTTGTCTGGGCTGCACCACGTTGCCAGTCTTCGAGGATGTTGTTTAAACCAGGTGTTTCCTACAACCATGCTGTGTATTCTTGCCCATTCAATTAATTTATAACTTCTGTCATTCCTCTCCCCCAGTCCATAGTCACCAACGATGTCTGAAGTTCTTCCTTTACCAACTTTGGCATTAAAATCTCCCATGACTATGGTAACTTCATGTGACTTTGTGTGTTTTAGTGCTGTCTCTATGTCATTACAAAATATCTGTACATCTTCTTCAGAACTTTCAGATGTTGGAGCGTACACTTGTATATTTATGTTTATTGGTTGTCCTTTCAGTTGGGCTAGCAGGACTCGGTCCGAGATGTTCAAATATCCTACAATTGTCCTTGCTGTTTGCTCATCAAATATAATTCCTACTCCTCGTTCATGTTTATCACTTCCTGAATATATTATTGTTGATCTTCATCCTTTCCATTTCCATCTTTACATTTTCTAATTTTCCAGCCTGGAATAAAGTTCTCACATTCCATGTTGCTATTTTGAACTTGTTAGTTTTGCCACCAGTAGCTTGATGACAATCTGGCCTCACCTGTGGCTCGTGAGCTGCCCTACGGATGAGGCTGTTCCAGAGGAACATCCATAAACGTTGTTCATGATGAATCGATTATTCTGTTCAAGCATAACTAATCTTGGGAGCTACAACAGTGGTTTCCCGTTGCCTTCTGTCGGTTTGTGTATGGACTCTCCGCTAGCCTTTGGACTCCCTGTCCTACCTGCAAGGCAGCAGGAGCGAGAGATTTTAAGGATCATCTGACCTGCCTGGTATTTCCTTCACTGAGCACCTGAGGCACTTTATAGGAGTAGTAGAGCCACCTACTACCCCACCTCACTCTCTGAGTCTACCACCAGTTGGTCCGCGCCTGCTTATCTGGACAACTCCTTATTCACAGGGATCCTCCATAAATGGAGGACTTTCACCATATGAAAGAAAGCTAAAGAAAGCAGGCAGAAAAGTGAGAAACATCAAACTGAATACAGAACTTCTTAAAAATGACCAAGAACTGCGAGAACAATACAGAGTTATTATAACAAATAGATACAATGCAATAGCACAGATAAATAGTATAGATGAACAATGGACAATGTTAAGAGATTCTATCCACCAAACTGTTAAGGAGATAATACTACCAAAAAAAGAAGCCTCTAAAAATAAATGGATGACAGATGACATCTTAGGACTGATGGACAACAGGAGGAGGAGTAAAAATAACGAGGAAAATATAGCAAGATAAATAAAGAAATAAGACACAAATGCAGAGAAGCAAAAGAAGTGTGGTTAAATGAACAGTGCAGACAGATAGAGGACTCTCATAATAAAGACAGCAAAAACATGCACAAACGAATTAATGAACTCACAGGCAGGAAAATAAATTATACCACAGGATGCCTGAAATCGAAAGAAGGTAAAATGTTAATGAGAAAAGAAGACATTGTGGACAGGTGGACAGAGTATATCGGTGAGCTATATGGAGGAGAAAGACCAGAATTAACACCAGATACTGAAAACTGTGATGGACCGCCAATACTTGAAGATGAAATCATAGATGCCATCAAACACACGAAGAAAGGAAAAGCAACTGGACCTGATAATATAACAATAGAAGAAATAGAGGCACTAGAGGAGACAGGAATAAAAATAATAACCAAGTTACTGAATGACATTTACAACAGTGGTTATATTCCCAGAGACCTGATTAAATCCACGTTTATAGCACTACCAAAGAAACCAGGTGCAAAGGAATGTGACGACCACCGGACTATCAGTCTCTCGTGTCACTTAACAAAGCTACTTCTGAGAATAATTATGAGAAGAACAAGGAAAAAGATAAAAATGGAAAAAGCAGATGAACAGTTTGGATTTGTTGAAGGAAAGGGAACACACAATACCATTTATGCTTTACGAACACTAACAGAAAGAGCTTTAGAAGTACAGAAAGATCTCTACTTATGCTTCATTGATTACACCAAGGCATTTGACAAGGTGAAACATAATGAAATTATTAAAATGCTTGAAGACATCAATAAATAGATCATAGATGGCAAAGACCTGAGGTTTGTAAAACATCTATACTGGCAACAAGAAGCAGCAGTTCGAGTTGAAAATAGAATTGGAAAATATCAACCTATAAAACAAAGGGTGCAACAAGGATGTGTACTATCTCCAGACCTTTTTTCTCTGTATAGCAAGAATATTCTAAGAACAATCATCACAGAACCAGGTATAAAAATTGGAGGATACAATATTAACAACCTTCGGTATGCTGACGACACAGTACTGATAGCTGAGAACCAACAAGACCTGCAAAATCTCTTGGATAAAGTCGCCAAAGAAAGTGAACAAAAAGGCCTTACTTTGAACATAAAAAAGACAGAGACTATGGTTATATCTAAGAAACAGAATCCACCAACATGCAGTATAAAATTAAATGGAACTATTCTAAAGCAGGTGCAGAAATTCAAATACCTTGGAGCAGTAATAACTTCAGATGGGAAATGCAAAACAGAAATTAGGAACAGAATAGGCCAAGCAAAGATTGCATTTCAGAGAATGAGAAACATATTAGCTAACACATCCTTATCAATGAATGTTAGAAAATGAGTCCTAAAATGCTATATTGAACCTATCTTGTTATATGGAAGTGAATCATGGACAATAGGCACGTCTGCACAAAAATCATTGGAAGCAGCAGAAATGTGGTTTATTAGAAGAATGTTGCGAATCCCCTGGACAGCAAAAATAACTAATGAAGAATGTATGAGAAGAGCTGGAGAGACAAAAAATCTTGTCAAAAAAATAAGAGAGAGACAATGTACTTTCATAGGACATGCAATGAGAAGAGGGGGCACTGAAAATATTATTACAATAGGAAAAATAGAAGGAAGAAGATCAAGAGGAAGACCAAGAGAAATGATACTAGACAGTCTGATGGGATGGTGTGAGAGGAGATCACCAACTGAACTGATGGCCTGCATGAAGGATCGTGTACTCCGGAGAAGCATAATAGCCAATGCCAGTTGGCACGGCACCTGATGATGATGACTGTAACACTGGTGTGAGTGCTTTCTGTGGTATACTGTCTGATTTGTTTCTGGATGTATTGCAATACTGGTGTGAGTGTTTTCTGTGGTATACTGTCTGATTTATTTCTGGATGTACTGTAACACTAGTTTGAATGTTTTCTGTGATACACTGTCTGGTTTGCTTATCATCATCATCATCAGGTGCCATGCCGACTGGCGTTGGCTATTATGCTTCTCCAGAGTTCCAGATCCTTCATGCAGGCCATCAGCTCTCACACCATCTCGTCAGACTGTCCAGTATCATTATATACTTGTATTAAATCAACTATGTGGGAAGAGTGAAAGATGGAGTGATAAAGGGCAGAATATAAGACGGGCCTGCGTGCCCAATTCTTTACCCTTTAAAACTAAATATGCAGGAAACTCTCTACCGTAGAGAGCAGAACAACAACACAACTCCTTCAGATCATCAGAGGAAGTACCCCCCTCTCAGACAAGTGTTTCGAACCCATGGTCTTCCAGTTGGCACTGCACTTTATGAAGCGTGTCTTTAGTGATTTAGCTATGGAGGACTGGTATTGGTTGTGGCAAATGAAATTACTTATGTTCCCAATGCTTGTTTTGCATACTCCAGCATGAGGCCTTTTCTGCTGTTTCTGAAAGGCTTCTCAATGCCCTTGCTCTTGCTTGTCCCTTTATGCCCAGTTGCTTACACAGGTCATATGCTGATGTTGCTACGAATCCTCTCGCTCCCACTTCTACAGCTATCACTTTTGCCCTGATTCCTGCCCCCGCCTCAGTTGCTTGACCAGATCATTGTGCTTCTCCAATTTGAATAAATGCTGTTCCTCTATTCTAGTTTCATATAGGACCGTAAGCTCGATCATTATTAATTCCTGTTTTTCTGTGGAGCACACTACAATGTCCGGTCGCATTGGGAACATAAGTAATTTCATTTGTCACAACCAATACCTGTCCTCCATAGCTAAATTGCTAAAGACGCACTTCATTAAATTGCAGTGGCAACTGGAAGATCATGGGTTCGATCCCGGGACCGGGAAAAAAAAGCAACAACTCACAAGACCTCTGGGAGTCATGACCCAGAGGGGCCCACCCCCCTTAGAGTGTCAGGAGTTTAAAGGGCCGAAACACTTGTCTGAGGGGGGGTACTTCCTCTGATGATCTGAAGGAGTTGTGCTGTTGTTCCGCTCTCTACGGTAGAGAGTTTCCTGCATATGCTTCTCCAGAGTTCCAGATCCTTCATGCAGGCCATCAGTTCTCACACCATCTCATCAGACTGTCCAGTATCATTTCTCTTGGTCTTCTTCTTGATCTTCTTCCTTATATTTTTCCTGTTGTTATAATATTTTCAATGCCCCCTCTTCTCATTGCATGTCCTATGAAAGTACATTGTCTCTCTCTTATTTTTTTTTATAAGATTTTTTGTCTCTCCAGCTCTTCTCATACATTCTTCATTAGTTATTTTTGCTGTCCAGGGGATTTGCAACACTCTTCTAATAAACCACATTTCTGCTGCTTCCAATGATTTTTGTGCAGACGTGCCTATTGTCCATGATTCACTTCCATATAACAAGATAGGTTCAATATAGCATTTTAGGACTCATTTTCTAACATTCATTGATAAGGATGTGTTACATAATATGTTTCTCATTCTCTGAAATGCAATCTTTGCTTGGCCTATTCTGTTCCTAATTTCTGTTCTGCATTTCCCATCTGAAGTTATTACTGCTCCAAGGTATTTGAATTTCTGCACCTGCTTTAGAATAGTTCCATTTAATTTTATACTGCATGTTGGTGGATTCTGCTTCTTAGATATAACCATAGTCTCTGTCTTTTTGATGTTCAAAGTAAGGCCTTTCAGTTCATTTCCTTTAGCGACTTTATCCAAGAGATTTTGCAGATCTTGTTGGTTCTCAGCTATCAGTACTTCGTCAGCATACCAAAGGTTGTATTGTATCCTTCAATTTTTATGCCTAGTTCTGTGATGATCATTCTTAGATTATTCTCGCTGTACAGAGAAAAAAGATCTGGAGATAGTACACATCCTTGTTGCACCCTTTGTTTTATAGGTTGATATTTTCCAGTTTTATTTTCAACTTGAATTGCTGCTTCTTGTTGCCAGTATAGATGTTTTACAATCCTCAGGTCTTTGCCATCTATATTGATGTCTTCAAGCATTTTAATAATTTCACTATGTTTCACCTTGTCTAATGCCTTGGTGTAATCAATGAAGCATAAATATAAATCTTTCTGTACTTTTAAAGCTCTTTCTGTTAGTGTTTGTAAAGCATAAATGGCATTGTGTTCCCTTTCTTTCAACAAATCCAAACTGTTCATCTGCTATTTCCAGTTTTATCTTTTTCCTTGTTCTTCTCATAATAATTCTCAGAAGTAGCTTCGTTATGTGACATGAGAGACTGATAGTCCGGTGGTCATCACAATCCTTTCCACCTAGTTTCTTGGTTTTTTTATGGATGTACTGTTGTACTGGTGTGAGTGTTTTCTGTGGTATACTGTCTGGTTTCTTTATGGTTGTGCTGTAATACTGGTGTGAGCGTTTTCTGTGGTATACTGTCTGGTTTGTTTCTGGATGTACTGTAATACTGCTGTTATTCAGGCCTTTGCCATGATGGTGTCATTTCTGATTTGGTCTCTTCTTGATACAATGAATATTCTCTTTAAACATCTTATTTCTATCATGATGAATTTCTTGTTGTTTTTAGCTGTTAGTGTCCATTTTTGACACTGATAGCACAGAGCTATTTGTTTTTCAGTAAAGGTCATTTGTTAGTGACCTGATTTGCTTTACAGCATCTGTTATCAGTTTTGACATCAGGTTTCTCTGAGTTACATATAGTACTACCTAGGTATTTGAAATGTTTCACTTGTTTCAAAGCCTGATTATCAAGATCTTTTTGGGGATTTCTTCTTTTGCTACAATCAGGGCTTCCATTTTATTCAGCACTGATCTTCATGTTGTGGTTTTTACATACCCTTGTTAAGTTATCCTTTTTCGCTGACGATCAAGCACTTATCTCCACATCAGGAAAAGACCTACAGCAGAACATGGATAATTTAGCAAGGGCATGCAGAAGCCACAACATGAAGATCAGTGCTGAAAAAATGGAAGTCATGACCATAGCGAGAGAAGAAATCTCAACAAAATCTCCCTAGATAACCAGCCCTTGAAGCAGGTGAAACCTAGGTAGCATCATATCATCCTCAGGGACAACTGATGACGAGACTGAGAAAAGTAAGTCAGGTCATGGGTTGTGATGAGAAAAATAGCTTTTGCTACCAACATGTTTTTCAAAAACAAGCAAAGCAAAGTAATATTATATTTCCTCTGTCTTAATAAGGATAAGTAAAAAAAAAAAAAAGATATCTTTACCCATTGGCATAGGGGCTGACAACTCCATCCACAATGATCTCCTTTCCCTCTGTGAGAGTGAATGGGACTGGGCTGACATGTGGCACTGAGTACTGGAGAACATTTGTGACACAGAAATATAAGACTGGAGAACATTTGTGACACAGAAATATAAGACTGGAGAACATTTTTGACACAGAAATATAAGACTGGAGAACGTCTGTGACACAGAAATATAAGACTGGAGAACGTCTGTGACACAGAAATATAAGGCTTGAGAACGTCTATGACACAGAAATATAAGACTGGAGAACATTTTTGACACAGAAATATAAGACTGGAGAACGTCTGTGACACAGAAATATAAGACTGGAGAACGTCTGTGACACAGAAATATAAGACTGGAGAACGTCTGTGACACAGAAATATAAGACTGGAGAACATTTGTGACACAGAAATATAAGACTGGAGAACATTTGTGACACAGAAATATAAGACTGGAGAACATTTGTGACACAGAAATATAAGACTGGAGAACATTTTTGACACAGAAATATAAGGCTGGAGAACATTTGTGACACATAATATAAGACTGGATAAAATATCAGTACATGTAACAGAAAATTGCTTTAAACAGAAAGGCACTGACACAAAAAAATAATTGACTTACATCATAACAACAATAGCTAAAAGCAAGGGCACAAATGAAATTGACCACAGACAGGGAAGATAAAAGCAGCTTTTTATGACATGAAGAAAATACTAGCAAGTAAGAAAATCTCCTAAAAGTGAGGAATATATATAAATATATTATAAATATATATATAGATATACATCTTATATCCTTCCTGTGCCATTAAACGTCACATACAGCTCACAAGGTAGTTCACCAATTTTTCCGGTCTTCGGCGAGTCTTTCAACCTCATCAAGGGATTTTAATCCTGTTAATTTGGCCTCTCTTAACAATGTCCACTTCAGAGTTTCACGCGGTCTGCCCCTTTTTCTTCGGCCTGTTGTGTTCCACTTGATAGCTTGTTTTTGGGATTCTCTGATCGTTTCTTCTCATCAAGCGACCAACATACGTCCGTCTCCTTTTCCTGATCACCCATGAGACTGGTTGTTGTTCAGTCATCTGTCTTATCTCTGCATCATTTTTTAATTCATTCCACTTGATGCTGAGTATTTTCCTTAGGCATTTGGTTTCAAAAGAGTCTAATTTCTTGTCTATTTCTTTAGTTGTTTTCCAGCTTTCACATGCATAAATGAGGGTGGATGTTACATTTGAACTGAATAGTCTTAACTTGGTTTTTGTGCTTATAACTTTTGAATTCCTTATGTTCTCAAGATTCTTGAAGACTGATGCTGCTTTTGCAATTCTAATTCTAACTTCCTTTCTGGTGTCACCATCCTGGTCTATGTAGCTGCCAAGGTATGCAAATTGATTGACATCTTCAATATCTGTCCCTTCTACATGTATTTTTCCATTTTGATTAAGGGGAATTTTCATTATTTTTGTTTTGTCCTTGTTAATTTCAAGTCCTATTTTGCTAACCAGTGAAGGCAGGCTATCTGTTTTTTCTTGCGTGGAATTCACATTATTACTGATAAGAGTTATGTCATCAGCAAAATCAAAATCTTCTAGTTTGGTCCCATGTACCCAGATATATATATATATATATATATATATGAGGGGTGATTGATAAGTTCTCGGCATAAGGTACAACGGATTATTTGTGGACAACTTTTTGGGGTTATTTCTCAACATACCCTTGCAAGTTTATGCCCTTAGTCCAGTGATCCTGGAGCATACAGATCCCTTCTTTCTAAAAGTCAGCATTTTGTGCCTGTAGAAAGTGGTCTACAGCATGAATGACCTCATCATCTCAAGCAAATCTGCAACCACTGAGCTCCTTTTTGAGTTTGGTAAACAAGCAATAGTCCGAAGGGGCCAAATCTGGGGAATAAGGAGGACGTTCAAGAAGCTGGAAGCCGCACTCATGAGTGGCAGCCATTGTCATCGTCGATTTGTGAACTGGAACATTGTCTTGCTGAAAGATGATTCCTCTCGTCAATTTCCCTCGACACTTTTCCTTCAATTTGACCCGCAGCTGCTTCACAAGATTAGTGTAATAGGCCCCGGTGACGTGACCATTCTGCCCTTTTGAAGACAGTCTACCTTCTGAATCCCATAAGATGGAAGTCATCACTTTGCCTGCAGACAGAACCACCCTTGCTTTCTTTGGAGGTGGGAATCCATGATGTTTCCACTGCTTTGACTGTTCTTTGGTTTCTGGTTGAAAATGATGAACCCAAGTCTCATCCATAGTCACAAATTGCTGAAGAAACTTTTCAGGATGTGCAGAAAAATGACCAAGATTGTCTCTTGACACGTTGAGACGCTGTCATTTGTGATCAGCTCCAAGAAGTTTCAGAATCCATCGAGCAGAAACCTTTGTCATTTGAAGATCATTGTGAATAATGGCATGAACAGATTCCTGGGAGGTGCTCAATCTCAGTAGCAATGTACCGCTCAGTTAGTCATCGATCCTCCATTATCATGTCATGGATTCTGCCAGTGGTTTCATCGGTGGTTACTGTTCTTGGTCTTCCTGGATGGGGATCATCTTCCAGACTCTCCCTTCCATGTTTAAATTGAGCTGCCCATTTCTTCACTGTGCTGTAAGAAGGGGCACTCTCCCCTAGAGTCTCCACCATATCCTCATGGATCTCCTTTGATGATAAGCCCTTGATGCAGAGGTAGCAAATGACTGTTCAATGAGAAATTTTATCAATTTTCTCAATTCCTCCCACCCCTTACCACTTTAGCAGCCTGTAAAAAGAAATTGGATGCAGTTAATTTCTTGAAACTTGGTGTTTAATCATACATTAACCTGATCTACAAATGCACCTAATATCAACTGTGTATTTCAAGTATTTGTAGCTTATGCCGAGAACTTATCAATCACCCCTCGTATATATATATATATGTACATATATGTGTAAGTGTATATATAAACAATTAAAGAAATAGAAAAGAAATTAGACTCTTTTGAAAACAAATGCCTAAGGAAAATACTCAGCATCAAGTGGAATGAATTCAAGAACAATATAGAGATAAGACAGATGACTGAACAACAACCAGTCTCATGGGTGATCAGGAAAAAGAGATGGACATATGTTGGTCACTTGATGAGAAGAAATGATCAGAGAATCCCAAAACAAGCTATCAAGTGGAACACAACAGGCCGAAGAAAAAGGGGCAGACCGCGTGAAACTCTGAAGAGGACATTATTAAGAGAGGCCAAGGTAACAGGCATAAAATCCTTTGATGAGGTTGAAAGACTCGCCGAAGACAGGAAAAATTGGCGAACTACTTTACGAGCCCTATGTGACGTTTAACGGCATGGGAAGGATATAAGATAAGAGATATAAGATATAATATATATATATATATATATATATATATATATAATGGGTGTGAAACTTGGACAAACAGATGATAGACTTTGGAAGCAACAGGAATGTGGTTTTTGAGAATGATGCAGCAAATACTTTAGACAGAAAAACACATGAAGAGATCCTCAAAGAAGTTCCAAAAGAATGAAATCTAGTTTTAAAAAAAAAACACTCAAAATGTCTTGAAAATGTCAAGAGAAGACAGAAGTTAGAGAACTTGAATATGTCATGAAAAGATTGAAGTTAGAGAACTTGAATATGTCAAGAAAAGACTGAAGTTAGAGAAATTGAATATGTCAAGAAAAGACTGAAGTTAGAGAACTTGAATATGTCAAGAAAAATGAAGTTAAAAAACTTGAATATATCATGAAAAGATTGAAGTTAGAGAGCTTTAATATGTCAAGAAAAGATTGAAGTTAGAGAACTTTAATATGTCAAAAAAGACTGAAGTTAGAAAACTTGAATATGTTCTGAAAAGACTGAAGTTAGAGAACTTTAATATGTCAAGAAAAGACTCAAGTTAGAGAACTTTAATATGTCCAAAAAAAGTCTGAAGTTACAAAACTTGAATATGTCATGAGAAAACTGAAGTTAGAGAACGTGGAAATGACTTGAAGATTCGAGGGGAAAAAAGAAGAGGGAAGTCAAAACTATCTGAGCGAGTAGCAAATAAAAAAAGAAAAGCATCTAAACACAAACACCAATGATCGTACAAGATGGAGCAGGATTATCTCCAGCACTGTTTGCCATAACAAGTAATGAATAAATTAATTCATGAATAAAACCAATTATTAGTAATGCCTAAAGCAGTACAGTTGTCGTCTGCGTGACACTTGAAGTGTGTAAAGCTTTGTATCAAAATATTGACAATGTTACATAATTCAAGCTAGTAAGGACAAAGTTAGCAGGAGACGGTTTTTCCCCCATGTTTTCTGTTTCAGTAAACTTTACATCTGTGTAATTATTAATGTAATATTTTAAAAATTAGAGTAATTTGCCACAAACAAAAGCTTACAGCCATGATCTGTAGAAATTTAAGCGAGTCTAGAGCTATTGCAGAAAACGTATCGTGTCAAACTTCCGCAATCTGTTACTTGTTCCTTTATCTTTGGTACTGTGTAGCTGGGGGTATTGTTCGCGCAACACAATAGCTACGTTTTTATAGCTTGAAGCGCTTGTCAGCCTATTGGCTCCGACATAACGAATTCGTTTTCGAAATAACGAATTCGCCTTCGGATTTTAGCGAGGTGGGGGAGGGAGGGGGAAGAGAGCGAGAGAGAGAGAGGAATAACAATACGATACACGAACAGTGAAAGACGTTGTTTAAGTAGGGGAACACAGTAATCTTGACAGATGAAGCGATTCGCGGACAGACAAATATGACAGATCATTAGATCATCGGTTACTATGGATAGGAAGAGATATAAAGTTTGAAATATCTATTACTTCACTGTAATGTTAGTAAAGACGTCAGGCTGTTGGTAAAGATTTCTGTTAAGCTGTTGGTAAAGATTTCTGTTAAGCTGTTGGTAAAGATTTCTGTTAAGCTGTTGGTAAAGATTTCTGTTAAGCTGTTGGTAAAGATTTCTGTTAAGCTGTTGGTAAAGATTTCTGTTAAGCTGTTGGTAAAGATTTCTGTTAAGCTGTTGGTAAATACTGTTCAGTTGTTGAAAGTGAGTTTGCAATATTCCACGTTCATGTATTCTTAGTAGAGGCATATTATGGCGTTTTAAGAAAAAGATATTGATTGCTACCTTCTTCAGCTTGTAACTTTAGAAGTGTCAGTGATATGTGTTCAAACATGACATCATTTTCCTGTGTCCTAACAAATATCTGTCACTTGCATTTTAACATAAATCAGTCATTTGAAACCCACCGATTAAAAGAAGTGATTTATGGTCCTTATTGCTAGACTTCTCTCTCTCTCCCCCCTCTCTCTCTATCTCTCTCTCTCTCTCTCATTTTCACTATAACATAGTGCTTTGTAAGTTATGCCTGTAGATTATTATTATAGCCTGTGATAATATTAATGTTAATATTATTATTATTATTACTGTTAGCATTTTTATTATAATTATGATTATTATTTATAAGTAGAAAGTAGGTAAGAAACGATGGAAAATTTGAGAACCGGTGAGAGAGAAACACTCTCACGGTAATAGTATTACGACAGAATTAAGTAGATATTTAGAAATACTAGACATAGTGAAGCTGAGGGCAATGCAGATTAACGAGATACACCAAGATTATAAGTCATGACACGACTAAACTGAATGGTTTAATTCAACAATAGCAGATGAACACAATGTAAACAGATATCCCCAACAAGCATCGCAAATACCTGATACTTGATCAGAAGAGTTTACCCACCCTAGAATATTGAATATGCGGATTTGATGCAACCGACTTACTGACAGATGGGGCACATTTGCTAATCTTATGACGCAATTTGCACACATGAATAGTCCAGCGGACCAATAAGATGAGCAAAGGGAGTCGACCGACTTATCTTGAAGTCCAATCAGTATATAGTCGACCAGCTGACTGAAAGAAAGATCCAAAGGTGTGTCCTTTTGGACAACTGACTTACGATAATAAGCCAGGCATGCAGTTTTGAAGTAAAAAAAGACAGAGGACAGAGACATAGAAGGATAGCAACGACAGATAGAACGGATGGACAAGTAGTGCAAATAGATATTCAGGGGATGGAGAAGAAGTTTAGAACCAGACGTAGTTTAGGACAGAGAGGAGATATGTTTCAAGTTAGAAAGTGATTATTAGTACTGAGTGAGAAATGCAGAGGATTTGATATTTTTGTAACTCTGTGTAAAATGCTTTCGGAGATGTCTAAGTTTGATACTTGTGAATTTCGTTTGGTGAACATTAAAACTGAATTGCAATTTGATTCTGGAAGGAACAATCTGAATTTTAGTGGCTATGTGAGTTAAGATTTCAGTCTTGTGGTGAATCATATAGTATCACCTGTAGTGACATCTGAACTTGTGAAGTGAACAAAAAGAAGACGTAGTAATACATTTATAAATAAAAATTGACATTGGAGAAAGATAATATTTCAATCACAGCGTGTAATGCTGTATGAAAGTGGCTTAATTGTCGTGGTCACGACGTGTTAACAAGGCTGTATGAAAGTGGCTTAATTGTCGTGGTCACAGACTAAAATAGAAGTGAGAGAAAGTCAACCTAACAGTGAGAGAAAGTCAGCCTAGCGATGAGAGAAAGTCAACCTAGAGATGAGAGAAAGTCAACCTAGAGATGAGAGAAAGTCAACCTAACAATGAAAGAAAGTCAACCTAACAGTGAGAGAGAGAGTCAAGCTAACAGTGAGAGAAAGTCAACTAACAGTGAAAGTCAACCTAGCAGTGAGAGAAAGTCAACCTAGCAGTGAAAGAAGGTCAACATGACAGTGAGAGAAAGTCAACCTAGAACTATAAAGATTACAGTAAATTCAATGGAGAACACTTCGTCATCAGTACTATAATAATTCAGAACTATTGTGTTATACCACCTCTCCCTTTGTTTCTGATTGTTTCTTGTTTACATATATCGATAGTATAACAATGACTGATGACAATAGAAAGAAGAATCGTGGAATAGATTATGCATGCAGGAAACTCTACTGTAGAGAGCTGAACAACAACACAACTCCTTCAGATCGTCAGAGGAAGTACCCCTCCCCCCCGACAAGTGTTTCTTATTGCTGTACAGAGTTTATTTAAAACATTGATGAACAAGGTTTCGGTTTTTCTACTTGCTACAGTGTGCTCCAATATTCCTCTTCTCGGAAAATGTCCTACAAATCTCGCTTGTTTACCTCTGATTTTTTGTTGTAATTTGCCTTTTAACTTCAGCCTTTCTTAGGACCTCTTCGTTGTTTTCTTAGCTGTCCATGATGTGTTGTACAGAGTTTATTTAAAACACTGATGAACAGGGTGTCAGTTTTTCCCTCATAAATTACTGCATCAGCCTATATTTTATGTCATTTTGTTAATAAATTACTGCATCAGTCCATATTTTATGTAATTTTGTTAATAAATTACTGCATGAGCCTATATTTTATATCATTTTGTCATTATCGCCAGCTCCAAAAAAGTTTTATGCATGACAATCTATTGTTATACGTCATCAATATATTGATATGTTTGTACTGTGAACTTGCTTGTAATGCGCAAGTTTAGGTTTTATCTGAACGTCTTATTGAAGTTACCAACATTTCTTGATAACCTTGCTATTGTTAAATATGTGAGCCCTGATAAACGACACACTTCTGTAACGGAATAAAGCTTACTCATGGGTTTTTCCTAGCGCTATCAGCCAGAGAACAATCGATGTGTCCACACAACAGTCGGTGTAGGCCTTGTCAAACATTATGCGGGAAACAAATAAAACTTGTATTTTTACATAAAAGAAAACAAAAACAAATAAACAAACAAACAAACACCTGCACATTGTCATATACAAAATGTATAAACTAGGAAAAAAGTAGTTTATACATTTTGATATCACAGCTTTACTGCAGTGCTTTGTGTATAGTTGTATACTTATACACTATTTATCATTGTCATATACAATACTGAGCTCCATATTTCTGATTACGACTTAAGAAGCTGAGGATCTTATAAGCCCACATCTGAATGGTGAAGCCAGTCGACATTTTTAATTATGTCAGTGTGTCTTAAAAAGACTTGTTTATTTCAAAATTATTAAATTACTTTAATTTCTAATGTCTTTAGGAGATGAAATCTAAAAAACAGCGTGACAGCCAACAAAATAGAACGAAATATCGAAAAGGGGGCGTTGTATGTAGATAATGTGAAACATAGTGGATGAAAACAGCAGCGACATGAGAGTGAGATGAGAGCGGTATGAGAGTAGGATGAGAGCGACATGAGTGGGATAACAGCGACATGAGAGTGAGATTAGAGCGGTATGAGAGTGGGATGAGAGCAACATGAGTAGGATAACAGCGACATGAGAGTGAGATGAGAGTGGTATGAGAGTGGGATGAGAGCGACATGAGTGGGATAACAGCGACATGAGACTGAGATGAGAGTGGGATGAGTGGGATAACAGCGACATGGGAGTGAGATGAGAGCGGTATGAGAGTAGGATGAGAGCGACATGAGTGGGATAACAGCGACATGAGAGTGAGATGAGAGCGGTATGAGAGTGGGATGAGAGTGACATGAGTGGGATAACAGCGACATGAGACTGAGATGAGAGTAGGATGAGAGCGACATGTGTGGGATAACAGCGACATGAGAGTGAGATGAGAGCGGTATGAGAGTAGGATGAGAGCGACATGAGTGGGATAACAGCGACATGAGAGTGAGATGAGAGTAGGATGAGAGCGACATGAGTGGGATAACAGCGACATGAGAGTGGGATGAGAGCGGTATGAGAGTGAGATGAGAGTGACATGAGTGGGATAACAGCGACATGAGAGTGGGATGAGAGCGCCATGAGTGGGATAAAAGCGACATGAGAGTGAGATGAGAGCGACATGAGAGTGAGATGAGAGCGACATGAGTGGGATAACAGTGACATGAGAGTGAGATGAGAGCGGCATGAGTGAGATAACAGCGACATGAGAGTGAGATGAGAGCGGTATGAGAGTAGGATGAGAGCGACATGAGTGGGATAACAGCGACATGAGAGTTAGATGAGAGTAGGATGAGAGCGACATGAGTGGGATAACAGTGACATGAGAGTGGGATGAGAGCGGTATGAGAGTGAGATGAGAGCGACATGAGTGGGATAACAGCGACATGAGAGTGGGATGAGAGCGACATGAGTGGGATAAAAGTGACATGAGAGTGAGATGAGAGCGACATGAGTGGGTTAACAGCGACATGAGAGTGAGATGAGAGCGGCATGAGTGGGATAACAGCGACATGAGAGTGAGATGAGAGCGGCATGAGTAGGATAACAGCGACATGAGAGTGAGATGAGAGCGACATGAGTGGGATAACAGTGACATGAGAGTGAGATGAGAGCAGCATGAGTGGGATAACAGCGACATGAGAGTGAGATGAGAGCGACATGAGTGGGATAAAAGCGACATGAGAGTGGGATAACAGCGCGAAATGAGAGTGGGATGAAAGCGACATGAGTGGGATAATAGCGACATGAGAGTGAGATGAGAGTGACATGAGTGGGATAAAAGCGCGACACGAGAGTGGGATAACAGCGCGACATGAGAGTGGGATGAAAGCGACATGAGTGGGATAATAGCGACGTGAGAGTGAGATGAGAGTGACATGAGTGGGATAACAGCGCGACATGAGAGTGGGATGAGAGCGGCATGAGAGTGGTATGAGAGCGACATGAGAGTGGGATAAAAGCGACATGAGAGTGGGATATGTGCTTGTGTAAGCTGCTTGAGAAAAAGTTATTGATGAAGACCCAGCACAGGACGGTAATTGTGTCCCATTCATTAATTCATTCATTTGCATGTCCCTTGCGAAACTTTGCCTCCCTAACACCTCTCCTGTAGGCCTCTCGGTTGTAAGCAAGATGCCCTGCTGCTGATGCATCCAATTTCAGATCATCAACGATGCATACATCTTCGCCATGGTCTTCCTCTCTTTCTTTTCCCATTATATACCCTTCCAAGACGGTCTTCTCTAGTCTTGTGTCCCAGTAGTAGCAAAATTGTAAATATGCGCAGATTGATTACAAGATTGTTGTATGTTGTGTGTTGGTAATGACATCACTGTTACTGTATGCTTGTAATAACATCAGTCTTGGTGTATTTTTGTAGCAACAAGATTGTACATGTATGCTTGTAATAACTAGATTGTAAATGTATGCTTGTAAGAACAAGGTTGTAAACGTTTGCTTGTAAGAACAAGATTGTAAATGTATGCTTGAAATAAAAAGATTATAAAAGTATCCTTGTAATAACATGATTATAAATGTATGCTTGTAATAACAAGATTGTATGTATGTTGTGGAAGGTTTATGCTGATCACAAGATTAGTATGTTTGCTTGTAATAACAAGATTGTGTGTATGTTGTTGTAGGTTTATGCTCATCACAACAAGAAAGATGTTTGTTTGTAATAACAAAATTAAGAGTTTTTGTTGGTCAGTGCTTTTTATCTTATGTCAAAGTGTCTCCAAAAGGAACCGCGGGCGGCATGCAGTCCGCGATGCCTTTGTGTTGCCGGCGAGGTTATTGTGAGAATGTATTTTTACTGAATTAAAATTAACGTTAGCCAATACAAAGACATCGAAAGATAATGACAAGAAATAAATTGGTCGTTACTTCACAAATGTCACTTTGTCATCCTTTTATGCAGTTGGCAAAAACGAATTAATTTAAATGTGACCCGCCATCGATTTTTGCATAGAGTTACAGCTCTTGATGACACTCAAGGCACAGATAAAGATTAGGCACATGTTTGGAGTATAAAGAAAAACATGCCGGACCAAAGTATGAGAGTTATATTTTTCTTGCTGTACTTTATTTTAGTCTTCTGATTTTGTGAAGTACACACTGGCTATAATTTGTACATGTCCTGGTGTACACTTCCACATGTGTACATTAAAGTGAACGTGGGCTCAGAAATAAAAGTATCAGATTGTCTTTATCAGCTCAGTAGTCCTGAGAATGCTCGTATATCGCGGGACAGTTCTACTCCAATAAACAATAAGAACATCAGAACAAAAATAACTATGATTATTTTGTTTCGTTTTGTTTCTAAACATTTCCAGCTTTTTTATTGTTTGTAGATACTAATGTTTTCGATAGCTTGTAGATGTTAACTTTGATGTTTCACTGTTTGTAAATGTTAACAACAAGAGTTAATAGCTGTATCTAGTGATTGTTGGTTGGTGTTCTAAAATCTGCAACCCTATAGTTGAGTTTTTCTTCTCATGTTCACTTTTTGTTCCCCCCCCCCCCAACCCAAAAAAATCGATGTCTTCTCTTGGTTATACTACTGTGCTAAACTTCTATGTATAGATGTTCACTGTTTGTTGTACTGTACTAAACTTCTGTGTATACATATTCACTGTTTGTTGTACTGTACTAAACTTCTGTGTATAGAATTTCACTGTTTGTTGTACTGTACTAAACTTCTGTGTATAGGTGTTCACTGTTTGTTGTTCTGTACTAAACTTCTGTGTATAGGTGTTCACTGTTTGTTGTACTGTACTAAACCTCTGTGTATAGGTGTTCACTGTTTGTTGTTCTGTACTAAACCTCTGTGTATAGGTGTTCACTGTTTGTTGTACTGTACTAAACCTCTGTGTATAGAATTTCACTGTTTGTTGTTCTGTACTAAACTTCTGTGTATAGGTGTTCACTGTTTGTTGTTGTTGTTGTTGCATTGTACTAAACGCTTGTGTATAGACAGATGTTCACTGATTTGTCTTGTCTTATCTTGTCTGCGTCCTCATATATCTTTCGGTGTTGAGGGGACAAATAGACATCTTGATAGGGCTCGACGATTTCAATGTTTGTTGTATTGAACTATATGCTTGTGTGTAGATGTTCGCTGTTTGTTGTATTGAACTAAACGCTTGTGTGTATGTTGTTGTAGGTTTATGCTCATCACAACAAGAAAGATGTTTGTTTGTAATAACAAAATTAAGAGTTTTTGTTGGTCAGTGCTTTTTATCTTATGTCAAAGTGTCTCCAAAAGGAACCGCGGGCGGCATGCAGTCCGCGATGCCTTTGTGTTGCCGGCGAGGTTATTGTGAGAATGTATTTTTACTGAATTAAAATTAACGTTAGCCAATACAAAGACATCGAAAGATAATGACAAGAAATAAATTGGTCGTTACTTCACAAATGTCACTTTGTCATCCTTTTATGCAGTTGGCAAAAACGAATTAATTTAAATGTGACCCGCCATCGATTTTTGCATAGAGTTACAGCTCTTGATGACACTCAAGGCACAGATAAAGATTAGGCACATGTTTGGAGTATAAAGAAAAACATGCCGGACCAAAGTATGAGAGTTATATTTTTCTTGCTGTACTTTATTTTAGTCTTCTGATTTTGTGAAGTACACACTGGCTATAATTTGTACATGTCCTGGTGTACACTTCCACATGTGTACATTAAAGTGAACGTGGGCTCAGAAATAAAAGTATCAGATTGTCTTTATCAGCTCAGTAGTCCTGAGAATGCTCGTATATCGCGGGACAGTTCTACTCCAATAAACAATAAGAACATCAGAACAAAAATAACTATGATTATTTTGTTTCGTTTTGTTTCTAAACATTTCCAGCTTTTTTATTGTTTGTAGATACTAATGTTTTCGATAGCTTGTAGATGTTAACTTTGATGTTTCACTGTTTGTAAATGTTAACAACAAGAGTTAATAGCTGTATCTAGTGATTGTTGGTTGGTGTTCTAAAATCTGCAACCCTATAGTTGAGTTTTTCTTCTCATGTTCACTTTTTGTTCCCCCCCCCCCAACCCAAAAAAATCGATGTCTTCTCTTGGTTATACTACTGTGCTAAACTTCTATGTATAGATGTTCACTGTTTGTTGTACTGTACTAAACTTCTGTGTATACATATTCACTGTTTGTTGTACTGTACTAAACTTCTGTGTATAGAATTTCACTGTTTGTTGTACTGTACTAAACTTCTGTGTATAGGTGTTCACTGTTTGTTGTTCTGTACTAAACTTCTGTGTATAGGTGTTCACTGTTTGTTGTACTGTACTAAACCTCTGTGTATAGGTGTTCACTGTTTGTTGTTCTGTACTAAACCTCTGTGTATAGGTGTTCACTGTTTGTTGTACTGTACTAAACCTCTGTGTATAGAATTTCACTGTTTGTTGTTCTGTACTAAACTTCTGTGTATAGGTGTTCACTGTTTGTTGTTGTTGTTGTTGCATTGTACTAAACGCTTGTGTATAGACAGATGTTCACTGATTTGTCTTGTCTTATCTTGTCTGCGTCCTCATATATCTTTCGGTGTTGAGGGGACAAATAGACATCTTGATAGGGCTCGACGATTTCAATGTTTGTTGTATTGAACTATATGCTTGTGTGTAGATGTTCGCTGTTTGTTGTATTGAACTAAACGCTTGTGTGTAGATATTCTGTTCTGATCTTCTGTATTAAACAAGTATAAGTTTTCTCTTTTAGGGACGATGTTCTGTATTAAACAAGTATAAGGTTTCTCTGTTGGGGACGATGTTCTGTATTAAACAAGTATAAGTTTTCTCTGTTAGGGACGATGTTCTGTATTAAACAAGTATAAGTTTTCTCTGTTGGGGACGATGTTCTGTATTAAACAAGTATAAGTTTTCTCTGTTAGGGACGATGTTCTGTATTAAACAAGTAAATGTTTTCTCTGTTAGGGACGATGTTCTGTATAAAACAAGTATAAGTTTTCTCTGTTAGGGACGATGTTCTGTATTAAACAAGTATAAGGTTTCTCTGTTAGGGACGATGTTTTGCGTCAAAGCGCGTCTGTGACTGTCTGGATGTAGTTATTCGTTTAGCTCTATCTGGATATAGTTATACGTTTATTTCTGTCTGGATGTAGTTATACGTTTATCTCCGGATGTAGTTACACGTTTATTTCTGTCTGAATATAGTTATACGTTCATTTCTGTCTGAATATAGTTATACATTTATTTCTGTCTGGATGTAGTTATACGTTTATTTCTGTCTGAATATAGTTATACATTTATTTCTGTCTGAATATAGTTATACATTTATTTCTGTCTGGATGTAGTTATACATTTATTTCTGTCTGAATATAGTTATACATTTATTTCTGTCTGAATATAGTTATACATTTATTTCTGTCTGAATATAGTTATACATTTATTTCTGTCTGAATATAGTTATACATTTATTTCTGTCTGAATATAGTTATACATTTATTTCTGTCTGGATGTAGTTATACGTTTATTTCTGTCTGAATATAGTTATACATTTATTTCTGTCTGAATATAGTTATACATTTATTTCTGTCTGAATATAGTTATACATTTATTTCTGTCTGAATATAGTTATACATTTATTTCTGTCTGGATGTAGTTATACGTTTATTTCTGTCTGAATATAGTTATACATTTATTTCTGTCTGAATATAGTTATACATTTATTTCTGTCTGGATGTAGTTATACGTTTATTTCTGTCTGAATATAGTTATACATTTATTTCTGTCTGAATATAGTTATACATTTATTTCTGACTGGATGTAGTTACACGTTTATTTCTGTCTGGATGTAGTTACATGTTTATTTCTGTCTGGATGTAGTTACATGTTTATTTCTGTCTGGATGTAGTTACATGTTTATTTCTGTCTGGATGTAGTTACATGTTTAGCTCTGTCTGGATATAGTTATACGTTTATCTCTATCTGGATGTGGTAATGTGTTTATCTGTGTCTGGATGTAGTAATACATTTATCTCTGTCTGGATGTAGTTATGTGTTTATCTCTGACTAAGTGGATATAGTAGTACATTTATCTCTGACTGTCTGGATGTAGCAATACATTTATTTCTTACTTCCAGATACATTTATCTCACTAAGGCATGACAGGATTACATTTACCTTTTTTTTACCTCGTGCATTCGGGGGCGTTTACAATGATTAAGTTACCTACACACAGGATTATTGTTTCATGCTAGTGTGCTGCAAGTCTTAGAAGCACTTGCCTTCACGGATATTATTAACCCACTCTCCACCTACCTTCCCTGTTTATATTGTTTGTTTAACTTCAGATGCCTAAGCTAAGCCATATATTGTTTCTTTAACTTCAGGCGAAGCCCCTAGAGACACCACCGTTCCTCCAGTTGACTTACTACCAAGATGGCACAACAAATTACAGTCACTGGCAAAATAATTCTTATAGCAGTAGCCAAGTAAAACTATTTTGGTATCATATTTTCAGACCTCTTTTTAAAAAGCAAACATGTGCAACTTTTTTTTCAGTATTTAAAAACTGCACTGTTTTGTTGTTGTTGTTGTGTTTTTTTTATGGGGGGGGGGGGGAGGGGGGTTATATCTACAATATGTAAACTTGAAATTGTGCAGGAAATTTGTTTTTTAAACTGTTTTGAAATTTATTTTTTAAACTGTTGCACACAAAAAAGTTTGGCAGTCAGTTTTAAATATTGGATTTCCTTCACTCTTTTGAACTTTATACGTGAATTATGGGCCTCAATATAAGGCAGCATAAAGAACGAAACAACAGAGAAAACTTAAACAAAAAAAATCTTCGTTACTGTACTTCTAAACTAAGAAAATTCTGAGTTAACATTAAGAAGATCGAGAGAGACAGACGGACATGGAGAGAGAGAAAGAGGGAGAGAGAGAAAGAGGGAGAGAGAAAGAAAGAGGGAGAGAAAGGGAGAGAGACAAGGAGAGAGAGTGGCAGAGAGAGAAAGGGAGAGAGACAAGAAGAGAGAGTGGCAGAGAGAGAAAGTGAGAGAGACAATGAGAGAGAGAGTGGCAGAGAGAGAGGAAGAGAGAGAAAGGGAGAGAGAGTGGCAGAAAGAGAGAGAGTGGCAGAGAGAGAGTGGCAGAGAGAGAGAGTGGCAGAGAGAGAGGGAGAGAGAGAGAAGAAGAGAGAGAAAGGGAGAGAGAGTGGCAGAAAGAGAGAGAGGAAGAGAGAGAAAGGGAGAGAGAGTGGCAGAAAGAGAGAAAGGGATAGAGAGAAAGGGAGAGAGAGAAAGGGAGAGAGAGAGGGAGAGAGAGAAAGGGAGAGAGAGAAAGGGAGAGAGAGAAAGGGAGAGAGAGAAAGGGAGAACGAGGGAGAGAGGGCAAGCCTTAAGCACAGTTGAAGAAGAAACACAAGATCCTGTTATCAAGGTCATTATATCAAGGTCCTGTTATCAAGGTCTTGTTATCAAGGCCCTGTTATCAAAGTCTTGTTATCAAGTAACTAAAAGCACCTCTTACCAAGATCAGTTATCATATCAGACATCACTGAGTGGTATTTATCTATCAGACTTCTTCTTCTTTTCTTCTTCTTCTTCTTTTTTTCGAGCCATTAAAACTCAATGCTGCAGATAAAGTTCGCCTCCATTCTTCCCTATTCCTAATCATTTTTCTCCAGTTGGTGACACCAATTTACTGTATATCCTCTTCTATATTTATCTCTCCACCTCCGCCCTGGTCTATCCCTGGGCCCTGTATATGCGCAGTATATTTGTAGAATGTCTGGAACAGAGATAAAGTTGTATCATAAAGGGCAGAATGTCAGACTGCCGACAGTGGATGTAAAGATCCTTTTATTAACTGCCGACAACGGATGTAAAGATTCTTTTATTAACTGCCGACAACGAATGTAAAGATCCTTTTATTAACTGCCGACAACGGATGCACAGATCTTTATGCGAACAGCGGATGCGTAGGCCGGCCAGCATTTTTTTTTTCTTTTTCCATTCTTTTTTCATAACTATGAAGTATCTCTCACTAGCGGAACATAGTAACTACGAAGTATCTGTCACTAGCGGAACATAGTAACTACCAAGTATCTGTCACTATAGGAACATAGTAACTATGAAGTATCTGTCACTATCGGAACATAGTAACTACGAAGTATCTGTCACTAGCGGAACATCGTTTCTGAAAGTCCAAAATAAAAAAAAAGAAAAAGTCAGCAGCACCACACGCAAAAAAAGAAATGTAGACAATATAGTGTAGACAGTATAATGTAGACAATATAGTGTAGATAGTATAATGTAGACAATATAGTGTAGACAGTATAATGTAAACAATATAGTGTGGAATATCTGAAATATGGATTTATAACAGCACCAAACAACCAGCAGCAAATACTGTGTCTACTGTGTGAAAAAATATTTTCAAACGAAGCCATGAAACCTTCTAGACTACTTGAACATTTGAAGAAAATGCATTCCAATAAATTAGACAAAAATTTAGCTTTCGGGAAATCTGTTTGTTAGCAATTTACAAAAATCCAAGGATAGTTTGAGTGCATCATACAATATTTGATTGCTGATTGCTAGATCTGGTAAGCCTCATGCAACTGAAGAACAATTTATTCTGGAAGCAGTAAGAGAAGTTCTGCACACAGGTTTACACAAGTCACTGGAGCTAATTCTTGCTGCTGCTCCTCTCACTGGCAACTCTGTTCAAAGAAGAATTGAAGTGGCTGACAATATTGAAGATACTTTGTGCAACCTGCTGAGGACAAGAAAATGTGGCTTGCAGGCAGATGAGTCCACTCTTGCAGACAATGAAACTTTGCTTCTTGCTTGTGCTCGCCTTGTCAGTGACGAAACCTTGGTTCGAGGGCTGCTGACAACTAAAAGGGGCGTGAATATTTCGTGTTGTAGAGAATTTTTTCAAAGAGAAGAATATCCCATTGCCCAGTGTTCTTGCTTGTGCAACGGACGGGTCACCATCAATGACTGGTCGTCATTGTGACTTCCTTACTTTCTTGAAGAAAGTTGCACCTGATGTGTTCACGGTTCACTGTGTCACCCACAGACAACATCTTGTCGCAAAAAACCTGAGTGCTGGCTTCACATATCATTAAGTACCAGCAGTTAAAAACATAAAAATTCATGCTCTTAATTCTCAACTTTTTAGACAGCTCTGCAGTGAGAATAAGGAAGATTTGAGAATGAGGAAGATTTTGATCATTTGCTGCTACATACAGAAGTTAGATGGCTGTCCAATAAAAACTGCCAAAGTCGCTTCTATTCACTTTTTGAAATAGTTTTAGAATTTCAAGAGTCCAGTTTTTCTCTTTGTAGTGAACTGAACAACATCAAGCATGACACTGCTTACTTGTCAGATTTATTCACAAAATTCATCCAAATTAATCTGCAACTTCAAAGCAATGATGTTAACCAATCAGCAATCTCCACGTTTTTATCAATGTTACACTTATTTAAACATAACATACGCCGTCGTGAACTGTTCCAGTTTCCAAGTCTTTCTGAACTGGACAAGGAGAAAAGGTTATCAGACAACGACCTTTGGATCTACTGTTCACACCCGGATCAGTTGCACAAGGACATGCCTGACAAATTTCAGGATCTCCTTTTACTTCAGATACACGACTGGATGATCAATCCATTCTTTGATATCACCAACTTCAGATACCAGACTCTGTGATCATTCCTTGACATCACAAACTTCAGACACGAGACTGAGTGATCAGTCCATTTCTTAATATCATCAACTTCAGATACCAGACTGAGTGATCAATCCATTCCTTGATATCACCAACTTCAGATATCAGGCTGAGTGATCAATCCATTCTTTGATATCACCAACTTCAGATACCAGACTCTGTGATCATTCCTTGACATCACAAACTTCAGACACAAGACTGAGTGATCAGTCCATTTCTTAATATCACCAACTTCAGATATCAGCTGAGTGATCAATCCATTTTTTGATATCACCAACTTTAGACACCAGTCTGGGTGAGCATTCCTTGACATCACCAACTTCAGATACCAGACTCTGTGATCATTCCTTGATATCACCAACTTCAAATACCAGACTGAGTGATCAGTCCATTTCTTTATATCACCAACTTCAGATACAAGACTGTGTGATCAATCCATTCCGTGATATCAGTAATTTCAGAAACCAAACTGGGTGATCAGTCCATTCCTTGATATCATCAGCAAATTCTGATACCAGACTTCATGATCATTCCTTGATATCTCCACCTTCAGATTCCAGACTAGCTGATCAATCCATTCCTTGATATCATCCACTTCGGCTAATGGACAGGGTGATCAATCAATTCCTTGATATCATCAACTTCAGATATCAGACTGTGTGATCAATCCATTATTTGACGTCACCAACTTCAGATACCAGACTAGGTTATCATTCCTTGATATTAGTAATTTCAGATACCAGACTAGGTGATCAGTCCATCCCTTGAGATCAGCACTTCAGATACCAGTCTGAGTGATCAATCCATTCCTTTTTATCACCACTGAGGAACTGGGAGTGCCGGAGGAAGAACTGATTTCATTTAAAAAAGACATTGAATTGAGGCCAAATTTAAAATCTCAAATCAATATTTTTGGCTACAGAAAAACATTTCTGAATGTTACCCTACGTTGTTGAACAAACTCCCGATAGGAAAACATTTCTGAATGTTACCCTACGTTGTTGAACAATGTCCTGACAGGAAAACATTTCTGAATGTTACCCTACGTTGTTGAACAATGTCCTGACAGGAAAACATTTCTGAATGTTACCCTACGTTGTACAAAATCCAGATTTATTTTATTGCCTTCCCGACGACGTATTTAGTAGAGCGAACCTTCTGTCCAGCAACGAAGCTTCTTTCTAAACAGAGAAACAGATTGAAAGTTACTGAACATGGATATCTAAGACTTCTTCTTAGCACTTTTCAGCCTAATATTGAGAAACTTGTTTGAGAAAAATGAAGCTCATCCATCACTTTTAAAGCTGACAAAGTAATGTAGCAGGTGAATTATAAATGTACTTCCTCATAAAGTAAAATAAACTGGCCTGCTAGCTTATGTTTTAAGTTGTGTAATACATGTCTTAGTCATTGTAAGAGTAGTACATGGTATGGGGGTGTTGAGGGTGTGGATTGGTAGAAAAGGGGGGGGGGGGGGCAGCCTGAACAAAGCTGGAAAACTGATGTAAGCATACAAGACCTGGGAAACGTTAAACTACAAAGAGACAGAAAGCAGTTTAGAAGTATGTTCTATCAACACATGCGGGTGGCATAAATGAAAAAAAAAATAGAAGAAATTAGTGGAGGAAATGACAAAGAGAAACATAAATAAAGGAAGTTGCTGAAACCAAAATAAAAGTTAAAGGCTGTGAACAAATGGATTTAAATTAAGTTTTCTATTCTCAAGAGTGAGCGGACAAGAAAGAACAAAACAGTGTGTCAGAATGAATAAACAACTGCTGGGAAAATCATGGAAACAAAATACGTATCAAAAAGAGTGATAACTGTCAAAATGAAATGTGAGACCGCAGAGGAGAAATATATGCTCATACAATACATTAGACACGGAAGAAGAATGTGAAGCATTTTATGACAACCTCCATGATACTAACAACATAAGTAAAGATCAAAGCAAGACTCAGAACACGTAGAACAGAAGTAGTAGACCACATGGATGAGCCACAGTGCTTTAGAAGCGAAAATGTCTTCTAGAACTGTGAAGCAACAATGGTTTACTCATCACAAATACGTTCCTTAAACGCAGTCATAAATATACACTTGGTATAGATGTCTTCTAGAACTGTGAAGCAACAATGGTTTACTCATCACAAATACGTTCCTTAAACGCAGTCATAAATATACACTTGGTACAGATGTCTTCTAGAACTGTGAAGCAACAATGGTTTACTCATCACAAATACGTTCCTTAAACGCAGTCATAAATAAACACTTGGTACAGATGTATTCTAGAACTGTGAAGCAACAATGGTTTACTCATCACAAATACGTTCCTTAAACGCAGTCATAAATATGCACTTGGTACAGATGTCTTCTAGAACTGTGAAGCAACAATGGTTTACTCATCACAAATACGTTTAAGGAACTTGGTACAGATGGACTGTCACTGCCAAGAAGGAAAAGAATGGCAAACTACCTTCTTACACTGCCTAGAAGCCTAACATAGCCAATCTGAAGAAAGTACAGAGAACAACAGCATTTGAAATGAAATGTTAAGGAAGGGTACTTAGAATATCGTGGATAGAATGAAAATCAAATAAAGAGATACTAATGGGATTAGTTGTCGCAGAAAACTGACTCGTTAAGACAATACAAAATAGAAAGCTGAGATACTTCGGCCAAATCAAGAGACACAACAGCTTGGAGAGGTTGATAGTAGAAAGCATAGTACCAGGCTACATCAAGAGACACAACAGCTTGGAGAGGTTGATAGTAGAAAGCATAGTACCAGGACACATCATCTTAGAGAGGTTGATAGTAGAAGACATAGTGCCTGGACACATCAAGAGACACAACAGCTTGGAGAGGTTGATAGTAGAAGACATAGTACCAGGCCACATCAAGAGACACAACAGCTTGAAGAGGTTGATAGTAGTAGAGGTTGATAGTAGAAGACATAGTGCTGGCCACATCAAGAGACACAACAGCTTGGAGAGGTTGATAGTAGAAAGCATAGTACCAGGACACATCAGCTTGGAGAGGTTGATAGTAGAAGACATAGTACCAGGCCACATAAAGAGACACAACAGCTTGAAGAGGTTGATAGTAGAAGACATAGTGCCTGGCCACATCAAGAGACACAACAGCTTGGAGAGGTTGATAGTAGAAGCCATAGTGCCTGGCCACATCAAGAGACACAACAGCTTGGAGAGGTTGGTAGTAGAAGACATAGTGCCTGGCCACATCAAGAGACACAACAGCTTGGAGAGGTTGATAGTAGAAGACATAGTGCATGGCCACATCAAGAGACACAACAGCTTGGAGAGGTTGATAGTAGAAGACATAGTGCCTGGCCACATCAGCTTGGAGAGGTTGATAGTAGAAGAGGTTGATAGTAGAAGACATAGTGCCTGGCCACATCAAGAGACACAACAGCTTGGAGAGGTTGATAGTAGAAGACATAGTGCCTGGCCACATCAAGAGACACAACAGCTTGGAGAGGTTGGTAGTAGAAGACATAGTGCCAGGCCACATCAAGAGACACAACAGCTTGAAGAGGTTGATAGTAGAAGACATAGTGCCTGGCCACATCAAGAGACACAACAGCTTGGTGAGGTTGATAGTAGAAGACATAGTGCCTGGCCACATCAAGAGACACAACAGCTTGAAGAGGTTGATAGTAGAAGACATAGTGCCTGGCCACATCAAGAGACACAACAGCTTGAAGAGGTTGATAGTAGAAGACATAGTGCCTGGCCAAATCAAGGGACACAACAGCTTGAAGAGGTTGTGAAGCATTTTATGACAACCTCCATGATACTAACAACATAAGTAAAGATCAAAGCAAGACTCAGAACACGTAGAACAGATGTAGTAGACCACATGGATGAGCCACAGTGCTTTAGAAGCGAAAATGTCTTCTAGAACTGTGAAGCAACAATGGTTTACTCATCACAAATACGTTCCTTAAACGCAGTCATAAATATACACTTGGTATAGATGTCTTCTAGAACTGTGAAGCAACAATGGTTTACTCATCACAAATACGTTCCTTAAACGCAGTCATAAATATACACTTGGTACAGATGTCTTCTAGAACTGTGAAGCAACAATGGTTTACTCATCACAAATACGTTCCTTAAACGCAGTCATAAATAAACACTTGGTACAGATGTATTCTAGAACTGTGAAGCAACAATGGTTTACTCATCACAAATACGTTCCTTAAACGCAGTCATAAATATGCACTTGGTACAGATGTCTTCTAGAACTGTGAAGCAACAATGGTTTACTCATCACAAATACGTTTAAGGAACTTGGTACAGATGGACTGTCACTGCCAAGAAGGAAAAGAATGGCAAACTACCTTCTTACACTGCCTAGAAGCCTAACATAGCCAATCTGAAGAAAGTACAGAGAACAACAGCATTTGAAATGAAATATAGTAGTAGAGGTTGATAGTAGAAAGCATAGTTCCAGACCACATCAAGAGACACGATAACTTGGAGAGGTTGGTAGTAGAAGACATGATGCCTGGCCACATCAGCTTGGAGAGGTTGATAGTAGAAAGCATAGTTCCAGACCACATCAAGAGACACAACAACTTGGAGAGGTTGATAGTAGAAAGCATAGTTCCAGACCACATCAAGAGATACAATCGCTTGGAGAGGTTTGTAATAGAAGACATAGTGCTGGCCACATCAAGAGACACAACAACTTGGAGAGGTTGATAGTAGAAAGCATAGTTCCAGACCACATCAAGAGATACAATCGCTTGGAGAGGTTTGTAATAGAAGACATAGTGCTGGCCACATCAAGAGACACAACAGATTGTTGAGGTTGATAGTAGAAAGCATAGTTCCAGACCACATCAAGACACAACAGCTTGGAGAGGTGATAGTAGAAGACATAGTGCTGGCCACATCAAGAGACACAACAACTTGGAGAGGTTGATATTAGAAGACATAGTGCCTGGACACATCAAGAGACACAATAGCTTGGAGAGGTTGGTAGTAGAAGACATGATGCCTGGCCACATCAAGACACAACAGCTTGAAGAGGTGATAGTAGAAGACATAGTGTCTGGCCACATCAAGAGACACAATAGCTTGGGGAGGTTGGTAGTAGAAGACATGATGCCTGGCCACATCAGAGACACAACAGCTTGAAGAGGTTGATAGTAGAAAGCATAGTACCAGGACACATCATCTTAGAGAGGTTGATAGTAGAAGACATAATGCCTGGCCACATCAGCTTGGAGAGGTTGATAGTAGAAGACATAGTACCAGGCCACATCAAGAGAACAACAGCATTTGAAATGAAATGTTAAGGAAGGGTACTTAGAATATCGTGGATAGAATGAAAATCAAATAAAGAGATACTAATGGGATTAGTTGTCGCAGAAAACTGACTCGTTAAGACAATACAAAATAGAAAGCTGAGATACTTCGGCCAAATCAAGAGACACAACAGCTTGGAGAGGTTGATAGTAGAAAGCATAGTACCAGGCTACATCAAGAGACACAACAGCTTGGAGAGGTTGATAGTAGAAAGCATAGTACCAGGACACATCATCTTAGAGAGGTTGATAGTAGAAGACATAGTGCCTGGACACATCAAGAGACACAACAGCTTGGAGAGGTTGATAGTAGAAGACATAGTACCAGGCCACATCAAGAGACACAACAGCTTGAAGAGGTTGATAGTAGTAGAGGTTGATAGTAGAAGACATAGTGCCTGGCCACATCAAGAGACACAACAGCTTGGAGAGGTTGATAGTAGAAAGCATAGTACCAGGACACATCAGCTTGGAGAGGTTGATAGTAGAAGACATAGTACCAGGCCACATAAAGAGACACAACAGCTTGAAGAGGTTGATAGTAGAAGACATAGTGCCTGGCCACATCAAGAGACACAACAGCTTGAAGAGGTTGATAGTAGAAGACATAGTGCCTGGCCACATCAAGAGACACAACAGCTTGGAGAGGTTGATAGTAGAAGACATAGTGCCTGGCCACATCAAGAGACACAACAGCTTGAAGAGGTTGATAGTAGAAGCCATAGTGCCTGGCCACATCAAGAGACACAACAGCTTGGAGAGGTTGGTAGTAGAAGACATAGTGCCTGGCCACATCAAGAGACACAACAGCTTGGAGAGGTTGGTAGTAGAAGACATAGTGCATGGCCACATCAAGAGACACAACAGCTTGGAGAGGTTGATAGTAGAAGACATAGTGCCTGGCCACATCAGCTTGGAGAGGTTGATAGTAGAAGAGGTTGATAGTAGAAGACATAGTGCCTGGCCACATCAAGAGACACAACAGCTTGGAGAGGTTGATAGTAGAAAGCATAGTTCCAGACCACATCAAGAGACACAACAGCTTGGAGAGGTTGATAGTAGAAGACATAGTGCCTGGCCACATCAAGAGACACAACAGCTTGGAGAGGTTGATAGTAGAAAGCATAGTACCAGGCCACATCAGCTTGGAGAGGTTGATAGTAGAAGACATAGTACCAGGCCACATCAAGAGACACAACAGCTTGGAGAGGTTGATAGTAGAAGACATAGTGCCTGGCCACATCAAGAGACACAACAGCTTGAAGAGGTTGATAGTAGAAGATATAGTGCCTGGCCACATCAAGAGACACAACAGCTTGAAGAGGTTGATAGTAGAAGACATAGTGCCTGGCCACATCAAGAGACACAACAGCTTGAAGAGGTTGATAGTAGAAGACATAGTGCCTGGCCACATCAAGAGACACAACAGCTTGAAGAGGTTGATAGTAGAAGACATAGTGCCTGGCCACATCAAGGGACACAACAGCTTGAAGAGGTTGATAGTAGAAGACATAATGCCTGGCCACATCAAGAGACACAACAGCTTGGAGAGGTTAATAGTAGAAGACATAGTGCCTGGCCACATCAAGAGACACAATAGCTTGGAGAGGTTGATAGTAGAAAGCATAGTGCCTGGCCACATCAAGAGATACAATCGTTTGGAGAGGTTGATATTAGAAGACATAGTGTCTGGCCACATCAAGAGACACGATAACTTGGAGAGGTTGATAGTAGAAGACATAGTGCCTGGCCACATCAAGAGACACAATAGCTTGGGGAGGTTGGTAGTAGAATATATAGTGCCTGACCACATCAAGAGACACAACAGGTTGGTGAGGTTGATAGTAGAAGACATAGTGCCTGGCCACATCAAGAGACACAACAGCTTGGAGAGGTTTGTAATAGAAGACATAGTGCCTGGTCACATCAAGAGACACAACAACTTGGAGAGGTTGGTAGTAGAAGACATGATGCCTGGCCACATCAAATGACACGATAGCTTGGAGATGTTGATAGTAGAAGACATAGAACCAGGCCACATCAGCTTGGAGAGATTAGAAGACATAGTACCAGGCCACATCAAGAGACACAACAGCTTGGAGAGGTTGATAGTAGAAGGAAGACATAGTGCCTGGCCACATCAAGAGACACAACCGCTTGGAGAGGTTGATAGTAGAAGACATAGTGCCAGGCGACATCAAGAGACACAACAGCTTGGAGAGGTTGATAGTAGAAGACATAGTACCCGGCAAAATAGAAAAGAGACGACTCAGGACATCGCAGAAATTCTGAATGCTTTACTGCGAAATGCTGTTCTCGTTGCTGAAGATTGTATTGCATTCAGTGAGGCTTTTAGAGGAGCAACGTTCTGGAAAGAGCATGTCACATGAATGAATGAATGAACAAATGGGTTGATCTGACCTGTAGAAGCCAAACTGATTTCATACTAGCAAGGAACAACAAGAAAAGGTCAGTCATAGATGCAAGATCAACACCAAACCTGAGTTCAAGTACGGACAAGCAGTAGTAGCAGTTATCAGAACATACAGGAAAAGCCATATTAGAACTTATAAGAGGAACACAAACGAAACATTAATACTAAGCAAGTTCAGGGAAGAGAATCTGAAAGAAGAAAATAAGAGAGCTATTCATGAACATACCTACAGAAATGGGCCTTAATTAAAACCAGCATTTTACAAGCAGCAAAGAAAACTTGTGGAACCACGAAAAAAGGGATGTACAGAAATGAAAATAACAAAATGATGGAACGACAGCAAAAAAAAAAAAAAACAGGAACAAGACTACATTGAATACCAAACTGCAAGAAGACTCTTAGAGAGCAAAGATAAAATCATGACAGAAATATAGTAAAGCTTAGAAGCATGATCACAAAGAGGCTAGAAGTTTTTTTTAATCGTGACAACAACAAAAAACAGAGCACTTCGATCCGACACAGACAAAGAAAACAGAGCACTTCGATCCGACACAGACAAAGAAAACAGAGCACTTCGATCAGACACAGACCAAGAAAACAGAGCACTTCGATCTGACAATGTCACGCTGATGACAAAAGCCGCCTAGCGCTTGAGAACCGCTAAATTAAAAAATACGGGACGCTGGAACCACACGGTTTTAACTCACTACTCAGCTACACCTAACTTTCCCCTTTTCCACTGTCATAAACCCTTTCCACTAAGCTCCACTCCCTTCTCACTTGTAACATATAGTTCAGAACCTCACAGCGTCACATTACAACCCCTCTACCCTAACTATAATAACCTATTTCACCTTCCCCCGTTAAGATAACCATTGTATCTCTCTCTCTCTCTCTCTCTCTCTCTCTCTCTCTCTTCTCCACGGTGTGTCAGATGTTAACGGTGTGTCAGATGTTAACGGTGTGTCAGATGTTAACGGTGTGTCAGAGGTTGTATGAGAGAGAGGAGACAATACTTTGACATGCTGCTAAATATAGCATCCAAGGCACGTCTGCACCGAAATGACAGCTTCGTAGACTCTACAAGATGATACAGAGACAATAAGGAGCAATACAGGACTGAAGAAAAGCTATAATTACCCCCAATTATAAAGAAAATATGGAGTAAAAGGGACCGCAAACAAATATAGTAGCATCTCGCTATTGTGCCTCACTGTACAAATATTCTGCAAGATCTTAAGAACAGACTGCGGCCAATAACTGAACCATAGTTAAATGAAACTCATATGGGATTTAGGAAAAATAGAAGCTGTACAGATGGCACTTTCTCCTTAAGACAAACAACAGAAAAGTCAGGTGAACACAGATACTGTATATCGCTTATGGAGATTAAAAAAAAAGCATTCGACAGTGTAGGCACATATAAAATATGGGAAATCTTATAACATTATGAAATTAGTGCACATCTGATCTCCCTATCCAGAAACCTACATGAGACTAGCCAATGTACAACTGGGGCAAATGCGAGACACTCCGAACCATTCATCACAGACTCTCTTACTATTTATAAAAACATAGATGAGTTGAAGACCGCTTTAAAACTGGTTCTATTAGAGTAGAAATAGCCAAAGGTGTATGGTGCAACTTAATAGAGACAAAATGAAGTAAAGGTAAGAAAGAATGGCAAAGATGGAGATATATGAGGAGGTATACATGTAAAACAAACAGTAACAAATCAATATTTCGGTGATATGCCCTTACGAAAGAAGACAAAAATATTGAAAGAAACACTAAAATGGTACTCAGCTGGCACTTGATTAGGATAATGAGTCATTTTGACATCAGATTCCTTTGCCAACATGTAATTGATATAAAAACAAGTTCCCCTATTTGACATCAAGCATGTCTGTGATATAAAAACAAGTTCCCTGAGAATACAAAGAAAAATAATCGCTTGAACGTGTTAATTTATGCCCGTTTTCCCTATTTCTCCATCAGTTTTAGTTTGATTTCACACGTGTTCTCCGTGTTAGTTTTGAATGGTTTATTTTGTTACTGCAATTTTGTTCGTGTGTGAAGGTCAACGTAACTGCAGATTTGTTAGATCTTGTGTGAAGGTGAACTTACCCGGAGATTTGTTAGATCTTGTGTGAAGGTGAACGTACCCGGAGATTTGTTAGATCTTGTGTGAAGGTCAACGTAACTGGAGATTTGTTAGATCTTGTGTGAAGGTGAACGTACCCGGAGATTTGTTAGATCTTGTGTGAAGGTCAACGTAACTGGAGATTTGTTAGATCTTGTGTGAAGGTGAACGTACCCGGAGATTTGTTAGATCTTGTGTGAAGGTGAACGTAACCGGAGATTTGTTAGATCTTGTGTGAAGGTGAACGTAACTGCAGATTTGTTAGATCTTGTGTGAAGGTGAACGTACCCGGAGATTTGTTAGATCTTGTGTGAAGGTGAACGTACCCGGAGATTTGTTAGATCTTGTGTGAAGGTGAACGTAACTGCAGATTTGTTAGATCTTGTGTGAAGGTGAACGTACCCGGAGATTTGTTAGATCTTGTGTGAAGGTGAACGTAACTGCAGATTTGTTAGATCTTGTGTGAAGGTGAACGTAACCGGAGATTTGTTAGATCTTGTGTGAAGGTGAACGTAACCGGAGATTTGTTAGATCTTGTGTGAAGGTGAACGTACCCGGAGATTTGTTAGATCTTGTGTGAAGGTGAACGTAACTGCAGATTTGTTAGATCTTGTGTGAAGGTGAACGTAACCGGAGATTTGTTAGATCTTGTGTGCATGTAAAACACGCAGCTATCCTATGTCTAAGAGAACAGTATTTGCTCTGTACAGCACCTCACACACTGCAAACAATATTATCGAACAAAGCCCATATCTTTGTTTGGATTTTCCTTCTAAGTCACAATATACTTCTTCGATCATTCTCAAATGTCGACTTCTATAATTTTAAGTAATCGGTGGTCGTATGGAATTGGTGTACATCCCCATATAGCCTGATTTGAAACATTACATCTCAAAATTTTAAACTAAAAGACAGATGCGGTTTTATTCATGAATTTAATAACCAAATATTTAGTTATCACAGCTTTATATATTTAGTTATCACAGCTTTACCTAATTAAATATTTAATTATCACAGCTTTACATAGTTAAATATTTAGTTATCACAGTTTTACTGTATGACTTCAGTGCATAGTTAAATGTTTAGTTTCATATACTTAAACCCTAACACTATGTTTGTGTGTTATTAAATATATTTCAAAGCTCAAAGTGTGTTTTGTCACATTTGGCCATATGTCCACGTGGAACCGTTTGTCACATTTTGTGGCCGTTTCTTAGGTTACCAAGTGCTTCTCATCCTTTTTTCATTACGACCTTCCTAGGTTTCACCAGTGTTTCTCAACCTTTTTTTTCACTAGGGCCCCTTCTGACCTTGCTTTATATGTGCCTCCCAACCCCATTACCGGTGAAAGAGCTAGCCACTTACAATACACTAGCTTTGTAAAGAGATGTCATATTCTTATGTATACTTGTAAACAAATGGTATGTTCTTGTTTATACTTGTAAACAGATAGTAACAAATGGTATGTTCTTTTTTATACTTGTAAACAGATAGTAACAGATGGTATGTTCTTGTTTATACTTGTAAACAGATAGTAACAGATGGTATGTTCTTGTTTATACTTGTAAACAGATGATATGTTCTTGTTTATACTACGGTCTGTACTGTTGTTGACAACACTTACATGCTCAGTTTTACTGTTAGTGTAATTTATTACTTGATCAGTGAGACCCTTGAGTTTCCTACGTGAGGCTCCAGTGAGGTAAGTGATAAGCGAAAATTACCTGTTTACCAAGCGCATTTCTCTTATCGAAGAACTCATTCGATTGCAACCTGATTCTACCAAATACGACGTGGTAAATAACCGAACCATTTCTGGCGAAGCTGTGAAAACATTCTGGAAACTGCAGTTTTTACCAAAAAAATGTTTTAATCTTTTAAAACTTGCTTCGGCTTCCATATGGCTCCGTTGGATGTGCGGTTCTTGCAATGTTGCGTCAGCATTAGCAGTATTCACCATAAATGGATCCAACATCTACGCGAGGCTATTCACGCCAGTATATCCATGTCCAACAGACCACGGACCATATCATAATTTAGCTGCTTCAAGTGGTTCACATACATGAGTATGTTAACATCTTTTAATTCGGAACTTATTGCTGACAAAGAAGGAAACTGGGCAAATTCCCGACGTTCAATATTGTTCGTGTACAGTTTCAGTTTTCCAAGTAATGCCGTCAAAATCTCTTTCGTGATAAATATCACAGTCTCTTCCCTCCAGTTATCTCTTTCGTGATAAAGATCACAGTCTCTTCCCTCCAGTTATCTCTTTCGTGATAAAGATCAGTCTCTTCCCTGCAGTTATCTCTTTCGTGATAAAGATCACAGTCTCTTCCCTGCAGTTATCTCTTTCGTGATAAAGATCAGTCTCTTACCTACAGTTATCTCTTTCGTGATAAAGATCATGGTCTCTTCCCTGCAGTTATCTCTTTCGTGATAAAGATCACAGTCTCTTCCCTGCAGTTATCTCTTTCGTGATAAAGATCACAGTCTCTTCCTTGCAGTTATCTCTTTCGTGATAAAGATCACAGTCTCTTCCTTGCAGTTATCTCTTTCGTGATAAAGATCACAGTCTCTTCCCTGCAGTTGAGTATTTAACAAGTTAAAATTTTGACTGACACTTTTATGGGAAAAAATATGTCACATTTAGCGGAGATGATCTCTTTTCAAATTGTTGACTGGACTGGAAAATGTCACAACTGTTTCCCACAAAGCAACAAAACAACGAAGGCAGTTACCCTTCGACAACCAACGGACTTCTGTATGCAATAGTGAGCGTGTAAAATCTTCATTATCTTCGCAAAACTGTCGGTTTTGAAGTGGACTAGATTTTATGCAGTTGTCTGCCTTATGACACTTTGAGACTCAAGCAAGCATATCAAAAGTTGCCAGTAAACCACCCAGTTGTGAATTACATTCACTAATATAGGATAATGAACTATATGAAAGGTAACTAATCTAACAAGATAGGGCGCACGCACATGAACACACACAGAGTACATTTTAATAAAGTTTATCTGACATTCCAATGCACATTTACTAAGATAATTTCTAACAAGTTACATTTAGAAATATGTTCTTTTAGAACAGAACTCGGTGGCTGGTGAGTCATGGTATGATAGGCTATTAGACATTCTATAGAGGCATAAAGTTACAAGCCAGTAAATATTGAAAAAAGGTTTGATTTAAAGGATGAAGTATTACTAATGGATTTTTTATGGTTGGGGAGAGTGTTCCAGAGCTGTACCTAGCCAGAAGAAGGTGAAATAGATGATTAGGGAAGAGGGGTTGCAAAGTGATGCTGTGAGTAGGTTTGACAAGTAAGAAGGGGGTGGAGCTTAGTGGAGAGCTACTATGATGATTGAAAAGAATGGCTAAGTGTAGCTGAACAGCGAGTTTAACCCGTGTGGCTCCAGTATCCCATAATTTTAAATGTAGCCGTTCTCAAGCGCCAGGCGGCTTGTGTCATCTGCGTGACATTGTTTGATGGCCGTTACCAGAAATATATTGATATGTATATTGATACAACTTCGCATGAGATCCTTAACCTCCGACCACCAACACTTAGACATTTTAACCTAAATAAGGGAGAGTCCAGGGCATTGTCCAAACTCCTGCGTCGGAGAGACATTGTGATAAAACCAGCAGATAAAACTTCGAATCTCGTAGTTTGGAAAAAAGATGTATATATCGCGGAAGGAATGTCCCAACTCAGCAATATAAAATTCTATGCCCCACGTAGAAACGATGCTACCCGTTCAAATAATGACATAGTGGATGCAACCATTTAAAACTTGATAACAGAAGGTGGCCTCCCACCCCAAGCTGTTTCTCTTCACATTAAGGACAGCTGTTTAGGCACACCTACCTTCTATCTTCTTCCTAAAATCCACAAACCAGATAACCCTGGGCGTCCTACATTATCAGCGTGTTCATGCTTCACTGACCACTTTCTGTCTTTTTGGACAGCATTTTCCAGCCGCTAGTGCACAAACTACCCACCTTTTTGAAAGATACCAACCTCGCATTAACAACTTTTGATACGATCACACTCTCTCAACACCACACTTATCACATCTTTCTCCTTGATGTCTGCTCTCTATATACTTATATCCCCCATGAAGATGGACTCTTAGCACTCCTCTATTTTCTCGATAAAGACCCTCACCCCACTACTAGCACTGACACCATAATCAGACTTACACGGCCAGTACTAAACCTAAATTCTTTCGAATTCAACAGCGAATACTTCGAGCAAATCAGTGGTGTTGCCATGGAAACAAAAATGTCTCCTAGTTATGCACGTCTGTTTATGGGTTTTCTGGAAGTCAAATTATTGGAAACCTACACTAGCAGACTTCCAGAATTCTATAAAAGGTACATCGATGATGGCATTGGAATCGCGAGTATGCCACAGGAAAAGCTAAAGAAATTTATTAAATTCGCCAACTCACTCAATAACAACATAAAATTCACTTATGAAATTTCTGACAAGCCTGTCAGCTTTTTAGACATTAAAATTTCTATTGGCACAAACAGGATTGTCACCTCTGTATTTTACAAGCCCACCGACAGCCACACCTATCGTAGCATGGCCTTATAAGTAATGATCATAGTTGTTATTATTAGTATTAAATTGAGACCTGTGATATGTGGTCAGTGGGTTGTAACTGGGGGTGGTGGACGGAGAACCGTGGAGTGGAGAGAGAGTGATACACTGTGGACCTAGCCAGGAGAAGGTGAAATAGATGATTAGGGAAAAGGGATTGCAAAGTGATGCTGTGATGATGTTTGACAAGTACGATAGGGGTGGAGCTTAGTGGAGAGCTACTATGATGATTGGAGAGAATGTTAAGTGTAGCTGAACAGCGAGTTTAACACATGTGGCTCCAGCGTCCTAAAATTTGAATGCAGCCGTTCTCAGGCGGCTTGTGTCATCTGCGTGACATTGTTTGATGGCTGTTACCAGAAAGTCAGATTTTCCTCTGTGGTTGGGGCCATTGAAATGATTTGGGACTAGTTTCGAAGCATGCTGGGTGATGTCGTACATATGTTTTTAATCTGAGGCCAGTCTCGTCAATATACGTTATCCTGCATCTTTTGCAAACGATGACATATATCACATTGCGGGACTCGCATGTGAATCCCTCATGATGAGTGAGGATAGTTTTGGGAAAGGTGATCGTTTTCGTTTCCCGGGCTAATGGGCAGAAAACGCAGCGAGGGCGGTTACATTTTCTGGTGCCAACATATGTAAAGCTATGCTTCAAGTGGCTGTGGATGAGGATGTCCTTAAGGTTTGAATCACGTTTGTATGCCAACAAGGGTGGATCAGAGAAAATTTCGCGAGTGTCAGGGTCGAGTTGGATTAGCGGCAGATGACGATAAAGAATTTTCTTAACCATCTGACCATGCGAGTAGAAAGGCAGTACTAACTTAACTCTGTCAGATGGAGTAACAGGCTTTTCCCTGAACACTTCTTTGCGGTTCACTAGGTGGATACGGTTGAAGGCTTCACGAAGGACCTTTTCTGGGTAGTGACGATGACGGAAAATTTCTAATAACTTGTTGGACTGATCTATAAAGTCAAAGTTACCCTGCCATATGCGGTGAAGACGGAAGAGTTGGGAGTATGGGATGGAGTTCTTACAGGCTTCAGGATGGGAGGAGGTGTAAAGCAAATAGTATAATATTGAAGATTGTAAGTCATATATTTCTGAATAGTTCCATATTATAGAATATTTCTATAGAACTGAATCTTACAGGTGCTCTTTTATTAACACATCACAGGTTTCACAAAGCGTTACCACATTCACTATATCAAGTCCGATGAAATGTTCTCTACAGAATTCATTTAATTCTGACAAATAAGTTCCAGATGTATTGTTGATAACATCACTTAGATTGAATCACTTAATTATTTGTTCACAATCATCACACTTTATCATATTTTACATACAGCATTTCGTCAATGTTCTTAACTTCACACTTGATACTAGAACAATTCTAAACTCTAATAGATCTGCAACACGTGGTCGACTAATTCTTCGTCTAAATCACTGTACTCGAAGTTTCAAGGTAACAAATCTTCTTAATCACTTGATTTCTTGAAACGCATCTTCTGTCTAACACTACTTCTGATTTTATATCGTTTCGTCCTCTTTCTTCTCTTGTCTGTCTTCTGATTTCTTCTGAGGTCTTCCTCGGTCTTCTCTCAATCCCAGTGTACTAACGAGCAAAGTCTACTTGCCTCTTCTCTGGACGTCTGTTCTTATCTCTCTTCTGAAGGCTTCTCGGCTGTTCTGGTCGGACCTTTCTTCACTCATGACTATCCACGTTCACTGACCATCTTTCTTGCAGTTCTGGTGAGTCTCTACTTGCCGGACTGACGGTGTTCTGACGATCTCCCTCTCTCCTGTACTTCCGTACTTCTTTGTTCCTCTCTGTCTTCGGGGCTCCCTCCTCTGTCTCCTCTCTCCAGGACTTCTGTACTTCTTCATTCCCTCATGTCTCTCCGCTCGCCTTTTTATCTTCAAGTTCAGCTTGATGGATTAACAAATAAGTATTTTGGCTCCACCCTTCAGATGTCCATGAGCGTTATGATTGTCCGTCATTCAAACTGCCCCGTGACTTATATGTCAATTGTCCAATAGGTCACGCCTCTAAATATTTAATTGGTCAACTGGCCGAGTTGATCACTCCTTTATTTAAAAACCATGTGCAATAGCGTCCTAATAGCGTTACAAGGCGTGTCAACTCCGCCTATACAATTGTCATTTACCTAAGTAAATCTTGCTCTTTCATATCGGAGGTTTTATTGTGTCCTCGCTTTTCATTGTGTCTGCCTTTTCTATTCGTCTTTTCTATTTTGTTTACATGTGTCAGCGTCTAGTCACCGCTTTGTTATTACTGGACCATCCTACTCTCTGGCGTCCTTCCTTTATATAACCTATATCTCAGCGTCACTGAGTCTCGTCTTTTTCTATTCACTTTTTTCACTGTTTACTTTTGTCCACGTCTTGTTCTATTGTCATGGAAGTTTTATACATTGCTCTTTCTTTTCCTACATAATTCTCTCTGTCGCTTTCTATGTTACTATTTTGTTTACAGTATATTTTTATAATCATATTCATTAAACAGCCTCCACGTTCTACTAAATCCATTCCTGACACGCACACACACACACACACACACACACACCGCTGGACAAACCACATCTTACAATTTACAGCTAAGTACTATATTTAATTAAAATTTTTTTAATAAAAAAAAATATTCATGTGAATCTATACTTTATTTCCTCTCTCAGTTTCTTCGTCCTGTAGGTTTTTGTATGATTAAGGCTCACACCGAAATGTCACAACTTTGTAGTCGTTAAGTAATAAAAGCTGTTGGTTTATACATTCTGGTATCACAGCTTTACTGCAGTGCTTTTTGTACAGTTGTATACTTGTACGCTAACTGCAGGTTGGAGCATTGTGCGATAGAATTTTATGAATTAACTTGGCCTCGTTGAAAAGAAATCTCTTCTTGAGGGGTAGAATATCAAGATTTTTGTCCTTATCTGTAATATATGCTGCATGCTTGTCATCTAAAAGCTGTACTGCTCGAGAGTAAAGTCTTTTCATGTTTGACATAGAACGGATTAAAATTCTAAAACACATTTGAAGGATTAGACTTCAGAAACAGAGTTGAAGGATTAGAATTTAGAGACAGAGTTGAAGGTTTGGACTTTAGTAACAAAGTTGAAGGATTAGACTTTAGAAATAAAGTTGAAGGATTAGAATTCAGAAAGTAAGACAACTGAGAGCCTGACTGTAGCCAGATCACTAGTTGTAGAATAGTTAAGAATAGCTTTTTTTTCTGGTATCTGAAGTGGCTTTAAGTTGTCTGGAAAAGTAAAAGCCTTTCATTAGAAATTCTACACGTGATGACGATCTTTGGCCATGTGTGATTCTCATGTAAACCATTTGCATGCATGCTTGCTAATTTTCTCGTCTTTTTGTATCACTTTACAGGGGGCCGTGACAGAAGCTCCTTCATAGTGAGACAGAACCTCCTTCATAGTGAGACAGAACCTCCTTCATAGTGAGACAGAACCTCCTTCATAGTGAATTGTGTCATCAGTGCAAACCAAAATGTTACAACTGTGTGTACGTTAATTAATAAAGCTGTTCCTACTGTGCTTTTTTTCTTAAATAGTTTCAACATTTTGGCATTTATGAACTTCTAGGTTGGCTCACAGATCTGCCCCGCCACTCTCATACCTTCATACCGGTCACAAGATAAGTAACCTTTTGCTTTCTTCCATTATTATTTGTTCAACATCATATATGTGATTTTAGATGTTTTTCTTTCTTCTTTATTTCTTCATCATATATATTTCTGAATGAAAAATAAGTAATCCGAAACGTTAGAAATATACGCTCTGTTATAGTTCCTGTCTTTTTAAAAGTCTAACTGTTTATTATCACAGCGTTACTGAAGTGTCTTTGTGTATACTCATATAACTTGTATACTACAGTCCAAAAGTCTAGGCCCACTTGCTAAAACTTTTGCATAAAAATAGTATGCGGCCAATATCAGAAAAATTAATATCAGAATTAACTGCAATTAAAGCGCATCAAATTTATACGACTCTTACACAAATGTGATAATCCGTACAAAAGTTATAAGCCTGAGAAGTCATTCACCCATCATCATAAAAGTCCCGAGATAAGTACTGTTACACTTGATCTAACAAAATCTGGTATAATCACCATTTGTTACCACGTATTTGATACATCTTTGATGCTTGGAGTCTACACGGTTCTAAGAATGCTTGGAGTCTACAAAGTTCTAAGAATGCTTGGAGTCTACAAAGTTCTAAGAATGCTTGGAGTCTACAAAGTTCTAAGAATGCTTGGAGTCTACAAGGTTCTAAGAATGCTTGGAGTCTACAAGGTTCTAAGAATGCTTGGAGTCTAGAAGGTTCTAAGAATGCTTGGAGTCTAGAAGGTTCTAAGAATGCTTGGAGTCTACAAGGTTCTAAGAATGCTTGGAGTCTACAAGGTTCTAAGAATGCTTGGAGTCTACAAAGTTCTAAGAATGCTTGGAATCTACAAAGTTCTAAGAATGCTTGGAGTCTACAAAGTTCTAAGAATGCTTGGAGTCTACAAAGTTCTAAGAATGTTTGGAGTCTACAAAGTTCTAAGAACATCCTGCGGAGCATCTTGCTACTCTTGATGAAGAAACAGAGTCAGCTGTGCAACATAAACTGGCGGAGGCTGGTTAGTTGATAGTCTCCGCCAAAAGGACATCCCAGAGGTGATCAACAGGAGCAAGATCAGAAGAACAAATGGGCCACTCCATCCTGACAATTCCCTGGTGCTATAGGAGAATGATCAGATTACCGAGTGGGCCACTCTATCCTGACAGTTCCCTGGTGTTATAGGAGAAAGATCAGATGAACAAATGGGCCACTCCATCCTGACAATTCCCTGGGGTTATAGGATCAAGATCAAGTGATCGAACGTGCCACTCCATCCTGACATTCTCTGGTGTTATAGGAGAAAGATCAGATGAACAAGTGGGCCACTCCATCCTGACATTCTCTGGTGTTATAGGAGAAAGATCAGATGAATAAGTGGGCCACTCCATCCTGACATTCTCTGGTGTTATAGGAGAAAGATCAGATGAACAAGTGGGCCACTCCATCCTGACAATTCCCTGGGGTTATAGGATCAAGATCAGATGAACAAGTGGGCCACTCCATCCTGACAATTCCCTGGTGTTATAGGAGAAAGATCAGATCACCGAGTGGGCCACTCTGTCTTGACATTTCCCTGGTATTATAGGAACAGTATCAGGTGAACAAGTGGGCCACTCCATCCTGACATTCCCTGATGTTATAGGAGCAAGATCAGGTGAACAAGTGGGCCACTCCATCCTGACATTCCCTGGTGTCATAGAAGGAAGATCAGATGACCAAGTGTGCCACTCAATCCTAACATTCCCTAGTGTTATAGGATCAAGATCAGGTGAACGAACGTGCCACTCCATCCTGACATTCCCTGATGTTATAGGAGCAAGATCAGGTGAACAAGTGTGCCACTCCATCATGACATTCCCTGGTGTCATAGAAGGAAGATCAGATGACCAAGTGTGCCACTCAATCCTAACATTCCCTGGTGTTATAGGAGCAAGATCAGGTGAACGAACGTGCCACTCCATCCTGACATTCCCTGATGTTATAGGAGCAAGATCAGGTGAACGAACGTGTCACTCCATCCTGACATTCCCTGGTGTTATAGGAGCAAGATCAGGTGAACGAACGTGCCACTCCATCCTGACATTCCCTGCTGCTGGTTTAGCGATACGAGCTCGATGATGTCGAGCACTGTCATCCTGAAAGATGGCATCACCACCCATGGCCTCCCTGGCAGAATGAAAGGTCGCATTATCTCATCTTGGTACCTTAGGCCAGTTAGTGTGCCATGGATGATATGAGGAATGGTCTTGCCTTTTCGACTGAAGCCACCTCAAATCATAACAGAACCTGCTCCATAGTGATCCATTTCTTGAATTGTGTCATCAGTGAAACGCTCTCCTTGCCTTCTCAAAACACGAACCTTGCTATCATTAAGTGACAGAGTGAAGCAGGAATCACCCGTAAAGAGGAATTGACTCCACTGGCGTCTTGTCCACCCGATATGTTCACGACTCAAAGCAACACGGGCTTTGGAGTGAGGTGGAGCGAGAGGGATTCTAACTGCTGGTCTTCGTGAAGCAAGTCGAAATTCACATCATCCTGCTGACATTAGTGTTTGCAGTATTCATCAGCTGACATGGTAGAGTGGTACAGGTGACTGTCTGGTGGTGAAGGGCAGACAACAAGAGATATCGGTCATCCTGCCAACTCGTACAACATGGACGTCCTGAACGGTTTCTGTCTTCTACTTCTCCGGTAGCTCTAAATCTTTCCAACAGTCTTTTGGTGGTAGAATGTGACTCTCCCAAACGTCTTGCAACCTGACGAGCGGATTCGCCATTCTCAACCCACGCAATAGCTCGAACACGTTCTAGGGTGCTAAGACTCATTCCATGGGGTATGGTTTTTACAACTGCCAAAAATGTCCTTTTATCACCAATTTTAAAACGAATGAAAAATGACATCTGTTCAGTAGGAGTCCCTATTGCACTTGCATCATGAATCAGCACGATTTTTCTATCTACGTGAGTTGGCAAAACGAGTAAATCATAGCCTAAATTTAGGCTTAATATATCGTTATTGCATGTGATTTTTACAATCATAGTAATCTCTCTCTCTCTCTGAACCTTAAGTGCCCAGGGCACATGGGGCTTCCGCAAGGGTTTTCCACAAATGCCTGTCTTTCGCCTTTTTTTCTGCTCTTGCCCAGGTGAGCCCTCTATTGCTCAACATCCTTTCTGTTGTTCTTCTCCATGTCTCTTTTGGTCTACCCTTACTTCTGCTCCCCTGTGGTGTCCATCTTAGTGCTATTTTTGGTAGTGAGTTGTCAGTCATTCGGAGCACATGTCCCAACCATCGCCAGCGTCTTTCCTCAATAATTGTTGTCAGTGGTTTCATCTGCATTTCTGCCAATAAAATGTTATTTCTTATGGTGTTTGGCCAAAATATTTTTTTAATTCTACGTAAACATTTAGTCTGGAAAGAATTCAACTTGTTTTCTATGGTTTTGGTGATTTTCCAGCATTCACTTCCATAGAGTAGTACACTTAGAACATTACTCTTAAATATCCTGATTTTCATATTTATGCTTAGTTTATTTGATTTCCATATATTCTGTAGCATTGCAAAAGCCTGGTTTGCTCTAGTAAGTCTGCTGTTGATGTCCTCTGTGCTGTCTCCATTTTCTACTACTCTGCTGCCAAGGTATACAAATTCGTTGACCTCCTCCACTAACTTGTTATCTACTCTGAGTACATTTCTGTTGTTCACATTTTGCTTCATTAACTTTGTCTTTCCTACATTGATCTTTAGTCCTATGTTGTTTGCATTCTGGGTTAACTTGTTTATTTTATCTTGCATATCTTTGTGACTGCTTGATAATAGACAAATGTCGTCCGCAAAGTCAAGGTCCTCCAGCACTGTGTCAAGGGTCCATTGTAATCCTCTGCGTTTGTCTGATGTTGCCTCCTTCATTAACCAGTCTACTGCCAAGATAAATAATGTTGGTGATAGTACACATCCCTGTTTCACTCCTGTTTGTACCCTAAAGCTGCTGGAGGTATGTTCTCCACAGATAACTTTGCACTGAAAACCCTCGTATAGGGCTTTGATTACATTAACTATTTTATGGGGGAGGCCATGCCATCTTAGGATTTTCCACAGTGCATCTCTGTTGACACTGTCAAAGGCTTTCTCAAAATCTATGAATAATGCATATGTTGTGCTATGCCACTCATTTGCCTGTTCTAATATTTGTCTAAGTACAAATATATGGTCTATGCATGATCTTCCTTTCCTAAATCCTGCCTGCTCTTTCCGAAGTTTTTCCTCAAGTGTTGGTACAATTCTGTTGATGATTATTCTGCAAAATACTTTACTAGTGAGTGGCAGTAGGGTAATGCCTCTCCAGTTCCCGCAATCTCTGAGGTCACCCTTCTTTGGTAGTTTTACTATAAGACCAGTTTTCCACTCCTCTGGGGCTTTTTCTAAATCCCAAATTTGTTGTAATATCCGGCAAAGTTGTTTTGGTGTTTCTGTTTCTTCTGCTTTCAACATCTCAGCAGTCACTTCATCTTCACCTGGTGCCCTGTCTGATTTTAGCATCTTTATCGCCTCTTTTACTTCATTTATTGTTATTGGTCCTGTATTGATGTTTAGTTCCACTTTTGCTTCAGGTATATCTATTGCTTGTGCTGCTTGTGTTCTGTTTAGTAGGGTGTTAAAGTGTTCCCTCCATCTTTCAATTTTTTCTCTTTCTCCACTGACCAGTTGTCCATTTTGTGTTCTTACTGCACTTTCACATCTTGTATTGAAGTTACCTGTCATCTGCTTTGTGATTTTATATATGGTTTTCATGTCATTTGTATATGCTGCTTTCTCTGCTGTTTCTGCTAAGTTGTCATAATATTGACGTTTATCTTGACGGCATGATTCCTTCACTTCTTTGTCTTTTTGTGCATAATTACTTAAAACTCGTTCTTTAAGCCGTTGTGATTTGGTGTTCAGTAATTTTTTCTTGATTTCTTTTCTTTGCTCTATTTTTTCCCATGTGGTCTCACTTATCCATTCCTCTTTTCTCCTTTTCCGATATCCCAGCACCTCTTTTGCTGTTTCCTGTAGTGTTTTATTGAACTCTAATATGGACATTTCTGCTTCATCTTGTAGGACATTGAAGCGGTTCTTAAGTATTATTGAGAATTCATTTCTTGTTTGCTGGTCTATCAGTTTTCTTGTATCAAAATGTATCTTTCTGTGTTCTCCGATTCTGGCTTTCCTTAATTTTAGTTTTATTTTTGCTACCAGAAGGTTGTGATCACTTCCTATATCTGCTCCTTTCCTTGCTCGCACATCTTGTAGTGACCGTTTCCACTTGTTGTTTATTAGTATGTGATCGATTTGGTTTTCTGTGGTTTTATCTGGTGACCTCCAAGTCACCTTATGGATGTTTTTGTGTTGGAAAATTGTCCCTCCGATGGTCATCATGTTTTCTTCACAGAAACTGCACAGTCTTTCTCCATTTTCATTTATTTCTCCGATTCCTTCTCTTCCCATGATTCTTCTTCTATCTTCATTTCCTTCACCTACTTTTGCATTGAAGTCGCCCAAGATGAGTAGCATATCATGCTTGGGTATTGTTTCTACTGTGGCTTGGAGGCTGTTGTAAAAATCTTCTTTTAATTCCTCTTCAGTTGCTTCTGTTGGTGCATAACAAACTATAATAGACAGCTTCGTGAATCTTGAGTTGAACCGTGCATATAATAATCTCTCATTTATTGGGGTCCATTTCAGCAATGCTCTTGATGCTTCTTTTGTTATAATCAATGCTACTCCTCCTTCATGAAGATCTTCTTAACCTGACCATATTATTGTATCTTCTGTGTGCTGTGTTGTTAATTTCCTTCTGCCTTGTCCTGTCCATCTTGCTTCTTGTATTCCTAGTATGTCTAGTTTGTATCTGTGCATTTCCTTGATGGTTTGTGCTAGTTTTCCAGTCTGGTTTAGTGTTCTTACATTCCAGCTGCCTATTTGCATCTTTTGTTTAGGTTCCAGGAGGTCTGCAGTCGGGCTGGGGACTTCCAGTGGCTGGCTTTCATCCACAACCTTCATGGGCTCAGTTTCCTGATAAGCATTTCTCCTTCCACCTGCATTTGCTTTTTCCCTTGCTTCTGTTTCTGTAGCAGTCTGATAGTTTTTTACCAGATAGGGTTGCTGGCCCTATGCTGAACCCTCCTTAGTCGCCTTTTACGATCATGCATGGTAGGGTACAGTGGTCCTATTCTTTGCAGATCCCGGGTACCACACGGGGGAATCATAGTAATGATCAGTGAATAATTTTTATACCTCACATGCATAGAGGACTGTTTGTGGATGGTATTAAACATGTTTCGGCGAAATTATTCTTTATCATGTCAATATATTCATCATCATCATCATGTGCTTTCTCCACAACGAAGATTGGCGGTAATGAATCTCCAGTTCCCACGCTCCCTCGCCTTCATAGTGGATTCAGCCAGGCTGTGTCCTGTCCATTCTCGTATGTTATCTCCCATTCACATCTTTGTCTTCCTCTTGCTCTTTTTTCCTCCCATATTTCCTTCTAGTATGATCTTCAGTATACTGTTATGTCTTTTGATATGGCCGAAGTATTTTGTTTTCTTAATCTTTATTTCTTTGAGAAGTTCACATTGCACTTGTTGGAGCTGTTCTAAAACTTGTGCATTTGTTCTTTTCATTGTCAGTGTTATACGACCTAATTTTCTGTAGAACAACATTTGTGCTGCATTAATCTTTCTCTCCATCTTTTTGCTTAAAGTTCAGGTTTCTGATCCATACAGTAAAACAGAGTTGATAGAACATTTTACATATCCTAATTGTGTTTTTATTGGCAGATTTTTGGATAACAACAATGTCTTCAAGGTGTTGAATGTATGTTTTGCCATTCCTATTCTTTTCTTTATCTCCATCTCACACCTCCCATCTCTCATCTTCAGTTAATGTATGTCCTAGGTAGCAGTAGTTTGTCATTCGTTCCAGTATCTCTTTGTTTATGGTTATATCTTCAGTTGATGTATGTTCCCGGTAGCAGTTGTTTGTCACTTGTTCCAGCCCCTCTTTGTTTACGATTGATATCTTCAGTTAATTTATGTCCTAGGTAGCTGTAGTTTGTCACTTGTTCCAGTTTCTCTTTGTTTATGGTTATATCCATCTGTGGCTTCTGGTCTTTCCTGCTGAACACCATTACTTTGGTCTTCTTGATATTGATCTCTAGTCCCCATTTTTGACTTGTGTTGTGTATCATATCTATTAATTTCTGTAGGTTCTGTGGATTCTCTGCTAGAAGGACTGTACCATCTGCATATCTTAAGGTGTTGACATCCCCCTCCACAATGTTCCGTCCTGGCAGTTCATCTGAGTGTTGAAGATGTTCTCTGTGTACAGATTGAATAGACATGGAGACAGAACACATCCTTGTCTCACTCCCCTTTTTATACGTACGCTTGTTGATGCCGCTGTGCTGTATATTACCGATGCTTCCCGTTTCCATTAGAGATTTTTTTTATAATTTGTATGTCTTTGCCATCAAGATTGATTTCCTCAAGACATTTTATTAGACTGCCATACTTCACATATATCAACGTATTAGATGATATAAAAATGTGTTGAAAATAAGTGGAAGACCCTTAAGTTTTGTGCAGCAGCATATTTCGTTTACATTCTTATAAAGCAGGAGTCGCCAAACGTGTTTAATATAACAGCCATAAACGAGAAACTTCAGATAATAGAAAGTCAGAAAACATGAACAAATATTAAGTACAAGTTTTTACTGCTACGTGTACATTTTGTTATAAAGTTTTATATAAATATTAAGAGATCCATGTAAGTCTACGTAATAATAGGCCCTATTTATTTATATATATATAGTTTTTGAACGGTTAACCTGAATTAGTTTTTTAAATCACATATTATGCATTTATATACAGAATGGTTTTTAAATATTGTGACTAATTATAGTTTTGATTATACTGTGCGTATTTAGCACAATAATGAAGTAGCAAAATATTGTAAGAAAAATACGAAACATTCTTCTCATCAGCATGAAATGAGAATGTCAAAATAAAATCAAATAAAAGTGGTAGAAAACAGATTTTTAATATTTATTACGGGAGTCAAAATTTCGTCACGTTTTTCAATTCCCTAATTTTGGTCAAGGTTCTCGTCTTTTACGCTGTACTGGCATTTGTAACGTTATGTTGACATCATGTGATGCGTCACTCTGAAAACATGCATATCCATTTTTAGATAAATGATCAGCAAAAGGAAATATGGTGGACAGCAAGGTTGTAGTTTCCGTCCTCATTAGTCATCATTGAAAGAAAGGGCTGAATGCTTCTACAGCTGCCTTTGAAATGTGCAGTGTGGAAGGGGAAGGAACAGTTGATGACTGCAGAGCAAAGAAGCGGTTCTAAGTGTTCAGGTATGGGGATATCGCCATCAAAGACAAGACCAGGTCGAGACGCCCCTCAACCACCAATGATGAAGTCCTGCTCCAAACTGTTGAGGATAATCCCAGTACCAATACTCAGCACTTGTCAGTCAAGCTGGGCCCTTCTCAAAGCAACCATAGTTCAACACTTGTCAGCCCAGCTGGCCCCTTCTCAAAGCTACCATAGTTCGACACTTGTCAGCCCAGCTGGCCCCTTCTCAAAGCAACCATAGTTCGACATTTGCACTAGCTCCGCTTCAGCAGCAGACAGTCTTGATGCGTGTTGACGTCTTTCGCCAACTGTTGGCAAACTCACGTGATAAAAAGTTTCTCCACTTTATAGTCACTGATTGTGGATTGTCATGATTGTTCTTGGGAATGTACAGTGTTGGTTTCCCCTTGCCTTCCACCGGTTTGTTTATGGTTTACCCCACTAGTCTTTGACTCTGGTTAGAGCCTACTGTACAAGGCAGCTGGGGGTTTGAAATCAGTTTTCCTTCTCCTAGAAGGAGTCTCATCTACCAGAAGCGTCTGGTTTTCAGGCGCCAGATACTCGCCTTTCGCCCCTTCTCTTGTCAGTTTAAACAGTTCCGCCACGAGAAGGCGCACTGTTAGAGGCTATTTGAGACGCACGCCTTGGAGACATTTAACTGAAATGGAGATCTTATCCTCCGCCCTACCTCCGGCTATTACAGTCCTTAGAACAAAAATTACCACCAAAATGTAGCATTACCATCGATGACACAAATCTGAAACAAGTTGATATATTCAAGTACATAGGAAGGATTTTAACAATTGATGGGAAATGTCACAATGAAATAAAAATCAAATATGGTCAGGCCAAGTCAGCATTCCAGAAAATGAGACGCATCCTGTGCAACAGATTAATATCAATGGAAACAAGATTACGAGTACTTAAATGTTGCAACAAGCCAATTCTGTTTTATGGGTGTGAAGCATGGTCCATGAATAAGAGAGTACAGCAAGAAATGGAGGCCATGGAGATGTGGTTTATAAGAAGGATGTTGGAGGTACCATGGACAGCCAAGAAAACCAATGAGGAAGTATTAAGAGAGCCTCGAGTTAAAAAGCAAATTATAGCAAAGATCAGAGGCAGACAAGCGAGATATATAGGACATTTCCTGAGAAGAGGAAAATTGGAACACACTGTGGCAACTGGAAAGATTGAGGGAAGAAGAGACAGAGGAAGACAGAGAGAGAAGTTACTGGATGGGCTGTCAGTGTGGCTAGAAAGAAATTCAATCGTGGATCTCATATTCAACGCAAAAGACAGGGAACTATGGAGAGAAATGATCGCCTAGGCCACGTGGCACGGCACTTAGAACTTAGAATAGTCACTTAGGATGAAAAGTGGATTCTCCAGCCGTACCCCAACACGGGAACCTAAATGCTCCAGCCAGGCCAGGTGGCAGAGGCGGTTGTCCGACGAGGCCAGTTCGAGAAGAAGAAGGTTATGCTTTGCGTCCAATGGAACTTCGAGGGCCCCCTGCTCTGGGAGTTGGTTCCTTTTGGTCGCTCCGTAGACAGGAATCTGTATGCTGAGCAAATGAAGCGAGTGCATGATGTTCTGTGCACCCCCTACCCAGCACTCATCAGAAGGAAGAGGGTACTTCTCCAGCAAGACAATGCACAGCGCAGACTTCCAACGTGATCTGCGAACATTGGAGGGAATCGAGGTCCTGTCCCATTATCGTAAACTCTCGATCTTGCACCCTTTGACTACCATCTATTCCGCTCGATGGAGCTTTTCCTTCAAGGGAGGGAATTCATTTCATTGGAAGAAATTTAAACCGGTATGAGAGATTTCTTGACCTCAAAGTCTTCCGAGTGGTACTACAAAGGTCTCTTCGCATTGGCTGAGTGATGACAGAAAACCACTGGAAGTTATGGACTGTATTTTGAAGAGCGAATTACATCGTTAGTAATATTACGTACCACCGTACGCTATTGCTTGGTTTTGTGTAGCAAAAACGTGACGAACTTTTCTATTCAACCCAGTACTGCTCTTAATAGATATTTAATCAAAACATTAAGGAAAATATGCAAACGGAACCTACCTTACAAAATTATAGCCTTAGCAAATATTTTTATATTACGACATTTATTAGGTTATTTACTGCTAGTAGAGGATTTTTTTCAGTTTCCATTCTGGCTGTGAGTGGCTGAAAATATGGCTCTGTTATCAAGCGTGACAGTATATGTGAGATAACCGTTGCGTTTTTAGAAAGGGAAATTGTTGTGAGTCTCCTTTTGTGAACTTTCCCGTGCTCGTCTGAGATCCTTCAGGAACGTTACGTGGGCTGTGCACCCGTGACAGGGGAAAAAAAAAGGTTGAGCGAGTTTAGTTTACGTCTGGATGTGAAACGGAGAGAAGGGCTTTTTGTATCGTCCTGTCGTGAAAATTGACGTCGCTGTCGTGAAGATGGATGTTATATTGTTACTGGAGTTTTGGATGGATAAAAGGACATGCCATGTGGCAGGGGCAACCTGCCGGCTGTCAAGATATCGTCATTCTCATTCACATCTTCACGAAGTTCGTCAATAAACTCATTGTCTATGTGATACACATGACTTGTTTGAGATCTGTACCATTAGTTGTTATCGTGAGGTTGTGTACGAGCCTGGTAGTGAAGTATAGCTGGGCTCAGAGAATAGCTAACCCAGCATCATTCAGAAAATCACGGCCTGAAGTAAAAGAAAATCCCAACCTTACCTTACTGCACAAAGATGAGAGAAAAAAAAAGGATCCTGTAGCACGAAAAAGAAGAAATACTATTTCAACTGATGTTGTCTGGGACGCCCACCTTACAACATACAATTTCTGTCGGTGAATAGGTCGCACTGTGTCACTGGTACGGAATAAAGCTGTCCAAACTCTGAGGGAAGACGCACCTCTGCCGCTATGTTTTCTCAAAATTCTTTTTTTTTTCGATTTTGTCTACAAGAACTGTAGCCATAGAGGACGGCATGGGCGGCGTTCTCGTTCATCGTCGTTTGAGAAACTGTTGATGTGCCTGCGTCGTCCACGGAGGTCAGCTATATATGTTCTAGTTGCTGTTCAACGAGAGGGGCCAATCCCTGGCTCTCTCTCCCTGTTTTCTGTGAGGGCTCCCATCATGGACAGTTGTGTTGTGAGTATGACGTGTTCCAGAAACTTTCTATGCTTCCTTCTTTTTCAGACAGGCTAACTGTATGGGAACTGTGTTTTGTTCCGAGTCTGGATCCCCTGTGTAGGACTTACCTTGTGTGGTAAATAGTTCTTGGAAGTACTTGCAGGGCCGAATGGATGTCTTCGTCCTAGTGTAGACTTAGTAGGGTGCTAACTCTACAATTGGGGACATTTTAGGGGAGAGACAGGACCTGAAACTGCAACCCCAAATCCATGGCTTGTGTCCTGTGGTCAGGCATAAATCCATCTAATCTACAACCCAGGTTCTTCCCACCAAGGATACTGTATGCCAGTCATGCAGCGTATTTACATTCATTCATACCAATGACATGACATGTATTACATATTACAAAGTCAAGTATTCAAATTCAATCACTATTTTATAATACACACTACACATATATCGCGACACACATAGCATGCACAAGACATCACATATATCATCCTGAATGAAACACGTATGATATCAATATATAGTGCATAATACTATAATATGTGACTGAATCATGTGGGCCGGCTGGCCTGGGCTTTCCTGGCCCTCATAAGCAAAACATAGATTCATCTTAAAATGGTGCCAACGCATTGATTAACATATTCTAGACACTGCTGATATGAATCCACCTCCCCATACACTACACATTATCCCCAAATTCGTGTCATTGCACTGAGTATCGAAATACATATCTCCCCCTTTGTGCTAATGCACTAAAATATCATGACATATCTTCCAAATTGTGCCAACGCACTGAAATATCAACATATAACTCCTCCTGTGTGTCAATGCACTAATATATGAAATATAACTTCTCCTTTGTGCCAATGCACTAATATCATCATGAATCAGCGAAATCTCCACACACGACGATAATGATATGAAATACACAGCACATAATTAATCTCCACAACACATTTGATCAAACAGTATCAGATTGGCTGGTGCTAACACCGACGAAACGATTTCAGCTCATGCCATGCCTGCTGGCTATGCTTGTCTCTTTCCAGGCACGCTTTCTTCTTTTATACATGGACCTTCATCCATCCGGATCACGTGAATGGCATCGCTCCGCCAACAATCCGTACACTATTCTAAGCTTCAAGAGGCCGTTCACACTGGTGTAAAATGATCTTATGGACTTGCCTTTGAATAACAGGTGTATCAAGCAGCACAGTTTGCTTATTCTTAGGAGATAGTATTGTAGAATAATTGTTATGTTTGGTACCATGTTATCTTTATGTAATTTGATGGGGTACTGGTTTATATGTTTGTTTTTTTTTTGTGTTTTTTGTTGGATACATTTGATAGTTTTTTTTCTTTACTCAAAAGAGTGTTTGTAGGTTTGTAACACACAATAATTAGTGTATAAGTATACAACTATACATGAAGCACTGCAGTAAAGCTGTGATACTAGAATGTATAAAGTAGGAAAAATGTAGGAACAGCTTTATTACTTAATAACTACAAAGTTGTGACGTTTCGGTGTGAGCCTTAATCATACAAAAACATACAGGACGAAGAAATAGAGAGAGGAGATATAGTACAAATTTACATGAATACTATTAAAAAGAAAAAAAATGTTTAAAGTGAATAGAGTATTTAGCTGTACATTGTAAGGTGTGGCTTGTCCGGCGGTGTGTGTCAGGAATGGATTTAGTAGAACGTGGAGGCCGTTTAAATGGAGACCTGTGATATGTGGTCAGTGGGTTGTAACTGGGGGTGGTGGATGGGGAACCAGGGAGGGGGGAGAGAGTGATACGATGTTGACTTAGCCAGTAGAAGTTGAAACAGATGATTAGGGAAGAGGGGTTGCAAAGTGATGCTGCGAGGAGGTTTGACAAGTAAGAAGGGGTGGAGCTTAGTGGAGAGGTACTATAACGATTGAAGAGAATGTTAAGTGTGGCTGAACAGCGAGTTTAACCCATGTGGCTCCAGCGTCCAATAAGTTTGAATGTAGCGGTTCTTAAGTGCCAGGCGGCTTGTGTCATCTGCGTGACATTGTTTGATGGCTGTTACCAGAAAGTCAGATTTTCCTCTGTGGTTTGGGCCATTGAAATGATTTGGGACTGGTTTCAAAGCATGCTGGGCGATGTCGTACAGATGTTCTTGCATGCGGTCCCCTAAACTGAGGCCAGTCTCACAAATATATGTTATCCTGTATCTTTTGCAAACAATGACATATATCACATTACGGTACTCGCATGTGAATCCCTCATGAAGAGTGAGGATAGTTTTGGGAAGGGTAATTGTTTTTGTTTCCCAGACTATCGGGCAGGTAACGCAGCGGGGCAGTTACATTTTCTGGTGCCGACATATGTAAGGCTCCGCTTCAAGTGGCTGTGGACGAGGATATCCTTAAGGTTTAGCTCACGTTTGTATGCCAACAGGGGTGGATCAGAGAAAATTTCGCGAGTGTCGGGGTCGAGTTGGATTAGCGGCAGATGACGATAAAGAATTTTCTTAATCATCTGACCATGCGGGTGAAAAGGCAGTACTAACTTAACTCTGTCAGATGGAGTAACAGGCTTTTCCAGAATACTTCTTTGCGGCTCACTAGTTGGATACGGTTGAAGGCTTCACAAAGGACCTTTTCTGGGTAGTGGCGATTACGAAAAATTTTTAATAACTTGTTGGACTGATCTATAAAGTCCAAATTATCCTGACATATGCGGCGAAGACGGAAGAGTTGGGAGTATGGGATGGAGTTCTTACAGGCTTCAGGATGGGAGGAGGTGTAAAACAAATATGTGTGGCTGTTGGTGGGCTTGTAAAATATAGAGGTGACAAGCCTGTTTGTCCTAATAGAAATTTTAATGTCTAAAACGTTAACAGATTTGTCAGAAATTTCATAAGTGAATTTTATGTTGTTATTGAGTGAGTTGGCGAATTTAATAAATTTCTTTAGCTTTTCCTGTGGCATACTTGTGATTCCAATGCCATAATCGATGTACCTTTTATAGAATTCTGGAAGTCTGACAGTGTAGGTTTCCAATAATTTGACTTCCAGAAAGCCCATAAACAGACGTGCATAACTAGGAGACATTTTTGTTTCCATGGCAACACCACTGATTTGCTCGAAGTATTCGCTGTTGAATTCGAAAGAATTTAGGTTTAGTACTAGCCGTGTAAGTCTGATTATGGTGTCAGTGCTAGTAGTGGGGTGAGGGTCTTTGTCGAGAAAGTAGCGGAGTGCTAAGAGTTCATCCTCATGGGGGATATAAGTATATAGAGAGCAGACATCAAGGAGAAAGATGTGATAGGTGTGGTGTTGAGAGAGTGTGATCGTATCAAAAGTTGTTAAGGCATGGTTGGTATCTTTCAAAAAGGAGGGTAGTTTGTATCCTAGCGGCTGGAAAATGCTGTCCAAAAAGACAGAAACGTGGTCAGTGAAGCATGAACACGCTGATACAATGGGACGTCCAGGGTTACCTGGTTTGTGGATTTTAGGAAGAAAATAGAAGGCAGGTGTGCCTAAACAGCTGTGAAGAGAAACAGCTTGGGGTGGGAGCCCATTTTCTGTAATCAGGTCTTTAATGGTTGCTTCCAGTATGTCCGGCGTCGGAGCGACATTGTGATAAAACCAGCAGATAAAGCTTCGTATCTCGTAGTTTGGAAAAAAAAGATTTTTATATCGCGGAAGGAATGTCCCAACTCAGCAATATATTTTTGAGACAACGAAAACAACAGGCCGTGACCCGGTGGTACTGCAAACCGGGCCCACCCGTAACGAGATGCGGACCTTACCCCCGGCAGTCAATGTGCAGGGCGGCCTCAAACACCTCGTTGGTTCCAAAATAACAAAGTGTACATTCTACAGAGCGCAGAACTACACTTTGATCTTAGCCAAAAGGCCGAGAAGCGATTCAGCAATATAAAATTCTATGTCCCACGTTAAAACGATGCTACCCGTCCACGGATGCATCCATTTGTTGTCTAGTCCACTGTGTCGTGTCAGGTGTTCACTGTGGGGAGGTAGTACTATTTATGTTTAATGTGTGACTTTGACAGCCTTTTAGAGTAAAAGGGCTGCATTGAAAAATTTTGTTGTTGTAATGGTTGTTGTTGCTATTTATAGTTGTTTGTCATAGCAACGACACTAAAAACAAAAAAGTATGATAGTAATGCCCCTTTTGCTTTGTAATTTAGAGACATGTTATTTTTGTTGATGCTTGTTCTTTGTGTTTACCAAGCATGTTTATGTCACTTTGCTTGTTTGTGCTTATGATGAATTGTTACGATGTTTTTTCTTGTCTCGTGATGTATGGTAATTTGTAGGACATTTATTTAATACCTGTCTTAAGACTTCTTTTGAGATATTGTTACTCCGATGTTGTATATTACTTTGTGTATAACGAGATATACAATATCAGTAAGCGGAAATGTACTGGTCATTAATTTGACGATGTGTATAACAAAGGGTTTTTTCTCCCCTGGTACAAAGTCTTTAGAGATTATCAGAGATTATCTTGCTTTTGGGTCCTTTTGTGAGACTTTGTACATAAGGTTAATTTCGTGCTGTATTATAAGCCATTACTATTTCGCTTACCATATGAGATCAGCAAGTCTAAAGACAGGGAACTGTGGAGAGAAATGATCGCCTACGCCACGCCATTTGACTGATTGATCTATGCATTGCATTTTGTTTACTATATAATGATGTAGTGTTATTGATGTTATATGATGTATTGTATTGATGTATTTTCATGGATATTTTGACGTGTGGAGTTTGTGAGATTTTATGTTGTCCTTGTATTTTGGTTTTGTCACAGTATCTATTTTTCTTAGGTATATATGACATGTGCACATTTTTCAAGTATATACTTCCATGTGTTTTCTGATATCCATGCTTTTCTATTTGTTTTTTTTTTCAGTCCAGCGCTTGCTTTTGCTGCTGTGATTATGGCTGTGCTGTAAGAATTCCATAATTCATCTATACCTATCTCCTCAACTTCATTGGGTGTTTTGGAATGATTGGCAAGTTCCTGATTGAAATTACTGTTAGTATTCTCTTCTTGTAGGAGATGGACATATGTTGGTCACTTGATGAGAAGAAATGATCAGAGAATCCCAAAACAAGCTATCAAGTGGAACACAATAGGCCAAAGAAAAAGAGGCAGGCCGCGTGAAACTCTGAAGAGGACATTGTTAAGAGAGGCCAAATTAACAGGCATAAAATCCTTTGATGAGGTTGAAAGACTCGCCGAAGACAGGAAAAATTGGCGAACTACTTTGCGAGCCCTATGTGACGTTTAACGGCACGGGAAGGATATAAGATATAAGATGCACATTTTGAGATCGTTGTTGGATGTATGAGGTAACTAGAATGGTTAGAGATTTTTCTTACGATAGAATAATGTATGGAAGTAGGTTATTAAGTCTGCTGTGAGGGGGTGGGGAGAGATCTGTGACAGTATACGTGAGTTAACCGTTGCGTTTTCAGAAAGGAAAATTGTTGTGAGTCTCCTTTTGTGAACTTTCCCGTGCTCGTCTGAGATCCTTCAGGAACATTACGTGGGCTGTGCACCCGTGACAGGGAAAAAAAAAAGGTTGAGCGAGTTTAGTTTACATTTGGATGTGAAACGGAAAGGAAGACTTTTTGTATCGTGAAAATTGACGTCGCTGTTGTGAATTTGGATGTTATATTGTTACTGGAGTTTTGGATGGATAAAAGGACATGCCATGTGGCAGGGGCAACCTGCCGGCTGTCAGGATATCGTCATTCTCACTGACATCTTCACGAAATTCGTCAATAAACTCATTGTCTATGTGATACACATGACTTGTTTGAGATCTGTACCATTAGTTGCTATCGTGAGGTTGTGTACGAGCCTGGTAGTGAAGTATAGCTGGACTCAGCGGATAGCTAACCTGGCATCATTCAGAAAATCACGGCCTGGAATTTTTAAAAATCCCAACCTTACCTTACTGTACTTTCTTACTGAAAGATAAAAAGGATCCAGTTGCATGAAACAGAAGAAATATTATTTCACAAGGATATACACATTACCATCCAAGGAAACTAGCCGTGTTCATCTTAAAAATAGGACTTGAAAGCAGCAATTATGCCCGAGTCCACAGAATATATGTTGTATTATCAGGACGGAGCACAACATTATGCCCGAGTCCACAGAATATATGTTGTATTATCAGGACGGAGCACAACATTATGCCCGAGTCCACAGAATATATATTGTATTATCAGGATGAAACACAAAATTAATTTCTGCTCAAGTCTCCATTGGAAGCCTTGAGCAAGTGCATTGTTCCTGGGAGTGACAAGAAAGGAACATCGAACAAAATGGTTCTGGTCATGTTGTCTTGGAGTTGACTGATGTCAGTGCTGAAAATCTCTTGGACAGCAAATGCTGAAAAGGAAAGAGATATGAAGTCTAAGGTCACCTGGAATATGTTGGGACTGTAGATGATTTAAAAAGATTGTACAACGCTTGAACTTCACAAACTTCATTACAGAGTGATTCACAGCAGTGCAAGTATGTTTTGCTGAATATTGCGATGACTTGGTCGCTGCTTTTATTTTAAAAAGTAGCTCGGCCAAAATGCTTCCGTTAGGCGAACATCACATGCCAAAGAACTGCATGAGACACGAGAGCTGCGGTTTGGCCACCCTTGTTTTACACAAAAATTGTGCATCACTTTTTTGTTGGTGCGTCTGGCCTTGCCTGATTAAAGCACCCTAGTCCCAACAGTGATAGAGTCTACTGATAAGAAATTTTGGGTCGGCAGGACAACTCCGGATTTTCAAACTAGTCGGGACAAGAGATTGTGGCTAGAATAAAGAAGAGGAATGAAGAAGACTTGAAGGTTTTATTATATGCTTTCATACAGATTTTTATCATGTGCTTTCATACAGATTTTTATCACATGCTTTCACTGAGTTTATCACATGGTTTATATGTTTATCACATTATTTTATAATTTGTCATATAATTTCATAGACGTTTTATCTCATGATCTCATTCAGAATGTTATCACCTTATTCCACAAAGAGTTTATTTCAAGAAGAGTTTGATTTCATCAGATCCACTATGGCAGGGGACTTCTTATGTATATCTTATATCCTTCCTGTGCCGTTAAATGTCACATAGGGCTCGCAAAGTAGTTCGCCAATTTTTCCTGACTTCGGCGATTATTTGTAACCTCATCAAAGGATTTTATGCCTGTTAATTTGGCCTTTCTTAACAATGTCCTCTTCAGAGTTTCATGCGGCCTTGTTTCACACCTGTTTCAATCTGGAACCATTCACTCATCCCTTCTTCTGTCTTGACTGCACAGAGATATCCATTGTAGAAGTGATGTTGATAATTTTAGATGTTATTCCATATAGACTTAAAATTCTCCACAGTGAATCTCTGTGTATGCTATCAAATGCCTTTTTAAAGTCTATGAAGTTCAGTATTAACGGTTTCTGCTTTTCAATATGTTCTTCAAGTATTATTCTTAGAGTAAAGATCTGATTGAGACAGCTTCTCCCTTTTAAAAATCATGCTTCTTGTTCTCTCATTGCAGTATCCACTATATCTTTAAGTCTATTCAAAATGACCTTGCAAAATACTTCTGACACAACTGATATTAAGGTTACTCCTCTCCAGTTGTTACAGTCACTAAGGTTGCCTTTTTTGATATTTTAACAATGATTCCTTTTTTCCATTTAGAAGGGACCTTTTCTTCTTTCCAAATCTTGTTAAACATTCTCTGTATTTGTCTCATGCTGTCACTACTGATTGCTTTTAGCATTTCGGGTGTTATTTCATCTTCACCTTCATAATCCTTCATTAACAAAGAAAATCTACATTTTATTTTTCTAGTACAGATTTATTTCCTGAAAAAAAAAAGAGCAAAATAAGCAGATGTGAAAGAATACAATGACAGTCATGTTGCATAAAGAATACAATGACAGTCATGTTGCATAAAGAATACAATGACAGTCATGTTGCATAAAGAATACAATGACAGTCATGTTGCATAAAGAATACAATGACAGTCATGTTGCATAAAGAATACAATGACAGTCATGTTGCATAAAGAATACAATGACAGTCATGTTGCATAAAGAATACAATGACAGTCATGTTGCATAAAGAATACAATGACAGTCATGTTGCATAAAGAATACAATGACAGTCATGTTGCATAAAGAATACAATGACAGTCATGTTGCATAAAGAATACAATGACAGTCATGTTGCATAAAGAATACAATGACAGTCATGTTGCATAAAGAATACAATGACAGTCATGTTGCATAAAGAATACAATGACAGTCATGTTGCATAAAGAATACAATGACAGTCATGTTGCATACTCAGAATCCAATAATTCTGATAATGTATCAATAAAATTTCTGCCTGCAATTCACAAATTAGTATCAGCGATATTAAATGAAAACTTTCGGGAGTTCCTTCATCTTCTCCAGGAGAGAAAAGTCTCTTTGATGTCAAGGAAGGAAAACAATGTTTCATTACATCCAGTCTTACCCATGACGGCTTCAAAAATTTATGCAAGTTAAACTGAGGACAAAATTTATTGGGTACAAGTGTAGCAGAGTTGTAATGTACTTGTCATGTGAGTCTTTTTTTTTTTTTCTATGCACTGAAATCAGGTGCAAAAATGAGTACCTGATAGTTGTGTTAGTGGGAACTGTGGCTGACACTAAGATCACCAGGTACACATGAAATCAGCTCACTGAAAGGTGAGAGAGAGCCTGCCAAAATCAATCTGTTGTATACAGTACTTTCAAAGCTTACAGCCAATGGGAAAACAATTTTAAATATTTACAAATATTGTTTATGTAATATATATCATTATAATAAAGGAAAATAAAGATTAATAAAGATAATTCACCAAAGACATGATAATATAGATTATATTTTCTCTGTAGCTACACCTGACTGGGAAACTTAAGAACTGACTGCACACAAATAGCTATATCTGATTGGGAAACTTAAGAACTGACTGCACACAAATAGCTATATCTGATTGGGAAACTTAAGAACTGACTGCACACAAATAGCTATATCTGATTGGGAAACTTAAGAACTGACTGCACACAAATAGCTATAACTGATTGGGAAACTTAAGAACTGACTGCACACAAATAGCTATATCTGACTGGGAAACTTAAGAACTGACTGCACACAAATAGCTACACCTGACTGGGAAACTTAAGAACTGACTGCACACAAATAGCTATATCTGATTGGGAAACTTAAGAACTGACTGCACACAAATAGCTATATCTGATTGGGAAACTTAAGAACTGACTGTGCATATATATATATATATATATATAAGAAAAACAAGTGGTCATTTTAACAGACAATTACCTGTAAATTACTGGTTACAAAAAAATGAAACTTCTGAAGCTCACTGGTATCAAATACCTAGTAAAAAAGCAACCACTGAAATCGGTTGGAAATTAGTCAGACGCGGTAGACCAATGATGCTCAGTTTGCATGGAAGAGACTCAGCCAGTTTTGACTCTGGTACAGTGTGTGAACATTTCGTAAAAACTAAATCTCGCAGCAAATAAGGCTGGAAAAATTTCACTGAAATGTTTAATTCCCAACGATGTCTGTTATGTATGTTTAATTTTACATTAAAAAAAAAAATAAGGCACAGAATGTTGTACTGACAAAACCAGTATTTCAGAAAGTGCCTTTATGCAAGGACGTGTGTTTAACTTTATATTAAAAAAAATAATAAGGCACCGAATGTTGTACTGACAAAACCAGTATTTCAGAAAGTGCCTTTATGCAAGGACGTGTGTTTAATTTTACATTAAAGAAAATAATAAGGCACCGAATGTTGCATTGACAAAACCAGTATTTCTGAAGGTACCTTCATGCAAGAATCTGTTTAATTTTACATTAAAAAAATAATAAGGCACCGAATGTTGCATTGACAAAACCAGTATTTTGGAAGGTACCTTCATGGAAGAACGTGTGTTTAATTTTACATAAAAAAAAAAATAAGGCACAGAATGTTGTATTGACAAAACCAGTATTTCGGAATGTACCTCATGCAAGGTGAGACAGGTACAAATGTACCATTTTCAAAAAATCCCAGCTCAGCCATCACTGGAAAACTTAAGAACTGGTTGTATAATTTATATGAAGAATTCAAGAAGGGACTGTATAATTTATATCAAGAATTTAAAAAGTAACTGTATAATTTACATGAAGAATTCAAGAAGTGACTGTATAAATTATATGAAGAATTCAAGAAGGGATTGTATAATTTGTATCAAGAATTCAAGAAGGGATTGTATAATTTATATAAAGAATTCAAGAAGGGACTGTATAATTTATATCAAGAATTCAAGAAGGGATTGTATAATTTATATGAAGAATTCAAGAAGTGACTGTATAATTTATATCAAGAATTCAAGAAGGGATTGTATAATTTATATGAAGAATTCAAGAAGTGACTGTATAATTTATATAAAGAGCTCAAGAAATTCATATAGAATTCCATATTATTTCATTCTGAATGTGTTCACTGGATGGACATTTTCTTTTGTCTTGAACTTGAATAATTAAAAAACTGATCAAGTTTTTTACAAAAAACAAACAGAAAAAAAATTCTTCCACTTGTACACTGACAGACAGAAAGTGCAGATAAATAAGAAAAGTTGGCTCTAAAATCTTGCCCAAAAGAAAAGAATTATTTCCACATCATGGCCCAATAGTTTGTAACATGGACATTTCAGCCCATCACAAAATGGCACATCCAAAAACACGATTTTCTGTCATAAGTTTCCATATGAATTATCTTTCCATACAACATAACTCTCCACAAGCACTCTCTTGCCATGCAACATGACTCTCCAAAAGCACTCTCTTGCCATGCACAACATGGCTCTCCACAAGCACTCTCTTGCCATACAACTAACTCTCCACACACATTTATCTATACGGGTGTTTCTCTGCACATCAAACTTCTCACATTCTAAGAAATGATGTCACAATGAGTTACTCTGGATCATATCCACCCATTGTAGGTTAGTACACCACTGTTCTGGCAACTTTGTGATCTCCACTCTGCATTCCATTCATCATCATCATCATCTTGCCTTTTTTTTTTCTTTTCTTTAACAAGGTGTTGAAAAACTTACAATATGGCTCTTTACAATAACAAATCATACAAATACATAAGCATACACATAAACCGTTCATTATGTTTCCTCTGCTGGAACTAACAAAACAAAAATTACAAGACAGGAGAAACCCTAATAAAAAAAACCATTTCATGTCAAAGTCCTAGAACCATTTTTAACTTTAAAATCTGAATAACTGAAAATATTATAGGGGTGTGATAAGGTTACAAAGGTATGATACAGTTATACGGGTGTGATAAGGTTATAGGGATGTGATAAGATTATAGGGTGTGATAACGGCTATAGAGGTGTGATAAGCTTACAAGTTTATGCCAGCCCATTATGACTTAAATCATCATTTATATGAAGCTTATAAGATTATCTCTACAAACAGAGATCTGTGATATGTTCTTACAGATATAATGACCTGCTTTCTACCCAGTTTTTATTTCTGCTTAGTTTTGCTATGAATATTTCTGGTTATGGTGGTTTCAAATACTTTCCTTGGAAAAAAGCTGTGGTTAAACTGCACCATTTACAAAAAAAAAAAAATTGTTGCTTCCATTGCCATTATTTCCTACACTTTTACTGGTCAGTTTTAAACATTGTAAACTATTGGTCAGTTTTAAACATTGTAAACTATTGGTCAGTTTTAAACATTGTAAACTATTGGTCAGTTTTAAACATTGTAAACTATTGGTCAGTTTTAAACATTGTAAACTATTGGTCAGTTTTAAACATTGTAAACTATTGGTCAGTTTTAAACATTGTAAACTATTGGTCAGTTTTAAACATTGTAAACTATTGCTTACTCTAAAAATAAAGCATGATTTACAGAATTTCCTCACACTGGTCATGAAATGTAACTAAAGGTGTAATAAATATGTTATCCTGTGTGAGCTTTCATCTTCTTATACCAAAATGCTTGGCCCTGTCTATACATTTATATCACAAAAGCTGTTTTGTCAGGAAAGCTCTGATGGCCTCCAGCTCTGGTTGTGTGTTGGACAGAAACAGAAGGATCTCGCAGCCCCGTGAAGCAGTATTGTTATTTTTCATTTTCCATGAGTGCCTTCTTTCATTGTTTTGTTTTTCATTTTCCATGAGTGCCTTCTTTCATTGTTTTATTTTTCATTTTCCATGAGTGCCTTCTTTCATTGTTTTCTTTCAGACTGCCCCTACTTACAGTAATAATTACTGGACTGTAAAATTCTAGTTTGAGAACGTTCAGTAATTACTAGATTGTAACTTTACAATCAGAGAACCTTCATCAACTAATGGCATGTGTGCCTAATTAACTGTATTTGTTTCTATTTCTACCTGTTGCACTTGTTTTGACACTTGTAATTCTTAACAAACATCTGCAGTCTTTCTGGTGTAAGGTCTATCTACTTCACACTGACCAGGATTAGAAAATATCAGTGCACAAGCAACTGCTAACCAACAAAAGAACTTATCGGTGCACAAGCAACTGCTAACCAACCAAAAAAAAAAATTGTGAATTTCATTTTGTCATCACCTTGACTTCACACACATATTCACCACAAAAAAAATTATTTGGGTTTACTAATGAGCATGTCTCAGTGTTCCAAAAATGTGGCCACTTTAACTATCCACATGAAGCAGTACAAATTTTAGTGTGGCCACCACTTTAACTATCCACATGAAGCAGTACAAATTTTAGTGTGGCCACCACTTTAACTATCCACATGAAGCAGTACAAATTTTAGTGTGGTCACCACTTTAACTATCCACATGAAGCAGTACAAATTTTAGTGTGGCCACCACTTTAACTATCCACATGAAGCAGTACAAATTTTAGTGTGGTCACCACTTTAACTATCCACATGAAGCAGTACAAATTTTAGTGTGGCCACCACTTTAACTATCCACATGAAGCAGTACAAATTTTAGTGTGGTCACCACTTTAACTATCCACATGAAGCAGTACAAATTTTTTTGCGACCACCTTAACTATCCACATGAAGCAGTACAAATTTTAGTGTGGTCACTACTTTAACTATCCACATGAAGCAGTACAAATTTTAGTGTGGCCACCACTTTAACTATCCACATGAAGCAGTACAAATTTTAGTGTGGCCACCACTTTAACTATCCACATGAAGCAGTACAAATTTTAGTGTGGTCACCACTTTAACTATCCACATGAAGCAGTACAAATTTTAGTGTGGCCACCACTTTAACTATCCACATGATGCAGTCCAAATTTTAGTGTGGTCACCACTTTAACTATCCACATGATGCAGTACAAATTTTAGTGTGGTCACCACTTTAACTATCCACATGATGCAGTACAAATTTTAGTGTGGTCACCACTTTAACTATCCACATGAAGCAGTACAAATTTTAGTGTGGTCACCACTTTAACTATCCACATGAAGCAGTACAAATTTTAGTGTGGTCACCACTTTAACTATCCACATGAAGCAGTACAAATTTTAGTGTGGCCACCACTTTAACTATCCACATGAAGCAGTGTAAATTTTAGCACATTCAAGCAAAATAAATCACCTGAAGTAAAAACTCTGAACTATCAACTTTTCTATCAGAGATTTTTATCATAAACATGGCAAAATTTAATAATTTACAGTCTTTCCAGTACAATTTTTACCAAAATGTTTCTAGCAAGTCTGTCTGTAGGCTTGAGGCAGAGATCACAGATATTACCATCATCAGGTGCTTTAAAGATGAATAGAGGACTCTCATAATAAAGACAGCAAAAACATGCACAAACAAATTAGTGAACTCACAGGCAGGAAGACAAAATATACCACAGGATGCCTGAAATCAAAAGAAGGTAAAATGTTAATGGGAAAAGAAGACATTGTGAACAGGTGGACAGAATACACAGGTGAGCCATATGGAGAAGACCAGAATTAACACCAGATACTGAAAAATGTGATGGACAACCGAAGATGAAATCATAGATGCCATCAAACAAGAATGGAAAAGCAACTGGGCCTGATAATATAATAATAGAAGAAATAGAGGCACTAGAGGAGATGGGAATAACAATAATAACCAAGTTACTGAATGACATTTACAACAGTGGTTATATGACCAGTGACCTGCTTAAATCCACGTTTATAGCACTACCAAAGAAACCAGGTGCAAAGGAATGTGATGACCACCGGACTATCAGCCTCTCATGTCACATAACGAAGCTACTTCTGAGAATTATTATGAGAAGAACAAGGAAAAAGACAAAAATGAAAATAGCAGATGAATAGTTTGGATTTGTTGAATGAAGGGGAACACACAATGCCATTTATGCTTTACGAAGAGCTTTAGAAGTACAGAAAGATCCCTACTTATGCTTCAGTTAATACAACAAGGCATTCGACAAGATGAAACATGATGAGATTATTAAAATGCTTGAAAACATAAACATAGATGGCAAAGACCTGAGGACTATAAAACATCTATACTGGCAGCAGGAAGCAGAGATTTGAGTTGAAAATAAAACTAAAAAATATCAACCTATAAAATAGGGAGTGCGACAGTGGTATGTACTATCTCCAGACTTTTTTCTCTGCACAGTGAGAATGCTCTTAGAACGATCGTTACAGAACCAGCCATAAAAGTAGGAGGATACAATATTAACAATCTTCAGTATGCTGGCTGATGACACAGTACTGATAAAAATCAGTACCTGCAAAATCTCTTGGATAAAGTCACCAAAGAAAGTGAACAGAAAGGCCTTACTTTGAACATAAAAAAAGACAGAGACTAAGGTTATATCTAAGAAACAAAATCCACCAAAATGCAGTATAAAATTAAATGGAACTATTCTAAATCAGGTGCAGAAATTCAAATACCTTGGAGCAGTAATAACTTCAGATGGGAAATGCAGAACAGAAATTAAGAACAGAATAGGTCAAGCAAAGACTGCATTTCTGAGAATGAGAAACATATTATGCAACACATCCTTATCAATGAATGTTAGAAAACAAGTCCTAAAATGGTATATTGAACCTATCTTGTTATATGGAAGTGAATCATGGACAATAGGCACATCTGCATAAAAGTAATTGGAAGCAGCAGAAATGTGGTTTATTAGAAGAATGTTGCGAATTCCCTGGACAGCAAAAATAACTAATGGAGAATGTTTGAGAAGAATGGAGATACAAAAATTCTTGTCAAAAAAATAATAGTGAGACAATGTATTTTCATAGGACATGCAATGAGAAGAGGAGGCATTGAAAATATTATAACAACAGGAAAAATAGAAGGAAGAAGAGCCAGCAGAAGACCAGAAGAAATGATACTGGACAGTCCGATGGGATGGTGTGAGAGGAGATTACCAACTGAGCTAATGGCCTGCATGAAGGATCATTTACTCTGGAAAAGTTTAATAGAAATGATGATGATGAGGTGTCTCTGCCAGCAGGAACTGGTGGTGCATCTCTAATAACAAGATCAAATATTTGTACACACTATAATTTGTAATGTAAGGTAAATTTGTGAAAAACTAACTTAACACTGGTGCAATGAAAGTGATTTTGATTTAAACATTGGTGGGGAAATGGCAATCTAAAGACTGGTGGAAAAATGGCAATCTAAAGATTGGTGGAAAAAGGCAATCTAAAGACTGGTGGAAAAATGGGAATCTAAAGACTGGTGGAAAAATGGGAATCTAAAGACTGGTGGAAAAATGGCAATCTAAAGACTGGTGGAAAATGGGAATCTAAACACTGGGGGAAATATGGGAATCTAAAGACTGGTGGAAAAATGGGAATCTAAACAATGGTGGAAAAATGGGAATCTAAACACTGGTGGAAAAAAAAACGGCGATTTAAACACTGGTATTTCAGAGCATAATGAATGGAGTAAAGACAAGGATGTGTACTGTCCCCAGATCTGTTTTCTCTCTACAGTGAGAATATTATGAGAGCAATTACCAACATGTCCAGGATAAAAGTTGGAGGACATAACATCAATAGCCTTAGATATGCTGATGACACAGTCCTGATAGCAGACAATGAAAAAGATATACAAGAACTGCTAGATATAGTAGTAGCAGAAAGTGAATATAAAGGACTGTCACTGAACAGTAAGAAAACAGAACAATGGGCATGTCCAGAAAGAAAACTTACCAGAATGCAATGTACAAATCAAAGGAATAACATTAAAACAAGTGCACAAATTCATCAGATGGCAGATGTATCACGGAGGTAAAAAACAGAATATGCCAGGCCAAGGTAGTTTTTCAGAAAACAAAATCTATTTTGTGCAGTACTTCTTTGTCAATAGATACTAGAAAAAGAGTCTTGGAATGCTACACTGAGCCAGTACTACTATATGGAAGCGAATGATGGCCGCTAATAAAACAACAAGAGTATTAGAGGCAACTGAAATGTGGTCCCCACAAAGAATGTTAAGAATACCATGGACAGCCAAAATAACAGATGAAGAATGCCTAAGAGAAGTCAGTGAGAAACATTAATAAACACGCTACGGGACAGACAGTCAAGGTTTACTGGCCATATAATGAGAAGAGGAGGGATAGAAAATATTATAACAGGGAAATTGGAGGCAGGAAAGGAAAAGGTAGACCAAGATAAAAAAAAAATCTTAGATGACTTGAAAAAATGACATGGGAGATGCACAACAACAGAAATGACAAATAACATGAAAGATCAGAAACTATAAAGAGATATGGTCTCCAACACCTCCAGGCATGGCACATGATGATGATGTAGAAAGGTAGAAAGTGAAACCTGTGAGTAATCCTTGATAACTTTCATAAACTCAAATGCAGCAATGACAATAACTTTCATAAACTCAGATGCAGCAAATGTGGTTAAAACCCAAATGCTGCTGGCCTAGTTGTAAGACTGTCTGCATGAATGTAAGTCACTGGTACAGAATATAATTCAACATTTGACCCTACACTCTGAAAAGTCAAGAAATGTGTAACAAAACATCAGTGCATTATCTAAACCACAATCTTTATCCAAGCAACATATAAATACAACAAACAATACAAAAACAACACACAAATACAACAAACAATACAAAAACAACACAAATACAACAAACAATACAAAAACAACACACAAATACAACAAACAATACAAAAACAACACACAAATACAACAAACAATACAAAAACAACACAAATACAACAAACAATACAAAAACAACACACAAATACAACAAACAATACAAAAACAACACAAATACAATAAACAATACAAAAACAACACACAAATACAACAAACAATACAAAACAACACATCAGATAAGCAACAGACAGACATGACAGACAAGCAACACACAAATATGACAAACAAACTACAGACAAACAAATACAGCACTGCTAAAACATGGAATTATGACTGAAAGACAAAAAAACCCACATACGCTGGACCTGTAACAATAACAATGCTAACAACAATACTAACAACAACAATACTAACAACAACAATGCTAATAACAATAATACTAACAGCGACAGTGTATTAACAATAATATTAACAACAATGCTAACAACAATAATATTAACAACAACACTAACAACAACAGCAATGCTAACAACAACTCTAACAACATTGCTATCTATTATGTGGAACAACTTGATATTAAAACAATAATTGATGCTTGTTTGCCAGCTTAACTCTTCCCTTGCCAATGTCAATACCGCGATAACTTCTTGTTAGTCTAGTGGATGCCACTGTTGTTATAGCAATTTTGTTTCATTGCAACGTAAAACTATTGTAAAACTTTTTATTGCATATGATTTATCTGTGCATGTCTGGTGACCTTTCATAGTTCAATCAAAAAGCGTGGCTAACAACCGAGCGAAATCAATGAATTAACGGAGAAATTTCAGTATTTATTGTGATTTCAGAGGCATATTGTGATTTCAGAGGCATAAGGACATGTCCTATGACCTGACCACTGTTCCTGAATGTACCCCAAGTACATCTAGACCTATTAAATGGACTGGAGAAGTAGTTAGAAGGTTATTTCAGACATTATTTTAGTGAGAATGCCACCACATGATGAGATCGGATGAAAATTTAAGTAGATCTGGAAATCGCCGATAGTAAACACTGTACATCTAGGCATCGCCGATGGTAAGCACTACACAATTATCAGCTTAAATCATCACATTACTTTTTTTTTCCTAAAAAAAACTCTTCATTTATGAAATCTTCTTACATTTACAGCTATTTTCATTCATAATGTGTATAAAGTAGAAATACTTGTACATTCACTTTTACAACTATACCCCCCTACACATATCGAGACCCGTGCTTTTTGTGTGGCACAGACAGGAACATCCGCATTTTTTTCTGTTACATGGGAAGAGTTAAACATCTGCCAGTTCATATATTTCTTTCTTGGCCTTCCACCAGCTTCATATATTTCTTTCTTGGCCTTCCACCAGCTTCATATATTTCTTTCTTGGCCTTCCACCAGCTTCATATATTTGTTTATCGGCCTTCCACAGGCTCCTTGTGATAGTAAAAATGCTCAGTCTTACATTTCAAGTTATGATAAGTAAAACAATATAGTATATTTAGTATAAGTATATACAGCAAATTCTACTTTGATAATACAACCAAAACCATGTATGAAACTTGATGGAGAAGAATCAAAAGTTGATGTTCCCTCTGCCAATTGGAACTGCATTTGCAAACACCATACCATCTGTCTACTGGAACCGAACTTGCAAAAGCTGTATATCTCCAACTATGTTGAGATAATCAGCTTTCTGCAGTGGATGCATCCGGTGGCAGAATTCAGTGAAATGCTGATTGTTCACAGCAACCTGAAACATGATTTCAGACTGCTGTTTTAATACTGCTAGGAATTAAGATCTAGAATATACTGCAAGAGTATGACAAATTACCAGAATAAATGAGGAATAAGAAACTACATGGAATGTTGCAAATGATTGTTGAAAAGTTCAAAGTTCAAAATTCAGACTCCAGCTTCACTGCATTCTGGGCAACCCCATATATGCTTCACCACAGCATCCATCTAAGAGTATGTTTGCAAATAGTTTCTGTCACATATTGGTTTTTTATGATGCGTTTTCTGCCACACAGTTCAGATTTCCTGTCAATACCTTTAATTTGTCCTTGCTCCAGCAATCTCTTCAGATCTACATTGTTCTTCTATTCCCGCTTTCATTTCCCCCACAGTCTGTCCAATACAGCTTTAGCAATGTCTCCGTTGTCCATTGTCAGCATGTTATTTGTTTCAGTCAGTCCAGCAAGTCTATCTGCAACTTCACTGTCATATATTCCCACATACCCTGGACAGTAAAGCCACATTTAGGCTTGTCACAGTTGACTGGCTTAACAGATGAACCCATTCTTTCTGAAGCAATTTCTTCTCAATCTTATGAAGCATACTCTGTGAATCCGTCACAATGACACCATTAACCGCAGCATGAGCAACTAACCAGTCCATTGCCGCTGACACAGCCTCAATTTCCATTCGCTTGGTTAAAGTGGTAATTTCAAAGGCTCCTGAACCGTGCACCACTACTCTTCCATTTCGGTAAACAACAAAACCTCAACCACTTCTGCTGTTCTGAGTCACTGAGCCATCTGTATATATGAGGGGAAGTCACTAAGTAACTCGCAAATGCCTGTTACAAAAAAACTAAATGTGACAGTAATTTGAAAACTTTTAATTTTTGAACCTACATTATTCCCCTATTTCTAAAGATAATTGCCACCAGCATTGATACATTTGTCCCAATGTGTAATCAGAGATGCAATACCCACGGCGTAAAAATCAGGAGTCCAATTTCTGAACCATTTTTTTACTTCTGTTTCCACCTCTTCGTCACTCGAGAATCTTCTCCCGCCAAGACGGTTTTTCAATGGACCAAATAGATGAAAATCACTTGGAGCTAAGTCAGGTCTGCAGGATAGATGTTCAAGAACTTCCCAACCCAACTGGCTAAATTTCTCTTGGGTTAACTGAGCCGTATGTGGTCTGGCATTGTCATGAAGGAGAACCACACCTCTAGTCAACAGACCAGGACGTTTTCTTCGAATTGCATCCCGTAGCATCAACAGAACTTCACAGTATGATACAAAATTCACACTGTCACCATACTTCTGGAACTTGGTTAATAACACTTGATAATCCCAGAACACTGTCAGCATAACCTTCACCGCAGAAAGCGTAATCTTGAATTTTTGTGCGCATGGCAACGACGGTGTTCTATTGCATTGAGGCACGTTTTGATTTGGGTTGGTAGTGGCGCACCCAAGATTCATCTCCAGTAATAATCCTTTGGAGCATGTCTTCACCTTCATATGCGTAATGACAGAGATGATGCAATGGAGGTACCTCTCCACTAAGTCCACCCATTCTTACTTTTCCAACTTCCTCACAGCATCACTCTACAACCCCTCTTCCCCAATCATCTGTTTCAACTTCTCCTAGCTAGGTCAATATTGTATCACACACTCTCTCTCCCCTCCCTGGTTCCCTATCCACCACCCCCAGTTACAACCCACTGACCACATGTCACAGGTCTCTATTTACGCAGTCTCCACGTTCTACTAAATCCATTCCCGACACACACCGCCGGACAAGCCACACCTTACAATTTACAGCTAAGTACTCTTTTTAAAAAAAATTTTTTTTTTTTTTTAATAGTATTCATGTGAATCTATACTTTATCTCCTCTCTCTATTTCTTCATCCTGTATGTTTTTGTATGATTAAGGCTCACGCCGAAACGTCACAACTTTGTAATTGTTAAGTAATAAAGCTGCTCCTACTTTTTCCTATTTTATACATTCTAGTATCACAGCTTTACTGCAGTGCTTCGTGTATAGTTATATACTTATACACTAATTATGATGTTCAATATAGGGTCAGTCATTTACATAACCCTTGCAGAATTTTGCCTCCCTAACAGCTCTCCTGTAGGCCTCTCAGTTTAAGCAAGATGCCCTGCTGCTGATGCATCCATTTGCAGATTATCAATGATGTCTTGCAGCTGTCTTCGCCTTGGTCTTCCTCTCTTTCTTTTTCCCATTATGTATCCTTCCAAGACGGCCTTCTCTAGATTATCATGACATTTAATGTGTCCAAAATATTTAAGTTTTCTCTGTTTAATCCTCTTTACTAGCCAGGCTTCTTCAATATTAAGTTCTTGTAGTATGGATATATTTGTTCCTTTTTTTTGTGTCCACGATATTTTAAGAACTCTTCTGTAGCATTTACATTCAAAGGCATTTATGTGTTTCTCAGCTGTTTTGTTAAGTGTCCAGGTCTCACAGGCATATGTTGTAACAGAAAAGATGTATGCCCTTAAAAATCTTATTTTTGTGGTTCTTCAATATAGGGAGTCTGCCAAAATGTAGAAGAAGACAACGTGGAATGCAACAAATTTGGGAAAAAAATTCAGTCTTGACCTGAAATTTTCAGCTTTTAGAAACAAATTAAAGTTCTTTTATTAATAAAAGAAATATCTAATGTGCTGACAGGTCAAGGAAAATATGGCCACTAACACCATATCCCTATGTGCCTCTAAGGCATGACATGATTACCTTGACCTTTTTATTAATACAAGAATGATGGAAAATCCAGCTTGATTTCAATAGTTTGTAAGATTCTGATTAAATAAGTATCTTAATGTGTTAAATGATTTGACCTTGAAACAACTGGGCTCGGCCAAGATCATCATCTCGAAGCTCACACCAGGAGTGAAGGGGAAATAATTCTGATGTCTTTCCTCACTGCCCCATTTACCTCCCTGTCTATGAGTTCGAACTGTCACATTGTGGTCGGAACCAAATTTAAACCGTGCATCAAAAGTGAATGTATAATCTGCAGTGTCAAAGGCCCCACAAGACAAGTGTATTGTAAATCTGAGAAATGAGAAATAAATGCAATCTGTAATTAATTTAATACATCAAAAAATGAAAACATCTGATACACAAAAATCTTTAGTGCTGACAGTTCTCTTTGTCAGTCTACAGTTTCTGCTTTCTTTAAGTGTTAAAGAAATTCACCATCAGCTTACTGAACCAGTTGTCATTTAAAAGGGAGAATTTGTGGGCACTATTTCCAGCTGCAGAAATGGGAGATAACTTCAGGGCAAAAAATGCTGTTAAACTCACAACACCCGCAGAAAACACACTGAATAGATGGACCATAAATGAACTTATGAAAACACATTCAGTAGATGGATCATGAATGAGCTTATGAAAATACATTCAGTAGATGGATCATGAATGAACTTATGAAAACACATTCAGTAGATGGATCATGAATGAACTTATGAAAACACATTCAGTAGATGGATCATGAATGAACTTATGAAAACACATTCAGTAGATGGATCATGAATGAACTTATGAAAACACATTCAGTAGATGGATCATGAATGAACTTATGAAAACACATTCAGTAGATGGATCATGAATGAACTTATGAAAACACATTCAGTAGATGGATCATGAATGAACTTATGAAAACACATTCAGTAGATGGATCATGAATGAACTTATGAAAACACATTCAGTAGATGGATCATGAATGAGCTAACAACAAAGCATATATAACCCTACAACAAAGCATGTATCAACCAAACAAGCTAAGACTTCAGGTGCGCACGAAGATGGCGGTATGTTCTCAAACTGCTTCTGAAGAAAACTAAGCTCTAGTTGAGTCCATGTGCAGAGAAGCTGAATGACCGAAGTTTATAGTTGCATGACTGAAGTTTATAGTTGCATGACTGAAGTTTATAGTCAGTTTAGTGGGCATAACATCCCTTGATGAGGTTGAAGTTAACATATCCTGGATTCTGAACAGTGATATGGGGTACGAGGACTTGAGATCCTCTTCAATTTCTATATCTGATGATGATAACTGGTATCTTCTTATATCTTATATCCTTCCCGTGCCGTTAAACGTCACATAGGGCTCGTAAAGTAGTTCGCCAATTTTTCCTGTCTTCGGCGAGTCTTTCAACCTCATCAAAGGATTTTATGCCTGTTAACTTGGCCTCTCTTAACAATGTCCTCTTCAGAGTTTCACGCGGTCTGCCTCTTTTTCTTCGGCCTGTTGTGTTCCACTTGATAGCTTGTTTTGGGATTCTCTGATCATTTCTTCTCATCAAGTGACCAACATCCATTTCTTCTCATCAAGTGACCAACATATGTCCATCTCCTTTTCCTGATCACCCATGAGACTGGTTGTTGTTCAGTCATCTGTCTTATCTCTGCATTGTTCTTGAATTCATTCCACTTGATGCCAAGTACTTTCCTTAGGCATTTGTTTTCAAAAGAGTCTAATTTCTTGTCTATTTCATTAGTTGTTTTCCAGCTTTTGCATGCATAAATGAGGGAGGAGGGTGGATATTACTGGTATGCAACAATGAAATATCTTACATCCTTTCCATGCCACTAATCACACAGGGCTCACTTAGTGGCTTGCCAAGATTTCCTGCTTTCGGCAAGCTTTTCAACCTCATCAAGGGATATTATTCCTATTAAACTGGCCTCTTTTAACAATGTCCTCTTTAGAGTTTCACATGGTCGACCTCTTTTTCTTCTGCCTTTTGTGTTCCACTTGACAGCTTGTTTTGGGATTCACTGGTTGTTTCTTCTCAGCACATGATCGACATATGTCCATCTTCTTTTTCTGATCACACGTGAGACAGGTTGTTGTTCAGTCATCTGTCTTATCTCTGCATTGTTCCTAAATTCGTTCCACTTTATACCAAGTATTTTCCTTAAGCATTTATTTTCAAAAGATTCTAATTTCTTGTGTGTTTCTTTAGTTGTTTTCCAGCTTTCACATGCATAAATGAGGGTGGATATTACATTTGAATTGAATAATCTTAACTTGGTTTTATGCTTATAACTTTTGAATGCCATATGTTCTCAAGATTCTTGAAGGTCAATGCTGCTTTTGCAATTCAAATTCTAACTTCCTTTTTGGTATCACCATCCTAGTCTATGTAGCTGCCGAGATATGTAAATTAGTTTACTACTTCAACAGCTGTTCCTTCTACGTATATTTTTCCTTTTGAGGTTAATGGGAAGTTTAATTATTTTTGTTTTTTCCTTGTTAATTTCAAGTCCTACTTTCCTAGCCATTGAAGACAGGGTATTTACTTTTTCTTGAATTGATTTCACATTGTCACTAATAAGAGTTATGTAATCTGCAAAATCAAGATCTTCCAGTTGTGTCCCACTACCCAATCAATGCCCATTTTACCTGTGCAGCATTTTTTCATTATGAAGTTTATAGCAATTCCAAGGGAGATAATATACATCCTTGTTTCATGACTGTTTCAATCTGGAACCATTCATACAATCCTTCTTCTGTGTTGACTGCACAAACATATACAATGTAGAGGTCCCTAATGATGTTGATAATCTTAGATGATATTTCATATATTCTTAAAATTCTCCACAATGAATCTCTGTGTATGCTATCAAATGCCTTTTTAAATCCTATGAAGTTCAGGATTAATGGTTTTTGCTTTTCGATATGTTCTTCAAGAATTATTCTTAAAGTAAAGGTCTGGTCAAGACAGCTTCTCCCTTAATTCTCCATATTTGAAATCCTGCTTGCTCTTCTCTCATTGCAGCATCCACTATATCTTTAATTCTATTCAGAATAACTTTGCAAAATATTTTGGACACAACTGATAGTAATGTTACTCCTCTCCAGTTATTGCAATTACTAAAGTTGCCTTTTTTTTTTTTTGTATTTTAACAATGATTTCTTTTTTCCATTTAGCAGGGAGCTTTTCTTCTTTCCAAACTTTATTAAACATTCTTAGTTGACTAATGTTGTCACTGTCAATAGCTTTTAACATTTCGTTCAATGTAATTTCATCTGGTTGGCATTTAGTTGTGGGACTTGTAAGTCGGTTTCAAGGTGTATAAATTCTTTTGGGTGTTGTTGGTTAAGTATTTCTTGGAAATGTTCAGTGTTCAGCCCATCTTTGCTTTTGGTCTTTTCTTGATGTTAATAGGGTGCCAGTTTTGCTAAGGATTGGTCTTTCTTTGGATGCAATAGTACCTGGTAGCCTCTTTTGTTTGTTATAAAGAGTTTTGTTGTCTCCTATTTTTTCTGCCTTCTCTGCTTCTTTTGTCATACTGTCCATGTATTCTCTTTCAGGCCAGAGATATCTTAATAAAAACAGCTAAAGACATGGTTCCAGTTAAAAAAACACAAAAGAATGGATGGATTACAGCAGGCACACTAGAACTGATGAAACAACGTAGAGAAATGAAGAATCAATGGAAAGTGACAAGCAACAACAAAGAGAAATATAAATCTTTAACAAAAGAAGTACAAAGAAACATAAGAAAAGACCCAAAAAAAACATACAAGGTTGTTGTGAAAGAACAGAAGGACATCAGAAGTGTGGAAGAGATAGTGAAATGTTTAAAGAAATGAAGACATTGACGAGAAATGTCACACCTATGCTAAATGTAATTTGTGATGAGATGGGGAATACCTTGACAGAGACAGAGGAAATTCTAGAAAGATGGAAAGAATATTGCAGAGGAATGTATGAAATAACTGACTGTGAAAGCAGAAATCAACAGTGTGAATTATTATTGGAGGAGAAAGAACACAAACCGACAATAGAAGAAGTTTTATGGGCAATAAAGAATCTGAAAAATGGTAAATCACCAGGATATGATGAGATAACAGCTGAATTTATTAAAGCAGGAGGAAAGGAATGTGCAACAATCTATCATGCACTATGGTATTTGGCCAAAAGAATGAAAAAGAACTGTATTCATACCACTGCCAAAAAAGGGTAACCTGAAATTATGCACAAACTACAGAACTGTTGCCCTGATTAGCCATACCAGCAAAATTCTGTTAAAAATCATAATGGGTAGACTTTTTAAGAAAACAAAAGAAGTCAATATGGTCCAAGCTGGTTTCAGGTAAAGGAAGAGGATCAAGAGATCATATATTCAATATAAGATTAATAGAGAAATGCAGAGAGTTTAATGTGAATCTATATTTAGCCTTTATAGACTACTCAAAGGCATTTGATTGTGTACAACACCAGAAACTTTGGGAATTAATGGAAAAAATGGGATTTCCAACACATTTGATACAATTAACATCACTGCTTTATCTAGACCAGCAGTAAGAATAAAACAACAACTTGTTTAACATAAAACAGGGGCTTCATCAGGGGTGCATATTGTTGCCTTACTTATTAACTTGTATACTGAAAATATAATGAGGAATGTTAGAGAAGATGTAGACAAAGAATATTATGATGCCATAACAATTGGAGGTTATGAAATACCAGATATTAGATATGCTGATGACACTATATTACTGTCCACAACATAAAAAGCAATGGAAAAACTATGTCAGATAGTAAGAATAGTGAAGAGCAAAATCTCTATCTCAATGCGAAGAAAACTAAATTGATGACAACTGACAAAACAAACAAGGCAGCTGATATATGTATCAATGAGGAAAAACTGGAAGAAGTGGAGAGTTTTGAATATCTTGGATCACTACTAACTAATAATGGAGATACAATGAGGGAAATTAAAAGGAGGTCATCTATTGCTCTTCAGAAAGTAAAACAACTAAAGAATCTGTGGAGAGGAACGGACAGAACTACAAAATTAAGATTTTTAAGGGCATGCGTCTTTCCCATCGCAACATATGCCTGTGAGACCTGGACACTTAACAAAACAGCTGAGAAACACATAAATGCCTTTGAATGTAAATGCTACAAAAGAGTTCTTAAAATATCATGGACACAAAAAAAGACAAATATATCCATACTACAAGAACTTAATATTGAAGAAGGCTGGCTAGTAAAGAGGATTAAAAAGAGAAAACTTAAATATTTTGGACATATTAAATGTCATGATAATCTAGAGAAAATGGTCTTGGAAGGGTACATAATAGGAAAAAGAAAGAGAGGAAGACCAAGGCGAAGATGGCTGCATGGCATCATTGATTATCTGCAAATGGATGCATCAGCAGCAGGGCATCTTGCTCACAACCGAGAGGCCTAGCGGAGTGCTGTTAGGGAGGCAAAGTTCCGCAAGGGACATGTAAATGAATGAATGAATGAATTCTCTTTTATCCCTTCTAGCTGAACTTTTTATTTTATTGTCTAGCTCTTTGTATTTTACTTTTGCCAAATCTTTTCCAAGATCTATCTTTACATCCAACATGGCTAATTTGGCTGCTTGTCTTACATGTATGTATTTCCATGTTTTATCTGATATCCATGGAACAACGAAATATAGGATTGGCATAATTAAGGTAGCAGAATATGCCAAGATGAGAACATGGGAGGAATTCTCCACTTGTCAGCCCATTTTTCAGTGGTAATATATAATGTCATGATATGCAAATACTGCTGAAAACTTCCAGACTAATACTGATAAGATTCAATGCTGAAGTTGAAACAGCAGTGAATCTAATGGCTAACAACAAAGCTGCAGGTGAAGATGAAATAACAGCCGAAATGTTAAAAGCTATTAACAATGACAACATGAGTCAACTACAGAGAATGTTTAAAAAAGTTTGGAAAGAAGAAAAAGTCCCTTCTAAATGGTAAAAAGGAATCCTTGTTAAAATACCAAAAAAAAAAAAAAAAAGGCAACCTTAGCAACTGCAATAACTGGAGAGGAGTAACATTACTATAAGTTGTGTCAAAAATATTTTGCGAAGTCATTTTCAACAGAATTAAAGATACAGTGGATACTGCAATGAGAGAAGAGCAAGCAGGATTTCGAAAAGGGAGAAGCTGTCTTGACCAGATCTTTACTCTAAGAATAATACTTGAAGAACATATTGAAAAGCAGAAACCACTAATACTGAACTTCATATATTTTAAAAAGGCATTTGATAGCATACACAGAGAATCATTGTGGATAATTTTAAGACTACATGGAATACCACCTAAAAATGTCAATATCATTAAGGATCTCTATAATGTATATGTCTGTGCAGTCAACACAGAAGAAGGAATGAGCGAATGATGCCAGATTGAAACAGGCGTGAAACAGACATGAAACTAGGATGTATATTATCTCCCTTGCTTTTTTAGAACTGCCATAGACTTCATAATGAAAAAATGCTGCACAGGTAAAATGGGCATTGATTAGGTACATGGTACCCAACTAGAAGATCTTGATTTCGCAGATGACATAACTCTTATCTTATCCACCCTCATTTATGCATGCGAAAGCTGGAAAACAACTAAAGAAATAGAAAAGAAATTAGACTCTTTTGAAAACAAATGCCTAAGGAAAATACTTGGCATCAAGTGGAATGAATTCAAGAACAATGCAGAGATAAGACAGATGACTGAACAACAACCAGTCTCATGGGTGATCAGGAAAAGGAGATGGACATATGTTGGTCACTTGATGAGAAGAAATGATCAGAGAATCCCAAAACAAGCTATCAAGTGGAACACAACAGGCCGAAGAAAAAGAGGCAGACCGCGTGAAACTCTGAAGAGGACATTATTAAGAGAGGCCAAGTTAACAGGCATAAAATCCTTTGATGAGGTTGAAAGACTCACCGAAGACAGGAAAAATTAGTGAACTACTTTGCAAGCCCTATGTGACGTTTAACGGCACGGGAAGGATATAAGATAAGATAACTCTTATCAGTGACAATGTGAACTCGATGCAAGAAAAAACAGATTCCCTGTCATCAATGGCTAGGAAAATAGGACTTGAAATTAACAAGGATAAAACAAAAATATATTAATTAATTAATAACGAAGGAAAAATATACATAGAAGGAACAGCTGCTGATGAAGTAAACCAATTTGCATACCTCGACAGCTACACAGACCAGAAAGGAAATTAGAATTTGAATTGCAGAAGCAGCACTGACCTTCAAGAATCTTGAGAACATATAGCATTCAAAAGTTGTAAGCACAAAAACCAAGTTATGATTATTCAATTTAATTTTAATATCCACCCTCATTTATGCATATGAAAGCTGGAAAACAACTAAAGAAACACACAAGAAATTAGAATCTTCTGAAAACAAAAGCCTAAGGAAAATACTCAGTATAAAGTGGAACGGCAAATACATTAGAGAACTCTATGAGGTCAATAGAAGTGAAATAGATATACGAAATAATAATGAAAGGCCTCACATATTAAAAGCAGAAATGGAAGAAGCCATCAAACACATGAAAAACAACAAAGCACTAGGACCAGATAAAATCACCAAGGAAGAATTGGAAGCATTAGGAGAGCTTGGCATAGAAATAATTACCAGACTGCTGAATGACATCTACAACAGTAACTATGTCCCATCAGACCTTTTGCAATCAATTTTCATTGCCCTACCAAAGAAACAAGGTACAGTTGAATGTGAAGACCATAGAACCATTAGTCTTACGAGCCATGTTACCAAAATCCTACTTCGTACTGTTATGAGAAGAGTCAGGGGCAAAACAAAACCAGAAATCACTGAAGAAAAGTGCGGCTTCGTCGAAGGAAGAGGCACAAGTAATGCCATATATATAATACGAACACTGATGGAGAGATCAATAGAAGTAAAGATGGACTTATACTTATGTTTCATAGACTAATGTAAAGCATTCGATAAAGTGAGATACAGAAATTATAAGAATGCTGGAAGATATCAACATAGATGAGAAAGATCTGAAACTTATCAAAAACATATTGGCAGCAATCAGCAGCAATGAGGGTTGACAACCAAATAGGAGCATTCCAAGACATAAAATTGGGAGTGAGACAAGGATGTGTTTTATCTCCTGACCTCTTCTCCTTGTATAGCAAAAACATAATGAGAAATATAGAGAACATGCCAGGAATATCATTTAGCGGGTACAACCTTAACAATTTAAGATATGCAGATGACACAGTTCTGATTGCTAAAAGTGAAGGGGAGCTACAGGCTCTTCTGGACATCATGGTTCGTGAAAGTAAAAATAAAGGTCTCAGCCTGAATAAAAAGAAGACTGAAGTGATGGTCATCTCAAAGAAAAGAATACCACCAAAATGTAGTATTACCATCGATGGCACAAATCTGAAACAAGTTGATATACTCAAGTACTTAGGAATGATTATAACAACTGATGGGAAATTACACAACGAAATAAAAAGCAGACATGCTCAGGCCAAGTCAGCATTCCAGACAATGAGACACATCTTGTGCAACAGATCCGTATCAATGGAAACAAGATTCCGAGTACTTAAATGTTACATCAAGCATGGTCTATGAATAAGAGAGTACAACAAGAAATGGAGGCCATGGAGATGTGGTTTATAAGAAGGATGTTGAAGGTACCATGGACAGCCAAGAAAACCAAAGAAGAAGTCTTAAGAGAGGCTGGAGTTAAAAAGCAAATTATAGCAAAGATCAGAGGCAGACAAGTGAGATTTATAGGACATTTCCTGAGAAAAGGAAAATTGGAACACACTGTGGCAACTGGAAAAATTGAAGGCAGAAGTGACAGAGGAAGACAGAGAGAGAAGTTACTGGATGGGGTGTCAGTGTGGCTAGGAAGAAAGTCACTGGCAGATCTCATAATCAAGTCTAAAGACAGGGAATTGTAGAGAGAAAAGATTGCCTACGCCATGCTGCATGGCACTTGAATAGAAAGTGGAACGAATTCAGGAACAATGCAGAGATAAGACAGATGAGGAAACAACAACCTATCTCATGGGTGATTAGAAAAAGGATTTGGACATATGTCGGTCATGTGATGAGAAGAAACAGCCAGAGAATCCCAAAACAAGCTATCAAGTGGAGCACAAAAGGCTGAAGAAAAGGGGGCTGACCACGTGAAACTCTAAAGAAGACATTGTTAAGAGAGGCCAGTTTAGTAGGCATAACATCCCTTGATGAGACTGAGAAAGTCACTGAAAATTTTAAAACTTGGCAGACTACCATGTGAGCCCTATGTGATATTTAATGGGACGGGAAGGATGTAAGATGTAAGAATACTGAGATGGGTTTTCAGCGTAATCATAGCAGCATTTACACCAGAATGTACAAGTAAGTGAATGAAACCCAAGTCCAAAGTGTTCTCAGCTGAGGGATTGAATCTAGAAGAAATCCCCATGTAACAGCAGAAGAACTGAATGGAGCAGAGGAGGAAATGCGAGAGGCAACAAACACATTCAGATCTCTTGTATGGAGTCAACGGAATAAGTTGATACAAGAAATAACAGCTGAGAAGTCTTTTGCACAAATGATGACAGGTGCAGAGGAGGATGAACAACAAGCCTGGAGTACAAGTGAGTACCAACATAAGGGATGAGGAAGGTGATGTATTGAGATTTGATGAGCAGAAAGGGAGAGCCTTTTTCCTATGATACATCAAGCAATCAGATCAGGGCAATGCTGAAGAGCGTCTAAGGATGAGAAACATAATATCAAGTTTTGTACAATCAGATCAGGGCAACGCTGAAGAGCGTCTAAGGATGAGAAACATAATATCAAGTTTTGTACGCACATAAATCCTGGAAAGCCCAGTAGAGGTGGAGGAGGTAAGACAGACAACTAAGTCTGCCAGAAATGTTGGACCCGGTCCTGATGGCATCTGGTATGAACATCTCAAAGAAGCTGAAGAAAAGGTAGTAGTAAAGCAGATGACAGAAGATTACAACCAGAGCTTGAACACTGGTGTTATACCTGACGAGTGGCTGCAGATTTTCTTGATTCCCTTGCCAAAAATAGGAAAAGACAATACAAAACTGTGGGGATATTGAATTACATTACAAAACATATAAGGCAAGGTAACTGAGAGGATTACAGCCGGGTGACTATCAGACTTTCTAGAGACCAGTCGGCTACTACTCAATATATTAGTAAGTTATCGTCCAGGAAAAGATACAACTAACAACTCTGTGATCCTGATGTATGATGTAAATGAGGGATTTCAGAGAAGAGACGAAACCATAGTTGTGGCACTTGATCTTGAGGATGCATACAAAAGAGTGAATTATACAATCCTGTTGACACTTATGATGGAGTTTGGGATAGATGCAAGACTGGTTCGATGGATAGCTTCAATGATGTTGAGGCGATCAGTTGCCTTACATTACAGAACATGGATCACAGAGACCAGAACCATTGCTATAGGGGCTGCCTCAGTGGTCTCCCTTGTCTCCTGTGCAATTCAATGTATATTCTACTGGCATTGCCCTGTTATTTGAGAATGGCATGGGGTGAACAGTGACCTATGCTGGTGATATATTAACATATGAGCATGGGAGGTGTAGAGAGGAATTAGCCTCAGGAGTGTAGAGCAGGGTGAACCAGATAACAAGCCGGTGTGAGGATAACAATGAAGTGATAAACCCAGAAAGCTAACATCCTGTGGTGCTCATTAAATAACAGAACTGCAGGATCTGAAGTTTCGATTGTGAAGTGTTAAGGCCAAGATATTAAGAGAACACATTTCATGAGATATCTAGGGATCACATTTGATCTTTCATTGTCCTTTGCACAACATGTGGACAATGCAATACAAAAAGGCAAGAAAGCGTTGGGAGCAGTTAAGTTAATGGCTGCAGCGGGCTTTCCACAGTGCACTCTATTCTTGCCGATGCAAGGGCATAATCAATCACTCAATTACCTATGGAATACAATGCCATACTCTGGGAAAATCAGTCACCCAATTACCTATGGAGTATAATGCCATCCTCTTGGAAAATCAGTCACCCAATTACCTATGGAGTATAATGCCATCCTCTGGGAAAATCAGTCACCCAATTACCTATGGAGTACAATGCCATCCTTTGTGAATATCAGTCACTCGGTTACCTATGGAGTACAATGCCATCCTCTGGGAAAATCAGTCACTCAATTACCTTGTGGAATTTTGCCTCCCTAACAGCTCTTGGTTGTAAGCAAGATGCCCTGCTGCTGATGCATCCATTTGCAGATAATCAACGATGTCTTGCAGCCATATTTGGCTTGGTCTTCCTCTCTTTCTTTTTCCCATTATGTATCCTTCCAAGATGGCCTTCTCTAGATTATCATGACATTTAATATGTCCAAAATATTTAAATTTTCTCTTTTTAATCCTCTTTACTAGCCAACCTTCTTCAATATTAAGGTCTTGTAGTATGGATATATTTGTTCTTTTTTGTATCCATGATATTTTAAGAACTCTTTTGTAGCATTTACATTCAAAGGCATTTATGTGTTTCTCAGCTGTTTTGTTAAGTGTCCAGGTCTCACAGGCATACGTTGCAATGGGAAAGATGCATGCCCTTAAAAATCTTATTTTTGTAGTTCTGTCTGTTCCTCTACCAAACTTCTTTAGTTGTTTTACTTTCTGAAGTGCGACAGATGTCCTCCTTTTAATTTCCCTCATTGTATCTCCATTATTAGTTAATAATGATCCAAGATATTCAAAATTCTCCACCTCTTCCAATTTTTCCTCACTGATACATATCTCTCTCTCTCTGAACCTTAAGTGCCCAGGGCACATGGGGCTTCCGCAAGGGTTTTCCACAAATGCCTGTCCTTCGCCTTTTTTTCTGCTCTTGCCCAGGTGAGCCCTCTATTGCTCAACATCCTTTCTGTTGTTCTTCTCCATGTCTCTTTTGGTCTACCCTTACTTCTGCTCCCCTGTGGTGTCCATCTTAGTGCTATTTTTGGTAGTGAGTTGTCAGTCATTCGGAGCACATGTCCCAACCATCGCCAGCGTCTTTCCTCAATAATTGTTGTCAGTGGTTTCATCTGCATTTCTGCTAATAAGATGTTATTTCTTATGGTGTTTGGCCAAAATATTTTTCTAATTCTTCGTAAACATTTAGTCTGGAAAGAATTTAACTTGTTTTCTATGGTTTTGGTGATTTTCCAGCATTCACTTCCATAGAGTAGTACACTTAGAACATTACTCTTAAATATCCTGATTTTCATATTTATGCTTAGTTTTTTTTAATTTCCATATAGTCTGCAGCATTGCAAAAGCCTGGTTTGCTCTAGTAAGTCTGCTGTTGATGTCCTCTGTGCTGTCTCCATTTTCTACTACTCTGCTGCCAAGGTATACAAATTCGTTGACCTCCTCCACTAACTTGTTATCTACTCTGAGTACATTTCTGTTGTTCACATTTTGTTTCATTAACTTTGTCTTTCCTACGTTGATCTTTAGTCCTATGTTATTTGCATTCTGAGTTAGCTTGTTTATTTTATCTTGCATATCTTTGTGACTGCTTGATAACAGACAAATGTCGTCCGCAAAGTCAAGGTCCTCCAGCACTGTGTCAAGGGTCCATTGTAATCCTCTGCGTTTGTCTGATGTTGCCTCCTTCATTAACCAGTCTACTGCCAAGATAAATAATGTTGGTGATAGTACACATCCCTGTTTCATTCCTGTTTGTACCCTAAAGCTGCTGGAGGTATGTTCTCCACAGATAACTTTGCACTGAAAACCCTCGTATAGGGCTTTGATTACATTTACTATTTTATGGGGGAGGCCATGCCATCTTAGGATTTTCCACAGTGCATCTCTGTTGACACTGTCAAAGGCTTTCTCAAAATCTATGAATAATGCATATGTTGTGCTATGCCACTCATTTGCCTGTTCTAATATTTGTCTAAGTACAAATATGTGGTCTATGCATGCTCTTCCTTTCCTAAATCCTGCCTGCTCTTTCCAAAGTTTTTCCTCAAGTGTTGATACAATTCTGTTGATGATTATTCTGCAAAATACTTTACTGGTGAGTGGAAGTAGGGTAATGCCTCTCCAGTTCCCGCAATCTCTGAGGTCACCCTTCTTTGGTAGTTTTACTATAAGCCCAGTTTTCCACTCTTCTGGGGCTTTTTCTAGATCCCAAATTTGTTGTAATATCCGGCAAAGTTGTTTTGGTGTTTCTGTTTCTTCTGCTTTCAACATCTCAGCAGTCACTTCATCTTCACCTGGTGCCCTGTCTGATTTTAGCTTCTTTATCGTCTCCTTTACTTCATTTAATTGTTATTGGTCCTGTATTGATGTTTAGTTCCGTTTTTGCTTCAGGTATGTCTATTGTTTGTGCTGCTTGTGTTCTGTTTAGTAGGGTGTTAAAGTGTTCCCTCCATCTTTCAATTTTTTTCTCTTTCTCCACTGACCAGTTGTCCATTTTGTGTTCTTACTGCACTTTCACATCTTGTGTTGAAGTTACCTGTCATCTGCTTTGTGATTTTATATATGGTTTTCATGTCATTTGTATATGCTGCTTTCTCTGCTGTTTCTGCTAAGTTGTCATAATATTGACGTTTATCTTGACGGCATGATTCCTTCACTTCTTTGTCTTTTTGTGCATAATTACTTAAAACTCGTTCTTTAAGCCGTTGTGATTTGGTGTTCAGTAATTTTTTCTTGATTTCTTTTCTTTGCTCTATCTTTTCCCATGTGGTCTCGCTTATCCATTCCTCTTTTCTCCTTTTTCGATATCCCAGCACCTCTTTTGCTGTTTCCTGTAGTGTTTTACTGAACTCTAATATGGACATTTCTGCTTCATCTTGTAGGACACTGAAGCGGTTCTTAAGTACTACTGAGAATTCATTTCTTGTTTGCTGGTCTATCAGTTTTTTTGTATCAAAATGTATCTTTCTGTGTTCTCTGATTTTGGCTTTCCTTAATTTTAGTTTTATTTTTGCTACCAGAAGGTTATGATCACTTCCTACATCTGCTCCTTTCCTTGCTCGCACATCTTGTAGTGACCGTTTCCACTTGTTATTTATTAGAATGTGATCGATTTGGTTTTCTGTGGTTTTATCTGGTGACCTCCAAGTCACCTTATGGATGTTTTTGTGTTGGAAAATTGTCCCTCCAATGGTCATCATGTTTTCTTCACAGAAACTGCACAGTCTTTCTCCATTTTCATTTCTCTGATTCCTTCTCTTTCCATGATTCTTCTTCTATCTTCATTTCCTTCACCTACTTTTGCATTGAAATCGCCCAAGATGAGTAGTTTATCGTGCTTGGGTATTGTTTCTACTGTGGCTTGGAGGCTGTTGTAAAAATCTTCTTTTAATTCCTCTTCAGCTGCTTCTGTTGGTGCATAACAAACTATAATAGACAGCTTCGTGAATCTTGAGTTGAACCGTGCATATAATAATCTCTCATTTATTGGGGTCCATTTCAGCAATGCTCTTGATGCTTCTTTTGTTGTAATCAATGCTACTCCTCCTTCATGAAGATCTTCTTTACCTGACCATATTATTGTATCTTCTGTGTTGTTAATTTCCTTCTGTCTTGTCCTGTCCATCTTGCTTCTTGTATTCCTAGTATGTCTAGTTTGTATCTGTGTATTTCCTTTATGGTTTGTGCTAGTTTTCCAGTCTGGCTTAGTGTTCTTACATTCCAGCTGCCTATTTGCATCTTGTGTTTAGGTTCCAGGAGGTCTGCAGTCGGGCTGGGGACTTCCAGTGGCTGGCTTTCATCCAGAACCTTCATGGGCTCAGTTTCCTGATACGCATTTCTCCTTCCACCTGCATTTATTTTTTCCCTTGCTTCCGTTTCTGTAGCAGTCTGATAGTTTTTTTTTACCAGATAGGGTTGCTGGCCCTATGCTGAACCCTCCTTAGTCGCCTTTTACGATCATGCGTGGTAGGGTACAGTGGTCCTATTCTTTGCAGATCCCAGGTACCACACGGGGGCACTGATACATATATCAGCTGCCTTATTTGTTTATCAGAAATAACACCATCAGGACTAGGGTAGAGGTAACACCAGTGTTATACTATATCCAGAAAGCAGTCAAAAGGTTTGACCACTTTACATGGCCATCACCAGATGGTACACCACAGAAAACATTTATGCTAAGAATAGTATGAAAAAGAGGGAGATGCTGCTCATGCAGGAGGAGATGGATGGAAGAGATCTTTTTCTTCTTCTTATTCATACATATGCATTTAGTTATAATGTGTGGTACCCTGATTTTTGCGATGTGCCTTCTGGCTGGTTACCTCCGACTTCAGCACTTTTCCTTACTAGGGCATACTGTGGTCTTGCTCGGACTGTCATGAAGACAGTGGCATAGGCTGGCCTGGCCAAAACTTTGTTTTCTGTGCAAGCCCCTTCTCCACATCGGGCCCAATGGCTTTGGGACAGTTCTACAGAGACTTTGGGATGACGAATCCGATGAATGTTTAAATGATATCCATTCCCCTCCACCTATAATCTGCTGGCTCTGTTTTGTTTACATCATTCTGACAGCCATTGTTGTAGAGACTCATAGGCTTGTCATGTCCTGGATTCAATGACTTCACATCAGACTTTCCTTATTCTCGTCAGTGATATCCGTGTCTCCCTGTCCCCATCCGTCCACCATCCTGACATTACATTTTACAAAAATAACAATTATGTAGTAGTATTGATTGTTACAGGTTTCTGGGCTACAGAAGTAGGTCAGTTTTTAAGCAAACAGATCTATGTCCCCTGTCTCACAAAGACTATGTTAAGATAAGCATGTTCTTATCACAGCTGTTCCCTGTCTCACAAAGACTATGTTAAGATAAGCATGTTCTTACCACAGCTGTTCCCTGTCTCACAAAGACTATGTTAAGATAAGCATGTTCTTACCACAGCTGTTCCCTGTCTCACAAAGACTATGTTAAGATAAGCATGTTCTTATCACAGCTGTTCCCTGTCTCACAAAGACTATGTAGCGTGTTCTTAACACAGTTGTTCCCAGAGGGGTGGAAGAGATAACAAACCTATTTCATTTTATTTATCTGATCCAACAAGCATTTGAGCTTGCATTTCATCCATCCGATCCAACAAGCATTTGACCTTGCATTTCATCCATCCGATCCAACAAGCATTTGACCTTGCATTTCATCCATCCGACCCAACAAGCATTTGACCTTGCATTTCATTCATCTGACCCAACAAGCATTTGACCTTGCATTTCATCCATCCGACCCAACAAGCATTTGACCTTGCATTTCATCCATCCGACCAAACAATCATTTGACCTTGCATTTCATCCATCCGACCCAACAAGCATTTGACCTTGCATTTCATCCATCCGACCCAACAAGCATTCGACCTTGCATTTCATCCATCCGACCCAACATGCATTTGACCTTGCATTTCATCCATCCGACCCAACAATCATTTGACCTTGCATTTCATCCATCCGACCCAACAAGCATTTGACCTTGCATTTCATCCATCCGACCCAACAATGATTTGACCTTGCATTTCATCCATCCGACCCAACAAGCATTTGACCTTGCATTTCATCCATCCGACCCAACAAGCATTTGACCTTGCATTTCATCCATCCGACCCAACAAGCATTTGACCTTGCATTTCATCCATTCGACCCAACAAGCATTTGACCTTGCATTTCATCCATCCGACCCAACAAGCATTTGACCTTGCATTTCATCTATCTGACCTAACAAGCATTTGACCTTGCATTTCATCCATCCGACCCAACAAGCATTTGACCTTGCATTTCATCTATCTGACCTAACAAGCATTTGACCTTGCATTTCATCCATCCGACCCAACAAGCATTTGACCTTGCATTTCATCCATCCGACCCAACATGCTTTTGACCTTGCATTTCATCTATCCGACCCAACATGCACTTGACCTTGCATTTCATCCATCCGACCCAACAAGCATTTGACCTTGCATTTCATCCATCCGACCCAACAAGCATTTGACCTTGCATTTCATCCATTCGACCCAACAAGCATTTGACCCTGCATTTCATCCATCCGACCCAACAAGCATTTGACCTTGCATTTCATTCATCCGACCCAACAAGCATTTGACCTTGCATTTCATCCATCCGACCCAACATGCACTTGAGCTTGCATTTCATCCATCTGACCCAACAAGCACTTGAGCTTGCATTTCATCCATCTGACCCAACAAGCATTTGACCTTGCATTTCATCCATCTGACCCAACAAGCACTTGAGCTTGCATTTCATCTATCTGACCTAACAAGCATTTGACCTTGCATTTCATCCATCCGACCCAACAAGCATTTGACCTTGCATTTCATCCATCCGACCCAACAAGCACTTGACCTTGCATTTCATCCATCCGACCCAACAAGCATTTGACTTTGCATTTCATCCATCCGACCCAACAAGCATTTGACCTTGCATTTCATCCATCCGACCCAACATGCATTTGACATTGCATTTCATCCATCCGACCCAACATGCATTTGACCTTGCATTTCATCCATCTGACCCAACAATCATTTGACCTTGCATTTCATTCATTCGACCCAACAAGCATTTGACCTTGCATTTCATCCATCTGACCCAACAAGCATTTGACCTTGCATTTCATCCATCCGACCCAACAAGCATTTGACCTTGCATTTCATCTATCTGACCTAACAAGCATTTGACCTTGCATTTCATCCATACGACCCAACAAGCATTTGACCTTGCATTTCATCCATCAGACCCAACAAGCATTTGACCTTGCATTTCATCCATCCGACCCAACAAGCATTTGACCTTGCATTTCATCTATCCGACCCAACAATCATTTGAGCTTGCATTTCATTCATCCGATCCAACAAGCACGTGAGCTTGCATTTTATCCATCCGACCGAACAAGCACTTGAGCTTGCATTTCATCCATCCGACCGAACAAGAATTTAACCTTGCATTTCATCCATCCGACCCAACAAGCATTTGACCTTGCATTTCATCCATTCGACCCAACAAGCATTTGACCTTGCATTTCATCCATCCAACCCAACAAGCATTTGACCTTGCATTTCATCCATCTGACCTAAGAAGCATTTGACACCTTGCATTTCATCCATCCGACCAAACAAGCATTTGACCTTGCATTTCATCCATCCGACCCAACAAGCATTTGACCTTGCATTTCATCCATCCGACCCAACAAGCATTTGACCTTGCATTTCATCCATCCGACCCAACATGCATTTGACCTTGCATTTCATCCATTCGACCCAACAAGCATTTGACCTTGCATTTCATCCATCCAACCCAACAATCATTTGACCTTGCATTTCATTCATCTGACCCAACAAGCATTTGAGATTGCATTTCATCCATCCGACCCAACAAGCACTTGACCTTGCATTTCATCAATCCGACCCAACATGCATTTGACCTTGCATTTCATCCATCCGACCCAACAAGCATTTGACCTTGCATTTCATTCATCCGACCCAACAAGCATTTGACCTTGCATTTCATCCATCCGACCCAACAAGCACTTGACCTTGCATTTCATCCATCCGACCCAACAAGCATTTGACCTTGCATTTCATCCATCCGACCAAACAAGCATTTGACCTTGCATTTCATCCATCCGACCCAACAAGCATTTGACCTTGCATTTCATCCATCCGACCCAACAAGCATTTGACCTTGCATTTCATCCATCCGACCCAACAAGCATTTGACCTTGCATTTCATCCATTCGACCCAACAAGCATTTGACCTTGCATTTCATCCATCCAACCCAACAATCATTTGACCTTGCATTTCATTCATCTGACCCAACAAGCATTTGAGATTGCATTTCATCCATCCGACCCAACAAGCACTTGACCTTGCATTTCATCAATCCGACCCAACATGCATTTGACCTTGCATTTCATCCATCCGACCCAACAAGCATTTGACCTTGCATTTCATTCATCCGACCCAACAAGCATTTGACCTTGCATTTCATCCATCCGACCCAACAAGCACTTGACTTTGCATTTCATCCATCCGACCCAACAAGCATTTGACCTTGCATTTCATCCATCCGACCCAACATGCATTTGACCTTGCATTTCATCCATCCGACCCAACAAGCATTTGACCTTGCATTTCATCCATTCGATCCAACAAGCATTTGACCTTGCATTTCATTCATCCGACCCAACAAGCATTTGAGCTTGCATTTCATCCATCCAACCCAACAAGCATTTGACCTTGCATTTCATCAATCCGACCCAACATGCATTTGACCTTGCATTTCATCCATCCGACCCAACATGCATTTGACCTTGCATTTCATCCATCCGACCCAACAAGCATTTGACCTTGCATTTCATCTATCCGACCCAACAAGCATTTGACCCTGCATTTCATCCATCCGACCCAACAATCATTTGACCTTGCATTTCATTCATCCGACCCAACAAGCATTTGAGCTTGCATTTCACCCATCCGACCCAACAAGCACTTGAGCTTGCATTTCATCCATCTGACCCAACAAGCATTTGACCTTGCATTTCATCCATCCGACCCAACAAGCACTTGAGCTTGCATTTTATCCATTCGACTGAACAAGCACTTTAGCTTGCATTTCATCCATCCGACCCAACAAGCACTTGAGCTTGCATTTCATCTATCCGACCCAACAAGTACTTGACCTTGCATTTCACCCATCCGACCCAACAAGCATTTGAGCTTAAATTTCATCTATCCGACCGAACAATCATTTGAGCTTGCATTTCATCCATCCGACCCAACAAGCATTTGACCTTGCATTTCATCCATCCGACCCAACAAACATTTGACCTTGCATTTCATCCATCCGACCCAACAAGCACTTGACCTTGCATTTCATCCATCTGACCCAACAAGCATTTGACCTTGCATTTCATCCATCTGACCCAACAAGCACTTGAGCTTGCATTTCATCCATCCGACCCAACAAGCATTTGACCTTGCATTTTATCCATCCGACCCAACATGCATTTGACCTTGCATTTCATCCATCCGACCCAACAAGCATTTGACCTTGCATTTCATCTATCCGACCCAACAAGCATTTGACCCTGCATTTCATCCATCCGACCCAACAATCATTTGACCTTGCATTTCATTCATCCGACCCAACAAGCATTTGAGCTTGCATTTCACCCATCCGACCCAACAAGCACTTGAGCTTGCATTTCATCCATCTGACCCAACAAGCATTTGACCTTGCATTTCATCCATCCGACCCAACAAGCACTTGAACTTGCATTTAATTCATCCGACTGAACAAGCACTTTAGCTTGCATTTCATCCATCCGACCGAACAAGCACCTGAGCTTGCATTTCATCCATCCGACCCAACAAGTACTTGACCTTGCATTTCACCCATCCGACCCAACAAGCATTTGAGCTTAAATTTCATCTATCCGACCGAACAATCATTTGAGCTTGCATTTCATCCATCCGACCCAACAAGCATTTGACCTTGCATTTCATCCATCCGACCCAACAAACATTTGACCTTGCATTTCATCCATCCGACCCAACAAGCACTTGACCTTGCATTTCATCCATCCAACACAACAAGCATTTGAGCTTGCATTTCATCCATCCGATCCAACAAGCATATGAGATTGCATTTCATCTATCCGATCCAACAAGCTTTTGAGATTGCATTCTTTGGTTGCAAGTAATGGATAAACCTTAAATATCCCATTATACAAAGCAAACTGATTAAAAAAATATATCTGGTCCCTCATCAGTGAAAAGTATATGAGGAAGGAGACAAGACAAGACAAAACTGAAAATTACATGCATTTAATAAACACACATGTGCAGTTAGTGAATAAAAATAGTTTTATTGCAAAAGAGAAGAAGTGAATGAACTTTATTAGTATTTGTTGACATTTCTACACTAAGAAGCTCAGTACTAAAGTCTCATCAATAACAAGAAGTCATTATTTTACTTAACAAAACTACACCAAAAAGCATTTTACTTAAAAAAAAGAACTCTATACCAAAAAGCTCTTTGCTTAAAAAAAAAATATCTACACCAAGCTCTGCAGTAAAAAGACCTGTACATAAAAAGATGTGAAGTTATAACAATCTGCATCAAAGCTCTGCAATAAAAAGATGTGAAGTTTTAATAATCTGCATCAAAGATCTGCAGTAACAACAACAAAAAGTCTACACCAAAATCTTATCTTATCTTATATCCTTCCCGTGCCGTTAGACGTCACATAGGGCTCGCAAAGTAGTTTGCCAATATTTCCTGTCTTCGGCGAGTCTTTCAACCTCAACAAAGGATTTTATGCCTGTTAACTTGGCCTCTCTTAATAATGTTCTCTTCAGAGTTTCACGCGGTCTGCCCCTTTTTCTTCGGCCTGTTATGTTCCACTTGATAGCTTGTTTCGGGATTCTCTGCTCATTTCTTCTCATCAAGTGGCCAACATATGTCCATCTCCTTTTCCTGATCACCCGTGAGACTGGTTGTTGTTCAGTCATCTGTCTTATCTCTGCATTGTTCTTGAATTCATTCCACTTGATGCCGAGTATTTTCCTTAGGCATTTGTTTTCAAAAGAGTCTAATTTCTTTTCTATTTCTTTAGTTGTTTTCCAGCTTTCGCATGCATAAATGAGGGTGGATATTACATTTGAATTGAATAGTCTTAACTTGGTTTTTGTGCTTATAACTTTTGAATTCCATATGTTCTCAAGATTCTTGAAGATTGATGCTGCTTTTGCAATTCTGATCCTAACTTCCTGTCTAGTGTCACCACCCTGGTCCATGTAGCTGCCAAGGTATGCAAATTGATTGACTTCTTCAATATCTGTCCCTTCTATGTGTATTTTTCCATTTTGATTGATGGGAATTTTAATTATTTTTGTTTCGTCCCTGTTAATTTCAAGTCCTATTTTGCTAGCCAAAATACTCAACAGTAAAAAAACATCTACACTAAAAAGCTCTGCAGCAAAAAATATCAACATCAAAAAGCTCTGTAGTAAAAAATATTTACACCAAAAATGTCCTGTGGTAAAAAATATCTACACCAAAAAGCACTACAGTGAAAGATATCTATATCAGAAAGCTATGTAGTAAAAATATGTACATTAAAAAGCTCTGCAGTAAAAATATCTACATCAAAAAGCTCTGTAGTAAAAAATATCTACACTAAAAAAGCTCTGAGGTAAAAAAAAAATATCTGCATCAATAAGCTCTGTGGTAAAAAAAAAAATATCTACACCAAAAAATTATACAGTGATGTGTTACAGACAAATAAACTTAACATGGCCACATCGACTGGGGTTACAGACAAATAAACTTAACATGGCCGCACTGACTGGTGTTACAGACAAATAAACTTAACATGGCCACACTGACTGGTGTTAAGACAAATAAACTTAACATGGCTGCACTGACTGGTGTTAAGACAAATAAACTTAACATGGCCGCACTGACTGGTGTTACAGACAAATAAACTTAACATGGCCACACTGACTGGTGTTACAGACAAATAAACTTAACATGGCCGCACTGACTGGTGTTACAGACAAATAAACTTAACATGGCCACATTGAATGGTGTTACAGACAAATAAACTTAACATGACGGCACCGACTGGGATTACAGACAAATAAACTTAACATGGCCACATTGAATGGTATTGCAGACAAATAAACTTAACTTGGCCGCACTGACTGGTGTTACAGACAAATAAACTTAACATGGTCTCACAAACCAGGGTTACAGACAAACTTAACATGGTCTCACCGACTGGAATTACAGATAAATAAACTTAACATGGTCTCACCAACCGGGGTTACAGACAAACTTAACATGGTCTCACTGACTGGAATTACAGATAAATAAACTTAACATGGTCTCACCAACCGGGGTTACAGACAAATAAACTTAACATGGTCTCACTGACTGGGATTACAGATAAATAAACTTAACATGGTCTCACCGACTGGGGTTGTGGTGCTTGGGGACACCTGAAATGTAGATGATTCTTCCTGGATACATGCCTCCTTGAATGGGAGTTGTAAGTGGGACAGGCTAAGATGAAAAGTGAAAATTTAAATGCCAGCTATGAAAAGGAAGAACTGAACATCTGAAGCAGTTATAGCATATGAAAACAGAAAAGAACATTCTGAGCTGTACAAATCATGAAAGCTATTATAGAAAACACAACAGATTGTTTGGTTTTATATACAAACATAACTACTTTAAAATGCAAGCCTAACTAAGACAACAAACAAAAGCATAACTGGGTCAACAAACAAGAGATCTACAGTGTCAGATACAAACATACCTAATACAGTAAAACACATGAGATCTACAGTGTCAGATACAAGCATACCTAATACAGTAAAACATATGAGATCTACAGTGACAGATACAAACATACCTAATACAGTAAAACACATGAGATCTACAGTGACAGATACAAACATACCTAATACAGTAAAACACATGAGATCTACAGTGACAGATACAAACACACCTAAAACAGCAAACACATGAGATCTACAGTGACAGATACAAACACACCTAAAACAGCAAACACATGAGATCTACAGTGACAGATACAAACACACCTAAAACAGCAAACACATGAGATCTACAATGACAGATACAAAAATACCTAAAACAGTAAAACACATGAGATCTCTTTGTTACGGTTGGGAACACAAGAAATCTCCAGTGGTATATGTAGCCATATTTTACATGAACAAGCAAAGAAAAATCTCACAAATTCTGTGCATAAATTATTTTTCAAAATATTAATGATAGATTTTCAAAGACGGTCAATGGTTTAAGAAGTATTTTATGAAGGGGGTCATGTAACGAAGAAAAATAAATGTTAAAAAAAAAGAGATGATATAAATAATTTGATATTTTCAGCTTTGCCATAAAGACCAAACATCAAGATAACAGGTAAGATCAAAGAAAAAAATTGACATCTGTGATAGGAAGTAAAATAAATAAATGATACTGATTGCAAGAGACAAAGTAACCATAGCTTAAGGCATACAATGGATAGCAAATGACAAGCCATTGAAGAATATGACCAGCACATGATGACAGTGGAAAGATGAGGTTGTGCACATACTTGCCTGTGGTGTGTGGAGAGATGTGGATGCACTAGTGGCATGAAAACTAACAAAAGATAAATGTGCTTACCGGGTTACAGATGGGTCCAGTTATGGGTGGTGAAGAGGAACACTGTATGAAAAATAGATTTTTTTTCATAAACAGAGTCACTTCATATCTCAGGACACTTTTATACTTCATATCTAATGACACTTTTATACTTCATATCTCAGGACACTTTTACACTTCATATCTCAGGATACTTTTATACTTCATATCTCAGGACACTTTATTTTAATAACAGAATAGCTCACATAAAAAAAAACATAAATAGCATTTTTTTTTAATTAGTGCCAAATGAGCACAATATTCTAGAGATCTTATTGTGGCCTGTGAATAATTTCATCAATTTCATCTTCACATTCAAATATGCTGCAGGCTGAGCTGGCAATAGAAATGCATTTGTACATTCATGTGGGGATTTTTTAAGTGTCCAGAAGTTTTAAAACTTTGCCAGTTGATGAAGCATTTTCTTATAAGACAAAAAAAAATGTTTTACCATTTTTCTCAATCAGTTTGGCTCTGATTTTTTTTTTCAAACAAATCTTATATCTTATATCCTTCCCGTGCCGTTAAACGTCACATAGGGCTCGTAAAGTAGTTCGCCAATTTTCCTGTCTTTGGCGAGTCTTTCAACCTCATCAAAGGATTTTATGCCTGTTAACTTGGCCTCTCTTAATAATGTCCTCTTCAGAGTTTCACACGGTCTGCCCCTTTTTCTTCGGCCTGTTGTGTTCCACTTGATAGCTTGTTTTGGGATTCTCTGATCATTTCTTCTCATCAAGTGACCAACATATGTTCATCTCTTTTTCCTGATCACCCATGAGACTGGTTGTTGTTCAGTCATCTGTCTTATCTCTGCATTGTTCTTGAATTCATTCCACTTGATGCCGAGTATTTTCCTTAGGCATTTGTTTTCAAAAGAGTCTAATTTCTTGTCTATTTCTTTAGTTGTTTTCCAGCTTTCGCATGCATAAATGAGGGTGGATATTATATTTGAATTGAACAGTCTTAACTTGGTTTTTGTTTCAAACAAATCAGATGGACTAAATTATAATTTGGAGTGAGAACTTCTTAAATGTGAATAATCAGTCAGAAAGGTCAGTGACAGAATTCTGGTTTAATCTTAGCAATAAAAAGAATGTAATACTTCAGGTTGGAAGTGAATGCTGGAAAATCACCAAAACCTTAGAAAACAAGTTGAATTCTTTCCAGACTAAATGTTTACGTAGAATTAAAAAAATATTTTGGCCAAACACCATAAGAAATAACATCTTATTGGCAGAAATGCAGATGAAACCACTGACAACAATTATTGAGGAAAGACGCTGGCGATGGTTGGGACATGTGCTCCGAATGACTGACAACTCACTACCAAAAATAGCACTAAGATGGACACCACAGGGGAGCAGAAGTAAGGGTAGACCAAAAGAGACATGGAGAAGAACAACAGAAAGGATGTTGAGCAATAGAGGGCTCACCTGGGCAAGAGCAGAAAAAAAGGCGAAAGACAGGCATTTGTGGAAAACCCTTGCGGAAGCCCCATGTGCCCTGGGCACTTAAGGTTCAGAGAGAGAGAGAGAATACTTCAGGTCTGCAGCAATAAGAATGTTTATTTCATGTCTGCAGGAAGAAAGGTCTGCAGCAATAAGAATGTTTATTTCATGTCTGCAGGAAGAAAGGTCTGCAGCAATAAGAATGTTTATTTCATGTCTGCAGGAAGAAAGGTCTGCAGCAATAAGAATGTTTATTTCATGTCTGCAGGAAGAAAGGTCTGCAGCAATAAGAATGTATATTTCAGCTGTACAGCAGGACAGATGTGAATTTCAGATCAGAAGCAATAAGAATGCACATTTCAGGTCAGCAACAAGGGGAATGTATATTTCAAACCAGCAGAAAGAAAAAAATATATTTCACGCCAGCAACAAGAAAAAAATATATAGTTTAGTTCAGTAGCAAGACTATATTTCAGATCTGCAGCAAGAAAAATGTGTATTTCAGATCTGAAGCAGTAAGAATGCACACTTTGGGTCATCAACAAGGGGAATGTATATTTCAAACCAACAGCAAGAAAAATGTATATTTCAGATAAGTGACAAGGAAAAATGTATATTTCTGCTAAGCAACAAGGAAAAATGTATATTTCAGCTAAGCGACAAAGGAAAATGTAAATTTCAAGTCAGAAACAAGAAAAATGCATATTTCCATACTGACAGTAATCAGAGATAACAAATACCATTGCAACGCATACAGTTGACAGTCAGAGATAACAAATACTATTGCAACGCATACAGTTAACAGTCACAGATAATAAATACTACTGCAACGCAAACCGTTAACAGTCAGAGACAACAAATACTATTGCAATGCATAATGTTACGGTTAGATAACAAATACTATCACAACAGATATTGTCAGCAGTAAGAGCTAATAAATAGTACACACTGTAAACAAGAGCATGTAATAAGACATTACAGTAAACATTATTGCCTTGAAGCAGATACTAAAACAAGCAGAGGTAGTAAATTCTGTCAAAGCAGACACTAAAACAAGTGAAAGTGATAAATTCTATCAAAGCGGACACTAAAACAAGTGAAGGTAGTAAATTCTGTCAAAGCAGACACTAAAACAAGTGAAAGTGATAAATTCTATCAAAGCGGATGCTAAAACAAGTGAAAGTGATAAATTCTATCAAAGCGGACACTAAAACAAGTGAAGGTAGTAAATTCTATCAAAGCAGATGCTAAAACAAGTGAAGGTAAAAAATTCTATCAAAGCAGATATACTAAAACATCAAAGCAGATATACTAAAACAGTAGATGTAGTAAATTCTATCAAATCAGATGCTAAATATGATATGGTCCAAAGGCTATTAGAGAGTCTGTAAACAAACTGACAGAAGGCAACAGGAAACCACTGTTGTATGATCCCAAGAATAAACTATATCTATACACAGAAAATGAGCGTGGGAAAACAATGTTAATGGGGACCCCAGTGGGGCACCCTCGTCCAGTAAGGAATCTCATAGGCCACAGGTGAGCCCAGACCATCAGCAAGCAAGTGCAGGTAAAATAAATAACAGCAGAATAGCAACATGGAATGTGAGATCCTTATATCACTCAGACAAACTAAAGAATATTAAAAAAGAAATGGCAAGAATAAACATCAAAACATTAGGGATGAGTGAAGTGAGATGGACAGGAGCAGATCAAATACAGTCTGATGATTCCACAGTTACATACTCAGGTGGATAGAAACATGAAAGAGGAGTTGGTATGATCCTTGACAGTGAAACAGAAAAGGCAATAAAAGGTTTCTGGAATGTATCGGACAGGATACTACTCGTTCCGCTGAAAGGGAAACTGATAAAAATAAACATTATATAAGTATATGCTCCAACCACTTAAGGATCCAAAGAAGACGTACAAGAATTCCATCATCAAAAGGAACAAGCTGTAAAACAAAGAAAAACACATCATCTAAATATATTTATAGCAAACTTTAATGCTAAAGTTAGTAAAGTAAAAGATGTAGTTGGCAGATATGGATTGGGAGAGAGAAAGAAAGAAAGAGGTGAAATACTAATAGAATGGGACAGAACATAAAACATGATCACAGGAAATACATGGTTTCAGCAAGATTCTCCACGACTCACAACATGGCACTGCCCTGACCAAAAAACCTCCAATCAGACAGACTACATCCTTATAAACAAGAGACAGACTACTTCCTTATAAACAAGAATAGACTACATCCTTATAAACAAGAGACAGACTATTTCCTTATAAACAAGAGATAGACTATATCCTTATAAACAAGAGACAGACTACATCCTTATAAACAAGAGACAGACTATATCCTTATAAACAAGAGATACAGGAATGCATTATTAACAACCAAAACACAGCCAGGAGCAGACTGTAGCAGTGATCGTGTCCCCCTGTGTGGGAATGTCAGAATAAAGCTCAAGAAAACCGGTAGAAAAGTGGAAAACATCAAATTAAATGTAGAGCTTATTATAGAAAATGAAGAAATGAGAGATAAATACTGAGTTATTATTAAAAAAAAAAAAATCAATACAACGCAATTGGTAAGATACAGACAATTGATGAACACTGGGAAATGCTCCGGGATTCCACTCACCAAACAAACAAACAAAAATGCTGCCTAAGGAAAACAGAACTGGTAAGAAAAAAAAAAATACATAGCAGAAGAAATCTTACACATGATGAACAAGAGAAGACGAAGTTAAAAAAACACAGAAGAATAGAAAAATATAAACAGAAAAATAAAACATAAACGTATGAAGCTAAAGAAAGATGGATACAAAAACAATGTAGACAAACAGAAGAGCATCAAAATAATGAAAATAAAACTATGCACAAATATATAAATGAATTAACAGGGAAGAAAGGAAGACATACTGCAGGCTGTCTGAAATCAAAAGAAGGAAATATATTAATGGACACAGAGGAAACACTAGACAGATGGACAGAATACAGGGATGACTTATATGGTGGGAAAGACCACACCCACCAGACACAAACTTAGAGGGACCACCAGTTCTTAAAGGCAACTTTTATATGGTGGTGAAAGACCTGAAAACCCACCAGACACAAACTTAGAGGGACTACCAGTTCTTGAAGAAGAAATCATAGACTCTATTTAACACATAAAAAAAAGGAAAGCAACAGGACCAGACAACATTGCAATTGAAGAAGTAAAAGCTTTTGGGGAATTTGACACATAAATTTATATAAAACTTTAAAGCGTAATTATTTATGATAATGGACATATACCAAATAATATGCTGACATCCACCTTTATAGCCCTGCCAAATAAAGCAGGTGTACAAGAATGTGAAGAACATTGAACTGTTAGTTTATTATGCCATATTAACAAACTGCTGTTAAGAATAATAATGAGAAGGATGAGACAAAAAGTTAAAGCAGTACTGTCCCCAGATCTGTTTTCTCTCTACAGTGAGAATATTATGAGAACCATTACTAACAAGCCTGGAATAATAGTTGGAGGACCTAATATCGAAAACCTGAGACACACTGACAACAGTCTTGACAGCAGGCAATAATAAAATATCTACGTTAGCTATACAGTAGTAGCAGAAAGTGAATATAAAGGACTGTCACTCAACAGTAATAAAGCAGAAATGATGGTCGTGTCCAGAAAGAAAACTACCAGAATGCAATGTAAAAATGAAAGGAATGACAAATGCATAAATACAAGTTTCTTGGTGCAACAATAACATCAGATGCCAGGTGTTTCACAGAGGTCAAAAACAGAATATGCCAGGCCAAGGTAGCATTTCAGAAAATGAAATCTATTTTGTGCAGTCCTTTTTTGTCAACAGATATTAGGAAAAGAGTCTTGAAATGCTACATTGAGCCAGTACTACTATATGGAAGCGAATGATGGCCGCTAATAAAACAACATGAGTATTAGAGGCAACTGAAATGTGGTCCCTACGAAGAATGTTAAGAATACCATAGACAGCCAAAATAACAGATGAAGAATGCCTAAGAGATGTCAACGAAAAATGAACATTAATAAACACACTACAGGGGAGACTGTCAAGGTTTATTGGCCACAGAAGAGGAGTGTTAGAAAAATATTGTGAAAACAGGGAAAATTGGAGGCAGGAAAGGCAGAGGTAGACCAAGAGAGAAAATCTTAGATGGTTTGGCAAAATGGCATAGGAGAAGCACAACAGAACTGATGAATAAGATCAAAGATCAGAAACTGTGGAAAGACAAAGTCACCAATGTCTCTATACATGGCACATGAAGATGATGTGCTAAAACAGGTAGAGGTAATAAATTCTATCATAGCAGATGCTAAAACAAGTAGAGGTAATAAATTCTATCATAGCAGATGCTAAAACAAGTAGAGGTAATAAATTCTATCATAGTAGATGCTAAAACAAGTAGAGGTAATAAATTCTATCATAGTAGATGCTAAAACAAGTAGAGGTAATAAATTCTATCATAGTAGATGCTAAAACAAGTACAGGTAATAAATTCTATCATAGTAGATGCTAAAACAAGTAGAGGTAATAAATTCTATCATAGTAGATGCTAAAACAAGTAGAGGTAATAAATTCTATCATAGTAGATGCTAAAACAAGTACAGGTAATAAATTCTATCATAGTAGATGCTAAAACAAGTAGAGATAATAAATTCTATCATAGTAGATGCTAAAACAAGTAGAGGTAATAAATTCTATCATAGTAGATGCTAAAACAAGTAGAGGTAATAAATTCTATCATAGTAGATGCTAAAACAAGTAGAGGTAATAAATTCTATCATAGTAGATGCTAAAACAAGTAGAGGTAATAAATTCTATCATAGTAGATGCTAAAACAAGTAGAGGTAATAAATTCTATCATAGTAGATGCTAAAACAAGTAGAGGTAATAAATTCTATCATAGTAGATGCTAAAACAAGTAGAGGTAATAAATTCTATCATAGTAGATGCTAAAACAAGTACAGGTAATAAATTCTATCATAGTAGATGCTAAAACAAGTAGAGGTAATAAATTCTATCACAGTAGATGCTAAAACAAGTAGAGGTAATAAATTCTATCATAGTAGATGCTAAAACAAGTAGAGGTAATAAATTCTATCATAGTAGATGCTAAAACAAGTCTTGTCTTGTCTTGTCTCCTTCATCATATACCTGTTGGTCTTAATGGGATAAATAGACATTGATTGAGCTCGGGAATTTGCTTCATATAATGTGATATTTAAGGTTTCTGTAATTCTCTCCATCCACCTCTTGTGTGGGCCAGCCTCTTATTCTGTTACTTACAGATCTTAGTGTGGATGTTTTTCTGTGGTATACTGTCTGCAGCAGCCATGTAACATGGCCAGACCATTTGACGTTTCTAGATGTAATACTGGTGTTACTCTAACCTTTGCCCTGACGTGTCATTTCTTATGTGGTCTCTTCTTGTCACATTTAGTATTCTCATTCAACAGAAATGATTTTTCTTTTGCTCTTAGCTGTTAGTGTCCATGTTTGACATTGATATTTTGGAGTTAAATTGTGTTGTACAGTGGTCTTTTTGTTTCAGTTGTGGTGTATTTGTTTTTCAGTAAAGGAGTTATCTGCCCAATGACCTGCTTCACTTTATTGCATCTGTTCTCAATACCAGCATCAATCGTCTCTGAGGATGATATTATGCTACCTAGGTATTTGAAACGTTTCACTTGTTTGAAGGGATGGTTGTTTAGGAAGATCTTTGTTTGGATTTCTTCTCTAGCTATGGTCATGACTTCTGTTTTTTCAGCACTGATCTTCATGTTGTGGCTTTTACATGCCCTTGCCTTGTTAAGTTATCCTTGATTCATGAGCTGTCACACCATAACACAGCATAAAAATTTCAACTTGACATTTATGTCCCGCTCAGGGAGATGGGCTCCCCTGGATTAAATTCTGCCCTCAAACCATGACCAGCCCAGTAAGCCACAGTGGATCTCTTTATCATTCATAGAAAACACAGAAAGAATAGATGGACTGACATAAACGACTCAGAAACATTAAACTTCAAAGAGACAGAAAAGCGATTCTTAAAGTATGTACTATTAACATACGAGGTCATACCAAAAGTCGTGAGAAAAAAATTTTTTTTTAAATCAGAATTTATAGAGTGTGAAAATATAAATGTACCGCCTTAATCTGCATCCACTGCACTTCATGTAGAGGTCACATGATGTCACCATCATGTGTCACGTGACCAAGCGCAGCAGAAACAAAATGGTGGGTTCTGAAGTTTCATTTCGTCAATGTGCTGTTATTGAGTTCCTTGTTAAAGAGGAATTCCCCGCTGCTGAAATTCACCAAAGACTTTAACTTGCTTATGGATATGTGTGTATGGGTGGTAGCAGTGTTAGGAGGTGGGTGAAACATTTCAAAGATGGAAACATGAGCACCCAAGATATGCCTCACAGTGGTCACCCTTGAACTGCCTCCACTGAATGCAACATGGAAAGGGTTGATGACATCATTAAACAAGACAGACGTGTCACAGTATCTGAAACGGCTGTAAATTTTGGAATAGGACACAGTGCAGTACAGGAAATGATTGAAACCATAGGCTATAGAAAAGTTTGTGCCTGCAGGGTCCCATGTTTGTTGACTGAAGATCACAAAGCTGTGAGAAAAACTCTGCTCGCAGGACAACTGTGCAAATTCAGAAAATAGGTTGGTAAATTCTTCCACACCCTGCCTATAGCCCCAACCTGGCACCCAGTGATTACCATCTTTTCAGTTTTGTGAAAGAACAAATGCGAGGCCATCACTATGAAACAGGAGAGAATGTCCAGAAAGCAGTGTGTCTGTGCCTTCGGTCAGCTGGAACGGAATTCTACCGGGAGGGTATTTTCAAACTTGCAGAGCGATGGGAAAAATGTGTGCAGAGAAATGGAGATTATGTTGAAAAGTGAAGAAAAGGATGCAGATAAGATGATATATTTATATTTTCTCTATCTATAAATTCTGATTTTTAAAAATATTTTGCTCACAATTTTTGGTATGACCCTCATATGTGGCATAAATGATAAAAAGAATGAATTAATGGAGAGAATGAAAAGGAGAAAAATAAAGATCATGGGCATTTCAGACACCAAACTCAAAGGTAAAGGCTGTAAACAAATACATCAGAATTATGTATTCCTATACTCCGGAGTGAATGAACAGGAAAAAGCAAAAACAGGTTGTTGGAATGATCATAGAATCAGTTGAACACAATGAGATATTGTACATAGCTTATGTAGATAAAAAAAGAAAAAACCATTTAGACAGACATAAACTGTGGGAAACCTAACAGCATTATGGAATTAGTACATATCTGATCAACCTATGAAAAAACATATGCAAAAACAGGCAGTGTACAGTTAGAACAAATGTAGGCCACTATGAACCATTCATCATAAATCTGGAGTGAGGCAAGGCTGTGTACTATCTCCTTTACTATTCATACCATACACTGACAACATCTGCAAATAAGCTAACATACACACTAAAAACTCCACCACAAAGATGCCCAGCAGCCCAACCCCAAAAACAATGCTGATAAACCCACACCTTCCAGAAGATATACCCAATAGGAGGACCATAAATGAGCTTCTTTTTTGCTGATGATCAAGCACTTATAGCCACATCAGAAAAAGACCTGGATAGACATGGATAATTTAGCAGGGGCAAGTAAAAGCCGCAAGAAGAAGATCAGTGTTGAAAAAAATGAGAGTCATGACCATAGCGAGACAAGACATCCAAATGAAGATCTTCCTAGACAACCAGTCTTTGAAACAAGTGAAACATTTCAAATACTTTCTTACATCTTACGTCCTTCCCATGCCGCTAAACGTCATATAGGGCCCGCATGGTAGTTCACCAAAATCTCCTGTCTTCAATGAGTTTTTCAATATCATCAAGGGATGTTAGGTCCACTGAACTGACCTCTCTTAACAATGTCCTCTTTACAGTTTCAAGTGGTTGACCTCTTTTTCTTCAGCCTGTTGTGTTCCACTTGATAGCTTGTTTGGAGATTCTCTGATTGTTTCTTCTCATCACACGACCAGCATATGTCCATCTTCTTTTTCTAATCACCCATGACACAGGTTGTTGTTTGCTCATCTGTCTTATCACTGCATTGTTCTTGAATTCGTTCCAATTTGTACTAAGTATTTAACTTGGGCATTTGTTTTCAAAAGAGTCTAAATTTCTTGTCAATATCTTTAGTTGTATTCAGCTTTCATGTGCATAAATGAGGGTGGATAATACATTTGAATTGAATAATCTTAACTTGGTTTTTGTGCTTATAACTTTTGAACGCCATATGTTCTCAAGATTTTTTAAGGTCAATGGTGCTTTTGCAATTCAAATTCTAACTTCCTTTCTGATGTCATCATCCTGGTCTATGTAGCTGCCGAGATATGCAAATTGGTTTACTTCTTCAACAGCTGTTCTTTCTACGTATATTTTTCCTTTGTAGTTAATGAGAAGTTTCATTATTTTTGTTTTATCCTTGTTAATTTCAAGTCCTATTTTATTAACCATTGTTAATTTCAAGTCCTATTTTACTAGCCACTGAAGACAGGGTTAACTGTTTTTTCTTGCACTGATTTCACATTGTCACTGATAAGAGTTATGTCATCTGCACAATCAAGATCTTCTATTTGGGTTTCATGTACCCAATCAATGCCTGTTTTACCTGTGCAGCATCTTTTCATTATGAAGTCTATGGCAATTCCAAAAAGCAAGGGAGATAATAAATGAGGGGTGATTGATAAGTTCTCGGCCTAAAGTACAAATACTTGAAACACACAGTTGATATTAAGTGCATTTGTAGATCAGGTTAATGTAAGATTAAACACCAAGTTCCAAGAAATTAACTAAAACCAATTTTTTTTACAGGCTACTGAAGTGGTAAGGGGTGCCAGATATTGAGAAAATGGATAAAATTTCTCACCAAGCAGTCATTTGCTACCTCTGCATCATGGGCTTATCACTGAAGGAGATCCATGAGGATATGAGACAGCCTCTTCTTACAGCACAGTGAAGAAATGGGCGACTCAATTCAAACATGGAAGGGGGAGTCTGGAAGATGATCCCCGTTCAGGAAGAAAAAAGAATGGTAACCACCGATGAAACCACCGGCAGAATCCATGACATGATAATGGAAGATCGACGACTAACTGAGTGGTACATTGCTACTGAGTTGGGCATCTCTTCTAAGAGGGCTTGGGCATCTGTGGCTAAACAGGGGAAAACAGGACATTTCTGTTAGTGTGATCCGCTCTTGTTCTGCTGATGTACATCTCAGAGGGTCCTAGAACAGAGCCTTATTTTCCAGACTGGCTGTCTCCACCCAGCTGGAATTAACGTCTTCAGCTTTCTGTAATGTCTTTAGTTTTCCACACCCCCCCCCCCCCACGACTTATTTTTTTTACTCTCTTTCTCCCAGCTCCCCCTCCCTACTGCCACCCTCCTTTCTTCTCTGCCAGCATACTGGTGTTTATAGGGTCTTGTCCTATTCACCAGTTTCATATTTTCTCCCTGCAGGTGTTTATTTCTTCATTCATTATCTCTCTGCTTCCCCTTTCCCCCCTCCCTCCCCCCTCTAGCGGCTATCATGTTTCTATTGCCTTTCCCCCCACCCCTTTCTACCACTTGTTTTCCTCCTCTCTCTCCACCTCTTCTTTACGATTGGCTCTATCGGCTTATCCTTTGTGTGGCCTGCCTGGTCTCAATGCATCTTCTAGTGGACAGGTATTTCTCTGTTTCCTACTTCAGGAGGAGGCCATATTAAGATAAGTTCTTCATTTAGTTATTTGTATTTGTTTTTGTTTCATTTGTGCATATAATCCTCGAAAAAGGGTCACGCCAAAATACAGGATGTTGTATGTTTTTCATTTATGCATTCTCATACTTTCTATTCATTTTTTCTCACTTTACTCCCTCCCTCTGCCACTTTACTCACTCCCTCTGCCACTTTGTAAAACGGCACCATACACCTCTATCTACCTTTATTATTTAAACCAGTTTTACTGCAGTCGCCATACCTTTTATCTTCAGCAATTTGTGACTATGGATGAGACTTTGGTTCATCATTTTCAATCAGAAACCAAAGAACAGTCAAAACAGTGGAAACATCATGAATCCCCACCTACAAAGAAAGCAAGGGTGGTCTGTCTGCGAGCAAAGTGATGGCTTCCATCTTTTGGGATTCAGAAGGTGTGCTATTGGTAGACTATCTTCCAAAGGGCAGAACAGTCACCGGAACCTATTACACTAATCTTGTGAAGCAACTGTGGGTCAAATTGAAGAAAAAGCATCAAGGGAAATTGATGAGAAGAGTCATCTTTCATCAAGACAATGCTCCAGTTCACAAGTCCGCGGTGGTTATGGCTGCCATTCATGAATGCGGCTTCAGCTTCTTTAACATCCTCCTTATTCCCCAGATTTGGCCCCTTCGGACTATTACCTGTTTATCAAACTCAAAAAGGAGCTCAGTGGTCACAAATCTGCTTCAGATGCTGACATCATTCATGCTGTAGACCACTTTCTACTGGCACAAGATGCTGACTTTTACAAAGAAGTGATCCATATGCTCCAGGATCGCTGGACTAAGTGCATAAAGTTGCAAGGGGACTATGTTAAGAAATAACCCAAAAAAGTTGTCCACAAATAATCCGTTGTACCTTATGCCGAGAACTTATCAATCACCCCTCGCACATCCTTGTTTTACGCCTGTATCAATCTGAAACCATTCACTCAATCCTACTTCTGTGTTGACTGCACAAACACATCCATTGTAGAGGCCTCTAATGATGTTGACAATCTTAGATGGTATTCCATATAGTCTTAAAATTCTCCACAATGAATCTCTGTGTATGCTATCAAATGCCTTTTTAAAGTCTGAAGTTCAGGGTTAATGGTTGTTTCTTTTCAATATGTTCTTCAAGTATTTATTCTGAGAGTAAAGATCTGGTGGAGGCAGCTTCTCCCTTTTTGAAGAAAATACCTAGGTAGCATAATATCATCCTCAGAGACGATTGATGCTGATATTGAGAACAGATGCAATAATGTGAAGCAGGTCATTGGGCAGATAACTCCTTTACTGAAAAACAAATACACCACAACTGAAACAAAAAGACCACTGTACAACACAATTTAACTCCAAAATATCAATGTCAAACATGGACACTAACAGCTAAGAGCAAAAGAAAAATCATTTCTGTCGAAAGAGAATACTAAATGTGACAAGAAGAGACCACATAAGAAATGACACGTCAGGGCAAAGGTCAGAGTAACACCAGTATTACATCTAGAAACGTCAAATGGTCTGGCCATGTTACATGGCTGCTGCAGACAGTATACCACAGAAAAACATCCACACTAAGATCTGTAAGTAACAGAATAAGAGGCTGCCCACACAAGAGGAAAAGATGGCATCTGTACAGCTTTTATTCTAAATCCCATATGAGTTTCATTTAACAGTGGTTCAATCACTAGTCACAGTCTGTTCTCTAGGATCTTGCAGAAGATTTTCCCAGTATGCCTTAGTAGTGAGATGCCTCTATATTGGTTGCAGTCCCTTTTACTGCCTTTTTTCTTCCAAACTGGAATAACTACAGCATTTCTCCAGTCCTGTGGTGTTTCTTGTTTTTCCATTACCAAGTTATAGAGTGTAAAGCCAAGCTATTTCAGTCTCGTTTGCACATTTGATCATTAGGTATTCCATCACATCCTGAGCCTTTGTTCACTGGGGCCTTTCTGATGGCTTCTCTGATCTCAGCGTGTAGTATGTCTGGTTCCAGTTCTATAGGCCCAGCTGTTTGTTATCATGGGTTTGACATGTCTCAGATGGTATACTGAGTATCTCGTGGATGTACTGTCTCCATCTCTCTAGTGCACACTGTGGTACATATAACAGATCACTATTAACACTGTTCACAATCACTGTTGGGTCGAAGTGCTCTGCTCACTTTCTCATGGCACTTTTTATAAAAGATTTTCATACTCTCTGACTTACGCAGGTCAAATCATTCCATTTGTACCGGGTATATATCTGAGACTCTCTGTATTTAAAGAATGCATCTGTGATAAAAAGATCATGCAGTGTTCTAGGGGTCTGTTACCATTTCCAACGCACTGCTGGTCATCAAAGAAACTCAGATGGTCTGCCAGTATCTATCAGGGTATTGCCAGCAATGGTTGGTTCTATGATCATTCTAACATCCTGTTTTGGTCCTTCCTGCTCACTCAGTCTGGAGTATAGTATAGGAATAATAATTTTGATATAAGTGTTTACATGCTTTACCTCTGATTTTGATGTCAGCAACTAAAATTATTTTTTATTTTTTCTATTTTTCATTCCCTCTGCTAATTCCTCTTCTATCATTTTTGTCGTGTATGTTGACAGAACATACTTTAAAGACAGCTTTTCTGTTTCTTTGTAGTTTAGCATTTCCAAGTCGTTTTCCATTCATATCAGTCTACCTGTTCTTCCTGTGTTTTCTATGAGTTGTAAAGAGATCCACCGCCAGCATTCTGGGTCAGTTGTAATATGAGGGCAGAATTTAACCCAGAAGAGCCCATTTCGCTGAGCAAGTCAAAGTCCCATTGGCCACCATTCCCAGCCTGTATAATGAGGATATGAAGCTAAAACAAGTGGAGGTAAGAAATTCCATCACAGCAGACACTAAAAACAATAGGGAAGTGATAAATATTATCACAGTATACACTATGAGAACACCACTAACAAGATACTTTTCTAAATTCGGCACTGACTGAATGCAGTCAAAATAAGAACTGAATCAACAAATATCAACATTAATATAATTATGAAAATCACTGCCATTCTTGTCGCAGTGACCTGATCATGATAAAAGACTTCTATTACTAAACAGACTTACTGATGTAGGGTAGCTTGGTCCTGTTGAAAACTGAAATAACAAAAAATGTTTATCTTGAATCTCTGTGAATGTTGAATCTTTAGCATTATCGCACTCTGGACATGCCCATACATGCTCTGCTCTCTGTTTAAGTAACCACCGAAGAGTACGAACACTAACTGTGCCAGTCAGCTGTTGGTTCTGGCAGTCTCAAACTCTGCCTGCCAGCCACCAAGCTCTTCCTTCCCCCTCTCACCTATTAACCCAATCTGTCTCACCTATTAACCCAATCTGTCTCACTTATTAACCAAATCTGTCTCACCTGTTAACAATGAAACTCCACCCACTCTTTAAAAACTTTATTTCATCAACAACTTCATAACCATGAATTTCTGGCATGATGTTCTAACAAACTAATATTCTTTACTTTTGATGTTATGCTGAATATTTTTTCATGGTGAAGATTTCGAAAAAAAAATTCTTTCAGCTTTAGAATAATGCCAAGCAATGGACAGAGCTCACAGTCTTGCGGGACATCATATGTAAGATGGATATAATGTCAGTCAGCAATGATCCTGATAATTGCATTGTCATTTTAATGCACTAAAACCATAAATATGTAAATCTTCTAAAGTTATCATAGGGTAGTGGAGCCTGGATGTAAAAACTCATCACTCCACACAGAAAGTCACAAGAACAAGCAAGAACATGAGATTCTGACATAAATGAGACATTTTCCAAGTGCCATGTGACACTAATGTGACATTTTTCCAACGCCTTGTACAAAACATAAATCCTGATATTCTCAGACCATCATTTTCCGTTTGTCAGTCTTTTCTCTGAGAGTCAAATACAAATATGAACCGAAACTGATGACTGACTAATAATTTATGACCGTCAGTTTTCCCTGAAGATATTTCCTCCTCTTTCTTCCCCTCTCTCTCCAAGTGCTTTTAATTTGTATGTTTTAAATTCCAAGACAAACTAATCATAAAATATTACACCCCCAAAAACCAACACTTTTATGATTTGTGTCACAGATCGGCAAAATCATTATAGAACTGTGAGTATCACCATATAGCTATGATCATCATCACATATCTGTAAACATTATTACCAAGTGTTTTTCAAGATCACCAAAAAATAAATAATCAGATTTCTCAATCTGTTTTGTTAAAAAATCTGACTTACCCCGAGATGGCTTGGTGGACCAGGATACTGCAGCAAAGCAGAAAAATGAAAATAAAATCTAGGATACTGCAGCAAAGCAGAAAAATGAAAATAAAATCTATCTCCACACGTGTGTGTGCAAATGTGTGTGTGTGTGTGTGCATATGCATGTTTGCATGCATGTGCATGTGTTTTAGAGGAATGGGACTATGAAATACAATATTTGTACATTATGTTGTTATGTGTACAGTGTAATTTCAGTCAACACTACAAGCAACCAGAGGTGGTCACGATAAGAAGAACTTTATGACAAACACATACAAGCAACTAGTGAGAAAGTAAATGACAGTTAAACAAGTCCAAATTAACATCAAAATCTATGATTGTTAACGTTAACTATGACATTTTTACTGTTACTTTAGTCAGTATCATCTCATTAGTGTTACTTTCTTCGGTATCGCATCAATTCTATTATACTGTTAAGTATCTCAATGCCATTACTGATAGTTTGTTGAGTATCATTTCTGTTATTTTGTTAAGTATCATAATGTCACAGGAGAAGACTAAGAACAGAAAGGAATGGAGACAAGTAATGGCTTGAAAAGCTGAATGAATGAATCATAATATTATATTGTTACTTTGCTGAGCATAATACTTTATCTCACTGAGTATCAAGTCACTTCTGTTATTTTGTTACATACAGGTATAATATCATTACTGAATTTATTATAGTGCCAATATCATCATCATGTACCAGCTTCGGATTAAAACTTGACGGTAATGAGTCTCCAGTTCCCCCACTCCCTCACCTTGATGATACACTCAGCCAGGCTGTGTCCTGTCCATTCTCATATGTTATCTTCCCATCTACATTTCTGTCTTTCTCTCATATGTTATCCTCCCATCTATATCTCTGTCTTTCTCTCATATGTTATCTTCCCATCTACATCTCTGTCTTTCTCTCATATGTTATCTTCCCATCTACATTTCTGTCTTTCTCTCATATGTTATCTTCCCATCTACATTTCTGTCTTTCTCTCATATGTTATCTTCCCATCTACATTTCTGTCTTTCTCTCATATGTTATCTTCCCATCTACATCTCTGTCTTTCTCTCATATGTTATCTTCCCATCTACATCTCTGTCTTTCTCTCATATGTTATCTTCCCATCTACATCTCTGTCTTTCTCTCATATGTTATCTTCCCATCTACATCTCTGTCTTTCTCTCATATGTTATCTTCCCATCTACATCTCTGTCTTTCTCTCATATGTTATCTTCCCATCTATATCTCTGTCTTTCTCTCATATGTTATCTTCCCATCTATATCTCTGTCTTTCTCTCATATGTTATCTTCCCATCTATATCTCTGTCTTTCTCTCATATGTTATCTTCCCATCTACATCTCTGTCTTTCTCTCATATGTTATCCTCCCATCTACATCTCTGTCTTTCTCTCATATGTTATCTTCCCATCTACATCTCTGTCTTTCTCTCATATGTTATCTTCCCATCTATATTTCTGTCTTTCTCTCATATGTTATCTTCCCATCTACATCTCTGTCTTTCTCTCATATGTTATCTTCCCATCTACATCTCTGTCTTTCTCTCATATGTTATCTTCCTGTCTACATCTCTGTCTTTCTCTCATATGTTATCTTCCCATCTACATCTCTGTCTTTCTCTCATATGTTATCTTCCCATCTACATCTCTGTCTTTCTCTCATACGTTATCTTCCCATCTACATCTCTGTCTTTCTCTCATATGTTATCTTCCCATCTACATCTCTGTCTTTCCCTCATATGTTATCTTCCTATCTATATCTCTGTGTATCACTTGCTCTTTTTCCTTCCACCTTTCCTTCTAGTATGGTTTTCAGTGTATCTTTATGTCTTTTGATATGGCCAAAATATTTGTTTTCTTCATCTTTATTTCTTCACGTTTTAAGTTCACACTGCACTTGGAGCTGGTCTAAAACTTGTGCATTTGTTCTTTTCATTCAATATGCTATATGACCTAGTTTTCTGTAGAACTACATTTCTGCTGCATTAATCTTTCTCTCCATCTTTCTGAGTCCAGGTTTCTGCTACATAAAAAAAACAGAGTTGATATAACATTTTACATATCTCAGTTTCGTTTTTTATAGGCAGATTTCTAGATAACAACACTGTCTTCATGGTGTAAGATAACAGCACTATCTTCATGGTGTAAGATAACAGCACTATCTTCATGATGTAAGATAACAGCACTATCTTCATGGTGTTGAATGTATGTTTTACCATTACTGTTCTTTTCTTTATCTCCATCTTACATCTCTCATCTCTTGTTAGTATATGCCCTAGGTAGCTGTAATTTGTCACTCATTCTGGTTTCCCTTTGCTTATGTTTATATCTATCTGTGGTGTTTGGTCTTCTTGATATTGATCTCAAGTCCCCATTCTTGGCTTGTGTTGTTTATTTTATCCATTAGTTTCTGTATGTTCTGTGGATTCTCTGCTAGAAGGTCTGTACCACCTGCTACCTCAGAGTGTTGATACTTCTTCCCCCATGTTCAGTCCTGGTAGTTCATCTGCATGTCTGGAGATGTCCTCTGTGTACAGGTTGCCTGACTCCCCTTTTTTATAGGTACATTTGTTGATGTCACTGTGCCATATCTTACTGATGCTTCCTGTTCTCAGTAGAGATTTTTTATAATTTGGATGTCCTTCCCACCAAGATTGAATTCCTTTGGACATTTTAATACAACCTTTAAGAACATATAATTTTCATTTTGAAAATGAAACATGTAGCAAAGTTTTAGAAGAAACAACAAAAACTAATAAAGGAAGTATTTTTGAAAGTCTATTGAACTTACTATTTCTCAATATGAATTGTTAAACTTTGCTGAGTGAGACTATGATGTCTATGGACAAGACGTAAGGACTAAAACTGATCTTACACTCAGTCAGGACCAGGTATGAACATGGCATTTTCTACATTCTTTACATCTATGACGTTCGCATACACAAACCATGAACACACACTGACACATACTTACATGCACACCCCTAAATGTGTAGTACATTATACTTTCAGACACACACCATGTAGGTAGAATGAGTAATACTCACAGCTGGTGGAGCAATGTTTCCAAATGGATACTGAAAACATGGTCAAATCATCAATTAAATATCTATTGAATTTATACTGTGAATTCTGACAAAATTAAGAAACTTTCTTACTGCTTTTATTTGTAAAAAAGATACAGAATTTGTTTATAGAACTCGTTAAAAAGCTGTCTAGTAAAAGAAAACTGTATGTTGAACAACTATACTATAGTATCCATGTAGAATTACACAACAACACTATAATGACCATGTAGACACAACTATACTATAGCACCCATGTAGATTTACACAACTATATTATAGCACCCATGCAGACTTACACAACTATACTACAGTGCCCATGCAGAATTACACAATTATACTATAGCACCCATGCAGACTTACACAATTATACTATAGCACCCATGTAGAATTACACAACTATACTACAGTGCCCATGCAGAATTACACAATTATACTATAGCACCCATGTAGAATTACACAACTATACTACAGTGCCCATGCAGAATTACACAATTATAATATAGCACCCATGTAGAATTACACAACTATACTACAGTGCCCATGCAGAATTACACAATTATACTATAGCACCCATGCAGACTTACACAACTATACTACAGAGCCCATGCAGAATTACACAATTATACTATAGCACCCATGTAGAATTACACAATTATACTATAGCACCCATGTAGAATCTATACTATAGCACTATACAGAATTACACAACTATACTATAGCACCTATGCAATATTACATAACTATACTATAGCACCTAGCAGAATTACACAACTATGCTATAGCACCATATAGAATTACACAACTATACTATAGATATTACACAACTATACTATAGCACCTATGCAGAATTACAACTATACTATAGCACTATATAGAATTACACAACTATACTATAGCACCATACAGAATGTAAAAACTAGGAAAAAAGTAGGAACAGCTTTATTACTTAACAACTACAAAGTTGTGACATTTCAGCATGAGCCTTAATCATACAAAAATATACAGGATGAACATCTTCTTCTTCTTCTTCTTCTTCGTTCACTTCTACCACCAAAAACCGCACTGTGCACATACTGAATTCATGCCTGTGGCCCTCGTTAGGTCCTGTGGTCCCCTGTGTGGTCCAAAATAGACCACACGAGATCCACGAAAGGACCACAAGAGATTCAGAGTGTCACAGTGCTTTAGCCTGTATTCTTGGTGGGTCTCGGAAGCGGGATTGCGTGACACCGTGGTTTTCATTGCACCAGTTTAGTCTAGGGTTGGACTTTCTCACCAGAAGACCTCGACGTGTTTAGGATATCAGTGCATCCCCGCTGGGTGAGAGGCGGTAGCCCACCCAGGCCAGAGTTGGACTTTCTCACCGGAAAACCTCGACGTGTTTTGAGATACCCGTGTATCACCGCCGGGTGTGAGGTGGTTGCCCAGCCAGTCCAGGGTTGGACTTTCTCACCGGAAAACCTCAGCGTGATTAGGATACGCAAACATCCCCGCCGGGTGAGAGGTGGTTGCCTAGCTAGACTTCCCTGGTCCAGTGTCTCCGACTTCAGCATTTTGCGGTCGTGGCCGCTACCATTCTTAGTTGTGACCAGGATGGAGCTTTTGTCCAGGAGGATGAATCCTCGCCACTAGTGACTTCTACCCCTGGGTTGAGCCGGTTTAGGCATTATCCCAGTATGGGCGTGTTTGGGACGGGACCGACCTCTAGAGCAGAGGTACTGTGACATGCATAGCCTTCAAGATTCACCCCTGGTATGAGCCGGTTTAGGCAAAATTCACCAGTATGGGTGTTTATCAGGCGTTACCGACCTCTAGAGCGGAGGTGGCATGACATGTCTAGCCATCAAGTTCCACCCCTGGTGTGTGCCGGTTTAGGCATATTTCATCAGTGTAGGTGTATTTCGGACGTGGCAGGCCTCTAGAGCAGAGGTGTCGTGGTATAGCTCTCGTAGCGATACTACTGGACATACCAGTTAAACTTCACTTTCCACCACCTTTTCCCATCGGCTCCGCACAGCAACCTTTATTTCTTTTCCGCATTTACTTCCTTAACCGGGAGGAGCTTCACTCCACGCACGGCATTTGAAGAGTCTCGCCAGCAGTGAGACAAGCCGGTTCATGCATTTCACCCGACATGACTGCACTCAGGACGTGGCCGACCTCCAGACCAGAGGTGCCATGATTTGAACGTTTGCTTCGCTTTATCCTTTCTACCACCTTTTCCGCAGTGATGCTGCGTGGCAACCTTATTTGTACCTTTCTTCATTGGCCGGGAAGAGCACCGCTCCACGCACGGCAGCTGAAAAATCTCGCCAACAGCGGCAGATGAGCTACCAAACGTGCCTCATCTACCCTAAGTAACTGGTTTTCAGGCGCCAGATATTCGCCCTCGCCCCTTCTCCTGTCAGTTTAAACAGTTCTGCCACGGGAAGGCCAGGAGCTGGACTTGACTGCCAGAGATAGATTCACATGAATGCTATTAAAAAAAAAACAAAAGAAATTTTAAAATTAAATAGAGTACTTAGCTGTAAATTATAAGATGTGGCTTGTCCGGCAGTGTGTGTCAGGAATGGATTTAGTAGGACATGGAGACTGTTTAAATGGAGACCTGTGATATGTGGTCAGTGGGTTGTAACGGGGGGATGGTGGATGGGAATTTATATATCGCAGAAGGAATATCCCAACTCAGCAATATAAAATTCTATGCCTCACGTAAAAATGACCTACCCATTCAAATAATGACAGTGTGGAAGCAGCCATTAAAGACCTGATTACAGAAGGTGGCCTCCCACCCCAAGCTGTTTCTCTTCACATTAAGGACTATTATTTAGGCACACCTACCTTCTATCTTCTTCCTAAAACCCACAAACCAGGTAACCCTGGATGTCCCATTGTATCAGCGTGTTCATGCCCCATTGAGCACTTTTTGGAAAGCATTTTCCAGCCGCTACTACACAAACTACCCTTCTTTTTGAAAGATACCAACCACGCCTTAACAACTTTTGATACGATCACACTCCCTCAACACCACACTTATCACATCTTTCTCCTTGATGTCTGCTCCCTATATACTTCTAATCACCATGAGGAAGGACTCTTAGCATTCCATTATTTTCTCGATAAAGACCGTCAACCCATCACTAACACTGACACCATAATCAGACTTACACAGCTAGTACTAAACCTAAATTGTTTCTAATTCAATGGCAAATACTTCGAGCAAATCAGTGGTGTTGCCATGGGAACGAAAATGGGTCCCAGTTATGCATGTCTATTTATGAGCTTTCTGGAAGTTAAATTATGGGAAACCCACACTGGCAGACATCCAGAATTCTATAAAAGGTACATCGATGATGGCATTGGAGTCACAAGTATGCCACAGGAAGAGCTAACAAAATTTACTGAATTCATCTCACTCAATAATAACATAAAATTCACTTATGAAATTTCTAACAAGTCTGTCAACTTTTTAAGACACTAAAATTTCTATTGCCACAAACAGGCTTGTCACCTCTGTATTTTAAAAGCCCACCGACTGTCACACCTATTTGCTTTACACCTCCTCCCATCCTGAAGCCTGTAAGAACCCCATCCCATACTCCCAACTCCTCCGTCTTCGCTGCATATGTCAGAATAATTTGGACTTTATAGATCAGTCCAACAAGTTATTAAAAATTTTTCGTCATCGCCACTACCCAGAAAAGGTCCTTCATGAATCCTTCAACCATATCCAACTAGTGAGCCGCAAAGAAGTATTCAGGAAAAAGCCTGTTACTCCATCTGACAGAGTTAAGTTAGTACTGGCTTTCCACCCGCATGGTCAGATAGTTAAGAAAATTCTTTATTGTCGTCTGCCGCTAATCTAACTCAACCCCGACACTCGCGAAATTTTCTCTGATCCACCCCTGTTGGCATACAAACGTGAGCTAAACCTTAAGGACATCCTCATCCACAGCCACTTGAAGCAGAGCTTTACATATGTTGGCACCAGAAAATGTAACCACCCCCGCTGCATTACCTGCCTGGTAGTCTGGGAAATGAAAACGATTACCTTTCCCAAAACTATCCTCACTCTTCATGAGGGATTCACATGTGAGTCCCGTAATGTGATATATGTCATCATTTGCAAAAGATGCAGGATAACGTATACTGGTGAGACTGACCTCAGATTAAGGGATCACATGCAAAAACATCTGTATGACATCACCTGGCATGCTTCGAAACCAGTCCCAAATCATTTCAATGGCCCCAACCACAGAAGCAAATCTGATTTTCTGGTAACAGCCATCAAACAATGTCACGCAGATGACACAGCCTGCCTAGCGCTTGAGAACCGCTGCATTCAAAATTACGGGATGCCGGAGCCATATAGGTTAAACTCGCTGTTCAGCTACACTTAATATTCTCTTCAATCATTATACTACCTCTCCACTAACCTCCACCCACTTCTTAGTTGTCAAACCTCCTCACAGCATCACTTTGCAACCCCTTTTCCCTAATCATTTATTTCACCATCTCCTGGCTAGGTCAACACTGTATCACTCTCTCTCCCCTCCCCGGTTCCCCATCCACCACCCCCAGTTACAACCCACTGACCACATATCACAGGTCTCCATATAAACAGTCTCCACATTCTACTAATCCATTCCTGACACACACCGCTGGAAAAGCCACATCTTACAATTTACAGCTAAGGACTCTATTTAATTTTTAAAAAAATTTTTTTTTTATAACAGCATTCTGTGAATCTATACTTATCTCCTCTCTCTATTTCTTAGTCCTGTATGTTTTTGTATGATTAAGGCTCATGCTGAAACATCACAACTTTGTAGTCATTAAGTTATAAAGCTGTTCCTACTTTTTTCCTAGTTTATAGATTCTGGTATCACAGCTTTACTGCAGTGCTTCGTGTATAGTTGTATACTTATACACTAATTATTGTGTCATACAGAATTACACAACTATTCTACAGCATCATATAGAATTACACATCTATTCTACAGCACCATACAGAATTACACAACTATTCTACAGCATCATATAGAATTACACATCTATTCTACAGCACCATACAGAATTACACAACTATTCTACAGCACCGTATAGAATTACACAACTATTCTACAGCATCATATAGAATTACACATCTATTCTACAGCACCATACAGAATTACACATCTATTCTACAGCACCATATAGAATTACACATCTATTCTACAGCACCATACAGAATTACACATCTATTCTACAGCACCATACAGAATTACACATCTATTCTACAGCACCATACAGAATTACACAACTATTCTACAGCACCATATAGAATTACACAACTATGCTATAGCACCTAAGCAGAATTACACAACTATATTATAGCACCCATGTAAAATGACATATTCTGAGATGAGCAACTCACTGCTCATTTTTTGTCCTACATCAAAATCCAAAATACCAACATTGCACAATGACAACATCACAATTTGAAACGAAAGTACTTTCTTTAAAAGTTTCCTGAAAATTCTTTTTTTTTTTTTCAGAGTAATTCAAGCTCTGAATGCTTGAATGACAGAGGAGACAACTACAAATTGCCTTACATAACAGCTCAATATGAAGAATAATGGTCAAATTCTAAAACATGCAGAAGACAAGATTTAAAATCCTCTGTGGCTATAAAAAGAACATCACTTTACAGGACATGGATGAAGCATATTTCTGATATAAGATAAAACTGCCATGGCATATTTCTGATATAAGACAAAACTGCCATGGCATATTACTGATATATGACAAAACTGCCATGGCATATTTCTGATATATGATAAAACTGCCATGGCATATTTCTGATATATGATAAAACTGCCATGGCATATTACTGATATATGACAAAACTGCCATGGCATATTACTGATATAAGATAAAACTGCCATGGCATATTTCTGATATAAGATAAAACTGCCATGGTATATTACTGATATATGACAAAACTGTCATGGCATATTTCTGATATATGACAAAACTGTCATGGCATATTTCTGATATAAGATAAAACTGCCATGGTATATTTCTGATATATGACAAAACTGTCATGGCATATTTCTGATATAAGATAAAACTGCCATGGTATATTTCTGATATATGACAAAACTGTCGTGCCATATTTCTGATATATGATAAAACTGTCATAGCATATTTCTGATAAAAGATAAAACTGTTATGGCATATTACTGATATATGATAAAACTGTCATGGCATATTTCTGATATATGATAAAACTGTCATGGCATATTTCTGATAAAAGATAAAACTGTCATGGCATATTACTGATATATGACAAAACTGCCATGGCATATTTCTGATATATGATAAAACTGTCATGGCATATTTCTGATATATGATAAAACCATCATGGCATATTTCTGATATATGATAAAACTGTCATGGCATATTTCTGATATAAGATAAAAACATCATGGCATATTTCTGATATATGATAAAAACATCATGGCATATTTCTGATATATGATAAAACCATCATGGCATATTTCTGATATATGATAAAAACATCATGGCATATTTCTGATATATGATAAAACCATCATGGCATATTTATGATATAAGATAAAACTGTCATGGCATATTTCTGATATATGATACAACTATTAAATTTTTTGGTATTTGATAAATCTGTTACAGCATACTTCTGATATCTGATAAAAGTGCAACTTCTGTGATAGACAATCATAACGATAAGAAAGGCTTAGATATTAGAATGAAAAAAAAAATGTTACTGAAAATTTCAGGCAGTTCAATGGAAATTTGACAGTTAAGTGAAACTCTCCCCTCTTATCAAAAAAAAAAAGTGAAAAACTTTGTCAGTTCTAGTAAAATGTTCTCTCTTGACAAGATTTATGTTCTTATCACCCTGACTGTGTTTTTTACTAACAAGAGGCCTGCTACTTACTGCTCCTTGTCCACGGACCTGAATAAAATTGATGACCACATCACCTTCGATATAAAGGTACTGAACTCGTTCTTTGGGAATTCTGTGATTAAAACTGCAGAAGTGACGGTTGTTAACTGCAATCTGAAAAACATATATTACATATATTACCACACATTATATTACCACACATTAGGTCTAAATTTAAAATTCTGCTAGCTTGTTACGTAAAAGAAACAAAACAGTGCCTGCAAGAAACACTTAACACTGCTTATCTTTGTTCTCAATAACTTTTATATTTACTTTTAACTTGTATCACTCGTCACATCTATTAATTTGCTTCTTTTGTCTCACTTATTTCTGGAATTTTTCACATTCTTATCAGAAAATGTCTGTACCGAACTGTTATACAGTTTTCCTCGCCACCCTTCATGCACAATATTTGATAAAATATAAAGCATACAATACCTTATAACCATGATTGTCAACTTTCATGTTTATTTCAAAGTTATGGCCTCTGCGAAAAGGCATGCCACCACTGGTCTCTTCCATACCCCAAGTGCCACCCTGTCTGTGGTTTCTGACTACTCTGCCATCATCAAATCGTGGATTAAATGTCACTGCTGTGTCAGAATCATTGGTGGCTCCAGCACAAAGATTGACAGTGAACCTATCAAATACAGATGTTAACAGTGACAGTGAACCAATCAAATAAAGATATTAATTGTGACAGCGAACCTATCATATACAGATGTTAACAGTGACAGTGAACCTAGATGTTAACAGTGACAGCGAATATATCATATACAGATGTTAACAGTGACAGTGAACCTATCAAATACAGATGTTAATTGTGACAGTGAACCTATCATATACAGATGTTAACAGTGACCCTATCATATACAGAGATGTTAATAGTGACAGCGAACCTATCATATACCGATGTTAACAGCGGAAGTGAACCTATCATATACAGAGATGTTAATAGTGATGCTGAACATATCATATACAGAGATGTTAACAGTGACAGTGAGCCTATCATATACAGAGATATTAACAGTGAACCTATCATATACAGAGATGTTAACACTGATGTGAACTTATCATATACTGATGTTAACAGTGACAGTGAACCTATCATATGCAGATGTTAACAGTGACAGTGAATCTATCATATGTAGATGTTAACAGTGACAGTGAACCTATCATATACAGAGATGTTAACAGTGACAGTGAACCTATCATATAGATATGTTAACAGTGACAGTGAACCTATCATATAGATATGTTAACAGTGACAGTGAACCTATCATATACAGATGTTATTTGTGACAGTGAACCTATCATATACAGATGTTAACAGTGACAGTGAACCTAGATGTTAACAGTGACAGCGAATATATCATATACAAATGTTAACAGTGACAGTGAACCTATCATATCATCATCATCATCATTCATTTGCATGTCCCTTGCGGAACTTTGCCTCCCAAACAGCACTCCTGTAGGCCTCTCGGTTGTGAGCAAGATGGCCCGCTGCTGCTGCATCCATTTGCAGATCGTCAACGATTTCTTGCAGCCATCTTCGTTTTGGTCTTCCTCTTTTTCCCATTATGTTATCATATACAGATGTTAAATGTGACAGTGAACCTATCATATACAGATATTAATTGTGACAGTGAACCTATCATATACAGATATTAATTGTGACAGTGAACCTATCATATACGGATTGTTAACAGTGACAGTATGCAGGAAACTAAAGAACAGAACAACAACACAATTCATTCAGATCATCAGAGGAAGTACCCCCTCAGACAAGTGTTTCGGCCCTACTAAATTTCTGACACTCTAAGAGGGGTGGCCCCCTTAGGTCTTGTGAGTTGTTTTTTTTATGTTTTTTTTATGCCCTGTCCCGGAATTGAACCTATGATCTTCCAATTGGCACAGAATAAAGTGCATCTTAATTATTTAGCTAAGGAGGACCAGTATTAGATGTGACAAATGAAATTATTTAAGTTCTCAGTGCCTGTTTCACATGCTCACAGCTTTTCTGCTGTTTCTGAAAAGCTTTTCAATGCCCTTCCTCTTGCTTGTCCCTTTATGTCCAATTGCGTACATAGGTCTTATGCTGGTGTTGCTACGAATCCTCTAGCTCCCACTTCTACAGCTGTCACTTCTGAATAGATGCTGCTCCTCTATTCTTGCTTCATATGGAACCATAAGCACGATCATTATTAGTTTCTGTTTTTCTATGGAGTATACTACAATGTCTGGTCACATTCTTGTGTTCTTGATGGCAGTCAGGTACCTTCTTCCTGGAAGGTCCGCTATCACATCCCAGTCGTTTCCACCATCTAGCAGTAATGGTAAAGGAATGTCCCTGATTTCAATATTCGATGTTGTACCAGAGCCTATGAAGTACTTAGGTGAGGCCTCAACTCTTTTGGTGTTGTTTGCTGTTATCTTTTGCTCTGTCTACAATGGCTCTAGTTCCTACAGCACTCTGTTGTGCCACCAGGTGTAGTGTCCTTGGGGTAATGATACTCTGCATGCTAACAGCACATGCTCCAATGTTTGTCTTTCTTTGCAGAGGGGGGTACTTTCTATCCTCTGATGCACCCCATCTGTGTAGGTTAGAGCCTGTAAGCAGAAGGTGCCAATTTCCAGATGTCATTCCATGTTAGTCTTCTTTTTCTTCTTCGTTCGCATAAGCGATAATGCGTGTTACCCTGATTTTTGCGATGTGCCTTTTGGCTGGGTAACTCCGACTTCAGAACCTTTCCTTGCTAGGGCAGACTGTGGTCTTGCTTGGACTGCCATGAAGACAGTGTGGCTGGCCTGGCCAAAACTTTGTTTTCCAGCCTCTGGTGGCTGTATGTAAGTCCCTTCTCCATGTCAGATGGTTTTGAGACAGTTCCACAAAGACACTCTGACTTTGAGATGAGGAACCTGATGAGTGCTTCAACGATATCCATTCCCTGCCACCTATAGTCTACTGGCTCTGTTTTGTTTACATCATTCTGATACCCATTGTTGTAAAGACCCGTAGGCTTGTCACGTCCTGGATTCATTGGTTTCACACCAGACTTCCCTCATCCCCACCAGAGATCTCCATGTCCCCATCCGTCCACCAACCTGACATTACATTTTACAAAAATAACAATTACAATTAGTGTTGACTGCTACAAGTTTCTGGGCTACACAAGTTGGTCAGAGTTTTTAAGCAAACAGATCTATGTTCCTTGTCTCACAAACACTATGTTAAGATAAGTGTGCTCTTAACACAGTTGTTCCCAGGGGAGTTCCATGTTAGTAATCTCTGCAGAACTTCCTCCCATGTTGTCAACTGGCCTTGCTGTGCCTGTTGGACTGCCTTCTGGACCTGCTTATCATCCTCCGAATTCCTTACTTTGCTGATGATTATATCCCTTCTTTCTTTACAGGGGGCCTTTGACCACCATTTGATTTCACCATGACCAAATCCCCTTCTGTTGGTCTGGGTGTATCCTATTACTTCTTTCAGCTCCTGTGTTTCCCTGGCTGCGGTCACTTCCTCGCTTACTTTCCATTTTCGTCCAGTTTTAAGTGTTGGCTGCACTTCTCATACCACAGGATATGTAGATTCCTGTCCATCATTGCAAACCTTGTCTTTCCTACCTTGTATTCTTTGACCACAGATCTGAATGGTAGCTACAGTTTTCTCTTTTTGCAGTACAGTGCTACATCAGTTAATCATGGTGGCATGCCCAGCCACTTTCTTATGGATTTATGTATTTTTCTTTTGATTGCATCTACTTTGCAGGTACTTACTTCGTAAATGAGTTGTGACCACACCAATTTTGGAATCAGTATGAACAAGAGGCATCATATTTTGAACTTCATCAGTAGCCTACTTTTGATATTCAGTCCATTCTGTGCCATTTCTATGACCTGCTTCATCACGTTTTGAGTCTTTCATGGATGCATCATATACTCTGCCAAGACTCTTCATATATAGAGATGTTAACAGGTTCTTCCCCTACAGTTATGGTTCTTTGATTTGCCACTGTGATAACTTTCTATTACTTTCCCCTTCATGAGTGACTTCTTGACTTCTCTGGCTTGAAGCTCATGCGGCACCATATGATAAGGCTATCCAAACGCTCTAACATCCTTTGTGCCTGTGCTTCACTAGTTGTTATTAATGCTGTGTCATCCATGAATGCTTTTAGTGGTGGCATCTGACATCCATTTCTGAACCTTGGGCCTTCTGCTGCTCTCAGGATTATTTGCATGGCTAGTACGAACAGAATGGGAGATATTGTACAGCCAATTGCAATTCCTACCTGGAGCTCAATCCATCTTGATGTTCCAAATCTCATGAGGAACCCTGTGAAGTGTATTTTCAGCATCTTCGTGATTTCTTTCAGCACATGATACATGTCTAGTCCTAGCCATATCATCTGGTGCGGTACTGCACCATATGCAGTGGCTAGATCAAGCCATACTACCTGTAGGTCTTACTTTCAAGATCTTGCCTGTTGAATAGCTTCCCAAATCAATGAAGCATGCTCGAGACATCCTGAGGAACCTGGAATTCCTCCCTTCTGCACAGATGTATCAACATAACCATTATCTAGGAGGTATGTTGTTAGTCTCCTAGCCATCACAGAGAATATCTTTCCTCCTACATTCATAAGTGAGATCAGTCTGAATTTGTTGATCTCAGTGGAATTCTGCTCTTTTGGGATGTATACTCCATTAGCCTTTTTTCCATACTTTACTTATGAATCCCTTGGTCTATGCTGTTTGTAGGAGTTTATGGAAATTCTTTAGTACTTCTGGGCATCTTTTGTACAGTATGTAAGGGACTCCATTTGGGCCAGGTGCTGATTTGCCTTTAGCTTTTCTTACGATGCTCTCTACTTCTTGTAAGGTTGGTGGGCTGCATTTGAATTTGCTGCCAGGTGCACAGGGTCACACTAGACCTTTCATCTGCTCGAGAGGTGTATGCTGATTTTTATCAGAGTATGTCTTGCTCAGATGTTCCTCGAGCACCTCCTTACTTGCTTTCAGCGTACCTGATTTTGGCTGTTCAAATAACTGCTTGGCAAATCTGAGGGGATCTCTGTATAACTTCTCTCTTGCATATCTGGTTTCCCTCTTTCTTTTGCATATTCTTTCTGCTCTGCAAAAGGCACTGTGCTTGGATATTAGATGCTGCCAAACCTGACTTAATCCATCCTTTTCTGATTTATGTGCTTTCTTGAACATGTTCTGGGCATGGTTCTTCTGCTGTCTATTGCTTTTACGAGAGGTGATTGATAAGTTCTCGGCATAAGGTACAACGGATTATTTGTGGACAACTTTTTTGGGTTATTTCTTAACATAGTCCCCTTGCAACTTTATGCACTTAGTCTAGTGATCCTGGAGCATATGGATCCCTTCTTTGTAAAAGTCAGCATCTTGTGCCAGTAGAAAGTGGTCTACAGCATGAATGAAGTCGTCATCATCATCTGATGCAAATCTGCGACCACTGAGCTCCTTTTTTGAGTTTGGCAAACAGGTAATAGTCCAAAGAGGCCAAATCTGGGGAATAAGAAGGACGTTCAAGAAGCTGAAGTCGCATTCATGAATGGCAGCCATTACTACCACCAATTTGTGAACTGGAGCATTGTCTTGATGAAAGATGACTCTCCTCATCAATTTCCCTCGACACTTTTCCTTCAGTTTGACCCGCAGTTGCTTCACAAGATTAGTGTAATAGGCTCTGGTGGTCAATCTGTGCTTTTGAAGATAGTCTACCAATAGCACACCTTCTGAATCCCAAAAGATGGAAGCCATCACTTTGCCCACAGACCTTGTCATTTGAAGATCATTATGAATAATATCATGAACACGTTCCTGGGAGATGCCCAACTCAGTAAACAATGTACCACTCAGTTAGTCATCGATCCTCCATTATCATGTCATGGATTCTGCCAGTGGTTTCATCGGTGGTTACTGTTCTTGGTCTTCCTGGACGGTGATCATCTTCCAGACTCTCCCTTCCATGTTTGAATTGAGCTGCCCATTTCTTCACTGTGCTGTAAGAAGGGGCACTCTCCCCTAGAGTCTCCACCATATCCTCATGAATCTCCTTTGATGATAAGCCCTTGATATAGAGGTGGAGAATGACTGCTTGATGAGAAATGTTATCCATTTTCTCAATTTCTGATACCCCTTACCACTTCAGTAGCCTGTAAAAAATAAAAATTGGTTGCAGTTAATTTCTTGAAACTTGATGTTTAATCTTACATTATCCTTATCTACAAACGCACCTAATATCAACTGTGTGTTTCAGGTATTTGTACCTTATGCTGAGAACTTATCAATCACCCCTTGTATTTTCTTCTGTCTTCTGGACTTTCTTGGTGTTACTTTTTCTCTCTTTGCCTGTTTGGTTCCAAACTCTTTGTGGCAGTGAAGATATATGATGTCACCAAATGCTTCCAGTTTCTGCTCAAGGTTTTTCTTTATCAGCTGTTTGTCCAATTTTTTGCATAATCCTGTGTCCAAGTTTTCCCAAACACTTTAATTTTGTCTCTGGTCTCGTTGGAGGGATGCATTACATCCCTGCTGCCCAACTCAACTTGAATATTATTTTTACTGTGGTTTATATCCTGACAGAGATCTTCCTATGTCTTATTTGAAACTGCCATCATAGTGCACTGTTGAGTATTTGGCAGCAAGGAACCACTGCATCCCTTATTCATTCTGCGAATCTTCATGCCATGTTGAGTGTAAAATTTCCGGCCACAGGTTTATAGGTATTCCATCCACTGTTTTGAACTTGAATTAATTGGGACGGGCACGGCTGTTTCTGTATAGTCACCTGTGGATCCATTATTCTCTTCCCCCCCCCTTTTTCAGTGAATCCTTTGGGGGGGGGGCATTTCTTCTTTCTGGACTTTGTAGCAATAGTATGACGGCTGATAGGGTTGCTAGCCTGGACAGCCCAGTTCAGGGATGCTTTCCCAGTGAGGATTCTAGTCTTTCCTAGTGAGGATTCTAGTCTTTCCTAGTGAGGATTCTAGTCTTTCCCAGTGAGGATTCTAGTCTTTCCCAGAGAGGATTCTAGTCTTTCCCAGTGAGGATTCTAGTCTTTCCCAGTGAGGATTCTAGTCTTTCCCAGTGAGGATTCTAGTCTATCCATTGGTCTTTGACACCGATCCTATCATACACAGATGTTAATAGTGACAATGAACCTATCACATACAGATGTTAATAGTGATAGTGAACTTATCATACACAGATGTTAACAGTGATAGTGAACCTATCATACACAGATGTTAACAGTGATAGTGAACCTATCATATACAGATGTTAATAGTGACAGTGAACTTATCACATACAGATGTTAATAGTGACAGATGTTAATAGTGATACTGAACCTGCAATATTCAGATGTTAATAGTGACAGTGAACCTATCATATACAGATGTTAATTCAGATGTTAATAGTGATATAACATATTTATGAGGAATTATTGTTCATAAGTTAGTATTTATTTTTTATTACACGCATCCAATGCCTGTATATCACAGGTTCAGACATTCAGCAGTTGGTAGCAAGTAATGAAAGACTTGTTATATCACAAGTTCAGGCATTCAGCAGTTGGTAGCAAGTAATGAAAGGCTTGTTATATCACAAGTTCTGACATTCAGTAGTTGGTAGCAAGTAATGAAAGGCTTGTTATATCACAAGTTCAGACATTCAGCAGTTGGTAGTAAGTAATGAAAGACTTGTTATATCACAAGTTCAGACATTCAGCAGTCGGTAGTAAGTAATGAAAGACTTGTTATATCACAAGTTCAGACATTCAGCAGTTGGTAGCAAGTAATGAAAGACTTGTTATATCACAGGTTCTGACATTAGATCTCTATGACACCTATTAAATCATAAACTTTTGTTATCTATGGCTCAAAAAGGCAACCAAGGATTTATTTAACATATAGGTCTCATTCCTTGATATTTTCCGTCAGCTCAAGTGGTTTTTTAGACTGTTTAAATTTTTTTTTTCTTCTTGGTCTTCCCCTGCCTCTCTTCCCATTTATCTTCCTTGCTGTTACAATGTTATCAAGCCTTCCTTTTCTCTTTATATGCCCAAGGATGAGTGTCATTTTCTTACACATTTAATTAGGTTCCTTTCTATGTTTGCCTTTGATGGCCATTCACTATTTGTGGTTCTAAGGACTGTTATTGCTGGAGGTGGGGTGGAGAACTCAATCTCCACTCCATCGGCGTGCGTCTCAAACAGCCTCTGGCAGTCAAGTCCAGCTCCTGGCCTTCCCATGGCAGAACTGTTTAAATTGACAGGAGAAGGGGCGAAGGCGAATATCTGGCGCCTGAAAACCAGACACTTAGGGTAGATGTGGCACATTTGGTAGTTCATCTACTGCTGATGGCGAGATTCTTCAGCTGCCGTGCAAGGAGCAGTGCTCCTCCCGGCCAGTGAAGAAAGGTGCAAATGGGGTTGCCGCGTGGCATCACTGTGGAAAAGGTGGTAGAAAGGATAAAGTGAAGCAAACAGTCAAATCACGGCACCTCTGGTCTGGAGATTGGCCACATCCTAAGTGCAGTCATATCGGGTGAAATGCATGAACCGGCTTAACCCAGAGGTTAAGACACTGCTGGCGAGACTCTTCGAATGCCGCGCGTGGAGTGAAGCTCCTCCCGGTCAAGGAAGGAAATGCGGAAAAGAAACAAGGGTTGCTGTGCGGCGCCGATGTGAAAAGGTGAAGGAAAGGATCAAGTAAAATTTAATCGGTATGTATAGTAGTATCACTGCAAGAGCTGCACATACCACGGCGCCTCTGCTCTAGAGGCAGGCCACATCCGAAATACACCTACACTGGTGAAATATGCCTAAACTGGCACACACCAGGGGTGGAACTTGATGGCTAGACATGTCATGCCACCTCCACTCTAGAGGTCAGTCACGCCTGATATACACCCATACTGGTGAAATATGCCTAAACCAGCTCATACCAGGAGTGAAACTTGAAGGCTACGCATGTCGCAGTACCTCTGCTCTAGAGGTCGGTCACATCCCAAACACGCCCATACTGGGATAATATGCCTAAACTGGCTCAACCCAGGGGTAGAAGTCACTAGTGGCGAGGATTAGTCCTCCTGGACAAAAGCTCCATCCTGGTCACAACTAGGAAGGGTAGCAGCCACGACCACAAAATGCTGAAGTCGGAGACACTGGACCAGGGCAGTCTAGATTGGCAACCACCTCTCACCCGGCGGGCATGTATGCGTATCCTAATCACGCTGAGGTTTTCCGGTGAGAAAGTCCAACACTGGACTGGATGGGCAACCACCTCTCACCCGGCGGTGATACACGGGTATCTCAAAACACATCGAGGATTTCCGGTGAGAAAGTCCAACTCTGGCCTGGGTGGGCTACCCCCTCTCACTCACCGGAGATATGCTGATATCCAAAACACGTCGAAGTCTTCCGGTGAGAAAGTCCAACCCTAGACTAAACTGGTGCAATGAAAACCACGGTGTCACGCAATCCCGCTTCTGAGACCCACCAAGAATACAGGCTCAAGCCCTGAGATACTCTGAACCTCTTGTGGTCCTCTTGGAAAGGACCACACGGGGGACCACGGGACTTAACGAGGACCACAGGCATAAATTCAGTAGGATCACAGGGCGGTCTTGGTGGTAGAAGCGAACGAAGAAGAAGAAGAAGATTCACTATTTGTCATCTTAGATGTCCATGGTATTCTTAACATTCTTCTAATGAACCACATCTCTGTTGCCTCTGGTGAACTTGCCATTAATCTACTGACTGTCTATGACTCACTTCCACTGAGGAGGATAGGCTCAATTTAACATTTTAGAACTCTTTTTTTGATGCATTACACGAGATGTTTCTCATTTTTTTTAAAGCTGTTTTGGCTTGGCATATTCTATTCCTGATTTCAGAAGTGCATTTTCCATCTGGTGCTATCTGAGTGCCCAGATATTTAAATGTATGCATTTGTCTCAAGGTTGTTCTTGTACCTCAACACTGCATTGAGGTGGGTTTTTCTTTTGTGATATAACCAGTGTTTCTGTTTTCCTGCTATTTAGGGTAAGTCCTTCCTTCTCACTTTCTGTCACTGCTGTATCTAATAGTTTCTGTAGGCTCTTTTCATTTTTGGTTATTGGTACTGTTACGGGATAGGCATGACATTTACTGTTCCACTTCACTCTCCATGTCTGCTACCAGTTGGCCTGTGGCTGGGTATTAGAATAACTTTCTACCAATGTTATAAGAATAACTTTCTACCAATGTTATAAGATGTATCATTCAACACATTACTCATTTTAAAACTTGCTGCCAGTGGAAACATATCTATGTTAGTATTGGCTCTTTCAAGACAGACCTAACCTTTTATTTTTTTTTTTAATAAATGCAGTCTGTAACTGTGAGGATAATCCAGTTGGGCATATTTACAGTGAACCATTCATTCTGGATAAGATGAGCCAAAAATATGTCAGTTATCGTCATGCAGATGCTGGTGCACAAGATTATCTTTTCTGCTTTTAAAAAAAACAAAAAACAACGGATTATTCAATTCCAACAAATGATCTGAAGCCTCATTGTTAGCTATGATGCTCTTACTCCATGTTTTGGCAAGGTTGAGCAAATAGCCAAATGTCACATCTCAGTAGTTTTGCTCTGATAAAAATCACAATATTTGGCAAGGTTGAGCAAATAGCCAAATGTCACATCTCAGTAGTTTTGCTCTGATAAAAATCACAATATTAAAGCCTGATATAGAACCAGTTTCGCTATGTTTTTCAACCCAATTAGAAAAAAAATATATATGTGGAAAAACAGATTTTCCACGAGCTTTGCTTCACTCATCAACTTGAATGGGCAAATTAATAAGAGAAAAGTATTTATATTATGGAACAAAAACTTCAAAATTATAAAATCTTCCCATCACACCTTCTAATACCCTTCTTTTAGAACAGCTGCAGAATTCAGCAGCTCTATGAGCCACTGAGGATCAATGCTGCAGACAAGACACTGTGACTGCTGCAGACAAGACAGTGAGGATCACTGCTGCAGACAAGACACTGAGGATCACTGCTGCAGACAAGACAGTGAGGATCACTGCTGCAGACAAGACACTGTGACTCACTGCTGCACACAAGACACTGAGGATCACTGCTACAGACAAGACACTGAGGATCACTGCTGCAGACAAGACACTGAGGATCACTGCTACAGACAAGACACTAAGGATCACTGCTGCACACAAGACACTGAGGATCACTGTCGCAGACAAGACACTGAGGATCACTGCTGCAGACAAGACACTGAGGATCACTGCTGCAGACAAGACACTGTGACTCACTGCTGCAGACAAGACACTGAGGATCACTGCTGCAGACAAGACACTGAGGATCATGGCTGCAGACAAGACACTGAGGATCACTGCTGCAGACAAGACACTGAGGATCATGGCTGCAGACAAGACACTGTGACTCACTGCTGCAGACAAGGCACTGAGGATCACTGCTGCAGACAAGACACTGAGGATCACTGCTGCAGACAAGACACTGAGGCTCACTGCTGCAGACAAGGCACTGAGGATCACTGCTGCAGACAAGGCACTGAGGATCACTGCTGCAGACAAGGCACTGAGGATCACTGCTGCAGACAAGACACTGTGACTCACTGCTGCAGACAAGGCACTGAGGATCACTGCTGCAGACAAGACACTGTGACTCACTGCTGCAGACAAGGCACTGAGGATCACTGCTGCAGACAAGACACTGAGGATCACTGCTGCAGACAAGACACTGAGGCTCACTGCTGCAGACAAGACACTGAGGATCACTGCTGCAGACAAGGCACTGAGGATCACTGCTGCAGACAAGACACTGAGGATCACTGCTGCAGACAAGACACTGTGACTCACTGCTGCAGACAAGACACTGAGGATCACTGCTGCAGACAAGACACTGTGACTCACTGCTGCAGACAAGACACTGAGGATCACTGCTGCAGACAAGACACTGAGGATCATGGCTGCAGACAAGACACTGAGGATCACTGCTGCAGACAAGACACTGAGGATCATGGCTGCAGACAAGACACTGTGACTCACTGCTGCAGACAAGGCACTGAGGATCACTGCTGCAGACAAGACACTGAGGATCACTGCTGCAGACAAGACACTGAGGCTCACTGCTGCAGACAAGGCACTGAGGATCACTGCTGCAGACAAGGCACTGAGGATCACTGCTGCAGACAAGGCACTGAGGATCACTGCTGCAGACAAGACACTGTGACTCACTGCTGCAGACAAGGCACTGAGGATCACTGCTGCAGACAAGACACTGTGACTCACTGCTGCAGACAAGGCACTGAGGATCACTGCTGCAGACAAGACACTGAGGATCACTGCTGCAGACAAGACACTGAGGCTCACTGCTGCAGACAAGACACTGAGGATCACTGCTGCAGACAAGGCACTGAGGATCACTGCTGCAGACAAGACACTGAGGATCACTGCTGCAGACAAGACACTGTGACTCACTGCTGCAGACAAGACACTGAGGATCACTGCTGCAGACAAGACACTGTGACTCACTGCTGCAGACAAGGCACTGAGGATCACTGCTGCAGACAAGACACTGTGACTCACTGCTGCAGACAAGGCACTGAGGATCACTGCTGCAGACAAGACACTGAGGCTCACTGCTGCAGACAAGACACTGAGGATCACTGCTGCAGACAAGGCACTGAGGATCACTGCTGCAGACAAGACACTGAGGATCACTGCTGCAGACAAGACACTGTGACTCACTGCTGCAGACAAGACACTGAGGATCACTGCTGCAGACAAGACACTGTGACTCACTGCTGCAGACAAGGCACTGAGGATCACTGCTGCAGACAAGACACTGTGACTCACTGCTGCAGACAAGGCACTGAGGATCACTGCTGCAGACAAGACACTGAGGATCACTGCTGCAGACAAGGCACTGAGGATCACTGCTGCAGACAAGGCACTGAGGATCACTGCTGCAGACAAGACACTGTGACTCACTACTGCAGACAAGACACTGAGGATCACTGCTGCAGACAAGACACTGTGACTCACTGCTGCAGACAAGGCACTGAGGATCACTGCTGCAGACAAGACACTGAGGATCACTGCTGCAGACAAGGCACTGAGGATCACTGCTGCAGACAAGACACTGAGGATCACTGCTGCAGACAAGGCACTGAGGATCACTGTTGCAGACAAGACACTAAGGATCACTGCTGCAGACAAGACACTGTGACTCACTGCTGCAGACAAGGCACTGAGGATCACTGCTGCAGACAAGACACTGAGGCTCACTGCTGCAGACAAGGCACTGAGGATCACTGCTGCAGACAAGGCACTGAGGATCACTGCTGCAGACAAGACACTGAGGATCACTGCTGCAGACAAGGCACTGAGGATCACTGCTGCAGACAAGACACTGAGGATCACTGCTGCAGACAAGGCACTGAGGATCACTGTTGCAGACAAGACACTAAGGATCACTGCTGCAGACAAGACACTGTGACTCACTGCTGCAGACAAGGCACTGAGGATCACTGCTGCAGACAAGACACTGAGGATCACTGCTGCAGACAAGACACTGAGGCTCACTGCTGCAGACAAGACACTGAGGATCACTGCTGCAGACAAGGCACTGAGGATCACTGCTGCAGACAAGACACTGAGGATCACTGCTGCAGACAAGACACTGAGGATCACTGCTGCAGACAAGACACTGTGACTCACTGCTGCAGACAAGACACTGAGGATCACTGCTGCAGACAAGGCACTGTGACTCACTGCTGCAGACAAGGCACTGAGGATCACTGCTGCAGACAAGGCATTGAGGATCACTGCTGCAGACAAGACACTGAGGATCACTGCTGCAGACAAGACACTGTGACTCACTGCTGCAGACAAGACACTGAGGATCACTGCTGCAGACAAGACACTGAGGATCACTGCTGCAGACAAGACACTGAGGATCACTGCTGCAGACAAGACACTGTGACTCACTGCTGCAGACAAGACACTGAGGATCACTGCTGCAGACAAGACACTGAGGATCACTGCTGCAGACAAGACACTGAGGATCACTGCTGCAGACAAGACACTGAGGATCACTGCTGCAGACAAGACACTGTGACTCACTGCTGCAGACAAGACACTGAGGATCACTGCTGCAGACAAGACACTGAGGATCACTGCTGCAGACAAGACACTGTGACTCACTGCTGCAGACAAGACACTGAGGATCACTGCTGCAGACAAGACACTGAGGATCACTGCTGCAGACAAGACACTGAGGATCACTGCTGCAGACAAGACACTGTGACTCACTGCTGCAGACAAGACACTGAGGATCACTGCTGCAGACAAGACACTGAGGATCACTGCTGCAGACAAGACACTGAGGATCACTGCTGCAGACAAGACACTGAGGATCACTGCTGCAGACAAGACACTGTGACTCACTGCTGCAGACAAGACACTGAGGATCACTGCTGCAGACAAGACACTGAGGATCACTGCTGCAGACAAGACACTGTGACTCACTGCTGCAGACAAGACACTGAGGATCACTGCTGCAGACAAGACACTGAGGATCACTGCTGCAGACAAGACACTGAGGATCACTGCTGCAGACAAGACACTGTGACTCACTGCTGCAGACAAGACACTGAGGATCACTGCTGCAGACAAGACACTGAGGATCACTGCTGCAGACAAGACACTGAGGATCACTGCTGCAGACAAGACACTGAGGATCACTGCTGCAGACAAGACACTGAGGATCACTGCTGCAGACAAGACACTGTGACTCACTGCTGCAGACAAGACACTGAGATCACTGCTGCAGACAAGACACTGAGATCACTGCTGCAGACAAGACACTGAGGATCACTGCTGCAGACAAGACACTGAGATCACTGCTGCAGACAAGACACTGAGGATCACTGCTGCAGACAAGACACTGTGACTCACTGCTGCAGACAAGATACTGAGATCACTGCTGCAGACAAGACACTGAGATCACTGCTGCAGACAAGACATGTCTCCATTACTCTCTAATAGTTTAATCTTACACGCTTTTGATATGTTTTTTTCCTAATGTAATCTGTATACTTGTATTAAATCAAATGTGTGGGAAGAATGAAAGATGGAGTGATGAAGGGCAGAATGTAAGATGGGCTTGAGTGCCCAATTCTTTACCCTTTAAAAATAAAATCATTCATTCATTCATTGTTATTGATCTTTTCTTGTCAAATGTCGATTCCAAAAGTGCATAAAGCTTCTTCTAGGTTGTCTAAGGATTATCGTCTAGGTCTACCTCTTGGTCTATGTCTTTTCATCATTTCTGTATAGGCCATCTTTGTTTGTCTATCCTCCTTCATTCTCTCTAAATGCCCAAGCAACCTCAGTTTGTTGTTCTTCATAATGGTTGTTGTAAGCAGACAGTTAACCACATAATGGTTGTTGTAAGCAGACAGTTAACCACATAATGGTTGTTGTAAGCAGACAGTTAACCACATAATGGTTGTTGTAAGCAGACAGTTAACCAATGTGTAGATTTCTTTGTTAACCTATCCCCCAGCCTCCATAAAAGCTGGTGAGCACTGCATCACTAAGGTGCACTTTTCTAACATTTTGGTATATTCTATTTCTGAAATGTTTAGTTTATGTACACAAAGTCAACACAGATAAATTAATTTTAAATAAACTGAAAATAAAATATTTATTACACTGTCTTAAACTTCTTGTGCTGAAAACCACTGAACCTTAATAATTTTGTACTATATCAAGAGAAACAAACTTTCCCAAGCATAGAGATTAATCTGTTTCTTACAAGGGGTGATTGATAAGTTCTCGGCACAAGGTACAAATACTTGAAACACACAGTTGATATTAGGTGCATTTGTAGATCAGGTTAATGCAAAATTAAATACCAGGTTTCAAGAAATTAACTGCAACCAATTTTTTTTTACAGGCTACTGAAGTGATAAGGGGTGCCAGAAAATGAGAAAATGGATAACATTTCTCACCAAGCAGTCATTCGCTACCTCTGCATCAAGGGCTTATCATTGAAGGAGATCCATGAGGTATGGTGGAGACTCTAGAGGAGAGTGCCCCTTCTTACAGCACGGTGAAGAAATGGGCAGCTCAATTCAAATATGAAAAGGAGAGTCTGGAAGATGGTCCCCATCCAGGAAGACCAAGAACAGTGACCACTGATGAAACCACGGGCAGAATCCATGACATGATAATGGAGGATCGATGACTAACTGAGTGATACATTGTTTACTGAGTTGGGCATCTCCCACGAATGTGTTCATGATATTATTCATAATGATCTTCAAATGACAAAGGGTCCCGAAACATCTTGGAGCTGATCACAAACGACAGTGTCTAAACTTGTCAAGAGACAATCTTGGCCATTTTTCTGCACATCCTGAAAAGTTTCTTCTGCAATTTGTGACTATAGTTGAGACTTTGGTTCATCATTTTCAATCAGAAACCAAAGAACAGTCAAAGCAGTGGAAACATCATGGATCCCCATCTCCAAAGAATGCAAGGGCAAGGTCTGTGGGCAAAGGGATGGCTTCCATCTTTTGGGATTCAGAAGGTGTGCTATTGGTAGACTATCTTCAAAAGCACAGAATGGCCACCAGAGCCTATTACACTAATCTTGTGAAGCAACTGCGAGTCAAACTGAAGGAAAAGTATCGAGGGAAATTGATGAGGAGAGTCAACTTTCATCGAGACAATGCTCCAGTTCACAAGTCCGCAATGGTTATGGCTGCCATTCATGAATGTAGCTCCCAGCTTCTTGAACATCCTCCTTATTCCCCAGATTTGGCCCCTTTGGACTATTACCTGTTTACCAAACTCAAAAAGGAGCTCAGTGGTCACAAATTTGCTTCAGATGATGACACCATCCATGCTGTAGACCACTTTCTACTGGCACAAGATGCTGACTTTTACAAAGAAGGGGTCCATATGCTCCAGGATTGCTGGACTAAGTGCATAAAGTTGCAAGGGGGCTATGTTAAGAAATAACCCAAAAAAGTTGTCCACAAATAATCCATTGTACCTTATGCCGAGAACTTATCAATCACCCCTCGTACATGCAAGAAACATGAAATTGGCCGACATTTACTGGCAAGTCTGTGAAGTGTATGGTGAACATGCCAGGAGTGAGTATATGACCTGGCAATGGGTGAGAATAATGGTCACGAAAATGTACACGATGATCCACAAGCCAGCCTACCGTCTGCGGAATGTTAATGAAGATCTGGTTCATGCTGTGAAAGAAGAAGGTTTGCATGGATCACCATTTCATCACTCTCCCTGCATTTTCCATAAATGTCACACAGTTGTGTCTGATCAAGTTTATTATCAAAAGTTCTGATCTTGATGGATGCCTAAGATGTCCATAAGGAACAAAAAATGAGATAGGCAGTCATTGCGATTGACCTTTCTGACACGATACAGTGAGCAAGGAGATGACTTCTCGAGCTGTATCATCACAGGTGACAAAACACGAGTGTTTCATATGGCTCCAGAATCAAAGCAGCAGTCTATGGCGTGGAGACGTATATCATCATGAACCACGAAAAATTTCAAACAAACCATTCAACCTCACAAAATCATGTGCACAGTGTTCTTGGACAGACAAGGCATTCTGCTTGTAGAGTTCTTGCCTTCAGGCTCAGCAAGCAACTCTAGCATCTATTGCGAGTCACTTTAAAAACTCCATCATGTGATCTGAATAAGTGACATGGTGTAGTGCTGCTCCATTACAATCGGGTTAAAAAAGTCATTAACACTCACTGTGTATCACAGGCGGCAACATTTTATGATGTAGGGATACAAAACCTGGTGCCACGCTATGACAAGTGTCTCAATAATGGTGGAAACTATGTCAAAAAGTATACTGCTCCACAATGGTTGAGGACCACCCCATTATTTTCAACACATTTTTATATCAGCTAATATACTGATACGATAAAAAATAATTTCATTGAAACTTGTTTCAAAGCCATCCACAAACAGTTCTCTGTGCATGTGAGGTATGAAAAGTACTCCTTGATTATTACGATGAGTGTAAAAATCATGTTCAATAATGTTATGTTAGGCTTAAATTTAGGATATGATTCATGCATTCCACCAACTGACGCAGGTAGAAAAATCATGCTGATTTATGATGCAAATGCAGAAGGACTCTTACTGAATAGATGTCATTTTTCAAACATTTTAAAACTGGTGATAAAAGGACACTTTTGGCAATTGCAAAAACATGCCCCACAGAAGAATTCTTAACACCCTAGAACACGTTCGGGCTATTGCGCTGACTGGGAATGGCGAATCCACTTGTCAGGTTGCAAGACGTTTAGGAGTGTCGCATTCTACCATCCAAAGGCTTTTGGAGAGATTTAGAGCCACCAGAGGAGTAGAAGACCGAAACCATTCAGCTGGCAGGATGATATCTCTTGTTGTCTGCCCTTTGTCACTGGACAGTCACCTGTAACACTAAACGATGTCAGCTGATGAATACTGCAACCATTAATGTCAGCAGGATGATAGTTTGTAGATGCTTACATGAATTAAGACTTACTTCAAAAAGACAAGCAGTCACTCCACCTCACTGCAGAGCATGTGTTGCCTGGTGTCATGAGCAAATCAGGTGAACAAGACACCAGTGGAGTCAAGTCCTCTTTACTGATGATTCCCACTTCACTCTGTCATTTACTGTTGGCAGGGATCATGTTTGGAGAAGGCAAGGAGAGCATTTTACTGATGACACAATTTTTTAAAAAGTGGATTGAAGTCTTCCAGGATGACAATGCTTGACCTCATCGAGCATGTATCGTTAATGGCTTCATTCAACACCAAGGAATCATCAAGTCAGAGTGGTCCCCTCATTCACCTGATCTTGCTCCAAATGAACATCTCTGGGATGTCCTTGGATGAAGAAGTATCAATTAATCACTCTCTGTCAGCTGACACCAAACAGCTGACTCTGTTTAAGAGTGGCAAGCTATTCTACAAGATGTTCTTAGAACCACTGTAAACTCCATACATCAGAGATGCATTGAACGCCCGCCTGCAAATAGTGGTTATACCAGATTTTGACAGATCAAGTGTAACTGTACTTACTTTGTGATTTTCATGATGACGGATGAGTGACTTCTCAGGCTTATAACTTTTGTATGGATTATAACATTTGCATAATGGTTGTATAAATTTTTTGCACTTTAATTGCAGTTAATTCTGATATTAGGTAAAAGGTAAAGGTAATCCTGTCATGCCTTATAGGCACATAGATATTGGCTGCATATTATTTTTTAGGCAAAAGTTTTAGCAAATGGCCCTAAACTTGTGTGCAGTTGTATAGTTAATAGTATATACTTCAACTGCAAATATACACTGTTAATCCAACTACAATGTCAAATTTTTTATATGACATCATAACTTACTTTTAAGACTGCTATGTTTTATATATATATATATATATATATATGAACATAGTGAAATATACATTATATAAGAATACGCAAAATAACAGCCATATCCACATCAAATTTCTGTAGGTTTACCTTCTAAAATCATGGTTTGTTCTCCCAGATATGGTCACCTCAGTTCCTGTGATGACTCCACCACTGATGAAGCCAGAATATGGAAGAATAATCTGGACAAGAAAATTTTGTTTTGTTAAAACAGCAATTTAACTTTCATCTCAGCTCATATCTTTCCGTGCCACAGGATGAAAATGCGGAAGTTCTATTTGTGCCAGAGTAAAAGCGCCGGTCTTGATGTGCATAGCGGTATATTAGTAAAAGTGAATGAAATACAGTATTTCCATGTTAAATGTGTACTTATTATGTTTCAAAATAATTAAAAATGTATGAAAATTTCATAAATGCAGAGTTTTTTTTAGGAAAAAAGAAGTAATGTGATGTTTTTAGACAATACTTGTGTCCTACTTACCATCGGCTAGGTCTACATGTACACTACATACCATCTGAGATGCCTAGATCTACCTGTCAATTTTGTCTTTTGATGATATATGGCATTCTCACTAAAATGTCTGAAATAACCTTCTAAGTACTTATCCCATCATCTAATATGTCTAGATCTACTTGGGATACATTCAAGAACAGTGGTCTGGTCACAGGGTATGTCCATATCCCTATCTACATCACCAAAAATTGAAAATTTACGATGAAAACTTCGATTTTCTCCCACGTTACTATCATCTTTGGCCATGATGATCAGGGTCACAGGGCATGAGCACTAAATGTTTACACATTAAAGTTTTATATAAAATATTGGATGGTGAATAAAGTGCCTCAGGTGCTCAGTGAAGGGAATACCAGGCGGGTGAGAGGCGCCATAAAACCTCTCGCTCCCGCAGCTTTGCGGGTAGGACAAGGAGTCCAAAGGCTAGCGGAGAGCCCGTACACAAACCGGCAGAAGGCAACGGGAAACCACTGTTGTAGCTCCCAAGAACAATTATGCTTATTCAGAGTAATAGATTTGTCATGAACGATGTTAATGGATGTTCCTCTGGAACAGCCTCGTCCGGTAAGGCAGCTCACGAGCCACAGGTGAGGCCAGATCGTCATCAAGCTACTGGTGGCAAAACTAACAAGTTCAAAATAGCAACATGGAATGTTAGAACTTTATTCCAGGCTGGAAAATTAGAAAATGTAAAGATGGAAATGGAAAGGATGAAGATCAACATATCAGGAATGAGTGAAGTTAGATGGACAGGTGCAGGGAAGATAAACTCAGATAAATATACAATAATATATTCAGGAAGTGAGAAACATGAACGAGGAGTAGGAATTATATTTGATGAACAAACGGCAAGGACAATTGTAGGATATTTGAACATCTCGGACCGAGTCCTGCTAGCCCAACTGAAAGGACAACCAATAAACATAAATATTATACAAGTGTACGCTCCAACATCTGAAAGCTCTGAAGAAGATTTACAGCTATTTTACAATGACATAGAGACAGCACTAAAACACACAAAGTCACATGAAGTTACCATAGTCATGGGAGATTTTAATGCCAAAGTTGGTAAAGGAAGAACTTCAGACATCATTGGTGACTATGGACTGGGGGAGAGGAATGACAGAGGTTATAAATTAATTGAATGGGCAAGAATACACAGCATGGTTGTAGGAAACACCTGGTTTAAACAACATCCTCGAAGACTGGCAACGTGGTGCAGTCCAGACTTTTAACCAGATAGACTACATATTAATCAACAAACGATTCCGCAATGCATTACTGACAACAAAAACCATGCCAGGAGCTGACTGCAATAGTGACCATGATCCACTCTGTGGAAAAGTTAGAATAAAACTAAAGAAAGTAGGCAGAAAAGTGAGAAACATCAAACTGAATACAGAACTTCTTAAAAATGACCAAGAACTGAGAGAACAATACAAAGTTATTATAACAAATAGATACAATGCAATAGCAAAGATAAATAGTATAGATGAACAATGGGAAATGTTAAGAGATTCTATCCATCAAACTGTTAAGGAGATAATACCACCAAAAAAAGAAGCCCCTAAAAATAAATGGATGACAGACGACATCTTAGGACTGATGGACAAGAGGAGGAGGAGTAAAAATAACGAGAAAAAATATAACAAGATAAATAAAGAAATAAGACGCAAATGCAGAGAAGCAAAAGAAGTGTGGTTAAATGAGCAGTGCAGACAGATAGAGGACTCTCATATTAAAGACAGCAAAAACATGCACAAACAAATTAATGAACTCACAGGCAGGAAAACAAAATATAGCACAGGATGCCTGAAATCGAAAGAAGGTAAAATGTTAACGGGAAAAGAAGACATTGTGGACAGGTGGACAGAGTATATCGGTGAGCTATATGGAGGAGAAAGACCAGAATTAACACCAGATACTGAAAACTGTGAGGTACCACCAATACTTGAAGATGAAATCATAGATGCCATCAAATACATGAAGAAAGGAAAAGCGACTGGGCCTGATAATATAACAATAGAAGAAATAGAGGCACTAGAGGAGACAGGAATAAAAATAATAACCAAGTTACTGAATGACATTTACAACAGTGGTTATATTCCCAGTGACCTGATTAAATCCACGTTTATAGCACTACCAAAGAAACCAGGTGCAAAGGAATGTGACGACCACCGGACTATCAGCCTCTCATGTCACATAACGAAGCTACTTCTGAGAATAATTATGAGAAGAACAAGGAAAAAGATAAAAATGGAAATAGCAGATGAACAGTTTGGATTTGTTGAAGGAAAGGGAACACACAATGCCATTTATGCTTTACAAACACTAACAGAAAGAGCTTTAGAAGTACAGAAAGATCTCTACTTATGCTTCATTGATTACACCAAGGCATTTGACAAGGTGAAACATAATGAAATTATTAAAATGCTTGAAGACATCAATATAGACGGCAAAGACCTGAGGATTGTAAAACATCTATACTGGCAGCAAGAAGCAGCAGTTCGAGTTGAAAACAGAATTGGAAAATATCAACCTATAAAACAAGGGGTGCGACAAGGATGTGTACTATCTCCAGACCTTTTTTCTCTGTATAGCGAGAATATTCTAAGAACAATCACCACAGAACCAGGCATAAAAATTGGAGGATACAATATTAACAACCTTCGGTATGCTGACGACACAGTACTGATAGCTGAGAACCAACAAGACCTGCAAAATCTCTTGGATAAAGTCGCCAAAGAAAGTGAACAGAAAGCCCTTACTTTGAACATCAAAAAGACAGAGACTATGGTTATATCTAAGAAACAGAATCCACCAGCATGCAGTATTAAATTAAACGGAACTATTCTAAAGCAGGTGCAGAAATTCAAATACCTTGGAGCAGTAATAACTTCAGATGGGAAATGCAGAACAGAAATTAGGAACAGAACAGGCCAAGCAAAGACTGCATTTCAGAGAATGAGAAACATATTGACCAACACATCCTTATCAATGAATGTTAGAAAACGAGTCCTAAAATGCTATATTGAACCTATCTTGTTATATGGAAGTGAATCATGGACAATAGGCAAGTCTGCACAAAAATCATTGGAAGCAGCAGAAATGTGGTTTATTAGAAGAATGTTGCGAATCCCCTGGACAGCAAAAATAACTAATGAAGAATGTAGGAGAAGAGCTGGAGAGACAAAAAAAACCTTGTCAAAAAGATAGAGAGACAATGTACTTTCATAGGACATGCAATGAGAAGAGGGGGCATTGAAAATATTATAACAACAGGAAAAATAGAAGGAAGAAGATCAAGAGGAAGACCAAGAGAAATGATACTGGACAGTCTGATGGGATGGTGTGAGAGGAGATCACCAACTGAGCTGATGGCATGCATGAAGGATCGCGTACTCTGGAGAAGCATAATAGCCAATGCCAGTCGGCACGGCACATGATGATGATGATGATAAAATATTTTATACATTAGCGTATTATATAAATTTTTTACACATTAGTGTATTACATAAATTTTTTACACATTAGAATTTTAAAACACATTAGAGTTTTATATAAATTTTTAGCACATTAGATTTTTTATGAAATTTTTTTTACACAGAGTTTTATATAAATTATTTTTGCATCAGAGTATTATACAACAAAAACTGTCATATTATATGCAGGAAACTCTCTACCGTAGAGAGCGGAACAACAACACAACTCATTCAGATCATAAGAGGAAGTACCCCCCCTCAGACAAGTGTTTCGGCCCTTTAAACTCCTGACACTCTAAGGGGGGTGGGCTCCTCTGGGTGACCCAACATGACTCCCAGAGATCCTGTGAGTTGTATTACATAAAATTTTTTTACATATCAGATATAAAAATATTTCTAAAAATGCACACAACACAACAACCAAAGTTTCTATACAAAATAATAAGAATCTACATCTGTGTTTTCAGTATAAAAAAAAAACAAACTTAGTAATGCAGTCCATGTATTGTACTCTCCTAACCTGAGCTCTTAAACACTAGACTTAGACCTGACATGACTTGCAGGGCAGCCTATATGAGACATAGGGGGTGCCTGATGCCAGCAGCCCTCAAGAACAAAAAAAAAAAAAAAAAGAGATTGAGGTGTTTGGCACCCCTTTAGAAGAAATGCATTTTTATAGACTGCACTTGCACATTTTGAAATACTGTAGGTTCTAATGACTGTTATAGCCGGAGGTGGGGTAGGGATATGCTCTCCACTCCAATTAAATGTCTCCAAGACGTGTGTCTCAAATAGCCTCTGACAGTCCACGTCCATTTCCTGGCCTTCTCATGGCGGAACTGTTCAAACTGACAGGAGAAGGGGCAAAGGCGAATATCTGGCGCCTGAAAACCAGACGTTTTGGGTAGATGAGAGTCTTGTTTGGTAGCTCATCGAAAACCCGCTGCTGGCGAGATTCTTCAGCTGCCGTGCATGGGGGAAACTCCTCCCGGCCAATGAAGAAAAATGCAACTAGGGTTGCCACGCAGTCGCCGTGGAAATGGTGAAGGAAAGCATTAAATGAAGTAACCAGTAGTATCGAGGTCAGTACTACTCAAATCACAGCACCTCTCCTCTAGAGGCCGGCCACGTCCTATATACACCCATACTGGGTCAGACTGCCTAAATCAGCTTAACCCATGGGTTAAGCTAAGACACTGCTGGCGAGATTCTTCAGATGCCACGCATGGAGTTAAACTCCTCCTGACAAATGAAGAAAATGCGAAAAAGCGATTAGGGTTACCATGCGGCACCACTGTGAAAAGGTGATGGAAAGGATAAAGTGAGGCTTAATCGGTATGTCCAGTAGTCTCACTATTTTGGCCAAACACCATAAGAAATAACATCTTATTGGCAGAAATGCAGATGAAACCACTGACAATAATTATTGAGGAAAAACGCTGGCGATGGTTGGGACATGTGCTCCGAATGACTGACAACTCACTACCAAAAATAGCACTAAGATGGACACCACAGGGGAACAGAAGTAAGGGTAGACCAAAAGAGACATGGAGAAGAACAACAGAAAGGATGTTGAGCAATAGAGGGCTCACCTGGGCAAGAGCAGAAAAAAAGGCGAAGGACAGGTATTTGTGGAAAACCCTTGCGGAAGCCCCATGTGCCCTGGGCACTTAAGGTTCAGAGAGAGAGAGAGAGAGAGAGAGAGTAGTCTCGCGGTGAGAGGTACTCATACCACGGCACCTCTGCTCTAGATGCCGGCCATGTCCGATATACACCCATACTGGTGAAATATGCCTAAACCGGCTTAACTGGGGGGGGGGGGGGGTTGAAACATGATGACTACTCATGTCATGTCCTAAACACACCCATACTGGGATAATATGCCTAAACTGGCTCAACCCAGGGGTGAAATTTACTAGTGGTGAGGATTCGTCCTCCCGTACAAAAGCTCCATCCTGGTCACAACTAGGAAGGGTTGCGGCCACGACCACAAAATGCTGAAGTCAGAGACACAGGAACAGTGCAGTCTAGACAGACAACCACCTTTCACCAGACGGGGATGTATGCATATCCTAACCACGCTGAGGTTTTCCAGTGAGAAAGTCCAATGCTTGACTGGATGGGCAACCATCTCTCACCCAGCAGGGATATACTGATATCCAAAACATATCGAAGTTTTCTGGTGAGAAAGTCCAACTCTAGGCTGGATGGGCAACCACCTTTCACCCCATGGAAATATGCTGATATCCAAACCACGCTGAGGTTTTCCAGTGAGAAAGTTCAACTCTAGATACTGGTGCAATGAAAACAATGTTGTCACGTAATCCCGCTACTTCGACCCACCAATAATTCAGGCCCAAGCCCCGCAATACTTTGAACCTCTTGTGATCCTCTTGAGGATCTCTTGGGAACCACAGGACACATCGAGGACCACAAGAGTAAATTCAGCAGGGGCTTTCTTGGTGGTAGAAATGAAGAAGAAGAAATACTATGAATTTTTACCATGAGTATATCTACATTTTCTAGTTGCTTTATTTACATGGTGGTGGTTTAGGTTATATAAAACAGACCACCAACAAGCTCAAGGTTACCAGAGAGAGAGAGATCTTGCTGTAATAATTTGTCAGTTTCTTTTGTCCTAACATTCTCACATAGGCTGCATGTTCTGACCAGCAGTGTCAGAAGAATGATGTATCTCTCTCTCTCTCTGAACCTTAAGTGCCCAGGGCACATGGGGCTTCCGCAAGGGTTTTCCGCAAATGCCTGTCCTTCGCCTTTTTTTCTGCTCTTGCCCAGGTGAGCCCTCTATTGCTCAACATCCTTTCTGTTGTTCTTCTCCATGTCTCTTTTGGTCTACCCTTACTTCTGTTCCCCTGTGGTGTCCATCTTAGTGCTATTTTTGGTAGTGAGTTGTCAGTCATTCGGAGCACATGTCCCAACCATCGCCAGCGTCTTTCCCCAATAATTGTTGTCAGTGGTTTCATCTGCATTTCTGCCAATAAGATGTTATTTCTTATGGTGTTTGGCCAAAATATTTTTCTAATTCTTCGTAAACATTTAGTCTGGAAAGAATTCAACTTGTTTTCTATGGTTCTGGTGATTTTCCAGCATTCACTTCCATAGAGTAGTACACTTAGAACATTACTCTTAAATATCATGATTTTCATATTTATGCTTAGTTTTTTTGATTTCCATATAGTCTGCAGCACTGCAAAAGCCTGTTTGCTCTAGTAAGTCTGCTACTGATGTCCTCTGTGCTGTCTCCATTTTCTACTACTCTACTGCCAAGATATACAAATTTGTTGACCTCCTCCACTAACTTGCTATCTACTCTGAGTACATTTCTGTTGTTCACATTTTGCTTCATTAACTTTGTCTTTCCTACGTTAATCTTTAGTCCTATGTTGTTTACATTCTGAGTTAGCTTGTTTATTTTATCTTGCATATCTTTGTGACTGCTTGATAATAGACAAATGTCGTCCGCAAAGTCAAGGTCCTCCAGCACTGTGTCAAGGGTCTATTGTAATGCTCTGCGTTTGTATGATGTTGCCTCCTTCATTAACCAATCTACTGCCAAGATAAATAATGTTGGTGATAGTACACATCCCTGTTTCACTCCTGTTTGTACCCTAAAACTGCTGGAGGTATGTTCTCCGCAGATCACTTTGCACTGAAAACCCTCATATAGGGCTTTGATTACATTTACTATCTTATGGGGGAGGCCATGCCATCTTAGGATTTTCCACAGTGCATCTCTGTTAACACTGTCAAAGGCTTTCTCAAAATCTATGAACAATGCATATGTTGTGCTATGCCACTCATCTGCCTGTTCTAATATTTGTCTAAGTACAAATATGTGGTCTATGCATGATCTTCCTTTCCTAAATCCTGCCTGCTCTTTCCGAAGTTTTTCCTCAAGTGTTGGTACAATTCTGTTGATGATTATTCTGCAAAATACTTTACTGGTGAGTGGAAGTAGGGTAATGCCTCTCCAGTTCCCGCAATCTCTGAGGTCACCCTTCTTTGGTAGTTTTACTATAAGCCCAGTTTTCCACTCCTCTGGGGCTTTTTCTAGATCCCAAATTTGTTGTAATATCCGGCAAAGTTGTTTTGGTGTTTCTGTTTCTTCTGCTTTCAAATCTCAGCAGTCACTTCATCTTCACCTGGTGCCCTGTCTGATTTTAGCTTCTTTATCGCCTCCTTTACTTCATTTATTGTTATTGGTCCTGTATTGATGTTTAGTTCCGTTTTTGCTTCAGGTATGTCTATTGTTTGTGCTGCTTGTGTTCTGTTTAGTAGGGTGTTAAAGTGTTCCCTCCATCTTTCAATTTTTTCTCTTTCTCCACTGACCAGTTGTCCATTTTGTGTTCTTACTGCACTTTCACATCTTGTGTTGAAGTTACCTGTCATCTGCTTTGTGATTTTATACATGGTTTTCATGTCATTTGTATATGCTGCTTTCTCTGCTGTTTCTGCTAAGTTGTCATAATATTGACGTTTATCTTGACGGCATGATTCCTTCACTTCTTTGTCTTTTTGTGCATAATTACTTAAAACTCGTTCTTTAAGCTGTTGTGATTTGGTGTTCAATAATTTTTTCTTGACTTCTTTTCTTTGATCTATCTTTTCCCATGTGGTCTCGCTTATCCATTCCTCTTTTCTCCTTTTCCGATATCCCAGCACCTCTTTTGCTGTTTCCTGTAGTGTTTTATTGAACTCTAATATGGACATTTCTGCTTCATCTTGTAGGACACTGAAGCAGTTCTTAAGTGCTATTGAGAATTCATTTCTTGTGTGTTGGTCTATCAGTTTTCTTGTATCAAAATGTATCTTTCTGTGTTCTCCGATTTTGGCTTTCCTTAATTTTAGTTTTATTTTTGCTACCAGAAGGTTGTGATCACTTCCTACATCTGCTCCTTTCCTTGCTCGCACATCTTGTAGTGACCGTTTCCACTTGTTATTTATTAGTATGTGATCGATTTGGTTTTCTGTGGTTTTATCTGGTGACCTCCAAGTCACCTTATGGATGTTTTTGTGTTGGAAAATTGTTCCTCCAATGGTCATCATGTTTTCTTCACAGAAACTGCACAGTCTTTCTCCATTTTCATTTATTTCTCCGATTCCTTCTCTTCCCATGATTCTTCTTCTATCTTCATTTCCTTCACCTACTTTTGCATTGAAGTCGCCCAAGATGAGTAGCATATCATGCTTGGGTATTGTTTCTACTGTTGCTTGGAGGCTGTTGTAAAAATCTTCTTTTAATTCCTCTTCAGCTGCTTCTGTTGGTGCATAACAAACTATAATAGACAGCTTCGTGAATCTTGAGTTGAACCGTGCATATAATAATCTCTCATTTATTGGGGTCCATTTCAGCAATGCTCTTGATGCTTCTTTTGTTATAATCAATGCTACTCCTCCTTCATGAAGATCTTCTTTACCTGACCATATTATTGTATCTTCTGTGTGCTGTGTTGTTAATTTCCTTCTGCCTTGTCCTGTCCATCTTGCTTCTTGTATTCCTAGTATGTCTAGTTTGTATCTGTGCATTTCCTTGATGGTTTGTGCTAGTTTTCCAGTCTGGTTTAGTGTTCTTACATTCCAGCTGCCTATTTGCATCTTGTGTTTAAGTTCCAGGAGGTCTGCAGTCAGGCTGGGGACTTCCAGTGGCTGGCTTTCATCCACAACCTTCATGGGCTCAGTTTCCTGATACGCATTTCTCCTTCCACCTGCATTTATTTTTTCCCTTGCTTCCGTTTCTGTAGCAGTCTGATAGTTTTTTTACCAGATAGGGTTGCTGGCCCTATGCTGAACCCTCCTTAGTCGCCTTTTACGATCATGCATGGTAGGGTACAGTGGTCCTATTCTTTGCAGATCCCGGGTACCACACGGGGGTCTTAAGAAGAATGTTGAAGCTGAAATGTGGTTTTTAAGAAGAATGCTGAAGCTGAAATGTGGTTCTTAAGAAGAATGTTGAAGGTGAAATGTGGTTCTTAAGAAGAATGTTGAAGGTGAAATGTCGTTTTTAAGAAAAATGCTGAAGCTGAAATGTGGCTCTTAAGAAGAATTTTGAAGGTGAAATGTGGTTCTTAAGAAGAATGTTGAAGGTATAATGTGGTTTTTAAGAAGAATGTTGAAGGTGAAATGTGGTTCTTAAGAAGAATGTTGAAGGTGAAATGTAGTTTTTAAGAAGAATATTGAAGCTGAAATGTGGTTTTTAAGAAGAATGTTGAAGCTGAAATGTGGTTCTTAAGAAGAATGTTGAAGGTATAATGTGGTTTTTAAGAAGAATGTTGAAGGTGAAATGTGGTTCTTAAGAAGAATGCTGAAGCTGAAATGTGGTTCTTAAGAAGAATTTTGAAGGTGAAATGTGGTTCTTAAGAAGAATGTTGAAGGTATAATGTGGTTTTTAAGAAGAATGTTGAAGCTGAAATGTGGTTCTTAAGAATAATATTGAAGGTATAATGTGGTTTTTAAGAAGAATGTTGAAGCTGAAATGTGGTTTTTAAGAAGAATGTTAAAGCTGAAATGTGGTTTTTAAGAAGAATGCTGAAGCTGAAATGTGGTTCTTAAGAAGAATGTTGAAGCTGAAATGTGGTTCTTAAGAAGAATGTTGAAGCTGAAATGTGGTTCTTAAGAAGAATGTTGAAGGTATCATGCACAGTGAGAAAATTGAATAAGTTCTGAAAGAGGCACAAGAAGCAAGGAAAATTATAACAAAGATCAGAAAATGACAATCCAAATTTGTAGGCATGTTTGGAGGAGAGGTGGGCTAGAGCACCCAATGGTGACAGGGAAGATGGAAGTTAGAAGAGACACAAGTAGACAGAGTGAAAAGATGTCTGAAAAGCTCAGTGACAAGCCTGTTGAGATGCATATGGGATTGAAGATTATGTAAGGACATGATATCCTACACCTGGGACCTTGAGAGTATTTTTTAATGCTCCCTAAATGTTTCCCATGAAAAGAAACTCTCAGTTACCAAGACAAAAGGAAAAACTGCAGAACAAGTTCTCTGAAAACAAACTGGAGCACTTGGTAATTTTTTAAGGAACTGTAATCTACAACTGAAGATCATCCATTTATTCTCAATGAAGATTTTCTACATCACTGATACCTGTAGATGTGGTACTACATCAATACCTGCAGATGAGGTACTACATAATTGATACCTGCAGATGAGGTACTACATAATTGATACCTGCAGATGAGGTACTACATAACTGATACCTGTAGATGTGGTACTACATCAATACCTGCAGATGAGGTACTACATAATTGATACCTGCAGATGAGGTACTACATAATTGATACCTGTAGATGTGGTACTACATCAATACCTGCAGATGAGGTACTACATAACTGATACCTGCAGATGAGATACTACATAATTGATACCTGCAGATGAGATACCATTTTATATGCCATAAGACACAGAATGTGCCTCAGAATGAAATAATGATTTGTGGGTTAGCTCAATAACAAAGGCGACTTCTTCAAAACCTAATGATGTTGATGTTTTTTTCTATTCTAATGTCAGATGTTTATCCCAATCAACATATTCAGAATTGATGATGAACATGGTGGCTGTTTGACTTCAGCTTCAGTTGATAAGGAACAGCACCAACTGCAGTTATTTCAACTATATGATCCTGAAATATTGGCCAATGATCACACATAAAAACTGGATCTGATCACAGATTAAAAATTGGATCTGATCACATACAAAAACTGGATCTGATCACAGATTAAAAATTTGATCTGATCACATATTAAAAACTGGATCTGATCACAAACAAAAGCTTGATCTGATCACAAACAAAAACTGGATCTGATCACAAATAAAAACTGGATCTGATCACATAAAAAACTGGATTTGATCACTTATAAAAACTGGATATGATCACTTATAAAAACTAGATCTTATAAAAAAAAAAAAAACTGAATCTGATCACATACAAAAACTGGATCTGATCATATATACAAACTGGATCACTCTGGCAGAATCAGGTCTTGTCCAAAGAAAAGATATTTTGTATCCCAGAAAAAGTAGGTGTAAGCTCAGTAACATATTTTACAACAGAACAATGGATAACAGCGAGAAATAATACCATGGTCCTAGTTAGTCTATTTATCTTCCAAAGATTTGTGTTCTACTTTTGACACAAGTTGCTTTCTGATATGGAATCGTGTGATCTGAAAAGTAGTTTTATGTCAGCCCGTTATAACAAGTGGAGAAACTTATCAATTTCACACACATAAATCAGATTATAGTTACATAAAATATTTAAAGCAGTGGTGGGAATTTGCTAAAAGTCTCAAGAATAAAATGTGATAATGAAAACCAAAGATATATAACCTTGTATAATACTGGGCAGATGTTCTTTCAAGAGTAACTGAAATAATGAAATAACTGGACTCTCAATGTCTATTAGTACAGGATTCATCTTATGATCTTTTCCATAGAAATTAATGGGAAACTTTTTTAGATTAATCAAATTATTTGGCAAATTTGATCCACTCTCTCTCTCTCTCTCTCTCTCTCTCTCTCTCTCTCTCTCTCTCTCTCTCTCGCATACACACACACATGCGAGTGAAAAAAAAACCACAGAGGTCTATGTGAGATGCATTATGGATTTACCAAAAACAGAACAAAGGTACATGTTTAGGTATCATGTAATTACATGAGAAAGTTGAAACAGATCACAAGATTGAGACAGATCAGAGAGTTAAAGCAGATCAAAGAGCTAAGGTAGGTAAAGAATTTAGTAAAATCAGAGAGCTGAGGCACTTTTAGAATTGAACCAGAGCAGAAAGTTGAGGCAGAGGATTAAGGCAGATCAGAGAACTGAGGCAGGTAGAGAATGAGACAGATAAGAGAGATCAGAGAACTGAGGCAGGTAGAGAATGAGACAGATGAGAGAGATCAGAGAACTGAGGCAGGTAGAGAATGAGACAGATAAGAGAGATCAGAGAGTTAAGGCAGATTAGAGAGTTTAGGCAGATCAGAGAACTGGCACATATTACAGAGTTGAGGCAGATCAGAGAGTTGAGTAAAATCAGAGAGCTGAAGCAAATCTAGGAGTTGAGGCAGATCAGGTAGTTGAAGCATAAGAAGTAGATGAGGCAGATCAATGAAATGAGACAGATCATAGGATGATGTTGATTAAGGATGAGACAGATCAGTGAAATGTGACAGATCAGTGAAATGAGGCAGATCACAGAATGAGGTTGATAAGGATGTGACAGATCAGTAAAATGAGGCAGATCAAGGTAATACAGCAGATCAGTGAAACAAGACAGATCAAAGATAAGGCAGAACAGAGAGTTCAGACAGATCAAAGATGAGGCAGATCTGATGCACCAATTTCGATAATAATATCACAACATGTCAGCTCTGTAAAGCTGTTATTTCATAATTATTTCTGAACTGTCTAAAAGTGGCAGATCAGATCTGTTCACTTTCACTATTTTCACCTGTAAAATATTTCTATATAAATAGTTATTCCATATATTGGACGTGACAAGAATCACATGTGTTCCATTTTTTGCACAAATGACAGTGTTAGTGTGATCAAACTAGCAATTACAAAAACCTATTGTTTTCTACAGATCTACAACTTTACAGAACAAACTGATCAATGCATGCATGCACACACATAAACAGATTTATGATTGCTTTGCCTTGTGCAGATGTATTAAAATTCTGTTATCAGCACAACTGACAACAACGTTGTTGGGCTGGGAATATCATTTTTCACTTTCTCCAGATAAAATTCTTGGTAAGTTTAGAGTTATGTTAGGAGAGTTATGTTAGAAGTGCTGTGTTATGAGAGTTATTTTAGGAAAGATGTATTGGGAGAGTTATGTTGGGAGAGTTATGTTAGGAGAGTTGTGTTAGGAGGGTTATGTTAGAAGAGCTGTATTATGGGTTATTTTAGGAAAGATGTGTTAGGAGAATTATGCTAGGAGAGTTGTGTTAGGAGAGTTTGTCAGGAGAGATGTGTTAGGAGAGTTATGTTAGAGTTTGTTAGGAGAGATGTGTTATGAGAGTTTGTTAGGTGAGTTGTGTTAGGACAGTTTGTTAGGAGAATTGTGTTAGGAGAGTCTGTTAGGACAGTTAGGAGAGTTGTCTTAGGAGAGTTGTTAGGGGAGCTGAATCACTCAGTAACTAATAAGCAGAAAATTCTAGACAGCTGATGAAGAACCTGACAGGAGAGTGTACCATTATATTAAAGTCAAGGACTAATTGTATAAATAGGTTCTTAGACTGTTAGGACTGCAAATCAACAATGTTTAACCTAACTTTATCTTAACATAGAGGCAGATCAATTACAAGAGAATCCTCTTCTATCTTTGGTGCGGTCTGTATTGGTTAACTGCAACAAATGTGCTATACCTAGGCTATAGGCCGGATTTAGGCAGCCACAGAGGATTCAAACAGTGTTGGACCAGGCTCTCAAAAGAACTCCAATCACATCTTAATATACATTTTTAAAACTGCCGTAGGCAAGTGCTAAATTCTTCACTCCTCCTTCCTTCATTGAACCAGTGAAAATGTTCACCCGTGTATTATAATATGGCGACACGCTATAACCACATGATCTGAGCATTTCTGGAATTACAGTGTAGTTTAAGTGTCTAACAAATAGTGCAATCTGTCTATGATATCAGAAATGAACGTAAACACTAGCGTCTGCGTTCCGAACATGTAAGGCTATGAAATGTAAGGCTAGAGAAGTGGTCCCTGTGCTATTTAAACAGTGTGTAAATGCTGGCGAGAAGATTATATTACAGGCTGGAAGAGTTTGTATGACTTGAGCTATTTAACTGATACAATGGGCTCTGCCGAATATTTGACTATGATCACTGCTATTTTTTGGGATGGACAATTGTTTTTCATTCAAGAATGTATGTGTGCGCAAATCTTTATTTAGTTCTGGTCAAGAAAGGATTCACGTGGCCAGTTTCTTGACCCAAATCATTCACTGCACCACCTTCATACAACAAGCACTAGAGGGGGGATATCTGTTCAGATAAGCGCTATTTTTGTCTTTGTGTTTTTTTGTCCCTGAAAAAAGACATGTTACTGATTATTACTTGAATTCTTGTTGTTGAATTTTTTCCAGTATAGAATTATTCCCTAGGCAAATTATCTTCATATTTAATTGTCTTCCATTTATGTTACAAGATGTCATAGCCAATTAGGTTAAATGTACAGGAAGGAATTACAAAATTATGTGAACAAAAACATGCGAACAAAAATGTGCAACTGCGCTACCTGTAAAACAGCTTCTGTTGCAAGTTTGTTCCAACATTTCACTAAATTAGAAATTATGTTGCCATACTCATAGAAAAGGAAAGTTTAAAACTATGAGAAAATGTCTCAGCCTAGATATCTAGAGAACACACTTCTTAAACCATGAGAAAATGTCTCAGCCTAGATATCTAGAGAACACACTTCTAAAACTTTGCAGCTGCAAAGTTTTAGCAGGTCGAGGTTCCATAGTAAAATAATTGGAGATCCCACCCTAATTTTCACCCCCTCTCACCCTCCCCATGCTGATGGATGTAAATGGCATCGGGAGTGTCATTACTCATCTCAGCGACACCAAAAACTATGGAATCGACACTAATATCGGTCATTTTCGATTACTTTTACATGTCACCCCCATCCGACCCCCACCCCTATGCCACCCATGCCGATGGAGGCTGAACTTCAATTTAAACGGTATCGAGAGTGTCACTATTCATCTCAGCGACCCTGAAAACTAATATCAGTTGTTTTCAATTATTTGTACATGTCACCCCCAGGCCCTTTTATGAGTGCTATGGGCGTTTTACCCCCCCACCCCACAGTATTTTTTTTCACATTGTAAGTCATATGTGTACCAAGTTTGGTTGAAATTGCTCCAGCCGTTCTAAAGTTATGCTTGAACATACATGCATACATACACACACACCCACATCCAGATAGACAGACAGGCAAATAGATAGGCAGGCATGCAGGCAGGCAGACAGACAGATAGATATATTCATATGTTTGCTTCTTCATGCTTATTATGCTCATTAAAAAATGCTGAATGACTGTGACTAAGTGAAAGTTGTATGATGAAGGGCAGAATGTTAGACGTATAAACCAGGAAAAAAATAGGAGCAGCTTTATTACTTAACGATTACAAAGTTGTGACGTTTCGGCGTGAGCCTTAATCATACAAAAATATACAGGATGAAGAAATAGGAGATAAAGTATAGACTCACATGAATGCTATTAAAATAATAACACAAATACAAAATTAATGAATAGAGCACTTAGCTGTAACTGTAAGATGTGGCCTGTTCCATGATGTGTGTCAGAAATGAACACTGTAGAGCATAGAGACTGTTTAAATGGAGACTTGTGATGTGTAGTCGGTGGGTCATAACTGAGGATGGTGGGTGGAGAAACCGTGGAGGGGAGAGAGAGTGGCACAATGTTAACCTAGCCAGGAAAAGGTGAAGTAGATGCTTATAGCTGGGGTAGAATGATGCTGTGAGGAGGTTCTGAACTATGTGTAACAAGTGAGAAGAGTGTGGAGCTTAGTAGACAGGGATTATAACTGTTGAAGAGTAGATGTTAGGTGTAGCTGAATAAAGAGTTTAACCCATGTGTTCCAGCGTCACATAATCTTGAATGTAGCGGTTCTCAAGAGCTAGGCGGCTTGTGTCACCTGTGTGACATTGTTTGATGGATGCTACCAGAAAATCAGATTTGCATCTGTGTTTGGGGTCACTGAAATTTGGGACTGGTTTCGAAGCATGCTAGGCGACATCATACAGATGTTTCTGCATGTGGTCCACTAATCTGAGGCCTGTCTCACCAATATACGTTATCCTGCATCTTTTGCATACGATGACATATATCACATTACGGGACTCGCATGTGAATCCCTCATGAAGAGCAACAATAGCAACATCTCAATGAAGAAATGCAAGGCAACTTCCTCTAAAGTACCTATCACATACAACTCAATGCATTACATGTAGCCAATGGCAGTGGTTACAAATTCCAACTAAATGCTAGATCACGGGCAACACACAATCAACATAACACTGGAGTTATCTCCCTAAAAACGCTGAAGGAAATTCTGATGTCAAAGGCCGAAAACATATGGGCATGCCTCGAGTGTAATGAAGCCACTCCCCGGGACCAGCAACAGAGCTAGGCTCTCTTTTTTCACAATTACAGTAACAACAACATAAAAATATTAATGAAGGTTTGTACTCACGTTATTTCCCATTTCTCTGGAAGCAGTTGGTGCTGTGGCTGATGACTGCTGATAACAAAAATAGAAGCAGAAAACGTGATTATTGTACCTCTCAATGGGCATAGATTAAAAAAAAAGCACAAGATCTGATACAGACACATTAATCCTGCACAGAAATTGATGTATAATTTTGACATTATTTTTAATGAGGTATATTGATATACGACTGCCAGGATTAACCAGTGTCTTTCTGGCTGTTTGTCACATACTCTGCCAGGATTAACCAGTGTTTTTCTGGCTGTCTGTCATATACTGTGCAAGGATTTGTTTTTCTGGCTGTTTGTCACATACTGTGCCAGGATTAACCAGTGTTTTTCTGGCTGTCTGTCACATACTCTGCCAGGATTAACCAGTGTCTTTCTGGCTGTTTGTCACATACTCTGCCAGGATTAACCAGTGTCTTTCTGGCTGTTTGTCACATACTCTGCCAGGATTAACCAGTGTCTTTCTGGCTGTTTGTCACATACTGTGCAAGGATTTGTTTTTCTGGCTGTTTGTCACATACTCTGCCAGGATTAACCAGTGTCTTTCTGGCTGTTTGTCACATACTCTGCCAGGATTAACCAGTGTTTTTCTGGCTGTTTGTTACATACTGTGCCAGGATTAACTAGTGTTTTTCTGGCTGTTTGTCACATACTGTGCCAGGATTAACCAGTGTCTTTCTGGCTGTTTGTCACATACTATGCCAGGATTAACCAGTGTTTTTCCAGCTGTTTGTCACATACTCTGCCAGGATTAACCAGTGTTTTTCTGGCTGTTTGTCACATACTATGCCAGGATTAACCAGTGTCTTTCTGGCTGTTTGTCACATACTCTGCCAGGGTTAACCAGTGTTTTTCTGGCTGTCTGTCATATACTGTGCAAGGATTTGTTTTTCTGGCTGTTTGTCACATACTCTGCCAGGATTAACCAGTGTTTTTCTGGCTGTCTGTCATATACTGTGCAAGGATTTGTTTTTCTGGCTGTTTGTCACATACTGTGCCAGGATTAACCAGTGTTTTTCTGGCTGTTTGTCACATACTGTGCCAGGATTAACCAGTGTCTTTCTGGCAGTTTGTCACATATTATGCCAGGATTAACCAGTGTTTTTCTGGCTGTTTGTTACATACTGTGCCAGGATTAACTAGTGTTTTTCTGGCTGTTTGTCACATACTGTGCCAGGATTAACCAGTGTTTTTCCAACTGTTTGTCACATAATGTGCCAGGATTAACCAGTGTCTTTCTGGCGGTTTGTCACGTGCCAGGATTAACCAGTGTCTTTCTGGCTGTTTGTCACATACTCCGCCAGGATTAATCAGTGTCTTTCTGGCTGTTTGTCACATACTCTGCCAGGATTAACCAGTGTCTTTCTGGCTGTTTGTCACATACTATGCCAGGATTAACCAGTGTTTTTCTGGCTGTTTGTTACATACTGTGCCAGGATTAACTAGTGTTTTTCTGGCTGTTTGTCACATACTCTGCCAGGATTAACCAGTGTTTTTCCAGCTGTTTGTCACATAATGTGCCAGGATTAACCAGTGTCTTTCTGGCGGTTTGTCACGTGCCAGGATTAACCAGTGTTTTTCTGGCTGTTTGTCACATACTCCGCCAGGATTAACCAGTGTCTTTCTGGCTGTTTGTCACATACTCTGCCAGGATTAACCAGTGTCTTTCTGGCTGTTTGTCACATACTATGCCAGGATTAACCAGTGTTTTTCTGGCTGTTTGTTACATACTGTGCCAGGATTAACTAGTGTTTTTCTGGCTGTTTGTCACATACTGTGCCAGGATTAACCAGTGTTTTTCTGGCTGTTTGTCACATAATGTGTCAGGATTAACCAGTGTCTTTCTAGCTGTTTGTCATGTGCCAGGATTAACCAGCGTTCTTTTGGCTGTTTGTCACATACTCTGCCAGGATTAACCAGTGTCTTTCTGGCTGTTTGTCACATACTCTGCCAGGATTAACCAATGTCTTTCTGGCTGTTTGTCACATACTATGCCAGGATTAATCAGTGTCTTTCCAGCTGTTTGTCACATACTGTGCCAGGATTAACCAGTGTCTTTCTGGCTGTTTGTCACATACTGTGCCAGGATTAACCAGTGTTTTTCTGCCTAAATTTGACACGTCTGTCTGTCTGTCTCACACACACACACCCACACTCATTTCAATCTCACTCTCTACCTCTCTCTTTCTTTCACACACACACTCTCTCTCTCACACGCACTCTCATTCTCTCTCACACACTTTCTATTCATATACAGATTGAAAGTTTCACATACAACTTGTTTTCCACATAAAACAGCAAACAAATTCAGAAGACAAGTTCAATATATACAGTATAAAAGTCTCACAAACATCTTCCACCTATACACAGCATACAGGACCTGCATATATGTTTGACATATAAAACTTGTTGTTGTGATGTTTTTAGACAACAGTTGTGTCCTACCTACCATCATAGATGTACACTGTGTACCATCTGAGATGCCTATAACTACCTGTCGATCTCGTCTTTTGATAATATGTTGCACTGTCACTAAAATAATGTCTGAAATAACCTTCTAACTACTTCTCCAGTCATCTAATATGTCTAAATCTACTTGGGATACATTCAAGAACAGTGGTCTGGTCACAGGGCATGTCTATACCCTTTTCTACATTACCAAAAATTGAAATTTCTCGATCAAAAACGTCAATTTTCACGCTCGACATCGCTCGGTACTAACCACACTTTGGCCATGGTGAAAAGGGTGATGGGGCATGAGCACTAAATGTTTACAATCTAAACGTTACATCAGTTTTTTTAATGAAACAAACATGAATCACTATAGCAACCCAAGGCACTCAATTCAGAAATCGGAAGGGGCGCTAAAGCAACTCGAGGCACGGGAAGAGCTAGCTTGACCAAAACTTGAGATTTACTAATTTGACCAGTGGTGATAAGTGAAAGTGAGAGAAAACTGATGATACTGCAGTACGATTATACAGACAGTTCCACTTCCTGGCAAGAACTAGTCTGCCATATGGGAGGATTAACCAGCGTTCTTTTGGCTGTTTGTCACATACTCTGCCAGGATTAACCAGTGTCTTTCTGGCTGTTTGTCACATACTCTGCCAGGATTAACCAATGTCTTTCTGGCTGTTTGTCACATACTATGCCAGGATTAATCAGTGTCTTTCCAGCTGTTTGTCACATACTGTGCCAGGATTAACCAGTGTCTTTCTGGCTGTTTGTCACATACTGTGCCAGGATTAACCAGTGTTTTTCTGCCTAAATTTGACACGTCTGTCTGTCTGTCTCACACACACACACCCACACTCATTTCAATCTCACTCTCTACCTCTCTCTTTCTTTCACACACACACTCTCTCTCTCACACGCACTCTCATTCTCTCTCACACACTTTCTATTCATATACAGATTGAAAGTTTCACATACAACTTGTTTTCCACATAAAACAGCAAACAAATTCAGAAGACAAGTTCAATATATACAGTATAAAAGTCTCACAAACATCTTCCACCTATACACAGCATACAGGACCTGCATATATGTTTGACATATAAAACTTGTTGTTGTGATGTTTTTAGACAACAGTTGTGTCCTACCTACCATCATAGATGTACACTGTGTACCATCTGAGATGCCTATAACTACCTGTCGATCTCGTCTTTTGATAATATGTTGCACTGTCACTAAAATAATGTCTGAAATAACCTTCTAACTACTTCTCCAGTCATCTAATATGTCTAAATCTACTTGGGATACATTCAAGAACAGTGGTCTGGTCACAGGGCATGTCTATACCCTTTTCTACATTACCAAAAATTGAAATTTCTCGATCAAAAACGTCAATTTTCACGCTCGACATCGCTCGGTACTAACCACACTTTGGCCATGGTGAAAAGGGTGATGGGGCATGAGCACTAAATGTTTACAATCTAAACGTTACATCAGTTTTTTTAATGAAACAAACATGAATCACTATAGCAACCCAAGGCACTCAATTCAGAAATCGGAAGGGGCGCTAAAGCAACTCGAGGCACGGGAAGAGCTAGCTTGACCAAAACTTGAGATTTACTAATTTGACCAGTGGTGATAAGTGAAAGTGAGAGAAAACTGATGATACTGCAGTACGATTATACAGACAGTTCCACTTCCTGGCAAGAACTAGTCTGCCATATGGGAAGGGAGTGAACCCCTCTCACACTACATTAACTCTGCAAACATACATAATGCAAGCATAAGAAAAGAGTTTACTACTTACTGCATCAGAAATATGCATTGAATCCACACAAACATCACAAATATTCTAGACTCAATGGTCTATCAAAATCTCAAAAAAGAACTAATTTTACATTCTGTAGTTCACCTATGTTGTCATAGTAAACAATTACTAGACAATGTGACACTCACAAACTACACAACTCTTAACTGAAATCATGCTGAAAAACTCACACTGTCCTAACAAAGGAACATTCTATGCACAACTCTGGCTACATAACAATCTCTTATAACAGCTGCACTCTAGAGAGAGCAGAAGAATTACTTCAATCTAACCATTCTCATAATACCCTAAACACTGTACTCTCTGTATCTATCTCCTTCCTATGCAAAAACTCCTGCTTAAATGTCAACTACAATTTCTATTATAATCTTCCTGAAGTTTCTATCATGAAAAACACAAAAGGTGTCACTCTGTTTACTGACCTTCAGTCATAAAATAATAAGAGTTTTCAAATTTAACTTTTATGTTACTAAATTTAACTGGCTAGAAAAACATTCAAGGTAAAATCTTCCAAATCTCATGAAGCTGACAAGTGTCTTACTTAACCTTTCCTTGAACTCCCTGTGTCATAAATAAGGGCTTTAAAAAAAACTTAGTACTAAATTATCAGATTGTTTCCCTTTGATCAGAAAAAATCTACAGTAACCAAATGCGGTACTGAAATACTGCTACACTAACTTGACCAAAACTTACAGAAATGTACTAGCTTGACCAAAACTTACAGAGATGTACTAGCTTGACCAAAACTTACAGAGATGTACTAGCTTGACCAAAACTTCTTGAGATGTACTTGCATCCTTCCTGTACTACTAAATGTCACATAGGGCTTGTATGGTAGTTCGCCAAGATTACCCGTCTTTGGCAAGTTTTTCAATCTCATCACGGATGTTATGTCCACTTATCTGGCCTCTTTTAACAATGTCCTCTTTAGAGTTTCAAGTAGCTGACCTCTTTTTCTTCGGCCTGTTGTGTTCCACTTGTCAGGGATCACCTGATTGTTTCTTCTCATCACATGACCGATATATATTCATCTTCTTTTTCTGACCACCCATGACACAGGTTACTGTTTGCTCATCTGTCTTATCTCTGCGTTGTTCTTGAATTCATTCCACTTTATACAGAGTATTTTCCTTAGGCATTTGTTTTCAAGAGTCTAATTTCTTGTCTACATCTTTAGTTGTATTCCAGCTTTCACATGCATAAAAGATGTGGATATTACATTTGAACTGAATAATCTTAACTTGGTTTTTGTCCTTATAACTTTTGAATGCCATATGTTCTCAAGATTCTTGAAGGTCAATGCTGCTTTTGCAATTCTAATTCTAACTTCCTTTCTACTGTCACCATCCTGGTCTATGCAGCTGCCGAGGTATGCAAAATGGTTTACTTCTTCAACAGCTGCTCCTTCTACATATATTTGTCTTTCATGGTTAATGAGAAGTTTCATTATTTTTGTTTTTTCTTTGCTAATTTTAATTCCTATTTTACTAGCCACTGAAGACAGGGTATCTGATTTTACTTGTATTAATTTCACATTGTCACTGATAAGAGTTATGTCATCTGCAAAATCAAGATCTTCCAGTTGGGTCTCATGTAACCAATCAATGGCTGTTTTACCGGTGCAGCATTTTTTTTATTATGAAGTCTATGGCAATTCCAAAAAGCTAGGAGATAATATACATCATTGATGATCTGCGAATGAACCCATCAGCAGAAGGCCATCTTGCTTACAAATGAGAGGTCTACAGGAGAGCTGCTAGGGAGGTAAAGTTTCACAAGAGACATGCAAATGACTGACTGAATTAGCCTGAATAAAACAGAGATATACAAGCTTGACCAAATTGTATAAACTAGGTAAAAAGTAGGAACAGCTTTATTATCTAATAAGCACACAGTTGTGATGTTTCAGTGTGAGCCTAAATCATACAAAAAGAGACAGGATGAAGAAATAGAAAGAGAAGATAAAGTATAAATTCACATTAATGCTGTGTTTTTAAAAATCAAATAAAATGATTAAAGCATTTCTTGTAAAAAGTGACTAAAACTTGTCAAAATGTACTAGACTGACTAAAACTTACAGAGATATACTAGCTTGATCAAACCTTCTGAGATGTGCTAGACTGATTAAAACTTAGAGATGTGCTAGATTGACCAAAACTTACAGAAGTGTACTAGCTTGACCAAAAATTATTAGAGATATACTAGACTGACCAATACTTACAGAAGTGTACTAGCTTGATCAAAACTTTTTGAGATGTACTTGCATCCTTCCTGTACTACTAAATGTCACATAGGGCTTGTATGGTAGTTCGCCAAGATTACCCGTCTTTGGCAAGTTTTTCAATCTCATCACGGATGTTATGTCCACTTATCTGGCCTCTTTTAACAATGTCCTCTTTAGAGTTTCAAGTAGCTGACCTCTTTTTCTTCGGCCTGTTGTGTTCCACTTGTCAGGGATCACCTGATTGTTTCTTCTCATCACATGACCGATATATATTCATCTTCTTTTTCTGACCACCCATGACACAGGTTACTGTTTGCTCATCTGTCTTATCTCTGCGTTGTTCTTGAATTCATTCCACTTTATACAGAGTATTTTCCTTAGGCATTTGTTTTCAAGAGTCTAATTTCTTGTCTACATCTTTAGTTGTATTCCAGCTTTCACATGCATAAAAGATGTGGATATTACATTTGAACTGAATAATCTTAACTTGGTTTTTGTCCTTATAACTTTTGAATGCCATATGTTCTCAAGATTCTTGAAGGTCAATGCTGCTTTTGCAATTCTAATTCTAACTTCCTTTCTACTGTCACCATCCTGGTCTATGCAGCTGCCGAGGTATGCAAAATGGTTTACTTCTTCAACAGCTGCTCCTTCTACATATATTTGTCTTTCATGGTTAATGAGAAGTTTCATTATTTTTGTTTTTTCTTTGCTAATTTTAATTCCTATTTTACTAGCCACTGAAGACAGGGTATCTGATTTTACTTGTATTAATTTCACATTGTCACTGATAAGAGTTATGTCATCTGCAAAATCAAGATCTTCCAGTTGGGTCTCATGTAACCAATCAATGGCTGTTTTACCGGTGCAGCATTTTTTTTATTATGAAGTCTATGGCAATTCCAAAAAGCTAGGAGATAATATACATCCTTGTTTTATGTCTGTTTCAATCTGCAACCATACTTTTGATTAGTTGAAGGACAACTTTAGACAAGTGGAATGAATGCTTTAGACAAGAGGAAAAAAGCACTATCAACTAGGAAGAGGAGTACTTTAGACTTTTGGAAAAAATAGGTATTTAAACAAGTGAAAAAATACATACTTTAAACTAACAGAAAGAGTACTTTAAACTCATGGCAGGAGTACTTTAAACCAGTGAAAGGAGCGCTTTAAACTAGTGAAAAAAACAGGTATTTAAACTAGTGAAAAAAAATTCATACTTTAAACTAATGAAAGGAGTACTTTAAACTAGTGAAAACATAGGTTTTTAAACTAGTGGAAAGAGTACTTTAAATCAGTGGAAGGAGTACTTCAGACTAATGGAACAAGTACTTCAAACTAGTGGAAGGAATACTTTAATCTAGTGGAAGGAGCAATTTAAGCTGGTGGAAGTAGTACTTTGAACTTGGGGGGGGGGGGGAGGAATACTCTCTGTTGCATCCAGCAACATCTGAAATACTTTACTTTGTCCAGGATTCACTTTCACAAAGCAAGATGGCTCAATGTCACATTTTCTTACTCATTTTCTATATGTACTTTCTTTCAATAATATACATCATGAATTATACAGTTATTCTTCTTTTTCTCTGCTGGTGCTTCATGCTGCATCATTAATATAATTTTTAAACTAGGAAAAAAGTAGGAACAGCTTTATTATTTAACGATAACACACATGTTTATACATTTTTATATCACAGCTTTACTGCAGTGCTTTGTGTATAGTTGTATGACTATACACTAATTATTGTGTGTTACTTATATAATTTTTATATATTTTTTGCTGTTGACAAAGCAACCTCCAATTTTGATTCTTAATTTATGCTAGGCATTTATTGTCCTAATTATGAGGAGATTTTAAAAAATATACTACTTGCTCATAACTAACTGAAAACTTTACAATTTCTGGTACTCACTACCAACTAACTGAAAACTTAACAATTTCTAGTATTCACTGTTGACTTACTGAAAACTAATAATTATCTGGTGCTCACATCAGACTAATTGAAAACTTACAACTTCTTGTATTCAGTGCTAGCTAATTGGTATTCACATCAGATTAAGTGAAAACTTACAACTTCTTGTATTCACTGTTAGCTAACTGACACTCACAAATGACTAAGTGAAAACTTACAACTTCTTATACACACTGCTATCTAAGTGTAAACTTACAACATGTTGCTAAACTGTGTTGCAAACTGCAAGAGTTCTATATTTTTTACTTAAAGTGTACTTAAGGAAAGGAATGAGGAGAAATGCTGCTGGAGGTAAGAAATAATAAGGAAGTATGGCAAAACAAGAAACAGTTTGCCTGTAATTATTTTCTAAAGAAAGGAAATCAACAGCTAGATACTCTGTAGGGCACACAAAGAAAACTAGCTATTTCATTTTGAAGATGAAATTAATCTACAGGAACTTTTTGGTTTTGACATGCGCGTGGATAGTACATTTGACAAGACTATAAAAATGTTGTGTGTGTGTCATGTGATGTGACTGTCTCTCTCATTCCCTGAATGCATTACGGTCTTGAGCAAGTTGACCAACAACTCACAATGACATATTCAGACTTTCTGTGATGTCATGAGACCACCTGCAGCGAGGTCATCCCTTTAGCCAGGCACTATGTCTTCTGCTATCAACTTATCCAAACCACTGTGTTTCATGATGTGGCCAAAGTATCTCATCAACTCTAATGGTAATCACAAGCCAGTTTTCTATGATACCCAATCTTGTCTGTATTTCTTTATTTTCTTTCTATCCATGGCATTCTAAGTGCCCTTCTATAACATTTTAATTTTAAATGCAGTTATTCTCTATTCTCTTTTCTAGTGATTTGTTAGGTGTCTATGTTTCGCATCCACATAATGCCACTGGGAATATGTAAGCTCTTAGTAAAAGACAGCTTTGTTTTCTTGTTGGTAAAAATTGTGAACTGTGAAATTAAAAATTACTTTAACTAGAAATTTTATTGATTCAAAAAGTAAATGGCCATTAATTTTTTATGGCAAAAATCTGCATTGACCAAGACAGAGATAGAAAGACAACATAGAAGAGGATATAAAAGAAACTGGAGAGAGAAGATCAGGAATAGAGAGGAATGGAGGTGAACTTTATCTGCAGTCATGAGCCTTAATGGCTCAGAAAGCTGAAGAAAAAGAAGTGAGTTTCTAGCTCTAGACTTCTTGGGAGACACTCAGAAGTAGAAGTAAAAGTGCAAATTGTAAAGAATGAGGCACATATTTCATTAAATCCAGTTAAAGAAGCCAACCATTTTTGTGTGCATTATCTGTAAGTGTTCTTAGTCTAGTTTCATCTTGTTCAATACATTCTAAGTTCTTGCACAATAGTCTCAGCATCACATTTGTCCAATTCTACAAGTTCAAGATAATAAATATGACACAAGTGCAAAAGTCATTGGCGTGAAGTAAGCAAGGATCTGGATCAGTGCTGCTAATGTGATTTACTTTAAAGAACCAAACCATTTACTCATTCCCAGAGAAAGGTTACTTATGGAAGAGTTACTCAAAGTTTCTTTTTTCTATTCTTTCTTTCTTTTGGGTGGACTGTAATAATAATATTCAGAATTATCTTGATTCAATTTAAAATTATCTAGATATATAGCTGACATCTAGATGACTATTTTCATTATCTAGATGTGACCAAAAATATCTAAAATCTATATATAAATTATCTAATTATGCAACTGACAAAACAAACAAGGCAGCTGAAATATGTATCAATGAGGAAAAACTGGAAGAAGTGGAAAGCTTTTAATATCTTGGATCACTACTAACTAATAATGGAGATACAATGAGGGAAATTAAAAGGAGGACATCTATCGTGCTTTAGAAAGTAAAACAACTAAAGAATCTGTGGAGAGGAGCAGACAGAACCACAAAAATAAGATTTTTAAGGGCATGCATCTTTCCTATCGCAACATATGCCTGTGAGACCTGGACACTTAACAAAACAGCTGAGAAACACATAAATGCCTTTTAATGTAAATGCTACAGAAGAGTTCTTCAAATATCATGGACACAAAAAAGAACAAATATATCTAAACTACAAGAGCTTAATATTGAAGAAGGCTGGCAAGTAAAGAGGATTAAAGAGAGAAAACTTACATATTTTGGACACATTAAACGTCATGATAATCTAGGGAAGACCGTCTTGGAAGTGTACATAATGGGAAAAAGAAAGAGAGGAAGACCAAGGTGAAGATGGCTGCAAGACATTGCTGATGATCTGCAAATGGATGCATCAGCAGCAGGGCATCTTGCTCACAACTGAGAGGCCTACAGGTGTGCTGTTAGGGAGGCAAAGTTCCGCAAGGGATATGCAAATGAATGAATGAGATGAATGCATCTACACAGTTTTACTGTATGGAGCTGAAACCTCTAAGCAAAAAGATGGAGAGAAAGATTAACGCAGCAGAAATGTGGTTCTACAAAAAAACTAAGTCATATAACATAGAGAATGAAAAGAACAAATGCACAAGTTTTAAAACTACAAGTGCAATGTGAACTTCTCAAATAAATAAAGATTATGAAAACAAAATAATCTGGCCATATCAAAAGATGTAACAATATACAGAAGACCATACTAGATGGAAAGGTGGAATGAAAAAAGTGCAATAGGAAAACGGAGATGTAGATGGGAAGTAAACATACGAGAAAGGACAGGACAAAGCCCGGCTGAGTGCACCATCAGGGCGTGGGAGCTGGAGATTCATTACCATCAACCTTCGTTCTGGATAAGGCACATAATGATGATGAACACTACTAACCAGGACTCGATGTACAAGTCTAACCTATAATATATACAAAATAAATTCGTACAGGACACGACACTTGTAACCTACTTGTTAGTACCGATTGACACCAATGTTGTTAATGCTGATAAATGGTAGAAATGTTCGTCTCTACGCAAGTCCAAGACCTGTACGTTTGTTGCTGTTTGTCTTTGGTATCAAATCTGTGACTTTCATGTCCAAATCAAGATCAGAAGCTGCCGATTTTACGAGAACCTGAACCTTTCTTAGAAATCCTGGGTTTCTCCGCATTGGCTTCAGCGGTCGTGACTTTGGTCACGTGACACTGCTTCGTAAGCCAATGAAAGATTGTTATTTGGAAGTGTTTATTAGCATAGCTGGGTAAAGATTGGTCGACCATCTCCAACCCAGCGCGTCACAGATGGCGGGTGGCGGTGGTCCTCCAGATAAGGAGGATCCCTGTGAATAAGGATTTACCCAAATAAGCAGGCGCTGACCAACTGGTGGTATACTCAGAGAGCGAAGTGGGGTAGTAGCTGGCTCTACTACTCCTATAAAGTGCCTCAGGTAATCAGTAAAGGGAATACCAGGCGGGTGAGAGGCGCCATAAAACCTCTCGCTCCCGCAGCCTTGCGGGTAGGACAAGGAGTCCAAAGGCCAGCGGAGAGCCCGTACACAAACCGGCAACGGGAAACCACTGTTGTAGCTCCCAAGAACAATTATGCTTATTCAGAGTCATAGATTTGTCATGAACGACATTAATGGATGTTCCTCTGGAACAGCCTCGTCCGGTAAGGCAGCTCACGAGCCACAGGTGAGGCCAGATCGTCATCAAGCTACTGGTGGCAAAACTAACAAGTTCAAAATAGCAACATGGAATGTGAGAACTTTATTCCAGGCTGGAAAATTAGAAAATGTAAAGAGGGAAATGGAAAGGATGAAGATCAACATATTAGGAATGAGTGAAGTTAGATGGACAGGTTAGGAGAAGATAAACTCTTATAAATATACAATAATATATTCAGGAAGTGATAAACATGAACGAGGAGTAGGAATAATATTTGACGAACAAACAGCAAGGACAATTGTAGTATATTTGAACATCTCGGACCGAGTCATGGTAGTCCAACAGAAAGGACGACCAATAAACATAAATATTATACAAGTGTACGCTCCAACATCTGAAAGTTCTGAAGAAGATGTACAGCTATTTTATAATGACATAGAGACACACAAAGTCACATGAAGTTACTATAGTCATGGGAGATGACATAAAAACACACAAAGTCACATGAAGTTACTATAGTCATGGGAGATTTTAATGCCAAAGTTGATAATGGAAGAACTTCAGACATCGCTGATGACTATGTACTGGAGGAGAGGAATGACAGAGGTAGTAAATTAATTGAATGGGCAACAATACATAGCATAGTTGTAGGAAAATCCTGGTTTAAACAACATCCCCGAAGACTGGCAACATGGTGCAGCCCAGACAAAAAGATTTAATCAGATAGACTACATATTAATCAACAAACGATTCCGGAATGCATTACTGACAACAAAAACCATGCCAGGAGCCGTCTGCAATAGTGACCATGACCCACTCTGTAGTAAAATTAGAATAAATCTAAAGAAAGCATGCAGAAAAATGAGAAATGTCAAACTGAATACAGAACTTCTTAAAAATGACCAAGAACTGCGAGAACAATACAAAGTTATTATAACAAATAGATACAATGCAATACCAAAGATAAATGGTATAGATGAATAATGGGCAATGTTAAGAAATTCTATACACCAAACTGTTAAGGAGATAACAAGACCGAAAAAAGAAGCCCCTAAAGATAAATGGATGACAGACGACATCTTAGGACTGATAGACAAGAGGAGGAGTAAAAATAACCAAGAAAAATATAGCAGGACAAATAAAGAAATAAAACGCAAATGCAGAGAAGCAAAAGAAGTGTGGTTAAATCAACAGTGCAGACATATAGAGGATTGTCATATTAAAGACCGCAAAAATATGCACAAATGAATCAGAGAACTCACAGGCAGGAAGACAAATTATAGCACAGGATGCTTGAAATCAAAAGAAAGTAAAATGTTAATGGGAAAAGAAGACATTGTAGATAGGTGGACTGAGTACATCGGTGAGCTATATGGAGGAGAAAGACCAGAATTAACACCAGATACTGAAAACTGTGACGGACCACCAATACTTGAAGATGAAATCATAGATGCCATCAAACACACGGAGAAAGGAAAAGCGACTGGGCCTAATAATATAGCAATAGAAGAAATAGAGTCGCTAGAGGAGACAGGAATAAAATAATAACCAAGTTACTGAATGCCATTTACAACAGTGGTTATATGCCCCGTGACTTGCTTAAATTCACGTTTATAGCACTACCAAAGAAACTAGATGCAAAGGAATGTGATAACCACCGGACTATCAGCCTCTTATGTCACATAACGAAGCTACTTCTGAGAATCATTATGAGAAGAACAAGGAAAAAGATAAAAATGGAAATAGCAGATGAACAGTTTGGATTTGTTGAATGAAAGGGAACACACAATGTCATTTATGCTTTACGAACACTAACAGAAAGAGCTTTAGAAGTACAGAAAGATCTCTACTTATGTTTCATTGATTACACCAAGGCATTCGACAAGGTGAAACATAATGAAATTATTAAAATGCTTGAAGACATCAATATAGACGGCAAAGACTTGAGGATTGTAAAACATCTATTCATTCATTCATTCCTTTGCATGTCCCTTGCGGAACTTTGCCTCCCAAACAGCACTCCTGTAGGCCTCTCGGTTGTGAGCAAGATGGCCTGCTGCTGCTGCATCCATCTCCAGATCATCAACGATGTCTTGCAGCCATCTTCGTTTCGGTCTTCCTCTTTTTCTTTTTCCCATTATGTATCCTTCCAATACGGTCTTCTCTAAATTATCATGACGTTTAATGTGGCCAAAATATTTAAGTTTTCTCTCTTTAATCCTCTTTACTAGCCAGCCTTCTTCAATATTAAGCTCTTGTAGTATAGATATCTATACTGGACCCAAAAAGCAGCAATTCGAGTTGAAAAATAGAACTGGAAAATATCAACCTATAAAACAAGGGGTGCGACAAGGATGTGTACTATCTCCAGACCTTTTTTCTCTGTATAGCGAGAATATTCTAAGAACAATCATCACAGAACCAGGCATAAAAATTGGAGGATACAATATTAACAACCTTCGGTATGCTGACGACACAGTACTGATAGCTGAGAACCAACAAGACCTGCAAAATCTCTTGGATAAAGTCGCCAAAGAAAGTGAACAGAAAGGCCTTACTTTTAACATAACAAAGACAGAGACTATGGTTATATCTAAGAAACAGAATCCACCAACATGTATTCTAAAGCATGTGCAGAAATTCAAATATCTTGGACCAGTAATAATTTCAGATTGGAAATGCAGAACAGAAATTAGGAACAGAATAGGCCAAGCAAAGACTGCATTTCACAGAATGAGAAACATATTATCCAACACATTGTTATCGATGAATGTTAGAAAACAAGTCCTACAATGTTATATTGAACCTATCTTGTTATATGGAAGTGAATCGTGGACAATAAGCAGGTCTGCGCAAAAATCATTGGAAGCAGCAGAAATGTGGTTTATTAGAAGAATGTTGCGAATCCCCTGGACAGCAAAAATATCTCATGAAGAATGTATGAGAAGAGCTGGAGAGACAAAAAAACATTGTCAAAAAAATAAGAGAGAGACAATGTACTTTCATAGGACATGCGATGAGAAGAGGTGGCATTGAAAATATTATAACATCAGGAAAAATAGGAGGAAGAAGATTAAGAGGAAGACCAAGAGAAATGATATTGGACAATCTGACAGGATGGTGTGAGAGGAGATCACCAACTGAGCTGATGGCCTGCATGAAGGATCGTGTACTCTGGAGAAGCATAATAGCCAACGACAGTCGCCATGGCACATGATGATGATGATGATGATCTGCATAACGCTATCATGTGTGGATAAGTACGCTCTATACACAATGTGTGACCTACATTGAAACTGCGCATGTTTTGTGACCCTCGACTCGCACGAAACAACATTGTGATTGTTTATGTTTCATGGCTTGTCACTCATAAAAAAACACAACTTATAGTTATTTTTCTTAATTCTGTTTTTCTTTATTCCCCATCTATATACATAAGTCAAGCCTTCTTTCTTGGTTCTTCATTAATCGGCATATATGTTACTGTTCGAGTAAGAAATGTATTTAAGAAACCTGAGACTGTAGAGAGAGGAACAATAACACAACTCCTTCAGATGATCAGAGAACGTACACACCACCATCAGACCCACCCGACCCCCACCCCCATGACAAGTGTTTTGGCCCTATTAAACTCCTGGCACTCTGGGGGGGGGGGGGTGGGCCTTTCTGGGTCATGACTCCCAGAGGTCTTTTGAGTTGTTGCTTTTTTTCCTCGTCCCGGAATTGAACCCATGGTCTTTCCAAATGGCACTTTATTTCGAAGTGCATCTTAGCGACTTAGCTACGGAGAGGTGGTATTGGTTGTGACAAATGAAATTTTTCAAGTTCTCAACCCTTGTTTCGCAAATTCCAGAGCTAGCATGAGGCCTTTTCTGCTGTTTCTGAAAGGCTTCTCAATGCCCTTGCTCTTGCTTGTCCCTTTATGCTCACTTGCTTACGTAGGTCATATGCTGGTGTTGCTACGAATCTTCTTGCTCCCACTTCAACATCTATCACTTTTGTCTTGACTCCTGCCCCCCTGCCTTATAGTTGCTTGACCAGATCGTTGTACTTCTCACATTTGAATAAATGCTGTTCCTCTGTTCTTGTTTCGTATGGAAACGTAAGCTCGATCATTGTTAGTTCCTGTTTTGCTATGGAGTACACTACATTGTCCGGTCGCATTCCAGTGTTCTTGATGGCAGTCGGGTGTTCTCTGCATCACCATATGATAAGGTTGTCCAAACGCTCTAGCATCCTTCGTGCCTGTGCTTCACTGGTTGTTATTATTGTTGTGTCGTCCATGAATGATTTTAGCAGCCTTTTCTGAACCTTGGACCTTATGCTACTCCTGCTGCTTTCATGATTAATGTCATGGTTAGTACCAACAGTGTGGGAGATATTGTACAGCCAATTGCAATTCCTACCTGGAGCTCAATCCATCTTTTAATATATCCTGATGTTCCAAATCTCACGAGGAACCGTGTGAAGCATCTTCGTGATTTCTTTTGGCACGTGATACATGTTTAGTGCTAGCCATATCATTTGGTGCGGTACTGAGCCATATACATTGGCTAGATCAAGCTATATTACCTGTAGGTCTTACTTTCCAGATCTTGCCTGATGAATAGCTTCCCAAATCATTGAAGCATGCTCGAGACATCCTGGGGAACCTGGAATTTATCTACGGATGTATTAATCATTATCTAGGAGGTATGTTGTTAGTCATTAAATGGCAGGACAAGATCAGAAACGAGGAGGTCTGGGAAAGGGCAAGACAAGAACCTATGAACCTACAAATCATGTCTAGGAAGTGGAGGTGGATTGGCCACACTCTGAGGAAACCCGACACCAACACAGCAAGACAGCCACTGACATGGAATCCTCAAGGAAATAGAAAACGAGGAAGACCTAGACTTACTTGGAGGAGAGGTTAGTCTCATTGCCACCAAGGAGAAGAATATCTTTCCTTCTACATTCAGAAGTGGGATGGGTTTGAACTGGTTGATCTCAGTTGAATTCTGCTGCTTTGGAACGTAAACTCCGTTAGTCTTTTTTCATTTTTACTTATTAATCCCTTGGTCCATGCTGTTTGTAGGAGTTTATGGAGTTTCTTTAGTACTTCAGGGCATCTTTTGATAGTACGTAACGGACGCCATTTTGGCCAGGTGCTGATTTGTCTTTAGCTTTTCCTACGATGCTCTCTATTTCTTGTAAGGTTGGTGGGCTTCATTTAAAGTTGCTGCCTGGTGGACAAGGCCACACTAGACCTTTCATATGTTGGATAGTTGTATGCTGATTTTTTCAAACTATGTCTTGCTCCCATGTTCCTCGAGCACCTCCTTACTTGCTTTCAGCATACCTGTTTTTGGTTGTTCAAATAACTGCTTGGCAAACCCGAATGGATCTCTGTATAACTTCTCTCTTGCACATCTGGTTTCCCTCTTTCATTTTCTTAGTGCTTCAGCTCTGGAAAGGACATTGTGCTGGGATCTTACAGAATGCCAGACCTGTCTTAATCCTTCCTTTTCTAATCTATGTGCCTTCTTGAATATTTTACGGGCATGGGAATCCCAAAACAAGCTATCAGGTGGAACACAACAGGCCGAAGAAAAAGGGGCAGACCGCGTGAAACTCTGAAGAGGACATTATTAAGAGAGGCCAAGTTAACAGGCATAAAATCCTTTGATGAAGTTGAAAGACTCGCCGAAGACAGGAAAAATTGGCGAACTACTTTACGAGCCATATGTGACGTTTAACGGCACGGGAAGGATATAAGATAAGAAGAAGATGGTTCTTCTGCTGTCTTATTGCTTCTATTTTTATCTGTCTTCTGGACTTTCTTGGTGCTACTTTTTCTCTTTTTTCCTTTTTGGTTCAAATTCTTTATGACAGTTAAGATATATGATGTTACCAAATGCTTCCAGTTTTTGCTCAAGGTTTTTCACTCTGGGTTGTTTGTTCATTTCTTTGCATAATACTGTTCTACGTTTTCCCATATGCTTTTGGCACTTGCTGGTCTCTCTGGTCTCGTCGGAGGGCTGCAGTATCTCCCTGCTGCCTGACTCAGCCTGAATATTCTCTGCATTGTGGTTTATGTCCTGACAGAGATTGTCTAATGTCTTATCTGAGACTGGCATCATAATGCACTGTTGAGCATTGGGTAGCAAGTAACCACCACATCCCTTCTACAGCTGTTCCTTGAATATGTATAGACATATTTAGATGGCCTGAATGTATGGTTTGGCAGAAAAATAACAATCGACTTGATTTGAGACACGGAAGATGTGAGATGGAGATAGATGATCGCTACGCCTATGGGTATGGCACTCTATAAGCTTATGGTGTATCTTCTTCTTGTAATTTACATAGCGATAGATTATGATTGATAATACCAACATGGATGATAATGATGCCACGGAGAACACCTAAACATTCCACCTTGCTATGTATTAAAGTGTAGCGTCCCCCCCCCCCTTTCTCATGCCCTGCTTGACATAACCCTCATAGATCTGTCATGCCCAATTGCCATTCTTTATACTAACTAAACAAAGCCTGTTATTTCATGGAGACAATCTGTCGGCACACTAGAGAGTGATGTTCAAGTGCTGGGTAATTTAAATCGGAATCTGGGTCGGGTGGCCAGAATGAAGTCCAGAGTTCTCTCCAGATCCTCGTGACAGCCCCATATCCATCTTCTGTGGCCAAGTCTGGATTCACAGGTCAGGGAACGTTGTACAATCTTGGAGCACATATTCATGGGTATGTGAACAAATCGCACAGGGGCATACGTCCGTGCGAGATATCTTGAGTCATAAGTTTCACTAATTACATTTACTTTGCAATAAATTGAAATTTGCTTAAGATCCAACTTTGTAGGTACTGTATAATTAAGTATAATAAAATACCACAATTTATAACTACACAAATGCACATACACAGACACAAAGAGAAAAAAAAATATGTTGATATTTAATTTATAACATTGTAAGCACATAAAGACAACATTGATGATATTTTAAAATATATATCAGTAACAATGTAAAAGTCTTGCTGACAAATTGTAATACTAAATGGCAAAATGTGAAAGATAAAGTGAAATGGTAAATGGCATTGCAAGGTAATTAAAAAAATAGTAAAACATTTTTTAAAAAAACAACATGAGCATATAGTATAGGAATGAAGCAAACATATAAACAAGGGGGAAAATTTTCAAATTTGGAAATCATATGAGTTTAGTCTAGAACTGAACAGTGAAAGCAGTATTTTTTAAAAATGCATACATCATTATATGGCATGAAACACATGATTACAAAAGTTCACATGATCCAGGTCAATTATATTTGTGATGTGATATAACATTATGACGACAATTAGCATCGCACATGACCAACTTATTAAATTAATAATAACAAAACAGACTTTTAAAAAATATAATTACAAGAACATAAATACAATATCAATAATATTTTGCAAGCAGAAACCCACAATGTCTGTATCTGATCAACCAGTACTTGTCATCTGGAAAACTATCAGGATGGTGAAGAAAAAAAGGAAGAAGACAAAAATAAAAATAATGCAACATCATTTTTATAGACAAGACGGACAAAACCACTTAACACATTTCATGCTAGATCTGTAATTCACACACTCACAATGAAACCGCCCTATGCAACAGTCACATAGCCTGTCTACCCAGTTGTTCGCGATAGGACGTGTAATTTCTCGCTCCTGATTTTTCAAATATTTTGTGTGTTATTTCAAATACTTGGACAATGATACTTATATTGTTGGATTTCTGAAGAAACTGTGTTTTCATTGGGTTATGAAAATTATTCAAAATATGTGAATTTGTGGAGTTATTTCATAAAATTGCTGTAAGACATTCTTTCTCTAAGATCATAGTGGTCACCAGTTTTCACCACCATTTTTCGATAGGCCACGCGGTCTGCCCAGTGTCAGCCAGAATGTTTTGTTTGCTTAATCTAGACGTTATGTAACAATGATAGAATGCGGGACAGAAGGTTTAATCTGTGAGGTGACGAACAAGCCCAGCCGGCGGGATGGTCTCCGGTCTACCACAACAAAGAACTATAGCCTAAACAAACACAAAGCCGTGGGAACAAAGCTAAAGAAATGTAGTAACCCACCAGGCTTAACAATAAAATACACCAACGAGGGACAATGTGTCGTTGTGACATGCCACAACACACTTCAATACGAGTCCCTGAGGCAAGCTCTTAGGAAGGGCTATCAAGCAGAAAGAGAGGAGAGATATGACAAGCTAGGCGCTAATGTTGAGGACATCATAAAAACCCCAGTCCTCACAGTTCATCTTTACCACACCAAGAACAAAGTGATGGTACAAGGTGACGCCGAGGCCGTTGAATCCTGGCTAACAAAACAGTTTATGGAGCTGCAAGAAGGAGACATAAACACAGTCAAGGAAGTGATGGCCAGTCAGCTCCCTCTAGAAGATAACTCAGACGAACTAAACACATCACTTACAAACATGGCCGAAAGTTTTGCAAGTCCTATAAAGAAGACTATTGACATAGTCGACGATATAATGGAAATCATGACAGCAGAAGAGTCTGTGCCAGAAAATGCTGTTATTATCACCAGCAAAGAAACCTCCAGCAAACATGAATTACCACCAACAATTGCTACAGAAGAACCAATAATCACAGATACTGCTGGAGAACAAGGAGCAACAGCTTCTACTGAGAAAGCTCCACTGTCTTCAGACACCTTTACTCATAAAGACAACCCAGCTAACAGTTCTAGCGAAAATGATGTAATAATGGAACCAAACTCCGAAAAATCTTTGGAGAGCAATGTACCAAGACTTAGTGAGACTGTTAGTTCTCATCAAGCTGTTGGTACAGGAACAAAACTACCTACTTGTCTCTGTGGCCATGACTTCACAGAAGTTATTAAAGACTTCGTGAAAATACTCATCAGTGACATGAAGTCCGAAGTTGTAAAGTCACTCAGTCAGGAGAATGATAATATCAAAAAAGAGGTTGAACAGCTGAGAGAAGAAAATATCAAGCTGAAGCTTCTCATTGAATCAGCGAACAGCGAAAACCGCAGTAGTAGAAAACTACACAAAAACATCCAGACAGAAACTAGTAGTCACAGTCAGTCAGTGGCTGCTAGTCAAACTAATCTCAACATGAAGCCGAAGGCTCAGCCATCGTCGCCAGCCGGCGTAAACAAACTTCACAAGAAAAACGACCAACAAAAACAGAGTGAAGTCAGTGAAACTTTACCAGGTGAGCGAGACCAGCATATCACAAAATACAAGTACCCCATCGAGGTCAAGATCACCAACAGATTCGACGCTCTACAACAAAGCTCTGTACCAGATACTCAGCAGACAGACAGGACGCAACAATCATCTCAGTCAAACAACGCATCCCACCTCCAGTCACAATCTAACCATAAACAACGTGAACGAAATACGCAGCAAATTCCCATTCACAAAATCACGGACAGCACAACACATTTAATAATTGGGGACTCTCTGCTAAAGGGCGTGTATAGCGAGCGGATGTCCATAGCAGACGAAGACATTGTCTCAGTAGTTGCAGTACCGGGAGTTGGTATTGCGAAACTAACGCAAACACTGAGAAGTTTTAATACAGACCAGGGCGTGAGGAAAATCTCCGTACATGTTGGCATAAATGACAGCATGAATGGCCAGAACATCAGACGTTCCGACATGCAGGCTTTGACTTCCGCCATCAAGGAAAAGTATCCGACTGCAGCAATCTTCCTATCTTCCATCATTCCACCCTGCTCCGGTCCTGGACGCCGCCTGGTAGACATCAACAACAAGGCACTTCAGTCATACTGTCGTGTTAACAACATTGTCTTCATAGACCACACTGTGTTCTTCATCTCAGCCTCTGGTGCCCCGAAGAAACGGATGTACAGGGACCACATACATACATCAAAACTTGGTACCAGCATCCTTGCCAAAAATCTAAAGTTTCCAGAACGTACACTACAGAAAGACGTGGTACAGCTGGATGCCCACAAACAACACCTACGTCCAACAAAAAACCCCCATAAAGCCAGCTCTACTCCGAGCACTAATACCAAAGGGACCTCCAAATCTACACCACCTGTTCCACAGCAAACCACCGACTATGACACACTGTTTCCACCCCTACCCTCACGTCAGCCTCAGACGGTCAGACGAGCTGATACGAGCGTCAACAACGTCAGGATTCTTCCTCCGTCGCACAGCTCATTGGAAGAGCTCAACACACAAGCAAGTTCCATGCAACATCCTCAAAGAAATCTGGAGCTGCAGTATTTGCTGCAATTCAGCCCTGCAGCATTGAGTCATGCCTATATGTTATCTCTGCATAATTCACATGGCATGGTACCTTACAGACACCACATGCCTTAAACTGATGGCAGTATCATCGTAATCCATCACAAACTGTAACCTTCAACCCGCAATGTCGAAAAAGAATTGTTCAGCAAGACATAGTGACTGATATTTTCATTCTTACGTTTATTTAGAATTTTTACATTTTATTATTGCATTTTATTTCTTGCCCCTTCTTTTGTATCTATTTTTCTAATTCTTGTCAACTTTCTATAGGTCGTTGCAGTTTGTGAGTTGTATCTGTGTGTGTGTGTGTGTGTGTGTGTGTGTGAGAACTATATACTTAATTACTTAACTTGTTAGTGAATTCACATATTTCAGCATTTAATTATTCAGTAGTTAGACGCGTCTCTCTTTCAGCTTCCAATTATTTCAGCTAGTGAGTTGTGTACCAGTTGAAAGTTTAATATACAGAGTGTGTCTCTGTGTAGTATTTAAAAGTTTATTTACCTCAGTATTAAGTATCATAATAGGAATTATTTTCAAACCAGTAACAGGAGACAGGAAAATAAAATGACCCCACCTACCGAAAAATGGTTACATAAGGAAGGACTTCGATTAGGCCATCTGAATGTATATCACCTATTAGGTAAAATTCCTGAAGTAACACACATATTACATCAAAATTTCCACATTTTTGGCTTCTCTGAAAGCCGTTTAAATAGGAACATAACCGATGAAGATATTAGAATTAACGGTTTTAACCTGATCCGGCGTGACCCAACCAGGAAACTAGAAACGGGTCTAGTAATGTATGTCTTCACAACTATCCAGTTTAGTCGTAGAAAAGACCTCGAATCATCAGAGGTAGAGTGTATTTGGGTGGAAGTTAAAATGCCAAACCAGAGTCCATTAATTATTGGACTTTTGTACCGTAATCCAAATGCATCATCTCTGTGGTACGATCACTTCACAACTATGATGGATGAGGTTTCAACCTTTAGGTTCAAAGATATTATCATTCTTGGAGACTTCAACATAGATCTAACACAATCACATCTAACTTGGAGCAATATTATATTATCCTATAATCTTTGCCAAATTGTCACCAAACCTACCAGAGTAACAGAAGTATCATCCACATTATTAGATCATATATATGTAGCCCAACCAGAAAACATCATTGAATGTAACATCCCTCATACTTCGTTAAGCGATCATTACCCAGTCTGCTGTACGTGGACAAGAAAGGGGTATAAACTTCCTAAACACAATCACATCAGTATGAAATTTAGGAGCTTCAGAAAATTTAACCTAGAATTATTCCTTAATGATTTGCAAGAATCTTCACTTACACACGTGTACCAACTAACTGACCCTGATGAGGCAATAGAATATTGGCTAAAGATCTTCAGAGATATATTAGACAAACATGTCCCCATGAAAGAGATGAGAGTAAAACACCAGACGAAGTCACCTTGGATAACACCTGAAATACTACAATTCATGAGAGAACGTGATCGGGCGCACAAAATCAAGGACTTTATGACCTACCGCTCACTCAGAAACAAAGTTCAATACTTAATAAGACAAGAGAAAAAAATTACTTCAGGAATCTAATACAGAATAAATCAGACAGTAAATCAATTTGGAAAGCCATAAATACCCTATCAAATAAAAGAAAAGAATTTGATTCTCACGCCATCAATCGTGCATACACTAGCGCACATATCAGTACACATTTCAGAGAAGAAATCAACGTTCTTAAATCATCAGTATCAGCTCCTGTATGCGACTTACATGAACTACAAACATTCCTGGACAGCAGATGTACTGATTTTAAACAGTTACACATTCCATTCTTAACAGTCAGTGAAGTTCACAGTTATCTCTTAACCTTAAAAAACAACAATACAGCTGGGCTTGATGATATTAGTAATAAGATCTTACGTTATGCTGCACCTGTCATTTCACATACACTAACATATATTTACAACCAGTGCATTGCAAAATGTTATTTCCCTGAGGCTTTTAAAACTGCTAAGGTGTATCCTCGCTTTAAATCTGGCTCATCTAACAATCTTACCAACTATAGACCAATATCCATATTATCGTCATTATCAAAACCACTCGAAAAACACATACACAAAATAACTCTACGACACATGCAAGAGAACAATTTACTCATAGACAGTCAGTCAGGCTTTAGACCCAATCATTCCTGCCACACAGCTCTTACCAAAATGACAGAAAACTGGTTAGTAAACATAAATGACGACAGACTATGTGGTGCCATTTTTGTCGACTTTAAAAAGGCATTTGATATGATTGACCACGATATTCTTGTAAGAAAAATAAAGACTTATAGACTGCACCCTGACCTAATAAAATTAATTGCATCGTTTCTGTCAGACAGACAACAGGTAGTATTCTTCAACAATTCTCTATCAAATTCTGCTAAAGTTGACACTGGTGTTCCGCAAGGTTCTATTCTAGGCCCGTTGCTCTTTGCTATCTATATCAATGATCTTCCACTTCATCTTAAACACTCTTCTTGTGACCTTTTTGCCGATGATTGCACAATCTACACCAGTGACTACGATTGTGTTAATCTAGAATCAACTCTTCAGGTCGAGTTATACAATTTAATTGGATGGAGCAAAAATAATGGCATGATTATAAACACCGATAAAACAAAATCAATGCTCATAACAACAAGACAGAAACTACAAAACGCAACAAAAACAACACTTCGGCTCTGTACAGAAACATCACAGATAGAAAACGTTAGCGAGCACAAAACACTAGGTCTTATTATTGACCAACATCTGACCTGGAACTCTCATGTGCAATGTCTAACAAAACTCATCGCACAAAAAGTATACCAATTAGCTAAAATTAAGCACTTCATAGATCAAGACACTAGGAAGACATACTACATAGCTCATATACAAACACATTTAGACTACTGCTCAACAGTTTGGGATGGTTGCTCAGTGTCAAATACAAAAAGGCTTTGCTCTCTCCAAAAGCGAGCAGTAAAGCTTATTAGTGACAAAGATCAAGCACAATCAACTAATCATCACAAACGTATCAAAATACTACCTCTTAAGAACAGATTCCTCTTCAACAAGGCCAAGTTAGTACATCAAATTCTTTCACGGCATGCCCCGCCTTATCTATGGAACCTGTTTAAATTTAACCCAAAGTGCAGCCAACGCTTGAACAATATATGTCTTCCAAAACCTAGACTTGATCTTTACAAGAAAAGCTTTAGTTATTCTGCTGCTCATCTTTGGAATACCCTCCCATCCTATATAAAAAATATAAATTATACTCCTTCCTACAACTACAAGCTTTCCCAATATCTATTTGATGTCGACTACATGCCTCCATGAATTATAAAACTTAAAAGTTATCTTAAGCTGCTCTTACAGACACCGAGTACAATTAATTGTTTTCTGAATAGTCCCGAAAATTTTGTTTAGTAGATATTCATTTATATATGTATGTAGTTACTTCTGTACTGAGTGAATGTGTAAGAGCGAAACGTAAATGTTATATTTTATTTTATGTCTCTCAGATTCAATGTTGTTATGTTTGTTATATGAACAGCATATTTGTAGAATGTCTGGAATAGAGTGAAAGATGTATGATAAAGGGCAGAATGTCAGACGGGCCTGCGTGCCCAATTCTTAACCCTTTTGAAATAAAGATCAATCAATCAATCAATCAATCACATCTAATCCTTATCACAGACACATGTGCAAACAAACAAATGCTGAGACAGCTTTTGCTGCACCCTATGTTGCAACTCTCTGGCGGCTCTGATCCCTCTAATATGAAGGCTTTAATACAAAAAAATTTATCTTTTCATCTTTTGGCCAAACTGTGACAAGAAGGGGAGTTGCTGCCCTTCCTTTCAAAGTAAATGCTTATTTCTGTGCCTTCTCATTACTTTGACCACAGCTTCACGGACGAAAAAAGAGACTTTATTTCTTTCTGACTTTGACAACAGCTTCACAGACGAAAAAAGAGACTTCATTTCTTTCTGACTTTGACCACAGCTTCACAGACGAAAAAAGAGACTTCATTTCTTTCTGACTTTGACCACAGCTTCACAGACGAAAAAAGAGACTTCATTTCTTTCTGACTTTGACCACAGCTTCACAGACGAAAAAAGAGACTTCATTTCTTTCTGACTTTGACAACAGCTTCACAGACGAAAAAAGAGACTTCATTTCTTTCTGACTGACCATGGACTATTGCAGCATTATCACAAGAGAGCATACTTAAAGGTGACTGAGGAAAGTTGTTATAACAGTTAGACAGTCCACATGATGAAGGGACAGCATAATTAGTACACGAAACAGTTTGAGGACTTATATTGTCAGATAAAAGGCACATTTTGATAGCAGAAAGAAAGTACACCAGAAGACAAATTAGCAGCAGAGGGGGTAGAGTGTGGAGGGTCAGGTGAAAGAACAAGCTGTTCAGAAATAGGCAATGAAAGTGCCAGAGAATCACCAGACCCTTTGTCACCAAAGGAGGTAACAGAGCCATTTGAAATATGTCTCCCCCCGTGCCATAACAAATACAGAGCAGACAGTTTATCAAAATTTTCTTTGAAATCTCTGTCTCATAAAAGAGATAAGTATGAAGCTATTTTTATTAGTAAAGGAGCAGCGGTAAACTTTGCTTCGTAGAGCTTGGCTGCGTCTCCTCTACTAAGTGAACAGACGTGTATTAAGACCCAAGAGCTTGGCTGCGTCTCCTCTACTAAGTGAACAGACGTGTATTAAGACCCAAGAGCTTGGCTGCGTCTCCTCTACTAAGTGAACAGACGTGTATTAAGACCCAAGAGCTTGGCTGCGTCTCCTCTACTAAGTGAACAGACGTGTATTAAGACCCAGGAGCTTGGCTGCGTCTCCTCTACTAAGTGAACAGACGTGTATTAAGACTCAGGAATTTGGCTGCGTCTCCTCTACTAAGTGAACAGACGTGAAGGAAGACCCAGGAGCTTGGCTGCGTCTGGGTGAACAGACGTGTATTAAGACCCAGGAGCTTGGCTGCGTCTCCTCTACTAAGTGAACAGACGTGTATTAAGACCCAAGAACTTGTTGCGCCTGAGTGAACAGACGTGTATTAAGACTCAGGAATTTGGCTGCGTCTCCTCTACTGAGTGAAAAGACGTATATTAAGACCCAAGAGCTTGGCTGCGTCTCCTCTACTAAGTGAAAAGACGTGTATTAAGACCCAAGAGCTTGGCTGCGTCTCCTCTACTAAGTGAACAGACGTGAAGGAAGACCCAGGAGCTTGGCTGCGTCTGGGTGAACAGACTTACTTGTATTAAGACCCAAGAGCTTGACTGCGTCTGAGTGAACAGACGTGTATTAAGACCCAGGAGCTTGGCTGCGCCTGAGTGAACAGACGTATATTAAGACCCAGGAGCTTGGCAGCGTCTCCTCTACTAAGTGAACAGACGTGTATTAAGACCCAGGAGCTTGGCTGCGTCTCCTCTACTAAGTGAACAGACGTGTATTAAGACCCAAGAGCTTGGCAGCGTCTCCTCTACTAAGTGAACAGACGTGTATTAAGACCCAAGAGCTTGGTTGCGTCTGAGTGAACAGACGTGTATTAAGACCCAAGAGCTTGGCTGCGTCTCCTCTACTAAGTGAACAGACGTGTATTAAGACCCAAGAGCTTGGTTGCGTCTGAGTGAACAGACGTGTATTAAGACCCAAGAGCTTGGCTGCGTCTCCTCTACTAAGTGAACAGACGTGTATTAAGACCCAAGAGCTTGGTTGCGTCTGAGTGAACAGACGTGTATTAAGACTCAGGAATTTTGCTGCGTCTCCTCTACTAAGTGAACAGACGTGTATTAAGACCCAATAGCTTGGTTGCGTCTGAGTGAACAGACGTGTATTAAGACCCAGGAGCTTGGCTGCGTCTCCTCTACTGAGTGAACAGACGTGAAGGAAGACCCAGGAGCTTGTCTGCGTCTGAGTGAACAGACGTGTATTAAGACCCAGGAGCTTGGCTGCGTCTCCTCTACTAAGTGAACAGACGTGTATTAAGACCCAGGAACTTGGCTGCGTCTTCTCTACTAAGTGAACAGACGTGTATTAAGTCCCAGGAACTTGGCTGCGTCTCCTCTACTAAATGAACAGACGTGTAGGAAAACCCAGGAGCTTGCATATTTAAATTAACAGGACTACAGTTTTTAAATCTGTGTTCCCTCCTCAAGAGGAATATAAATACTTTCATTACAAAATCTACATACACTAAAAATGTGCCTGCAATGTAAATTAAAGTGTCTAAAATAGACAGGAAAGGCTGGTGCATGTATAAGATTTATTATGAGACAAGATTTCGATGCAATTACCCACTGGTATGACAGAAAATGTAAATTTATCAATGGCCAGGAGTTGTTTTATAACATGCTGTGCTACAAAATTTCTCATGTCAGATTTGATTTTTCAGCAACTGGGTTTTTTTAATTCCATGTTATGTCTTCTGTTTGCCTGAATCAATTGCTAAGATGCACTTTGAAGAGCAATGTCAACTGGAAGATCGCGGGTTCAATTCCGGGACGAAAAAAAAAAAGCAGCAACAACTCATAAGACCTTTGGCCCACCCCCTTTGAGTGTCAGGAGTTTAATAGGGCCGAATAACTTGTCTGGGGGGGGGGGGTTCACTTGAAAAACTTGTCTGAGCGGAAAAGGGGGGGGTGGGTTTCACTTGAAAAACTTGTCTGAGCGGAAAAGAGGGGGGGGGGGGTTCACTTGAAAAACTTGTCTGAGGGGAAGAGGGGGGGGGGGGAAGGGGGTTCACTTGAAAAACTTGTCTGAGGGGAAGAGAGGGGGGGGGGTCACTTGAAAAACTTGTCTGAGGGGAGGGAGGTTCACTTGAAAAACTTGTCTGAGGGGAGGGAGGTTCACTTGAAAAACTTGTCTGAGGGGAGGGAGGTTCACTTGAAAAACTTGTCTGAGGGGAGGGAGGTTCACTTGAAAAACTTGTCTGAGGGGAGGGAGGTTCACTTGAAAAACTTGTCTGAGCGGAAAAGAGGGGGGGGGGGGTTCACTTGAAAAACTTGTCTGAGCGGAAAAGAGGGAGGGGGGGGGAGGTTCACTTGAAAAACTTGTCTGAGTGGAAAAGAGGGGGGGGGAGGTTCACTTGAAAAACTTGTCTGAGCGGAAAAGAGGGGGAGGTTCACTTGAAAAACTTGTCTGAGCGGAAAAGAGGGGGAGGTTCACTTGAAAAACTTGTCTGAGCGGAAAAGAGGGGGAGGTTCACTTGAAAAACTTGTCTGAGCGGAAAAGAGGGGGAGGTTCACTTGAAAAACTTGTCTGAGCGGAAAAGAGGGGGGAGGTTCACTTGAAAAACTTGTCTGAGCGGAAAAGAGGGGGGAGGTTCACTTGAAAAACTTGTCTGAGCGGAAAAGAGGGGGGAGGTTCACTTGAAAAACTTGTCTGAGCGGAAAAGAGGGGGGGAGGTTCACTTGAAAAACATATACAGCAATTAAAAGTGCTACACAGTGCAAGAAAATCTACCGACAGACAGTTAGGCTTTCTAGCCGCCACTCAGCGCTAACGAAAATTAACCGAAAGCTGGTTGTATGAAGTAAATGATAATAAATTGTGTTCTGCTGTCTTTGTTGATTTCAGGAAAGCTTTCTATATGACTAATCATGAAATTCTTGCAGAAAAGTTAGAAGGTTATGGATTACACCCTGACGTGACAAAATTTATTATATCTTTTCTATAAGGTAGTTTGTTTCTGGAACAAAGTACCTGACTCTTCTGTGGTTGATACTGGTGTTTCTCTAGGTTCCATTCTTGGTCCTCTTCTCATTGCTATCTATCTATCTATCTATCTATCTATCTATCTATCTATCTATCTATCTATCTATCTATCTATCTATCTATCTATCTATCTATCTATCTATCTATCTATCTATCTATCTGTCTATCTGTCTGTCTGTCTGTCTGTCTGTCTGTCTGTCTGTCGTGCCAAGCCACATGGGGGGTTCTGGTTTCCACAAACTTTTATCCTTTGCCTTTTTTTTCCATTTTTATCCAGGTGAATCCTCTATTTCCCAGCATCCTCTCTATTGTTCTTCTTCATGTTTCCTTCTGTCTACTCTTACTCCTGTTCTTCTATGGTGTTCATCTCAGTGCTATTTTTGATAGTGAGTGGTCGGTCATCCGAAGCACATATCCCAGCCATCACCAGCGTCTTTCCTCAGTAATTAACGTCAACGACTTCACTTGCATTTCTGCCAACAAGGTGTTATTTATTACGGTGATCAAAGATGACTGCTTCCTTTAGAACATGCACGAGAAATGAACAACGCACAGGCATTTGTTTCTAGAGTAGTGAATGAGAGATATTCATTGTAAAATGAAGAGGGAGTATGGGGACACGAGTGTGTCGCTTCAGTAGGTATATGAATAGCATAGGAAGTTTAAAAGTAGGGTGTCAAATTTGGCACCTCTCTTCGGTAGTACTCTGCGAATAGGTCTAAATTTGGCACCTCTCTTAGGTAGTACTCTGCGAATAGGTCTAAATTTGGCACCTCTCTTCGGTAGTACTCTGCGAATAGGTCTAAATTTGGCACCTCTCTTAGGTAGTACTCTGCGAATAGGTCTAAATTTGGCACCTCTCTTCGGTAGTACTCTGCGAATAGGTCTAAATTTGGCACCTCTCTTAGGTAGTACTCTGCGAATAGGTCTAAATTTGGCACCTCTCTTAGGTAGTACTCTGCGAATAGGTCTAAATTTGGCACCTCTCTTCGGCCGTACTCTGTGAATAGGTCTAAATGTGGCAGCTCTCTTCGGCTGTACAGTGTGAATAGGTCCGATGCTAACGCTCAAGTGAAATGAATGAGACGGGAAATTTGGGGTGTGGAGGGTAGGGGGGGGGGAATCGATGAGATGGTTGGAGAATTGAAGATTAGTCATGACATGGCGCACCACATCATTCACGTAGTACTGCAGTCTAAGTCTCCTCCAGTTAGGGAACAAAAGTATCCGCCAGTTGGAGAGCTTAAGTCTCTGCCAGTTAGGGAACTTAAAAATCTACGCCAGTTGGAGAACCTAAAAGTCTCCGCCAGTTAGAGAACATAAAAGTCTCCGCCAATTAGAGAACATAAAAGCCTCCGCCAGTTGGAGAACATAAAAGTCTCCGCCAGTTAGAGAACATAAAAGTCTCCGCCAGTTAGAGAACATAAAAGTCTCCGCCAGTTAGAGAACATAAAAGTCTCTGCCAGTTAGGGACTATTGAAATTTACCCATAGTCTGAAAGAACGTCGTAAAGATGTTTTGTGACGTTCTTATATGGCGTTTTGAACCTGAAGGACATGGTTTTCTATGACGTTTAATCAATGAAGATTAATGCTGGGTACATTGCTTTCAGACAGGAATGAAACAAGACAGCAAAGAATGGCGAAATAAAGCAAGACAGCAAATAATGACGACATTCTTCCTCAGTGAAACGAAATAAGTTCCGAAAAACTCCTTCGGGCGGAAACTTGATGTTCACACTCTTCTGGGACTGTAAAGGCATAATCCTGAAGTATTACACGCCCAGAGGAACCACTGTCAACTACAAAACATACTGTGACTTGCTTTAGAACCACTGTCAACTACAAAACATATTGTAACCTGCCTGAGAACTACTTGAAACCGTCGATCAGGTAAAAACATTGCGGTTTGTTCAGTTCTGGTGAATTATTACAGCATGTGATAACACGCGACATCACACAGCACATGCAGCAGCTCGGCAAATTACGAATCTGGATTTGGCGTGTCCTTCACATCCTACATATTCACCTGACCTCGCACCATGTGCTTGTCATGTTTTTTAACCCTGAAGGAGGAGCTAGGTAGGAAGAAGTTCATTATGAAGGACAAAAAAATTAGAGACCATGATTAGCTGGCCACATTGTCACTCAGAAGAGGTTGTTTTTTTTTTGTTTGTTTGTTTGTTTGTGAAATTCAGGCATTAGTGAAGTTGTCGCAGACCTACATTGGATATAGTAAAGTAAGAGAACAAATTTTGTATGATTAGACCTCGAAAAAATCGTAGACAAAGCACTTTAGTGAGACGTGAGAGAAAGAAAAATCACAAGGGAATTACCTGGGATTCGAACACGGACTCCGGTAGGACGAGCAGCCGTCTAGCCACGAGAGAACAGCGTACTATCGACTGTACCAAAGCCTCGTAGTTTCCTATTTATAAAAAATTATAAAAAATAATACATTGGATATAGTGAGGACTTTGTTGAAAGTGATAAAGAATTTGTAGTTGTATTAAAAAAAAATTAATGTTACTTTTTATACTCAGTCTCGTAGAGTTATTTTTAATCAAGGCAAGTTAGCTCATAGATTCTGTGGCACAATGCTCCACCTTACTTATGTTCACTGTTTATATCTAACTCTAAACATGCCAGCGCTTAAAATTAGTTATTTTCTTAAACCCAGGCTTAATCTGTATAAGAAGAGCCTTGTATATTCCGTGGTACAAGGCTGGAAGTCCCTCCCCTATCATTTAATATTCATAAGCATCGTTTTATTCTTTTAACTCCAGATTTGTAGTGTTTACTTGCGTGCAAAATATATACTCACCTCTCATACCTTTGACTTGCCGGCAATCAAGTTTTGTTCTAGAAGAACATAGTTCAGTATGTAGCTTGGTTAGAAATTATCTTAATGAATGTTAAAGAATGTGACATGACAAGAGCTGCATTGAAAATGTGTTTGAGTATGTGTTATCTTGTTATATTAGTTACCTCTCATGTAGTACATTTGTCGATGTAACAGTATCATATTACTTTCTTAGACTGATTGACTGATTTTTATTTCAATAGGGTTAATAATTGGGCATGCAGGTCCGTCTGACATTCTGCCCTTTATCTGACATTCTACCCTTTATCATACAACTTTCACTCTGTTCCAGACACTCTACAAATATGCTGCTCATATACCAAACATAATTAACAATATAGTAACTGCATACACATATAAACGACTGACTACAAACACATATAAACGACTGACTACAAACACATATAAACGACTGACTACAAACACATATAAATGACTATCTACCAAACAGAAATTTCATTACTATTCAGATTAATGAGTTCGGTGTCTGTACGAGCAGTAACTTAAAAAATTTTACGATTCGTGGAGGCATCATGTAGTCGACATCAAATAGATATTGGAAACGTTTGTAGCTAGCTGTAGGAAGGAGTATAGTTTATATTTTTATACAGAATGGGAGGGTGTTCTAGAGATGAGCAGCAGAATGAGTAAATCTTTTCTTGTAAAGGCCAAGTCTGGGTTTTGGAAGACTTATGTTGTTCAAGCGTTGGCTGCACTGTGGGCTAAATTTAAAGAGATATATTCTTTATGCACGACCAGACGACACGGTTTCGATTTCCACTCACCAAGATGGCGGTCAGACCAGGCGATCTGGTTTAGATCTCCACTCACCAAGATGGCGGTCAGGCCAGGCGACCTGATTTAGATCTCCACTCACCAAGATGGCGGTCAGACCAGGCGACCTGGTTTAGATCTCCACTCACCAAGATGGCGGTCAGACCAGGCGACCTGGTTTAGATCTCCACTCACCAAGATGGCGGTCAGACCAGGCGACCTGGTTTAGATCTCCACTCACCAAGATGGCGGTCAGACCGTGGCTCGCAAAAAAAAAAAAAAACTCTTAACCCAGCCTGAAGAAAAAATAGGCACCAGGGTTAATGCTATGTGAAGGATGAGGAATGACGCCGCTAGCTACGGAGTTGGTGCTGATGGCAACACTAGTTGTGCTAGGCAGCACAAAGAAAGAGATAGTCCCATAGCAAATGCCGTAGGGGGTGAAGCGTTAGAGACCTCATTATGCTGGGTCATCAGCGTATGAGGTAGGGTGACCAGTTCCTTTCCTCGCTGCCTTTACTTCCCAGATTTTCTCTGGTACCCATTTTACGAGGCTGGGTCGACCTCGGGGCCGTATTGGTCGGAAAAAAAATCCCGCTCAGCTGGGGATTCGAACCCTCGACCATTTGGTTGCTAGACGAGTGCTCTAACAACTACGCTAGCCCTTAGGCAGCACAACACTTATCATTTGATCATGTGTAATGACGTTGGTTCATGACTTTTACCTTTGTTCTTTGTGCAATTTGTATACTTCTGCTGAATCTGATGTGTGATAATAGTGAAAGATGAGTGAAGGACGGAATGTCGGACAGGGTTGCGTGCCCAATTCTTCACCTTCGAAAATAAAGATAATTAGTTCTCTCTCTCTCTCCCCCCCCTCTCTCTATTATTTTCTCTATCCCACTCTCCCTACCACTTCACGTATAACTTATAAGTAATATTCGTTCTTATAACTATTTAAACTTTATCAATATTTGTTTGATATGGACTATGTGCTTCCCTAAGCATAGTTTAAAGGAGTTTAAATGCTTGAGTGTTGTAATTTTTTTAATGCTGCTTTTCTATAAATTTGTTTTGAATGAATGTAAGAATGCAAGTTTATTTCATGTTGTTGCATAAATCAGAGTGTAGATACATAAGATAAGTTTATTGTTTATTTATGTAATCATTTAATGATTCTTCGTGATTGTTATGCTCATTAACAAATGCTGAATGACTGTGACTGAGTGAAAGCTGTATGATGAAGGGCAGAATGTCAGACTGGCCCGTGTGCCCAATTTTTAACCCTTTGAAAATAAAATATGTTCGTTCTCTCTCATTCTCTCTCGAACAAACATACTACACGGGCCTATACACTGTGGCAGAGTTAATCAAATCCTGATTTTCCTTTTTCTTCGTTGAAACAGATTAGAAATGATAGGACTAAACGTGCAGAACTTAAATCTAACTTTGTTTCTACACATTCATACCACACAAAATACCGAACTTCAGCGAGCAGTGCCAATGATTTAGTGTGGGTGTGTGTATCCTGCTGAGTTTTGATGATTCTGTTCAACATTATGGCTTTGTATGTGTCTACTTCTTATGCTCTGTATGTGTATACGTGAACACATCTACATTTTCAACGTTGTTACACAAATTCAGATGTCAAATATTGCATAAATCTCAGACTATCTTACAATTTCTACGAGAAGCATCGGGCGTGACAGTGACATCTCAGAGATTAGAGAGATACATTGTTTACGTCGTGTCAGCGCTATGCCCACCTTTCCTGCATTGGATGTCATTATTCTGTTTGTAATAAACATATTATAAGATAAAATGTTTGTGTGCCAAGAAACAATCTTGGTCGTCCATCGCGTTAATTTTACCCCAAGATGGAGAAATACAAATGTTACGAAGACAAAGTCTGTTCTGCGCATGTTTCTACTAGCAAGTATACTTCCGGTGTTTACTATCTTCGGCTTATTTTACATTATTTTCTTTAAAAAAAAAAAAATTAAAAAAATTAAAACTCCGGAAAATGTCCTTTACCAGTCACAGACAAGCAGACATTTACAGGCTTCACTAATTGATGATCTTAAGTAAGTTGTACTTACAGACTATCAAAATGCAAGCTTTGTGTAGGATTTTTGCACAAGGAATCCGGCACCATTTTAGTTGAGTCCCAAACAATGGACAACCAGAAAAAAATGTGATAGTTAAAATTAAATTATTCATGTCGGTGTTGGAAAGGTAAGAGTTCCTGATGTTTGTGTCAGTTATGCAAGGTAAAATTTAGAAAGAAATAGCGGTATTGCCATCATAAAAATATTAATGTGCTTAATAGAAAACACTCTCAGAAAAAATGACTCCCTTTTGAAAACATCTTTTTTTATGAGCTCTTCATCATAATCATTATCTTTAAAAAAAACTGAGATAAAGGAGACGAACACACAAGTACAGGTCTGGTGGCTGGAGAATAAAGATGACTTTTTTGCTGAAAACTTGGAACCATGAGATGGTGCATAGTGATTTCTTTCTTCATCTTTCAGGCCACTAATATGTTGTTTTTCTGTCTGGTACTCATTCATAATTAACAGTCTCTTGGGAATTGAAAAATATGATGATCATACCTTTTACAATCAACTTCATTTGCCAAAGTTTGTCTGATTTTGAAGAATTTTGCATATTCCATTTTGATGACTGACATTTTGTTTTTCAGTATACTCATAAATCCAACTTTCATTTTCTTTTTGTAATGTTATTTAAGAAGTATTTTTTCTTAAATCCAGCCTTCATTACCTGTTATGATGTTATGTAAGAAGTCTTGGTTGTTTGTTTTTCCTGCCGTTTTTCCTGGCGATGGTTGGGACATGTGCTCCGAATGACTGACAACTCACTACCAAAAATAGCACTAAGATGGACACTACAGAGGAACAGAAGTAAAGGTAGACCAAAAGAGACATGGAGAAGAACAACAGAAAGGATGTTGAGCAATAGAGGGCTCACCTGGGCAAGAGCAGAAAAAAGGCGAAGGACAGGCATTTGTGGAAAACCCTTGCGGAAGCCCCATGTGCCCTGGGCACTTAAGGTTCAGAGAGAGAGAGAGATGTTTTTTTTTTTTGGTTGTCTGTTGGGAGACAAGGAACAAACTATGCAGCAACACCACTCATTCCCAAAACACTGATCAGAATTCTTGGAAAAGACGTAAATGATATTCTTACTTGTCTGTAAACTCTCTCACATTAGTTGAAGGTTGATAAGGTCTTTGTTTGGTTGGTAATTGGTTGGTTGGGGATTGATAGGCTCTTTGGTTGGTAAATGGCTGGGTGTTTGATTAGTTGATGGTCGACAGGCTCTTTGGTTGGTAATTGATTGGCTATTTGATTAGTTGATGGTTGATAGCCTCTTTGGTTGATAATTGATTAGTTGACAGGCTCTTTGGTTGGTAATTGATTGACTGTTTGATTAATTGATAGTCTCTTTGTTTGGTTGGTAATTGATTGGCTATTTGATTAGTTGATGATTGATTAGTTGATGGTTGATAGGCTCTTTGGTTAGTAATTGATTGGCTGTTTGATTAATTGATGGTTGACAGTCTTCGATTGGTACTTGATTAGTTGATGGTTTACAGGCTTTTTGGTTGGTAATTGATTGGCTGTTTGATTACTTGATGGTTGATTGTTTGATTTAGTTGATGGTTGATTGATGTTGTCTTAAAATATGAACTTAAAAGTTCTATAAGCTGATTCCAGAAATCTGGGGAAAACACAGGATGAGAAGGTGGGTTGTAATGTATTTCTTAGATCTCTCTCTCTGAACCTTAAGTGCCCAGGGCACATGGGGCTTCCGCAAGGGTTTTCCACAAATGCCTGTCCTTCGCCTTTTTTTCTGCTCTTGCCCAGGTGAGCCCTCTATTGCTCAACATCCTTTCTGTTGTTCTTCTCCATGTCTCTTTTGGTCTACCCTTACTTCTGCTCCCCTGTGGTGTCCATCTTAGTGCTATTTTTGGTAGTGAGTTGTCAGTCATTCGGAGCACATGTCCCAACCATCGCCAGCGTCTTTCCTCAATAATTGTTGTCAGTGGTTTCATCTGCATTTCTGCCAATAAGATGTTATTTCTTATAGTGTTTGGCCAAAATATTTTTCTAATTCTTCGTAAACATTTAGTCTGGAAAGAATTCAACTTGTTTTCTATGGTTTTGGTGATTTTCCAGCATTCGCTTCCATAGAGTAGTACACTTAGAACATTACTCTTAAATATCCTGATTTTCATATTTATGCTTAGTTTCTTTGATTTCCATATATTCTGCAGCATTGCAAAAGCCTGGTTTGCTCTAGTAAGTCTGCTGTTGATGTCCTCTGTGCTGTCTCCATTTTCTACTACTCTGCTGCCAAGGTATACAAATTCGTTTACCTCCTCCACTAACTTGTTATCTACTCTGAGTACATTTCTGTTGTTCACATTTTGCTTCATTAACTTTGTCTTTCCTACGTTGATCTTTAGTCCTATGTTGTTTGCATTCTGAGTTAGCTTGTTTATTTTCTCTTGCATATCTTTGTGACTGCTTGATAATAGACAAATATCGTCCGCAAAGTCAAGGTCCTCCAGCAGTGTGTCAAGGGTCCATTGTAATCCTCTGCGTTTGTCTGATGTTGCCTCCTTCATTAACCAGTCTACTGCCAAGATAAATATTGTTGGTGATAGTACACATCCCTGTTTCACTCCTGTTTGTACCCTAAAGCTGCTGGAGGTATGTTCTCCACAGATAACTTTGCACTGAAAACCCTCGTATAGGGCTTTGATTACATTAACTATTTTATGGGGGAGGCCATGCCATCTTAGGATTTTCCACAGTGCATCTCTGTTGACACTGTCAAAGGCTTTCTCAAAACCTATGAATAATGCATATGTTGTGCTATGCCACTCATTTGCCTGTTCTAATATTTGTCTAAGTACAAATATGTGGTCTATGCATGATCTTCCTTTCCTAAATCCTGCCTGCTCTTTCCGAAGTTTTTCCTCAAGTGTTGGTACAATTCTGTTGATGATTATTCTGCAAAATACTTTACTAGTGAATGGCAGTAGGGTAATGCCTCTCCAGTTCCCGCAATCTCTGAGGTCACCCTTCTTTGGTAGTTTTACTATAAGACCAGTTTTCCACTCCTCTTGGGCTTTTTCTAAATCCCAAATTTGTTGTAATATCCGGCAAAGTTGTTTTGGTGTTTCTGTTTCTTCTGCTTTCAACATCTCAGCAGTCACTTCATCTTCACCTGGTGCCCTGTCTGATTTTAGCTTCTTTATCGCCTCCTTTACTTCATTTATTGTTATTGGTCCTGTATTGATGTTTAGTTCCGTTTTTGCTTCAGGTATGTCTATTGTTTGTGCTGCTTGTGTTCTGTTTAGTAGGGTGTTAAAGTGTTCCCTCCATCTTTCAATTTTTTCTCTTTCTCCACTGACCAGTTGTCCATTTTGTGTTCTTACTGCACTTTCACATCTTGTGTTGAAGTTACCTGTCATCTGCTTTGTGATTTTATATATGGTTTTCATGTCATTTGTATATGCTGCTTTCTCTGCTGTTTCTGCTAAATTGTCATAATATTGACGTTTATCTTGACGGCATGATTCCTTCACTTCTTTGTCTTTTTGTGCATAATTACTTAAAACTCGTTCTTTAAGCCGTTGTGATTTGGTGTTCAGTAATTTTTTCTTGATTTCTTTTCTTTGCTCTATCTTTTCCCATGTGGTCTCGCTTATCCATTCCTCTTTTCTCCTTTTCCGATATCCCAACACCTCTTTTGCTGTTTCCTGTAGTGTTTTATTGAACTCTAATATGGACATTTCTGCTTCGTCTTGTAGGACACTGAAGCGGTTCTTAAGTACTATTGAGAATTCATTTCTTGTTTGATGGTCTATCAGTTTGCTTGTATCAAAATGTATCTTTCTGTGTTCTCCGATTTTGGCTTTCCTTAATTTTAGTTTTATTTTTGCTACCAGAAGGTTGTGATCACTTCCTACATCTGCTCCTTTCCTTGCTCGTACATCTTGTAGTGACCGTTTCCACTTGTTGTTTATTAGTATGTGATCGATTTGGTTTTCTGTGGTTTTATCTGGTGACCTCCAAGTCACCTTATGGATGTTTTTGTGTTGGAAAATTGTCCCTCCAATGGTCATCATGTTTTCTTCACAGAAACTGCACAGTCTTTCTCCATTTTCATTTATTTCTCCAATTCCTTCTCTTCCCATGATTTTTCTTCTATCTTCATTTCCTTCACCTACTTTTGCATTGAAGTCGCCCAAGATGAGTAGCATATCATGCTTGGGTATTGTTTCTACTGTTGCTTGGAGGCTGTTGTAAAAATCTTCTTTTAATTCCTCTTCAGCTGCTTCTGTTGGTGCATAACAAACTATAATAGACAGCTTCGTGAATCTTGAGTTGAACCGTGCATATAATAATCTCTCATTTATTGGGGTCCATTTCAGCAATGCTCTTGATGCTTCTTTTGTTATAATCAATGCTACTCCTCCTTCATGAAGATCTTCTTTACCTGACCATATTATTGTATCTTCTGTGTGCTGTGTTGTTAATTTCCTTCTGCCTTGTCCTGTCCATCTTGCTTCTTGTATTCCTAGTATGTCTAGTTTGTATCTGTGCATTTCCTTGATGGTTTGTGCTAGTTTTCCAGTCTGGTTTAGTGTTCTTACATTCCAGCTGCCTATTTGCATCTTATGTTTAGGTTCCAGGAGGTCTGCAGTCGGGCTGGGGACTTCCAGTGGCTGGCTTTCATCCACAACCTTCATGGGCTCAGTTTCCTGATTCGCATTTCTCCTTCCACCTGCATTTGCTTTTTCCTTTGCTTCCGTTTCTGTAGCAGTCTGATAGTTTTTTTACCAGATAGGGTTGCTGGCCCTATGCTGAACCCTCCTTAGTCGCCTTTTATGATCATGCATGGTAGGGTACAGTGGTCCTATTCTTTGCAGATCCCGGGTACCACACGGGGGATTTCTTAGATCAGATCTAAGTAATTATTGTTCTTATTTCCTAGATCAGATCTAAGTAATGATTGTTCTTACTTCCTAGATCATATCTAATTAATGATTGTTCTCTCTTCATAGATCAGGTTAAATAATTATTGTTCTTACTTCCTAGATCAGATTAAGTAATTATTGTTCTTACTTCCTAGATCAGATTAAGTAATTATTGTTCTTACTTCTTAGATCAGACCTAACTTAGATCAGACTTAAGAAAAAAAAAAAGCTGTTTTTACTCCTAGATCAGACATAAGAAAAAGCTGTTTTTACTTTCTAGATCAGACCTGATTGTTTGATTAGTTGATGGTTGATTGATGTTATCTTAAAGTGTGAACTTAAAGTTCTATTAGCTGATTCCAGAAACCTGGGGAAAACACAGGATGAGATGCTGAGTTGTAATGTACTTCCTAGATCAGATCTAAATAATGATTGTTCTTATTTCCTAGATCAGATGTAAGTAATGATTGATCTTACTTGCTAGATCAGATCTAAGTAATGATTGTTTTTACTTCCTAGATCAAAGTAATGATTGTTGTTACTTCCTAGATCAAAATAATGATTGTTCTTACTTCCTAGGTCAGATCTAAGTAATAATTGTTCTTACTTCCTAGATCAGATCTAAGTAATAATTGTTCTTACTTCCTAGATCTGATCTAAGTAATGATTGTTCTTAGTTCCTAGATCAAAATAATGATTTTTCTTACTTCCTAGATCAGATTTAAGCAATGATTGTTCTAGATCAGACCTAAGTAAAGACTGTTATTACTTCCTACATCAGACCTAAGAAAAAACTGCTCTTTACTTCTTGGAGCAACTAGATCAAATGTAAGATGCTGCTTTCACAGAAAGCTCCAGTGTTAAAATTAACATGCCACTCCACAGTGAATTAGTTGTATATCATTATGGGGTGTTCCAAAAGTTCCCTTACACTTTCCAGAGGCCACTGAAGAAAAACAAATGCAACTAAATGGAGAAAACTTTTTTTTTTGGTGGTAAATAAATTCACAGCTTTAGACAAACCTTACAGGGACTTGGTGTGAGCCTCTTTGGTGGCATGGCACAGCTTTAGACGAACCTTACAGGGACTTGGTGTGAGCCTCCTTGGTGACATGGCATATGTCAGTATTATAATGAAGTCTCTTGCAGGTTTTATTTAGCATGTCTGGAGTAACAGTGACATTTGTAATTCACTGCTTCAGAATGTTCAGATCCTGATGAAGTGGGGATACATAAACATTATCTCTACTGTACCCCACAAGAATAATTCATGGGGTGTTGGGGTCAGGGCATATAGGGAGCTACTGCAGCTCCTTTTTACCAGCTCTTCCAGTGCATCTGTTGGGCAGGTTAGCATTAAAGAAGGCTTACATGTTTCGATGCCAGTGAAGGAATGCCTCATCTTGCTGAAAAATGAAGTTTTGAGTGTCTTCTTGTAGCTGACTCATCAAGCAATCAATTAACATGCCAAGATAGGACACACTAGTTAAACAGTCTTCCTCAATGAAGAAAGACCCATAAACCTTCTCCCTTGAAACAGCACAAAAGACATTCACTTTTGGTGAATCTCACTCAATATTCTGGTAGGGGTTTTCTGTGTCCTATCTTTTCTCCTTGTCACTTAAATGATGGAACATTCATTCATCACTGAAAATTATCCTCTCAGCATATGAGTCATCCTTATTGACATTGCTTTGAAAGTGGATGCAGAACTGATGTTTTTGTTGTTATTTGTTAAAGCATGTTCTAGCTGTAGCTTATACGGGCATATACAAAGATGCTTTCAGTACCACATGTCACAGTGTTGTCTTTGTTATCTGTAACTTGCAACTGCCTCGCTGAAATATGAGGGTCATTTGATAAGTAAGGTTAATTTAAATGAGGTGGTGCCACAGATCAATTAATTATATCACTGTTGGAAAGTATCACTATTCAACCTATGTCATGCACAGTTTCACTCAAGAGCAAATGCGTTGTTACGGTTCAGCAGCTGTTTGAACTGAGCAGGGTAGCAGTTGCTTCAAAAAAATGAACGCAAACAGGTTCCGTATAGTGATAAAACATTTTTATTTAAAGATGTGGACAGACTCACACATCAAAGCAGAGTTGGATGAAGTTCATGGGGACTTTGCTCTATCGTTGAAGACTGTTTATTTTTGGATAAATGGGTTTTAATGTGGACAAATAAGCACTGAAGGTGAAGCACACTCTGGATGGCCTGTGGAGGTCACCACACTGAAGATGAAGTACGCTCTGGACGGCCTGTGGAGGTCACCACACTGAAGGTGAAGTACGCTCTGGATGGCCTGTGGAGGTCACCACACTGAAGATGAAGTACGCTCTGAATGGCCTGTGGAGGTCACCACACTGAAGATGAAGTACGCTCTGGATGGCCTGTGGAGGTCACTACACTGAAGATGAAGTACGCTCTGGACGGCCTGTGGAGGTCACCACACTGAAGGTGAAGTACGCTCTGGATGGCCTGTGGAGGTCACTACGCTGGAAATCTGTTAAAAAAATCAGAGGTACTATTATGAAAAACTGCAGAGTGAAAGTGTGCAAGATAGCAAGACTATAGGCATCTCAGCTGAATGAGTTCATATATCTTGCATGAAAAATTGCACATGAAAAAGGTTTGTGCGTGATGGGTGCTGCATTTGTTGACTGTTGACCAAAAACACATATGAAAGGATACTTCAGTACAGTGTTTGTTGATGTTTAACAGGAATTTGCAGGACTTTTTGTGTCGATTCATGAATGTGGATGTAACTTGGATCCACTGCTACACACCTGAGTGTAAGCAGCAGTCTAAGCAGTGGAAAAAGAATGGTGAAAGTGTGCTGAAGAAGGCAAAGACCATTCCATCAGCTGGTCAGATGATGGCCACTTTAAAAACTTTTTTGGATTCCCAAGGAATCATTCTGATTGATTATTTGGAGAATGGTAAAACAACAGCAGGAGACTATTATGCAACATTGTTTGACTGTTTGAAAGAAGAGCTGAAACAGAAATGGCCAAGATTGATTTGCAAAAAAAGTGCTCTTTTTAACCAAGACAGTGCACCTTCCCACAAATCAGCCATCACTATTGTAAAATTGCATAAATGAGCCTTCCAAATGATTCCTCATCCACCCTATTGTCCACACTTGGTCCTACGTGACTTCTTCCTGTTCCCAAACTTGAAAATTTGGCTTGGTGAAAAGCAATTCTCATCAAATTAGGATGCAATCTGGTTCTAAGGACTGTTATTGCTGGAGGTGGGGTGGGGTATACGCTCTCTGCTCCAATGGTGCGTGTCTCAAATAGCCTCTGACAGTCAAATCCAGCACCTGGCCTTCTCGTGGCAGAACTGTTTAGACTGACAGGAGAAGGGGTGAAGGCGAATATCTGGCACCTGAAAACCAGATGCTTAGTTTTGATAGCTGTCATGAGCAAACATGATAGCTCATCTACTGCTGCTGGCGAGATTCTTCAGCTGCCGTGCGTGGAGTGGGGCTCCTCCCAGCCAGTGAAGAAAGGTGCAGATAGGGTTGCCATGTGGCACCACTGTGGGAAAGGTGAAAGAAAGGATTAAGCGAAGTAAACAGTAGTCAAATCATGGCACCTCTGGTCTGGAGGTCGGCCACGTCCTAAGTGCACTCATATCGGGCGAAATGCCTGAACCGGCTTAACCCAGAAATTAAGACACTGCTGGCAACATTCTTTGAAAGCCGCATGTGGAGTGAAACTCCTCTCAGCCATGGAAGAAAATGCGGAAAAGCAATTAGGGTTGCTGTGTGGCGCCGATGTGAAAAGGTGATGGAAAGGATAAAGTGAAGCTTAATCGGTATGACCAGTAATATCGTGGCAAGAGCTACTCATACCACAGCACCTCTGCTCTAGAGGCCGGCCACATCTGAAATACACCCATACTGGTGAAATATGCCTAAACTGGCTTACGCCAAGGGTGAAACTTGATGGCTTACGCATGTCACAGTACCTCAGCTCTATAGGTCAGTCACACCTGATATACATCCATACTGGTGAAATATGCCTAAGCCGGCTTACACCAGGGGTGAAACTTGATGGCTACGCATGCTCTAGAGGTCGGTCACATCCTAAACACGCTCATACTGGGATAATATTCCTAAACCGGCTCAACCCAGGAGTGGAAGTCACTAGTGGCGAGGATTCATCCTCCTGGACAAAAGCTCCGTCCTGGTCACAACTAAGAAGGGTAGCGGCCATGACCACAAAATGCTTGAGTCAGAGACACTGGACCAGGGCAGTCTAGATAGGCAACCACCTCTCACCCGACTGGGATGTATGTGTATCTTAATGATGTTGGGGTTTTCCAGTGAGAAAGTCCAACACTGTACTGGATGGGCTACCACCTCTCACCCAGCGGGGATATACCGATATCTAAAACATGTCGAGGTTTTCCGGTGAGAAAGTCCAACTCTAGATTAAACTGGTGCAGTTTAAAAAAAACCACAGTATCACGCAATCCCGCTTCTGAGACCCATCAAGAATACAGGCGCAAGCCCTGCGATAATCTTAACCTCTTGTGGTCCTCTCGGGGATCTCGTGTGGACCATGGACCTATCAAAGACCACAGGAGTAAATTCAGTAGGATCACAGGGCGGTCTTGATGGTAGAAGCGAACAAAGAAGAAGAAGGATGCAATCCCTGCTGTAAACTTGTATTTGGCAGCATTTGAGAAAAACTGCCATGCCAATGGAATGAAAAAGTTGGAAAACTGCCCTGAGTGGAAACTGTGTTGAGAAATAGCAGTGATTTTTTTCCCCAAAAAATTGTGTTTTCTCTAGCTTTTTTTAAACCTTACTTATCAAATGACCCTCATAATTTTTGTTGACTGCATCAATGTGTCTTGCACATTTTCTCACATGACATAGATGGACCCTCATTGCATTTCACCGGATATAGACAACTCATCTTTTTCAAAATGGCAATATCATTGATAGATCATGGGTCTAGAGCAGGGGCCGTTAACTTTTTAATAGTGTTGTGATGAAATAATGTTGCAAAGTCACTCTGCATGCCAATGCAATCCCACTGTATTTTTATATACAACAACCATTGAAACACATGGAAAAACTATGCTGTTTCTTGTTGATTATTCAATATTTCGATATAAATAGGAACAAATACAAAAACTATGGTTTGCAAAGTTTAAGTTGTGAACACATAATTTTGAAATATTACAAAATTGTCAAATATTTATTTTGTAAACACAGAAAATCCAATAATCTGAAGTGACTTTGCAGCAGATTGTACAGTCTTACCTCAAGTGCTTAACAGCTTTTGGTGTGAAAGGATGTAAAAAAAACAGGTGTAGTTTTAAAGAATTATATGCTTCTATTTAATTAAAAATACCTGTTTTTTTTTAGGAAATCATAATTACTGTATTTCAATTCAAGCAGTGTGCCATTGTCAAATGTTCCACATGCCACACTTGGCAGTATGCTGTTGGTTGCTGAACCCTGGTCTAGACAGTGCTACTTTTCTGAAATGTTTCTGCTGTACTGCTGGATTTTGCTTGTTTTGTTACACAAAATGACTTTTCTGTTCCTGATTCCATCATCTTGCATACAGAGCCCTCTGGGAGTCTGCAATAAGGTGTGGTGCATGATTTCATAGAACTTGGACAATTTCTCTACAAATTTGTCTTGCTACATTTAACACACACTTTCTCCATGTAGCTACATTTGTCTTGCTGCAGTTAACACACACTTTCTCCATGTAGCTACATTTGTCTTGCTGCAGTTAACACACACTTTCTCCATGTAGCTACATTTGTCTTGCTGCAGTTAACACACACTTTCTCCATGTAGCTACATTTGTCTTGCTACAGTGGCCTGAGGAACATGTTATATAACCAGTTACTAGAAGACAACCACTAACCAGTGTTAGCTACCTTGTGTAGCAGTTTTGTAGCTATTGCAGGTCACTGTATATATATATTTTTTTCCCAGTGTTTAATTATAGTTGCATATGATGGATGTTGCAATGAAATTGACATGTTCAGTTTTCAGTGTTTTAATATGGAGTTAATTATCAGGGCTCACATGGAGGATGATTTAACTGGGGTTTAATTTTCAATTTCATCTGGCAAATGGTTTAATTAAGGTTCATTTTCAGCTTTCACAGGGGAATGATTTATTGATGGTTAATTTTCAGCTTTGAAATGAGAATGAAATGTTTTAACTATGACTGATTGTTAGCTTTCATGTTGTGCATGTTTTAATAAGGACTTTTGATTGTTAGCTTTCATGTTGTGCATGTTTTAATAAGGACTTTTGATTGTTAGCTTTCATGTTGTGCATGTTTTAATAAGGACTTTTGATTGCTAGCTTTCATGTTGTGCATGTTTTAATAAGGACTTTTGATTGCTAGCTTTCATGTTGTGCATGTTTTAATAAGGACTTTTGATTGTTAGCTTTCATGTTGTGCATGTTTTAATTAGGACTTTTGATTGTTAGCTTTCATGTTGTGCATGTTTTAACTATGACTGATTGTTAGCTTTCATGTTGTGCATGTTTTAATTAGGACTTTTGATTGTTAGCTTTCATGTTGTGCATGTTTTAACTATGACTGATTGTTAGCTTTCATGTTGTGCATGTTTTAATTAGGACTGATTGTTAGCTTTCATGTTGTGCATGTTTTAACTATGACTGATTGTTAGCTTTCATGTTGTGCATGTTTTAACTATGACTGATTGTTAGCTTTCATGTTGTGCATGTTTTAAATATGACTGATTGTTAGCTTTCATGTTGTGCATGTTTTAACTATGACTGATTGTTAGCTTTCATGTTGTGCATGTTTTAACTATGACTGATTGTTAGCTTTCATGTTGTGCATGTTTTAACTATGACTGATTGTTAGTTTTTCTGTTGTGGATGTTTTAATTATGGCTGATTGTCAGCTTTCACATATTAGCAACCATTCTGGATCACATTCTTGATGTTTCAGACTTGTGATGTTTCAAAAATGTTAGATGCCTGGTAGACTTGCTGTTCAACATCACAAGAAGAAACGCAGGACACACAGCACCATGGCTGAGGGAGGGGAGATGACAGGTGGCTCAGCAGGTGATGTGTTCCGGATGGAGGAGAGACCAGAGCATGGAATGAAGGTCTTACAAGGACTGAACAAACTCCGACAGGATGGGGTTTTGTGTGATGTTACCCTCATCGCTGAAGGTTGGTTCCTGCTTCAAGAATCAGTAGTAAAAATACTCCTCATGAAAAGTTCAACAACAAATGTTTGAAACTTTATTTTTCAATTTCATTTTTGTAGCTAAAATAAAAGAATGTTTTTTTCATAAACACATTTCACTGAAGCATGCTTCTAACTTGCAAATGGAAAGTGAGATGAAATGAGATTTAACATAGCCACCATGTCATTGTAATCTTCCACTCATTTTTATGATACAGATCAGCAGAGAAAAATTTGCCTATGACCAAATCAAGTCATGATAAGCAACATAGCCAGTCTTGATTTTAAAAAATTTGCTGTCTAGAGATGATCAGACATTGTTTGATTGATCAAGAATTTTCATGCCATATGAATGCTACAAGCTGGGGCTTCACAGCGTCAAACTTGGAGTCAGAAGTGATCTATAGAGCATTCAGATGGAAAATAACCATTACTCTGTTTTGTCAAGCAATGGCTGACCACATGTCGCCACCCAGATTAACCAGTTCTCTGTTTATTAAGCAACGGCTGACCACATGTCGCCACCCAGACTAGCCAGTTCTCTGTTTATTAAGCAACGGCTGACCACATGTCGCCACCCAGACTAGCCAGTTCTCTGTTTATTAAGCAATGGCTGACGACATGTCGCCACCCAGACTAGCCAGTTCTCTGTTTATTAAGTAGCGGCTGACCACTTGTTGCCACCCAGATGTTGCCACCCAGAGAGACAATCTTTTTTTTATTTTTTTTTTTTTGTTGTTGGTATTTTCCTCAAAAATAGAAAGATTTGTAACTGCACAGACATTACAAAGTGAGTTTCTAGAAGTGACTGGTTTGCAAGTTTCTACTCAAGCCATCAGGAAGCAGCTTCGTCAAGTTGGACTTTCATTAAAAAATACCCTCAGTTTGAATCCTCTTAATCATTATCAGTGCCAAGCTCATCTGAATTCAGCAAGACACACAGCAGGTGGACTGCAAATCAGTGGCACCATGATGCCATCAAAGTCAAGTCTAGATTTTGTTTGGACTTTAGTGATGGTCAGGCCTGGAGATGAGCTGAAGATGTAGTTGCTGACTGTGCTGTTGTAGAACATGACAGGTGGATGTATTGACATGCACATCTTTAGAATGAGAACTGTAAATATTTGGATATCAGACCCTTCATTCTCCAAATGAGTCAATATGGTGAGTAGTCTATTTTTATGCATGACAGTGCGCCTTGGCATAGAGTAAACGTACTCTTTAAGAAGAAAGTTGGATGTCATTTACTTGCGTCTTCCTTGGCCTGTTCATTCTCCTGACCGTAACCCAATTATATAAGCCTAGAACATATTCAGAAGAGAAAATTTCTGAACAAGCCTAGCCACCTGTTGTATTGGAGAACACCCTCCTACAAACTCAGTGGAAGGCAATTCCACAAAATGGACTCAACAGACTTATTGCATCAATTAGACACTATGTATTATGGCTGCAGGAGATTTCACGCAATTGATAACAACAAATCATTTGGAAATTCATCATCAAGTTTTGATAGTAAAATTTGTTTCTTTCAGATACTTTCTGAATACTTATCTTCATTTCATGAGTTGTTACAGGACTTATCACAATTGGCTGTTAAATTGATTTTGGAAAAATTGAATGTTGAATCATAATTTCATTTTTATGTTTTACATACAAAAGTTTGCTAAGCTTGAAACAGTTGTTGCTTACTTTTTGTGAGGAGTATATTTAGAAGATATGAGGGGAAGTCACTAAGTAACTTGCAAATTGAAATATTTTATCAGTGGTTGTTATCAGGTAGTATTTAAATATATCCTTAGATAGTACCATCATCCAACTTTATAATAGTTGTATGTAGGGGGCGCTGGGAGTTAGGTGCGCATGCACAAAGCAATAACAAAATGACTACCCAACTGTTACTGTGTACCAAAAAAGAACAGAGAAGTGTAGTGTGATTTTTGTGGGCTAAAGGACATTCAACTGAGGACATTCGTCAGGAAATGATTACAGTTTATGCTGAAAAGTGTTTATCACGTAAAGCGGTCCATAACTGGGTAAAAGAATTTTCTCAGGGACGCACCGAAATTGTTGACAAAGTCTGACTTGGCCATCCTGTTCAGATTGCAACAGAAGCGACTGTGCAACGTGTGAATGAGATTATCAGAGCTGATAGACGAGTAACGATAGACAGTGTAGCAAGTGCAATCGGATGTTCACATGGCTTAGCCTACAGAATAATGCATGAGGAATTGAATTTTTGGAAAGTTTGCTCTCGTTGGGTACCCAGGGATCTGAATGATGAGCACAAAATGAACCGATTTGGTTTGTCATTGCAGCATCTCTGTCATTACATGCGTGAAGGTAAAGACATGCTCCAAAGGATTATTACTGAAGACAAATCTTGCGTGCACCACTACCAACCTGAATTAAAACGTGCCTCAATGCAGTGGAAACACCTGTCATCGCAATGTGCAAAAAAAATTCAAGATTACGCCTTCTGCGGGGAAGGTAATGCTGACCTGGGATTATCAAGGAGTGTTGTTAACCAAGTTCCAGAAGTATGGTGACAGTGTGAATTCTGTATCATACTGTGAAGTTCTGTTGATGCTATGGGATGTAATTCGAAGAAAACGCCCAAGTCTGCTGACTGGAGGTGTGCTTCTCCTTCATGACAATGCCAGACCACATACTGCTCAGTTAACCCAAAAGAAAATTAGCCAGTTGGCTTGGGAAGTTCTTGAACATCCACCCTATAGTCCTGACTTAGCTCCAAGTGATTTTCATCTGTTTGTCCATTGAAAAGCAACCTTGGCGGGAGAAGATTCTTGAGTGACAAAGAGGTGGAAGCAGAAATTGGACTCCTGATTTTTATGCCATGGGTATTGCATCACTGATTACACAATGGAGACAAATGTATCAATGTTGGTGGCAATTACGTTGAAAAATAGAGGAGTAATGTAGGTTCAGAAATTAAAAGTTTTCAAATTACTGTCACATTTAGTTTTTTTGTAGCAAGCATTTGTGAATTACTTAGTGACTTCCCCTTGTATATCATCTTACTGATGACTCGGCTAAATTACATACGAGGGGTGATTGATAAGTTCTCAGCATAAGGTACAAATACTTGAAACACACAGTTGATATTAGGTCCATTTGTAGATCAGGTTAATGTAAGATTAAACACCAAGTTTCAAGAAATTAACTGCAATCAATTTTTTTTGCAGGCTACTGAAGTGATAAGGGGTAGCAGAAATTGAGAAAATGGATAAAATTTCTCATTGAGCAGTTATTTGCTGCCTCTGCATCAAGGGCTTATCATCGAAGGAGATCCATGAGGATATAGTAGAGACTCTAGGGGAGAGTGCCCCTTCTTACAGCACAGTGAAGAAATGGGCAGCTCAATTCAAACATGGAAAGGAGAATATGGAAGATGATCCTCATCCAGGAAGACCAAGAATGGTAACCACCAATGAAACCACCAGCAGAATCCATGACATGATAATGGAGGATTGATGACTAACTGAGCAGTACATTGCTAATGAGTTGGACATCTCCCAGGAATGTGTTCATGCCATTATTCACAATGATCTTCAAATGACAAAGGTCTCTGCTCAATGGGTCCCGAAACTTCTTGGAGCTGATCACAAACGACATCATCTCAGTATGTCAAGAGACAATGTTGGCCATTTTTCTGCAGATCCTGAAAAGTTTCTTCAGCAATTTGCGACTATGGATGAGACTTGGGTTCATTATTTTCAACCAGAAACCAAAGAACAGTCAAAGCAGTGAAAAAATCATGGATCCCCAACTCCAAAGAAAGCAAGGATGGTTCTGTCTGCAGGCAAAGTGATGGCTCCCATCTTTTGGGATTCAGAAGGTGTGCTATTGGTAGACTATCTTCAAAAGGCAGAGCGGTCACCAGAGCCTATTACACTAATCTTGTGAAGCAACTGCGGGTCAAATTGAAGGAAAAGCGTTGAGGGAAATTGATAAGAGGAGTCATCTTTCATCAAGACAATGCTCCATTTCACAAGTTGGTGGTGGCAGTGGTTTTCCAGCTTCTTGAACATCCTCCTTATTCCCCAGATTTGACCCCTTTGAACTATTACCTGTTTACCAAACTCAAAAAGGAGCTCAGTGGTCGCAAATTTGCTTCACATGATGATGTCATTCATGCTGTAGACCACTTTCTACTGGCACAAGATGCTGACTTTTAGAAAGAAGGGATCCGTATGCTCCAGGATCGCTGGACTAAGTGCATAAATTTGCAAGGGGACTATGTTGAGAAATAACCCCAAAAAGTTGTCCACAAATAATCTGTTGTACTTTATGGTTAGAACTTATCAATCACCCTTTGAATATCATCTTATTAATCACTTTGCTAAATTACATGTTTCATCTTATTAATCACTTAGCTAAATTACATGTATTATCTTATTGATCATTCATTCATTCATGTGACATGTCCTTTCCAGAATGTTGTCCCTCTCACAGCCTCCATGAATGCAATAAGCAACACAGAATAATTAGTGTATAAGTATACAGCTATACACGAAGCACTTCATTAAAACTGTGATACCAGAGTGTATAAAGCAGGAAAAAAGTAGGAGCAGCTTTATTACTTAACAATTACAAAGTTGTGACGTTTCAGCGTGAGCCTTAAATCATACAAAAACATACAGGATGAAGAAATAGAGAGAGAGGAGATAAAGTATAGATTCGCTTGAATGCTATTAAAAAAAAAAATTAAAATAAATTAATAATGAATAGAGCACTTAGCTGTAACTGTAATAAGATGTGGCTTGTCCGATGCTGTGTGTCAGAAATGAGCATGGTAGAACGTAGAGACTGTTAAAATGTGTGGTTGGTGCGTCGTAACTGGGGGTGGTGGGTAGGGAAACCGTAGAGGGGAGAGAGAGTGGTACAATGTTAACCTAGCCAGGAGAAGGTGAAATAGATGATTATAGTTAGGGTAGAGGAGTTGTAATGTGATGCTGTGAGTAGGTTCTGAACCATTTGTAACAAGTAAGAAGGGAGTGGAGAGGGATTATAATTGTTGAAGAGGAGAATGTTAAGTGTAGCTGAATAGCGAGTTTAACCTGTGTGGATCCAGCGTCCCATAATCTTGAATGTAGTGGTTCTCAAGCACTAGGCGGCTTGTGTCATCTGTGTGACATTGTTAGATGGCTGATACCAGAAAATCAGATTTGCCTCTGTGGTTTGGGCCATTGAAATGACTTGGGACTGGTTTCGAAGCATGCTGGGTGACATTGTAAAGATGTTTCTGCATGTGGTCTCCTAATCTGAGGCCAGTCTCACCAATATACGTTATCCTGCATCTTTTGCATACAATGACATATATCACATTACGGGACTTGCATGTGAATCCCTTATGAAAGAGTGAGGATAGTTTTGAGAAAGGTGATTGTTTTCGTTTCCCAAACTACAGGGCAGGTAACGCAGTGGAGATGGTTACATTTTCTGGTGCCAACATATGTAAGGCTCCGCTTCAAGTGGCTGTGGATGAGGATGTCCTTAAGGTTTGGCTCACATTTGTATGCCAACAGGGGTGGATCAGAGAAAATGTCGCGAGTCTTGAGATCGAGCTGAATTAGTAGCAGATGATGATAAAGAATTTTCTTAACCATCTGACCATGCTGGTGGAAAGGCAGCACTAACTTAATTCTGTCCGATGGAGTAACAGGCTTTTTTCTGAATGCTTCCTTTTGGTTCACCACCCACCACCCCCAGTTACGACCCACCGACCACACATCACAGGTCTCCATTTTAACAGTCTCTATGCCCTACCAAGCTCATTTCTGACACACAGCGTCAGACAAGCCACATCTTCTTACAGTTACAGCTAAATGCTCTATTCATCATTAATTTATTTTTATTTTTATTCATTTTTTAAAAAAATAGCATTCATGTGAATCTGTACTTTATCTCCTGTCTCTATTTCTTTGTCCTGTATGTTTTTTCATGATTAAGGCTCACTCCGAAATGTCACAACTTTGTAATCATTAAGTAATAAAGCTGCTCCTACTTTTTTCTAGTTTATACATTTTGAATGCAATAAGGTCCTGTGCAAGTTGACTGGTGTCTTGTAGTAACACATTCAGACTTTCTGTGATGTCTTGAGTCCATATGTGACAAGATCGTCCCTTTTCTCCATTGCCAGACACTATGCCTTCTACTATCAACCTCTCCAAGCTATTGTGTCCTTTGATGTGGCCGAAGTATCTCAGCTTTCTCATTTTTATGGTGTTAACGAACCCGTTTTCTGCAAAACCTAATCCCATCAATATCTCCTTATTTGATTTTCATTCTATCCATGATATTCTAAGTGCCCTTCAGTAACATTTCATTTCAAATGCTGTTATTCTCTTTTCTAGCGATTTGTTAAGTGTCCATGTTACACATCCAAGCTCTCAGTAAACGTGACTTTTTTTCTTGTTGGTACCTTGCCACATACTCTTCATCTGTGCTAGTTTCTGTGATGCAACTGCAATTCTTTTGATTTCCACAGAACAGTCACCATTGGTGGAGATGATTGAACCTAGATGATTGAATTATTTACATTTTCAACCTCTTGATGGTCCAGTGTAATTTTGGGTTTGCTTCTCATTTTGTCAGTTATAAATAAGGTAGATAGAGGTGTATGGTGCAGTTTTTAAAAAACTGCACCATACACCTCTATCTACCTTATTTATATTAACCAGTTTTACTGCAGTCGCCATCCCTTTTATTTTGTCAGTTATCATTACTTTGGTTTGTTGGTGTTTAGAAAGAGGTTCTGAGCTTCGCTATGTCTTTTGATTGAAAGAATCAACTGCTGCAGTCCTTCAGAGCTGTTTAATAGAAGGACAGTATCATTGGCATATCTAATTTCTGGAATCCGGTGGCCCCCAATGTTGAAAGAGTCATATTTAGTTGTTTCTTGTTTCTCATTTACATTCCTCATGATTTTCTCGGCGAAGATGTTAAACAGGTATGGAGAAAGGATACATCCCTGTCTTACTCCTTTTTGTACATCAAACCAACCTGATGTTTCACCATCTAGCCTCACTGCTGCTTGCTAATCTTGGTACACTTTGGTGATGAGGTGTGCCAGATGATTGGGAAAACCCATGTTGTTCATAATAGACTGTAACTGTTGATGTCGTACACAGTCAGAAGCTTTGGAGTAGTTTACAAAACAGATGTATAGATCCACGTTAAACTCTCTACACTTTTCTATGATGTTCCTCATGTTTAATATATGGTCTCTGGTGCCTCTACCTGGTCTACAAAACAGGTGTATAGCTCCACATTAAACTTTCTACACTTTTCTATGTTGTTCCTCATGTTTAATATATGATCTCTGGTGCCTCTACCTGGTGGTCTGAAACCTGCCTGTACTTCATGTATTTCTTGTTCTATTTTTCCTTCCATCATTTCCAGTATGATTAATAGCAATATCTTGCTTGGATTATTTTTTATAAGCATGATAGCTCTATAGTTCATACACATTTTTAGATCAGCCTTCTTGTGCAGGTGTATGTAAACTGAGCATTTCCAGTCCTTGGGCCAACTTTCACTTTTCCAGATCTTACAGCACAGAGCCTGATAAATGTGGGTGCTACTTTTTCCTACCTGTTACCTCGTCGCAGCAGAGGCTTTTCTCTTTTTAAGATTCCTAACAAAGAGGGTTCAGGTTCTTCATTATCCTCACCTCACTGTCATTATTTTCTGAACCGTTTGCCTCTTGGTGCATGTCTTTGAAGTACTCTTCCCATCTGTTCAAGATGTCTTTGCTTTTCATTAGTGGATTCCTCTGCTTGTCATTAATTACACAAAGGGATGTTTGCAACCTCAAGTTCTTCAACAATTTTGCTTCAGAGAACATATTTTTACAAAGACCGTCATCTAACATTCTTTCTATTCTTATTGATCAGTTGACTAAATTGCATGTTTTATCTTATTGAACAGTTGACTGAATTACATGTATCATCGTATTGATCACTTGACTAAATTACATATCTGACATCCATTATGACATATCTGACAAGTTATCAACTACAGTGATAAGTGACTGATACAGCATTTCAAGGAGATCTGTCTTGTTATCAGTTATCACTTTCTGTTGGGGTAGTGGTGGGTTCATTCATTCATTCGTTTGCATGTCCCTTGCGGAAATCCATTTGCAGATCATCAACGATGTCTTGCAGCCATCTTCGCCTTGGTCTTCTTCTCTTTCATTTTCCCATTATGTAGTGGTGGGTAAAGGATATTTATCATTTACAGATTACAAGGCAGGTGACATATTAAGGGTAGCTTCGTTTCCAAAATAATTAGGATCTTGGTGTAGGTGACTGGAGAAAGTTTAGTTCCTGTATGTAGACAAGTAAAACTGAGGGTTAGGAAGTGCTACAAGCATCAGGGTCAAAATGTAGTAGTGGCAGATAAAATTGTTTTAACTATCTGACCTTGGTGATGGATAGGGAACACTAACTTGGTCAGTGGCTGGTTTTTGCCTGTATGCTTTTTGGTGACCCACTTTCTGGACCTGGTTGAAAGTGTTCTGGAAGACTGTTTAAGAATAGTGGTGATGACAAAAGAGTTCTAATTTATGGGATTGGTCCATAAAGTCTCAGATCTTCCTGGCAGAGACAGTGAAGATGGATGAACTGTGAGTATGGGATGGAATTCTTGGATGGGAGGAAGTGTATGGTAGATATGTGCAGCTGTTTGTAGTTAAAAACATCTCCATTCCAGTAAGTACTTTTTTTTATTTAAGAAGTTAACTGAAGTGTTGGAGAGTGGAGGTAAAATTGTGCTCCTCTCTTCTGTTACACCCACTCAGTCATCTTCTTTGACATTGACTTGTCCTCTTCCCCAACCACACATACACATCAGGTTCTCTGATTCCAGCAACACAGTTCAGTCCCCTCTCCTTCAGTCTTCTCCAGTCACTAATATAGTCAGCATTCCTCTTGCTCTGCTCATTTCAGACAATGAGAAACAAGTCCACAACAAGGGCCTTTGAATGAATTTCAGTTCACCCTTAGTGTGATTACTTTTCTCTGCTCAGACAGTCCAGTGTCCAATTGTATCAAGTTCATGCCGTACTGTATGAGCGAGTTCATGCCTCATTGTATCAGTTTGCAGAAGAAAGAATCTGACCAACTCTCACAAAACTGATGAAGCCTTTGATCTCTTCAGTAACTGTAAATCTGTCTGGACAGATCTACGACTTGTTAATCTGTAGAAGAGCATGGCATGACGAGCAAAACCTCAGAATAGCTAAACCTTGCAGGGACTGTCACAGTTCTGATATGTGGAACCAGCAGACACAGTAAAACATTGGATCTGTCTCATTATGTGCAAACAAATATTTCTACATGGAACTGTGAGCAATGACAAAATATGTTATTCTCCCTGTTATTCTCCACACACTCTAACTACTCCCCCACCCCCAACCCCCAACAACCCCAAACAGACTTTCGACACATCAAAGATGGCTGTATAAGTGCACCACCCCCACCTCACCCCAGACTTTCCTCACATCAGAGATGGTTGTTTAAATGCCTCTCCCCACTCCAAGCTGATTCTCCTCACATCAGAGATGACTGCTTAGTTCCCCCCTCCCATCTCAAGCTGTTGTCCTCACATCAGAGATGATTGCTTAGTTCCCCCCTCCCATCTCAAGCTGTTGTCCTCACATCAGAGATGATTGCTTAGTCCCCCCCCCACCTCAAGCTGCTGTCCTCACATCAGAGATAACTGCTTAGTGCCCCCCCCCAACCTCAAGCTGTTGTCCTCACATCAGAGATGACTGCTTAGTGCCCCCCACCTTAAGCTGCTGTCCTCACATCAGAGATAACTGCTTAGTGCCCCCCCCCAACCTCAAGCTGTTGTCCTCACATCAGAGATGACTGCTTAGTGCCCCCCCCCCCACCTTAAGCTGCTGTCCTCACATCAGAGATGACTGGTTAGTGCCCCCCCCAACCTCAAGCTGTTGTCCTCACATCAGAGATGACTGCTTAGTGCCCCCCACCTCAAGCTGCTGTCCTCACATCAGAGATGACTGCTTAGTGTCCCCCACCTCAAGCTGCTGTCCTCACATCAGAGATGACTGCTTAGTTCCCCCCCCCAACCTCAAGTTGCTGTCCTCACATCAGAGATGACTGCTTAGTTCCCCCCACCTCAAGCTGCTGTCCTCACATGACTGCTTAGTGCCCCCCACCTCAAGCTGCTGTCCTCACATGACTGCTTAGTCCCCCCCCCCCCCACCTCAAGCTGCTGTCCTCACATCAGAGATGATTGCTTAGTGCTCCACCACCTCAAGCTGCTGTCCTCACATCAGAGATGATTGGTTAGTGCCCCACCACCTCAAGCTGCTGTCCTCACATCAGAGATGACTGCTTAGTGCCCCCCCCCAACCTCAGGCTGTTATCCTCACATCAGAGATGACTGCTTAGTCCCCCCCAACCTCAAGCTGTTGTCCTCACATCAGAGATGATTGCTTAGTCCCCCCCCACCTCAAGCTGCTGTCCTCACATGACTGCTTAGTCCCTCCACCTCAAGCTGCTGTCCTCACATGACTGCTTAGTGCCCCCCCACCTCAAGCTGCTGTCCTCACATGACTGCTTAGTTCCCCCCCCCCCCCACCTCAAGCTGCTGTCCTTATATCAGAGATGATTGCTTAGTGCCCCACCACCTCAAGCTGCTGTCCTCACATCAGAGATGACTGCTTAGTGCCCCCCCCCCAACCTCAAGCTGTTGTCCTCACATCAGAGATGACTGCTTAGTTCCCCCCCAACCTCAAGCTGCTGTCCTCACATCAGAGATGATTGCTTAGTCCCCCCCCCACCTCAAGCTGCTGTCCTCACATGACTGCTTAGTGCCCCCCACCTCAAGCTGCTGTCCTCACATGACTGCTTAGTGCCCCCCACCTCAAGCTGCTGTCCTCACATCAGAAATGACTGCTTAGTCCCCCCCCCCCCATCTCAAGCTGTTGTCCTCACATCAGACATGATTGCTTAGTGCCCCCCCCACCTCAAGCTGCTGTCCTCACATCAGAGATGACTGCTTAGTCCCCCCCACCTCAAGCTGCTGTCCTCACATCAGAAATGACTGCTTAGTCCCCCCCCCCCCCCATCTCAAGCTGCTGTCCTCACATCAGAGATGACTGCTTAGTGCCCCCCCCACCTCAAGCTGCTGTTCTCACATCAAAGATGACTGATTAGTGCCCTCCCCCCACCTCAAGCTGTTGTCCTCACATCAGAGATGACCATTTAGTACCCCCTTCCCCACCACAAGCTGTTGTCCTAACATCAGAGATGACTGTTTATTGCCCCCTTCCCCACCACAAGCTGTTGTCCTAACATCAGAGATGACTGTTTAGTGCCCCCTTCCCCACCTCAAGCTGTTGTCCTCACATCAGAGATGACCATTTAGTGCCCCCTTCCCCACCACAAGCTGTTGTCCTAACATCAGAGATGACTGTTTAGTGCCCCCTTCCCCACCTCAAGCTGTTGTCCTAACATCAGACATGATTGCTTAGTGCCCCCCCCCACCTCAAGCTGCTGTCCTCACATCAGAGATGACTGCTTAGTCCCCCCCACCTCAAGCTGCTGTCCTCACATCAGAAATGACTGCTTAGTCCCCCCCCCCCCCCATCTCAAGCTGCTGTCCTCACATCAGAGATGACTGCTTAGTGCCCCCCCCACCTCAAGCTGCTGTTCTCACATCAAAGATGACTGATTAGTGCCCTCCCCCCACCTCAAGCTGTTGTCCTCACATCAGAGATGACCATTTAGTACCCCCTTCCCCACCACAAGCTGTTGTCCTAACATCAGAGATGACTGTTTATTGCCCCCTTCCCCACCACAAGCTGTTGTCCTAACATCAGAGATGACTGTTTAGTGCCCCCTTCCCCACCTCAAGCTGTTGTCCTCACATCAGAGATGACCATTTAGTGCCCCCTTCCCCACCACAAGCTGTTGTCCTAACATCAGAGATGACTGTTTAGTGCCCCCTTCCCCACCTCAAGCTGTTGTCCTAACATCAGAGATGGCTGTTTAGTGCCCCCTTCCCCACCTCAAGCTGTTGTCCTAACATCAGAGATGACCATTTAGTGCCCCCTTCCCCACCTCAAGCTGTTGTCTTAACATCAGAGATGGCTGTTTAGTGCCCCCTTCCCCACTTCAAGCTGTTGTCCTAGCATCAGAGATGACTATTGTCCACCTCCACCCAACTCAACCTGACTGTCCTCACAACAGAGATGACTGTTTAATGGCTCCCTCCTCATGCTGTCCTCACATCAGAGATGACTGTTTAGTGGCCCCCACCCCAAACTGACTGTCATCACATCAAAGATGGCTGTGTAGTAGCCTCCACCCCAAGCTATTGTCACATCAGAGATGACTATTGGCTGCCCCCCCCCCTCCAACTCAGTCTGACTGTCATCAAGGACAGCTGTTTAGTGGCCCCCTTTCAACCTCAAACTAACTATCCTCACATCAAGAACAGCTGTTTAGTGACCTCTTTTCCACCTTAAGCTAACTATCCTCACATCAAGAACAGCTGTTTAATGGCCACCTCCCCCCCCAACCTCAAGCTAACTATCCTCACATCAAGAACAGCTGTTTAGTGGCCACCTTTCCATCTCAAGCTAACTATCCTCACATCAAGGACGACTGTTTAGTGGCCACCTTTCCATCTCAAGCTAACTATCCTCACATCAAGGACAGCTGTTTAGTGGCCACCTTTCTTCCTCAAGCTAACTATCTTCACATCAAGGACAGCTGTTTAGTGGCCACCTTTCCATCTCAAGCTAACTATCCTCACATCAATGACAACTGTTTAGTGGCCACCTTTCTTCCTCAAGCTAACTATCCTCACATCAAGGACAGCTGGTTAGGAAAACCTACATTTCACATTAAAAAATCTATAGATCTAGTCGATTTGATATTGTATCAGTGTATTCAAACTTCATTATAATAACTAGTTTATGCATCAGTTTATCAGAACATTCATGCGCCAGTGAGCACTTTTTGACATTCTGGGCAGTATTTTCTAACCTCTAGTATAAAATATGCTTTTTTCCTAAAAAGACAAAAATGCCATCTATAAAGCAAAGCATGGCATCCAAAGAGGCAACTTTTCATTGTCGCCCAATAAGCAGATGACAAACAAGCTGCCATTTTGTTGACCTAGTTAGAGGTGCATTGTTATGTAACATGGAGGAAAAAGCTAACATTAAATTCTGTTTAAAACTTGGAAAAAGTGCCATTGAGACTTTTGAATTGATGCAACAAGTTTATAGGGATAATTGTTTATCTTGTGCACAGATATTCAGGTGGTATTCACGATTCAAAAGTGGTGTGGAAACAGTTACAAATGCAACTAGACGTGGATGCCAAATTTCTGTTCGTAATGAGGAACTCATTGCAAAAGTCAGAGAACAGATACAAGAAGGTCATTGTTTAACTGCGAGGATGATGGCAGATCTTCTTTGTCTTCTTTGTATGCACACTGGTGATGATGGTGGTACCTCCATGGTGCTGTAGTCGGAGGTACCCAGCCAAAAGGTGCATTGCAAAAATCAGGGTACCACACATCATCGCCAGTGTGCATACGAAGAAGAGAAGAAGGCTGGGTAACTCTGACTTCAGCACCTTTCCATGCTACAGCAGACTGTGCTCTTGCTTGGACTGCCATGAAGACAGTGGTGTAGGCTGGCCTGGCCAAAACTTTGTTTTCCAGCCTCTGGTGGTTGTACTTAAGCCCCTTCTCCACATCAGATCCAGCATGCAATGCTGGCTGGCCAGACGGCTTTGAGACAGTTCCACAGAGACACTCCAACTTTGGGATGAGGAATCTGATGAGTGTCTCAATGATGTCCATTTCCCGCCACTATAGTCTGCTGGCTCTGTTTTGTTTACATCATTCTGACAGCCATTGTTGTAAAGACCCATAGGCTTGTCACGTCCTGGATTCATTGGTTTCACACCAGATTTTCCTCATCCCCGCCGGCAATCTCCATACATCCACCAACCTGACATTACATTTTACAAAAATAACAATTACAATTAGTGTTGATTGCTACAGGTTTCTGGGCTACAGAAGTAGATCAGTTTTTAAGCAAACTTATCTATATTCCCTGTCTCACAAACACTATGTGTGTTCTTAGCACAGTTGTTCCCAGGGGGAATGATAGCAGATGAATTTGGTGTTAACCGAGAGACCATTCATAAAATTTTAGTGGAAGATTTGGGCAAGAAAAAAGTTGCTTGCCAGTTTGTAGCACATTTGTTGTCTAATGACCAAAAACATCACCATGTTGATTACGCAAAAGACATCATCAAAACGTGTCACAGAAATAAACAATTCTTAAATTTGATTGTTGTAGAGGATGAAACATGGATTTTCCTGTATGATCTCACAACTAAATGCCAAAGTGGTCAGTGGAAGTCGTCATCATCACCAAAATGCAAAAAAAAAAAAAAAATTGTCTTCAAAAGTCGAAAGTGAAGACAATGTTGGTGTGCTTCTATGACAGCAAAGGAGTTTATTCACAAAGAATTTATTCCAGATGGACAGACTCGCTGCCAAAGTTTATTTAAGTAATTTGAAATGCCTATTGAAAAGGATTCTCAGAGTCTGACCCGAGTATTCAACACCTGGCAGTTTTTTTTCCTTCCTCATGATAATGCACCGGCTCACCAGGCGGTAGTTGTACAGGAATTTTGGGCCCAAAAACAAGTGTGTGTTCTCAGCCATCCACCCTATTCCCCAGATTTGTCTCCCTGCAATTATTTTCTATTCCCAAACTTAAAGTTACCATTGAAAGGACGTTTCTTTGACTATACTGATGACATCCAAAGGGCCATAACATCGAGTTTAAGGGCCATACCAACAGAAGAACTGCAGAGGTCATTCCAGTGTTTGTTAGATCGTGCCACTCACTGTATCCATGCACAAGAGGCTTACTTTGAATAAAATACAGGTTATATCTTCAACTGTTGTTTATTTTTTATGTAGTCTCATTACTTAATGTCGGACCTTGTATGTCCATCTCCTTTTTCTGATCACCCATGAGACAGGTTGTTGTTCACTCACATGTCTTATCTCTTTGTTGTTCTTGAATTTGTCCCACTTTATACCGAGTATTTTCCTTAGGCATTTGTTTTCAAAAGAGTCTAATTTATTGTCTATTTCTCACGATCATAATTTTAGAGCGCCATATTTCTCTAGAGTGCCATATGTTCTCAAGATTATAACTTTAGAGCGCCATATTTCTCAAGGTTATAACTGTATAGTGCCATTTGTTCTCACAATTATAATTTTGGAGCACCATATTTCTCAAGATTATAACTTTCAGTCGCATGTCCCTTGCGGAACTTTGCCTCCCTAACAGCACTCCTGTAGGCCTCTCGGTTGTAAGCAAGATGCCCTGCTGCTGATGCATCCATTTGCAGATCATCAACAATATCTTGCAGCCATCTTCACCTTGATCTTCCTCTCTTTCTTTTTCCCATTATGTACCCTTCCAAGACGGTTTTCTATAGATTATCATGATGTTTAATGTGTCCAAAATATTTAAGTTTTCTCTCTCTAATCCTCTTTACTAGCCAGCCTTCTTCAATATTAAGTTCTTGTAGTATGGATATATTTGTTCTTTTTTGTGTCCATGATATTTTAAGAACTCTTCTGTAGCATTTACATTCAAAGGCATTTATGTGTTTCTCAGCTGTTTTGTTAAGTGTCCAGGTCTCACAGGCATATGTTGCGATGGGAAAGATGCATGCCCTTAAAAATCTTAATTTTGTAGTTCTGTCTGTTCCTCTCCACAGATTCTTTAGTTGTTTTACTTTCTGAAGAGCGATAGATGTCCTCCTTTTAATTTCCCTCATTGTATCTCCATTATTAGTTAGAAGTGATCCAAGATATTCAAACTCTCCACTTCTTCCAATTTTTCCTCATTGATGCATATTTCAGCTGCCTTATTTGTTTTGTCATTTGTTATCAATTTAGTTTTCTTCACTTTAAGATAGAGGTTTTGCTCTTCACTGTCCTTACAGACTGACATAATTAGTTTTTCCATTCCTTTTTGTGCTGCGGACAGTAATACTGTGTCATCAGCATATCTAATCTCTGGTATTTCACAGCCTCCAATTTTTATGGCATCATAATATTCATTGTCTTCATCTTCTCTAACATTCCTCATATTTTCAGTATACAAGCTAAATAAGTAAGGCGACAATATGCACCCGTGACGGACCCCTTGTTTTATGTCAGACCAAGTTGTTGTTTCACCATTTATTCATACTTTTGCCTGTTGGTCTAGATACAGCAGTGATATTAATTGTATCAGATGTGTTGGAAATCCCATTTTTTCCATTATTTCCCAAAGTTTCTGGTGTTATACACAATCAAATGCCTTTTAATTCATCTATATATATAAAAATGAACGTGTGTGTATGTATATTCCAGCATCACACTGGAACGCCTGGAGCAATTTCAAGCAAACTTGACACACATATGACTTACAATCTGGACAGTGCACCGAGGGGGTTAGATCACCCCTAGGATACCCCTATGACCCCTAGGGTCGGGGTGACATGTAAAAATAATCGAAAATGAACGATATTAGTGTCGAATCCATAGTTTTCATGGTCGCTGAGATGAATAGTGACACTCCCGATGCCACTTAAGTCCAAGTTAGGCCCAACCCCCCCCCCCCAGGGCATGGGGGCCCAAGGTGTGGGGGTGACGTACAAATAATCGAGAACGACCAATATTAGTGTTGAATCCATAGTTTTAAAGGTCGTTGAGATGAATAGTGACACTCCTGATGCCATTTAAGTCCAGGTTCAGCCTTCAACGGCATGGGGGGCCCCAGGGGTGGGGGTGGGATGGAGTGACATAAAAAACGAATGTGTGTTTGTGTGTATGTTAAAGCATCATGCTGGAATGCCTGGAGAAATTTTAACCAAACTTGGCACACATATGACTTGCAATCTGGACAGTCACTGTGGGGGTTAGATCATCCCTAGGATACCCCTGTGACCCCTAGGGATCTGGTTGACATGTAAAAATAAAAAATGAAACGATATTAGTGTTGAATCCATAGTTTTTGGGTTCGCTGAGATGAATAGTGACACTCCCCATACCGTTTAAATCCAAGTTCAGCTCCCATCGGCATGGGATGGGGGGTAAGTGGGACTAGGGGTTTCGTGGGATAGGGTGACATGTAAAAATAATCGAAAACAACCAATAGTAGTGTCGAGTGCATAGTTTTTGGGATCGCTGAGATGAATAGTGACACTCCCGATCCTGTTTAAGTCCAAGTATCAGCATGGGGTCCTAGGGGTGGATGTGGGACGGGGTGACATGTACAAATAATTGAAAATACCGATATTGGTATCGAATCTATAGTTTTCGGGCTCAGTGAGATGAATTGTGACACTCCCAATGCTGTTTACGTCCAAGTTCAGTCCCAATTGGCATGGGTCCTAGGGGTAGGTGTAGGATGGGGTGACATGTACAAATAATCGAACATGACCTATATTAGTGTCGATTCCATAGTTTTCGGGGTCAGTGAGATGAATAGTGACACTCGCAAGTTCATCCCCCATCGGCAAGAAGGGGGGGGGGGTGTGAGAAGTGGTGAAAAATAAAATGTCAAATTGACGGAGATTAGTGTCAAATCCATAGTGTTCAGGGTCACTAAGCTGATTGGTGACAGTCCTGATGACAGTTAAGCCCACGTTTAGTCAAATAGAAGGAATAGAAATCTGTAGAACCTTCTAATAAGATTGTGGAAATGAATAGAATGTAAAACCTTCTAGGAGATTGTGGAACTGAAAAGACCTATGTAGACCCTTCTAGAAGGCTATGGAAATGAATAGAACATTGTAGAACCATCTAGAAGGTTATGGAAATGAATAGAACTTTGTTGATTGGGATAAATAAATACCCGGGCAATGCTGGGCAATCTGCTAGTGTATGTGTGTGTATATATATATATATGGATGTGGGTGTGTGTATGTATGTTCCAGCATAACTCTGGAACACCTGGAGCAATTTCAACCAAACTTGGTACACATATGACTTACAATCTGAAAATAAAATACTCTGGGGGTTAAGACACCCTTGCACCTGTGGGGGACGCCAGGGGTGGGGGTGGGATGCAGGTGACATGTAAAAATAATCGAAAATGACCAATATTAGTGTGGAATCCATAGTTTTCAGGGTCGCTGAGATGAATAGTGACACTCCCAATGAGGTTTAAGACCAGACTCAGCTCTTATCGGAATGGGGGGAGGGGGCCCTAGGGTGGGGTTGGACGGGGGTGACATGTACAAATAATTGAAAATGACCGATAATAGTCTCTAATCCATAGTTTTCAGGGTCACTGAGATGAATAGTGACACTCCCGATGCCGTTTTAAGTCCAGGTTCAGCTCCCATCAACATGGGGAGTGAGAAGTAGTGAAAAATAAAATGTCCAGATTGACTGAGATTATTATCGAATCCATAGTGTTCGGTGTCACTAAGCTGATTGGTGACAGTCTTGATGACAATTAAGCCCACATTTAGTCGAATAAAACAAATAGAACTCTATAGAACCATCTAGACTCTGTAGAACCTTCTAGAAGATTGTGGAACTGAATAGACCTCTGTAGAACCTTCTAGAAGGTTATGGAAATGAATAGAACTTTGTTGATTGGGATAAATACTCGGACAACGCTGGGTAATCAGCTAGTAGTCTGTAAAAGATAACTGTAGATTCACATTAAACTCTCTGCATTTATCTGTTATTAATCTTATATTGAATATATGATCTCTTGATCCTCTACCTTGCCTAAAACCACCTTGGACCATATTGACTTCTTCTATTTTCTTGCAAAGTCTACCCATTATGATTTTTAACAGAATTTTACTGGCATGACTAATCAGGGCAACAGTTCTGTAGTTTGTGCATAATTTCAAGTTATCCTTTTTTGGCAGTGGTATGAATACAGTTATTTTCCATTCTTTTGGCCAAATACCTGAATGTCATATCTTTTTACATAATTCATGATAGATTGTTGCACATTCCTTTCCTTCTGCTTTAATAAGTTCAGCTGTTATCACATCCTAGTGATTTGCCATTTTTCAGATTCTTTATTGCCCATAAAACTTCCTCAGTTGTCAGTTCAGGTTCTTTCTCCTCCAGTAATAATTCACACTTGATTTCAGTTGCTTCATACATTCCTCTGCAATATTCCTTCCATCTTTCTAGAACTTCCTCTGTCTCTGTCAAGGTCTTCCCCATCTCATCAAAAATTACATTTAACTTAGGTGTGACATTTCTCGCCAATATCTTCATTTCTTTAAACATTTCACTATCTCATCTACACTTCTGATGTCCTTCTATTCTAACTTATAATTTTAGAGTGCCATATTTCTCAGATTATAACTTTAGAGTGCCATATGTTCTCAAGGTTATAAATTTAGAGTGCTATATGTTCTCAGGATTATAACTGGGGAGTGCCATATGCTCTTAATATTATAACTTTAGAGTGCCATATGCTGTCAAGATTATAACTTTAGAATGTCATATGCTCTCAAGATTATAACTTTAGAGTGCCATATGTTCTCAAGATTATAACTGTCGAGTGCCATATGGTCTCAAGATTATAACTGTAGAGTGTTATATGTTCTCAAGATTATAACTTTAGAGTGCCATATGTTCTCAAGATTATAACTTTAGAGTGCCATATGTTCTCAAGATTATAACTTTAGAGTGCCATATGCTCTCAAGATTATAACTGGAGAGGGAAAAAAAAGTATGAGGCAGTGCATATTATTTTTTAATGTCCTAAAATTGCACCTTGTAAATCCATGAAGGTACATTTTCTGACCATAAATAATAATTTTTTTGTTTGAGGCACTTGCATATATAAGAATAAATGTCCTTTCAACACATTCACTTCATGAAAGATTTGGTAGGTCCAAAGGCAGTAAGTTTCAAATAAGAACATACTGATATTATATTCTAATGGGCGTACTCTCTTCCCAGGACATGCTGAAAGTATAATCTAATGGCTGTACTCTCTTGCTAGGACATCTCTCTCTCTCTCTCTGAACCTTAAGTGCCCAGGGCACATGGGGCTTCCGCAAGGGTTTTCCACAAATGCCTGTCTTTCGCCTTTTTTTCTGCTCTTGCCCAAGTGAGCCCTCTATTGCTCAACATCCTTTCTGTTGTTCTTCTCCATGTCTCTTTTGGTCTACCCTTACTTCTGCTCCCCTGTGGTGTCCATCTTAGTGCTATTTTTGGTAGTGTGTTGTCAGTCATTCGGAGCACATGTCCCAACCATCGCCAGCGTCTTTCCTCAATAATTGTTGTCAGTGGTTTCATCTGCATTTCTGCCAATAAGATGTTATTTCTTATGGTGTTTGGCCAAAATATTTTTTTAATTCTACGTAAACATTTAGTCTGGAAAGAATTCAACTTGTTTTCTATGGTTTTGGTGATTTTCCAGCATTCACTTCCATAGAGTAGTACACTTAGAACATTACTCTTAAATATCCTGATTTTCATATTTATGCTTAGTTTATTTGATTTCCATATATTCTGTAGCATTGCAAAAGCCTGGTTTGCTCTAGTAAGTCTGCTGTTGATGTCCTCTGTGCTGTCTCCATTTTCTACTACTCTGCTGCCAAGGTATACAAATTCGTTGACCTCCTCCACTAACTTGTTATCTAAATCCTAAGATGGCATGGCCTCCCCCATAAAATAGTTAATGTAATCAAAGCCCTATACGAGGGTTTTCAGTGCAAAGTTATCTGTGGAGAACATACCTCCAGCAGCTTTAGGGTACAAACAGGAGTGAAACAGGGATGTGTACTATCACCAACATTATTTATCTTGGCAGTAGACTGGTTAATGAAGGAGACAACATCAGACAAACGCAGAGGATTACAATGGACCCTTGACACAGTGCTGGAGGACCTTGACTTTGCGGACGACATTTGTCTATTATCAAGCAGTCACAAAGATATGCAAGATAAAATAAACAAGTTAACCCGGAATGCAAACAACATAGGACTAAAGATCAACGTAGGAAAGACAAAGTTAATGAAGCAAAATGTGAACAACAGAAATGTACTCAGAGTAGATAACTTGCTAGGACATGCTAAAAGTATAATCTAATGGGTGTACTCTCTTCCTAGGATATGCTGAAAGTATAATCTAATGGGTGTACTCTCTTCCCAGGACATGCTGAAAGTCTAATGGGTGTACTCTCTTGCTAGGACATGCTGAAGATATAATCTAATGGGTGTACTCTCTTCCTAGGACATGCTGAAGATATAATCTAATGGGTGTACTCTCTTCCTAGGACATGCTGAAGATATAATCTAATGGGTGTACTCTCTTCCTAGGACATGCTGAAGATATAATCTAATGGGTGTACTCTCTTGCTAGGACATGCTGAAGATATAATCTAGTGGGAGTACTCTCTTCCTAGGACATGCTGAAAGTCTAATGGGTGTACTCTCTTCCTAGGACATGCTGAAGATATAATCTAATGGGTGTACTCTCTTCCTAGGACATGCTGAAGATATAATCTAATGGATGTACTCTCTTCCTAGGACATGCTGAAGATATAATCTAGTGGGAGTACTCTCTTGCTAGGACATGCTGAAGATATAATCTAATGGGTGTACTCTCTTCCTAGGACATGCTGAAGATATAATCTAGTGGGAGTACTCTCTTGCTAGGACATGCTGAAGATATAATCTAATGGGTGTACTCTCTTCCTAGGACATGCTGAAGATGTAATCTAGTGGGAGTACTCTCTTCCTAGGACATGCTGAAGATATAATCTAATGGGTGTACTCTCTTCCTAGGACATGCTGAAGATATAATCTAATGGGTGTACTCTCTTCCTAGGACATGCTGAAGATATAATCTAATGGGTGTACTCTCTTCCTAGGACATGCTGAAAGTATAATCTAATGGGTGTACTCTCTTGCTGAGACATGCTGAAGATATATTCTAGTGGGTATACTCTAGTTTTGGAACATTAATATCTCTTATAGTGAGTGTACTCTCTTCCTGGAGCTTGCTGAATAGTCCAGTGAGTGTACTCTCATGATAGATTTAATCTAGTGAGGAACGAGTCCCTGCCATATTGAACCTCCGTATTTGGTTCATTACCATCATTGGTCAGTTAAACTGTAGAACTCTGATACTGAAAAGATGATGCTGATATATGTGAAATCTGAACTTGCCACGATCTTCACAAATGGGTCAGTATTTCATCAGATATTTGCATGGGCGTTTACAGCACGTTATTTTGAAAGATTGTTAAGGAGGCTAATGATGCGTATATATAAGCAGCCATACAGTAGAAATAATGTCCATTAAGAAGGTGATGGATTCATTAAAACACAAACATACTTTCACTTCTGCTTCTTAAGAAATTCAGTGATTATAAAAACTTGAGCTAATTCAAAACAGATACGAGGGGAAGTCACTAAGTAACTTGCAAATTGAAATATTTTATCAGTTGCAGTTATCAGGTAGTATTTAAATATATCCTTAGATAGTACCATCATCCAGCTTTATAATATGTGTATGGGAGTTATGTGCGCATGCACAAAGCAATAACAAAATGGCTACCCAACTGTTAGTGTGTACCAAAGAACAGAAAAGTGTAGTGCGATTTTTGTGGGCTAAAGGACGTTCATTTGAGGACATTCATACGGAAATTATTACAGTTTATGCTGAAAAGTGTTTATCATGTAAAGAAGTCTATAACCGGGTAAAAAAATTTTCTCAGGGACGCACCGAAATTGTTGACAATGTCCGCCTTCTGCGGGGAAGGTTATGCTGACAGTGTTCTGGGATTATCAAGGAGTGTTGTTAACCAAGTTCCAGAAGTATGGTGACAGTGTGAATTCTGTATCATACTGTGATGTTCTGTCGATGCTACGGGATGCAATTCGAAGAATACATCCTGGTCTGCTGACTAGAGGTGTGCTTCTCCTTCATGACAATGCCAGACCACATACGGCTCAGTTAACCCAAGAGAAAATTAGCCAGTTGGGTTGGGAAGTTCTTTAACATCCACCCTATAGTTCTGACTTAGCTCCAAGTAATTTTCACCTGTTTGGTCCATTGAAAAACCACCTTGGCGGGAGAAGATTCTCGAGTGACGAAGAGGTGGAAACAAGTAAAAATATGGTTCAGAAATCAGACTCCTGATTTTTACGCCATGGATATTGCATCACTGATTACACGATGGGACAAATGTATCAGTATTGGTGGCGATTACGTTTAGAAACAGGGGAATAATGTAGGTTCAAAAATTAAAAGTTTTACTGTTGCATTTAGTTTTTTTTTAAACAGGATTTGCGAGTTACTTAGCGATTTCCCCTCGTAGAATGGCTAGTGTCAGTATCACATTTAACCATTAGTAAAATCACTTTCATCTTTGTCCTAGAACTTGTTGGTGTTTCTAGAAATGAAAGAGCAAACTGATTTAGCTATATCTACAAAGACAAGTGAACAATTAATGGATTAGATAGATGCTGGAGGCAGGAGCAGTTAATGGATTTGATAGATGCAGGCAGACAGCCAGGATAAAGATTTTAACACATGTAATGACAAGACTGTTTGGGCTGAAAGAGATTGATGTAAAATGTTGTGCTGCCAGCCTTGTAAATAGCACATGTGTAAATCATCAGAAAACTTGTGGCATTAGTTGCTGTATACTGAGGGATATAATGAGGAGGAGATATAACAGCAACCAAGATCTGTCCTAGGGTGGAAAGATTAGTTACCAATGTAATGTGGACAATCACAGTAGACTGTAAATAATCATTTGTATATAAATTAGTTAATTAGTTGGTCATTTCCATGTAAAATGATTGATCATTTTTTTTATAAACTCTCCTTTGGCAGGTACAAGGTTTAGCTGTCATCGTGTGATCCTTGTCTCATGTTCAGACTATTTCCTCTCCATGTTCACTAGTGGAATGCGGGAGTGTAACCAGAAGGAGATCGAGTTGAAAGGTATCACAGCAAAAGGATTAGAAAAAGTTATTGAGGTGGTGTATACATCAAGCACAACTTTAGAAGGTGATGACATCTTTGATGTGATTGCAGCAGCCACACATTTGCAAGTGACACCAGTGATTGAGTTTTGTGAGAGAAACTTTCTCAGTGGAATGAACACAAGTAACTTCTATGATTTTATAAATACAGCCAAGCTGTATAGTATGCAGAATGCTTTGAAGCAGATTGATGTGTTTATTGCCAGGAATTTGATGCAGATAGCCAGGGAGAACACTCTAAATGTGTTGACGTACGAGCAGATGGTTGGCTGTTTAAACAGTGACAAGCTGTGTTTTCGTGAGATGGACATCTTTCACATTACCTGGGAGTGGCTGAGAATGGATTCAAAACGACTCTGTCATGCTCCGTCTTTGATGAAGCTCATCCGCTTTCCCCTTATCAACCCCGCTGATTTAGTCCACCAGGTTCAAGGTGTGGATCTCATGATGTCCAACCCAGAACTGCGACAGATGGTGCTGACAGCACTCAATTACCACGTGGTTCCACACTCGCAGCCACTACTGAATACAACCTCCACACGCCTGCGATCATATGTCGAGAGGCTAGTCAGCGTGGGAGGACGTGAGATTCATCCAAATCCTTGTCTGCACGATGAACTTTTGGTTTTTGATTCAAAGATAACGTCCAGTGGTTTGCTGAATCGACAAGAGATAGCTACTCTACCAAGTGCTCTCAGTCATATGCAGGTCTTGGTCTACAACAACTTCCTGTATGTTTTAGGTGGCTGTACTACCCAGTGCGCCCACGGAGAGTCAGCTGTTAATTCTGTACTTCGTTATGACTCCCGTTTTGACACTTGGTTTCAGGTATGTCCCATGCTGAATAAGAGGGCTTATTTCTTTGCCGGGGCTTTGAACAATAAGATTTATGCCGTAGGGGGAAAGTTCAAAGATGGAAGTCTGGCTACCGCCGAGTGTTACAATCCAGCAGAAAACACTTGGGAACTTGTAGCTTCCATGCCCATGTCCTACCATGCGCATGCTGGAGCCACTTATGGAAATCACATTTACATCTCGGGAGGTTATTCAGGCAATCACTTCACGCCAGACATGCAACGCTATGATCCATCTGCCAATGCTTGGGAAGATATGGCTCCAATGCTTGCGCCACGTGGCTGGCACGTGATGTGCGCGTGTCACGACAAACTTTTTGTCTTTGGCGGCTGCAACTTGAATGTGAATCAGCAAGCCCAGCCGGTGATGCAGTCAGAATGCTATGACACAGCTACAGACCAGTGGACGATTGTGGCTCCGCTCTCCATCTCTCACAAGGAAGCCTCGTGTGTGGTGTATCGTGATAATATTTATGTGCTGGGTGGGTACAATGTTCAGACCAAGACTGGCCAGAAGTTGGTCAGCAAGTATGATGTATTTTCTGGCATCTGGGAGACGGTAGGTGCACTTCCACGTAGTCTGACAGGAGTTGGCTACTGCACAGTCAAGCTACCCTCCTATGATCCTGAAGAATTGCAAGCTGAGGCTGAATAAATGTACTCTCTGAAAGAAAACAATAGATTTTATTGTAGATACATTGCACTTTATATAATGGCAGTTTATAGACTGATTGATATGTTTGATTTGTAAGATTTCTCAAACTTTGGAATAAGAAAGCCACTAACTTGCTGTAAAGTCTTCTCTTTTCCTAGGAACTAATCTTGAGAGAAAGTTGGACTTTGGTAAGAGCAGGAGAAGAAAAAACATTTTTCTAATTGTTGTGTATCTGTACTTGAGAGATTAAATGATGAAAAGAACATCTCATGTCATCTCCAACTTTGTTTTCTTGGGTACTTCTTTTGTTGCCTGCATCTCAGACTTTCTCCACATGTGTTGGGTACATCTCAGACTTGTTTATTTGTCTTGTCTAAATCTCAGACTTTCTCCATTTGTGTTGGGTACATCTCAGACTTGTTTATTTGTCTTGTCTAAATCTCAGACTTTCTCCATTTGTGTTGGGTACATCTCAGACTTGTTTATTTGTCTTGTCTAAATCTCAAACTTTGTACACTTGGAATGTATCCATTTTAAATTTTGTATTCTTATGTTACTGATTCCAAACCAAGTGTCTGCATAAGATAAAAGGATTGTTCTGACCAAATACTTTAGGTAATGACCTCTTGTTAAGAGAGACAGACATGACATCACTGTCAAAAGAATGACTGAAAGGAGAAGGCAGCAATGGGTTGGTCACATTACCAGAATGACAAACAAATCCTTACCATGAACAGTCTAAAAGAAACACAGGTCCGCCCAGAGAAACATGAGACAAGAGGGTTGTTGCTGTCCGTTCAAACTTTATACGAGTCAATTGTTGTCCACATCTCAGACTGTGTGTACTTGTTGTCTTCATGTTAAATGTGTTTATGCCTGTGTTATTATCTACATCTCAGAGTGTGTACTTGTGTTGTTTTCTACATCACAAATTGTATGTGCTTATAGGTGTTCTCTGCATCTCAAAATTTTGTTTCTTTTCTTATCTACAACTTTGTGTAGTTAATATTGTCATTTACATTGTCATATTTTCTATACCTGTGTTGTCTAAAACTGTGTACTTGTCATCTACAGTTCAGACTTTGTGTACTTGTTGTCTACAGCTCAAGATTTGTGTACTTGTTGCCTACAACTTAAACGTGTACTTACGTTGTTGCCTACAATTCATACTTTGTGTACTCGTCTTGTTGTATACAACTCAAACTTTCTGTACTCATCAGAAACCCAAACTTTGTGTACTTATGTTGTTGCCTACAAATCATACTTTATGTACTTGTATACAACTTGTATATGACTCTTTTGAAAACAAATGCCTAAGGAAAATACTCGGCATCAAGTGGAATGAATTCAAGAACAATCCAGAAATAAGACAGATGACTGATCCACAACCAGTCTCGTGGGTGATCAGGAAAAGGAGATGGGCATATGTTGGTCACTTGATGAGAAGAAATGGTCAGAGAATCCCAAAACAAGCTATCAAATGGAACACAACAAGCCAAAGAAAAGGAGGCAGACCGCGTGAAACTCTGAAGAGGACATTATTAAGGGAGGCCAAATTAACAGGCATAAAATCCTTTGATGAGGTTGAAAGACTCACCGAAGACAGGAAAAATTGGCGAACTACTTTGCGAGCCCTATGGCACGGGAAGGATATAAGATATAAGATACAACTCAGACTGTGTATTTGCTGTCTACATCTCAAAAGTCTGTAATTCTATTATTGTTTATATCTCAAATTTTCTAAGTTTTGTGTTGTTGAGATGCAGTGGTATGATGGTTGGTGCACTCATCAGAAGCTAACTAGTTCAATTCCACACTGCTGGAATTTTTTTCAGACCAAATAACACCAACAATAGCCCAACCTCAAAAAATGGCTACCTGAGGTTTCCTTGGGAAAACAATGAGGACAGGTAATAGCATCCCTACCTCAAATGCTGTAGTGGTCTTGAAATATCAAGGCACACACCCATGGCATGCATTTGCTATAGGACATAGAAGTTGTTCACATCTCAAATTTTGTGTACTTCTATTGTTTACATCTCAAACTTTGTTTACTTCTGTTGTGTACATCTCAAACTCTGTTTACTTGTGTTGTCTACATCTCAAACTTTGTGTATTTGTGTTGTCTACATCTCAAACATGGCCATTTGACCACTCACAGACATGATATTCAATCCCTATATAAAAAAGAGAATGCTGACCCTGATTTTTGCCATTATTGATGGCAACATCACAGATGTCTTTATCAAATTTCTCAGTGTTTAAGTTCACATAACAGCTCTTGGTGCTGGAACTACAGAGTCTTCATGTGCAAAGGACATCTGGTCACCATGTATGAGTCCTCAGTTAGCAGAGGTGCTAATTTACCTTGATTTGGTAGCTTAACTGTTATTAATTTTTTTATGTTGTTCAAGATTGTGGTAGAGGTGTGACAGCTGATGTGTTGTCTTTGTGGTAGAGGTGTGACAGCTGATGTGTTGTCTTTGTGGTAGAGGTGTGACAGCTGATATGTTGTCTTTGTGGTAGAGGTGTGACAGCTGATATGTTGTCTTTGTGGTAGAGGTGTGACAGCTGATATGTTGTCTTTGTGGTAGAGGTGTGACAGCTGATGTGTCTTACACTTCATTGTCCTGTCCTTTTGTAAAACACATAAAAAGTATATATATACACACACACACACACACACACATGTTGCACAATGTGTCACATTTCAGGCATTAATTGTTTTTAAGTGTGTCTGACACTCATAACAATTACTTTTTTCATCATGAACACTCATAACGGGGTGTCTGAGTGGTGAAGTGGTTAGTGCACTGGCCTCTCATGGCAAAGGTCGAGGGTCTGAATCTGGCCAGAGGCACCCAAGTCACTAAGCTGTAGAAATGGGTACCCAACTTTGTCTGGAGTTGGGGAAGGAAAGGCGGCCAGGCGTGATACTGACTATATCACCCTCTAGTGTGATGGGTCAATGAAAATATGGGCACTAACACCATATCCCTATGTGCCTCCAAGGCATGACTTTTTTCATCATGAACACTCATAACAGTTACTTTTTTCATCATAAACAGTCAGTTACTTTTTTTCATCATGAACAGTCATAACAGTTACTTTTTTCATCATGAACAGTCATAACAGCTACTTTTTTCATCATGAACAGTCATAACAGTTACTTTTTTTCATCATGAACAGCCATAACAGCTACTTTTTTCATCATGAACAGTCATAACAGCTACTTTTTTCATCATGAACTGTCATAACAGCTACTTTTTTTCATCATGAACAGTCATAACAGTTACTTTTTCATCATGAACAGTCATAACAGCTACTTTTTTCATCATGAACAGTCATAACAGCTACTTTTTTCATCATGAACAGTCATAACAGCTACTTTTTTCATCATGAACAGTCATAACAGCTACTTTTTTCATCATGAACAGTCATAACAGCTACTTTTTTCATCATGAACAGTCATAACAGCTACTTTTTTCATCATGAACAGTCCCATTAAAAAAACATCACAGTGAGCTCCATGTCACATCTGTTATTTCAGAAAATCTCATCAATTAACATGTTGAGATAGGACATACTAATTACACGGACTTCATCATAAACCTTCTCCCTTGAAATAAAAAAGATGGCTCACATTTTTTGTGGTGGCCCCAAGATCCCCTGACCTGACGTCTTGTGAATTTTTCTTGTTGGGGAGTGCATTAAAGAGTTTACATTCAGGATATGAACATTCTGAAGTATCATGCACGTTACTCCAGATGTGCTACATAAAACCTGGGAGAGAACTCGATCATACTGAAGGTGGGGTGTGTTAAAAACTTTAAGTTTCTCTACAAAATAACACACTTTTACCATCTTGTTGTTTTTGTTTTCCTACAGTGGCCTTCAGAAAGTGTAAAGGAAATTTGAGAACATCCTATATATCATCATCACGAAAATAGCAAAAAGCAATAATTTACTTTTTGGAGATGGATGAAATGGACAAAAAAAGGAATTAAATGTGTATCTCAAGGTTAATCATTTTCAGTCAAGAACTTGCCACCACTCAGTTGCTTTGTACATGGCTTGAGGAAGTCTGAAGATCTGCAGTACAGGTGATGATTGAATGTTATGGATTTCACATATCTTGAAAATGTATTTCCGGTTTAAAAAACAAAAGCTCTGTTTATTGCTGATCAATTATTTAACATGTCTTGTCATGTGTGAAATATTCTTAAAATAATTTTCATAACTGTAAACCACACAAGAAGCTTATACAACAAACACAGACCTTGAACTGTCATATCTCCACATCAAAGCTAATGTTCAATGACAACAAAACAGTTATGTTGAATAATAGCAGTGTTTACATACATTTCATGCTTTCTGAATGAATAGCTCCTGAGAAAAATGATGTGGTGCATTACTTTTTGAAAGCCTCTCGTATATTCCAGCAATCAAATTTGTCTCTCATAAATCACACATTCCAGCAATCAAATTTATCTCACATAATTCATATATTCCAGCAATCAAATTTGTCTCTCATAAATCACACATTCCAGGAATCAAATTTATTTCACATACGTCACGTATCAGTAATCAAATTTATCTCACATAATTCATATATTCCAGCAATCAAATTTCTCTCATAAATCACACATACCAGAAATCAAACTTCTTTTACATGGTAAAGTGGTTAGTGCACTAGTCTCATGGTGAAGGTCGAATCCGGTCGGAGGTGCCCCAGTCACCCAGCCGTAAAAATAGTTACCCAATTTTTTCTGGACTTTTGGAAGGAAAGGTGGCCATGTGATAGTATTTTGTATTCAAAGGGAACTAAGCAAATAAAGTACGATTAGTGTTAGTTAGTCCCCTTGAAAGGTCACAGTCCATATTCGATTAGCACGCGAGGCAAAATTCTCGTGAGCAAGAAATTTAGTCAGTGTTGACAAGTACTTCTCTGAGAATATTCCACATCGTGAGAAAAGTGGTAAGAAACTTGGAGAAGAGAACACAAAAACAGAGTGCGGCCACTTATCTTAAGGATACGAATCATGCTCTTATTGCTTTTGAGATCCTTACACTCCTGCCTGGTCACACCTACCGTATCTTCACTCTTGATGTAGTATCCTTATACACATCCATCCCGCATGATCAGGGACTTCAGGCCGTCAAGTTCTTTCTGAACAAGACGCCATCCCTCTATTCCTACGTCTACTATTCTGCGCTTTACACAACTTGTCCTCCAACTCAATTTGTTTGAATTCAATGGCCTTTCTTCGACCAGATTATTGGTGTGGCCATGTGTACCAAAATGGGCCCCAGCTACGCATGCCTGTTCATGAGCCACTTCGAGTACAAGGTTCTGAGAGCCTATAGAGGCCCCTTTCCAACCTTCTATAGACGACGGCATTGGGGTCACATCAATGCCAGAGGAAGACCTTGACAACTTTATCAGTTTTATTATGGAGTACAATCCTGTCATTTCTTTCACCTCCCATGTCTCTATTAACACAATAATTGGTGTATAAGTATACAACTATACACTAAGCACTGCAGTAAAGCTGTGATACCAGAATGTATAAAATCGGACCGCTAACTTTCTCGACATTGCCGTTACAATCGGCCCTACCGGGCTTACTACTTCTGTCCACTACAGACTCTCACAGCTATCTCTTGTACTCTTCCTACCATCCCAGATCATGTAAAGACTATTCCTTTTTCCCAGCTTCTTAGGTTGCGACGTTTGTGTACTGAGAATATTGATTTCCAGGATCAAGGCCATAAAATGCTAGATTCCTTCCGTAAACGCAGCTATCCAGAACATGTTCTCTTGTCATCTTGGAACCGCATCAGCCCTATATCGCGGCAACAAGCCCTCACTTCTAAACCGCACTGTAGCTCGGGCAGAGTTAAACTGGTATTCACGCACCACCCTCATAGTCTGGCAGTTAAAAACACAGTTTCGCCATCTTCATCTCCTCCAGACCGAGCTTCATACACGTGAACTTTTAGGGGAATCCCCATTGGTGGCCTACAGACGGGACAAGAACCTCTGGGACCTTCTAGTTCGTAGTCGCCTTAAGACAGATGCCACTTTTTATGGTACCAGATGTTGTTGACGCCGTAGATGCAACACCTGCCCGTTTCTGGCGTCCTTCCCCCAACCTGTTTCCCTCCCTCTCTCCGCCTCTTCTTTACGATTGACTCTATCGGCTTATCCTTAGTGTGGCCCCGCGTGGTCTCTATGCCTCGTCTAATGGACATACATTTCTGTGGTTCCCTACTTTTGGAGGATGTCACAGTAAGATAAGTTTTTTCGTTTATTTTTTTGTCTCGTTTGTGTATGTAATCCTCGAAAAATGCTCACGCCGAAATATCGGATGTTGTATGTTTTTCATTTATACAATATCATCTCACATTTTCTAATTGTTTTTCTCACTTGACTCACTCCCTCTGCCACCTTGTAAAACTGCACCATACACCTCTATCTACCTCAAAAGAATCCCGTGTTTCTGAGCGGCGACTGGGAGTTAAAATTATGGAGGAGAAAATAGAAAGCAGGTTTATTTTGATAGTTAGTTGAGGACTGTTTTAGGACTTGTTCAGGACTTGTTGGGAGGAGGATGGCCCAAGTTAGTTCAGGACTTCTTGGAAGGAGGATGGCCTAAGTTAGTTCAGGACTTGTTGGAAGGAGGATGGCTTAAGTTAGTTCAGGACTTGTTGGAAGGAGGATGGCCCAAGTTAGTTCAGGACTTGTTGGAAGGAGGATGGCTTAAGTTAGTTCAGGACTTGTTGGAAGGAGGATGGCTTAAGTTAGTTCAGGACTTGTTGGAAGGAGGATGGCCTAAGTTAGTTCAGGACTTGTTGGGAGGAGGATGGCCTAAGTTAGTTCAGGGCTTGTCAGGAGGAGGATGGCCTGAGTTAGTTCAGGACTTGTTGGAAGGAGGATGGCCTAAGTTAGTTCAGGACTTCTTGAAAGGAGGATGGCCTAAGTTAGTTCAGGACTTGTCAGGAGGAGGATGGCCTAGTTCAGGACTTGTTGGAAGGAGGATGGCCTAAGTTAGTTTCAGATGATGTTTCGCTTATGAGATGATTCGTTTAGGATTTACTTCACTTAGAGATGGCTTAGATTAGGTTGGAGGTTTTTTTCACTAGTGAGTTCTGTTCCGAGTTATTTTCCCAATTGGAAAAGTGTGAGTACATACAATTTTGTATTTCTATTCCCAATGGCAATGGCTGGAACTCTTGTTTGTATTGTTCTTCTGGCCTTGTGGGCCTTACATTCATCCTCATTTGGTTCGCCCTTCATTTTGCCATTAATAGATGTTATCATCGAGTGTGTATCTAACAGAAGACTTGGTGATTCTCTCTTGGAGTGTTAATTGTCAGTTATGTTGTATGACTGCAGGTTTCATCGTAGTTCAATCTGTCACATTTGTGTTCTGCTGTAGAATTGTTAGAGAGCCTGGGTGTTTGTTGTTGAGTTGCTGTGCAAATAGTGTGGTAACGGATTTTGCAAACTGTTTCAATATCGAAGCAGTTGTGCAACAATAAGAAGAGAAATTGAGATAGGCAGCAGACACCAACATAATTCTCTACATTGATATCATCTGAGGGCGGCAAAAGATGTTGCTTTAGCCAGGTATGATGCTGACCATATCATCCTCTAGTGTGCTGACAAGTCAAGGAAAATATGGGCACTAACACCATATCCCTATGTGTCTCTAAGGCATGACAGGGTTACCTTTATCTTTACATCACAGATACCAGCAAACTTAACACAAATCAAACTAAAAAACTAAACTTATCTCCACACAGATCACACAAACAAATAAAGTAATCTCCACATAGATCACACAAACTAATAAAGTAAACTTACAAACAAATAAAGTAATCTCCACACAGATCACACAAACTAATAAAGTAAACTTATTTTTACACAGATCACACAAACTAATAAAGTAAACTTCACACAGATCACACAAACTAATAAAGTAAACTTCACACAGGTCACACAAACTAAAAAACTAAACTTATCTCAACACAGATCACACAAACTAATAAAGTAAACTTCACACATATCATACAAACTAATAAAGTAAACTCCACACAGATCACATAAACTAATAAAGTAAAATTCACACAGATCACACAAACTAATAAAGTAAACTTCACACAGATCACACAAACTAATATAGTAAACTTCACACAGATCACACAAACTAATAATCTTCACACAGATCACACAAACTAAAAAACTAAACTTATCTTCACACAGATCACACAAATTAATAAAGAAATCTTCACACATATCATACAAACTAATAAAGTAAACTTCACACAGATCACACAAACTAATAAAGTAAACTTATTTTTACACAGATCACACAAACTAATAAAGTAAACTTCACACAGATCACACAAACTAATAAAGTAAACTTCACACACATCATACATGGAAGTATTTCAAACTAGATTTGAGGAGCTAAAATTGTTTACAAGGATCTCAGCACATATCACAGGAACTGATAATTTCTGCAACAATCGCAACATAGATCACAAGAACTAATTCATTTTTATAAAATTTCTTGTACTGCTCTGTATACATCACATATAGACCAATAATATGCTGGTGCTTGTCTGTATACATCACATACAGACCGATCATATGCTAGTGCTTGTCTGTATACATCACATACAGACCAATAATATGCTGGTGCTTGTCTGAATACATCACATACAGACCAGTCCAGTAATATGCTAACAAATAAGGTACATGGTTCATGACTTCAATATGTCTTGCATAAACATCTGTGGGAGCATAAATTTAGAAGTATTTCTATATCTTTTGCTGTAATGTTCACTGGTTTTGTGATATCTCTCAGGAAATGAACATTAAAGAATAGGAAGAAAGCAGGGAATGAAGCATTTTCTTCATTAAGAAGTGCTGTAAGTTTATCTGATCACAACTCACTATATCACACATTGACAGAAGGGAAGGCCAGTGCACGTGAATACCTAGATCACTTCACTTTAAAAATCTGGCATTTTGTTGGATCAGGATTTTTGTTTCTCTTCTTTGGGATTTGTGGTTTGGGGGGGGGGGGGGATGTAAGAAATCTATGTAAGTCTTTTATTTTTTTTTTCATATTTTATTTTGCCATCATTTTTTTTGTTTTTTGAGGGGGGTCAAAACTAGCACTTTCTATAAGATATCAAGCATGTTCAAGAAACTAACAGTTTCTATAACAATTTCAGCATGGATTAAAGGAATCAATATTTTCTATAACATTTTCAGATTAAAGGAATTAATATTTTCTATAACATTTTCAGATTAAAGGAATTAATATTTTCTACAACATTTTCAGCACAGATTAAAGAAAATTTACTATAACAATTTCAGCATAGATTAAAGAATTAATATTTTCTATAACAATTTCATCATAGATTCATGGAATTTATATTTTCTATATTTCAACACAGATACATGGAATTAACATTCTATTTTACAACTGTCTGTCTTTCAACCAATTTTTTAAACATTCCCTCTTTCATGGACATTAATTCCTTGTATGTTCCACTTTCAACAGTCTTTCCATTGCTTAGGACGATGATTTTGTTGGCAGACTGTATAGTAGACAAACGATGTGCTATAATTAGAACCGTTTTCCCAACCATGAGGCGTTCTAAAGCATCTTGCACCAGATACTCGCTCTCTGCATCCAAGGCACTGACAAAAGTGGAAAGTTACTTATGAGCATGAAAAATTCTATAGATTTAGTCTCTATACAAAATCAACCATCCAAACTCATAAAATTCATGTCAATAATTCAATCAGAACAATTCAAGACTTGATTAAGTGAAATACCCAGGACTTCGGACACAAAAAAGATTTACTGAAAAGATAAAAGAAAAAGAAAATGAACAACAATGAAAAACAAAGTTATCCTGATGGGTTATCAGGAAGCAAAATCATGCATGGACTCCTACTCTACTTATATGACATGGTGGATGCTACATGTCTGAAGCTTTGGACATTCAAATTTTAATCTACTATATAAGCTAAATACAGGTCTCTGTCCACTTCCAGGTAAAAATATGGTCATTGTGTTTATTATACATTTTTGTGTCTGATTTTGGGAATGCAGTTTGTTTGTGAAAAGGGTCAAATGATCAAATTTTACAAGCTTAACTCTTAACTCGGTGAACATATCTCAAGAACAATTAACATTTTCTGAAACAAAAAAATCTTTACCTCAGTGCTTTGCCAAGAAATGAGATGAAGACTATTTTCGGCATTTATGGTAGTTTAAAATTATGAACTTCCTTCTAAGAAACAAAACTATATGACTGCAGTTTAAAAAAAACATTCTCTTCAAAGCTCACACTGCCATGTAACAGCAATCTTGTTGTTCTGTCTATAGGACAGAGTTTCCTGCATAGAGTATAGTGATGCCACTGACAATCGGCAAAGACCAATGGACACTTGGAAAGACTACAATTGGCTTGGTAATGCTAGCAACCTGCCAGCTATCATACTATAGCTACAAAATCCAATATGAAGAAATGCCCCTAGGATTCATTTATGGGAGGAATAATGAATCCACGGATGAACTTACGGAGATGACCATGAAAACGATTTCAGAACAGAGGATGGATTACCCATACACCTGTGACAGGAAATTCAGCACCCAATGTGGCATGAAAATACACCTGTGACAGAAAATTCAGCACCCAATGTGGCATGAAAATACACCTGTGACAGAAAATTCAGCACCCAATGTGGCATGAAAATACACCTGTGACAGAAAATTCAGCACCCAATGTGGCATGAAAATACACCTGTGACAGGAAATTCAGCACCCAATGTGGCATGAAAATACACCTGTGACAGAAAATTCAGCACCCAATGCGGCATGAAAATACACCTGTGACAGAAAATTAAGCACCCAATGCGGCATGAAAATACACCTGTGACAGGAAATTCAGCACCCAATGCGGCATGAAAATACACCTGTGACAGGAAATTCAGCACCCAATGCGGCATGAAAATACACCTGTGACAGGAAATTCAGCACCCAATGCGGCATGAAAATACACCTGTGACAGGAAATTCAGCACCCAATGTGGCATGAAAATACACCTGTGACAGGAAATTCAGCACCCAATGTGGCATGAAAATACACCTGTGACAGGAAATTCAGCACCCAATGCGGCATGAAAATATACCTGTGACAGGAAATTCAGTACCCTGTGACAGGAAATTCAGCACCCAATGCGGCATGAAAATATACCTGTGACAGGAAATTCAGTACCCTATGCAGCATGAAAATACACAAATCAAAAACTGGATGTGGTAGTTCATTACTATTATGAATAGTACAAAAGACAAGACTAACAACAGGAAAGAAGTTAAGCCCTTCCCAAGTACTTCACCGGTGCTGGCAACACACTGTACATTAAAATTGAAGATATCCTCTTACCATCATTACTGGACAGTGTAAATAACTGGGATCATATTTTACAGCAGACCTTCCTGGAAGAAGAAAATACCCTGTAGTCATCAGAAAGACTGGAATGCATCCAGATATACTGCATTCAGCAGCAAAGACAAACTTAATAATGATGAAGCTTACAGCCTCATACGAAACCAGAATAAATAATGACCAAGCTTACAGCCTCATACGAAACCAGAATAAATAATGACCAAGCTTACAGCCTCATACGAAACCAGAATAAATAATGACCAAGCTTACAGCCTCATACGAAACCAGAATAAATAATGACCAAGCTTACAGCCTCATACGAAACCAGAATAAATAATGACCAAGCTTACAGCCTCATATGAAACCAGAATAGAGGAGCAGCACACATCCAAGAGTGAGAAGTACAATGATCTGGTGAAGCTGTTAAAACAGAAACCAAGAATAAAAGCTGCAGGAGCAATTTGCAGCAGCTGCCTGACATACAAAGTCAAACAAGAAGAAGCCAAGATCCTTTCAGAAATTGTAGGAGAGGGGCCCTGGTGTGTACTTCCTCTAATGATCTAACCCAGTGATTCTCAAATCTTTTCAATCTGTAGCACACTTGGTAAAGCAAATTTGTCATGGTACACTTGACAGTGCAAATTTCTGTCACTGCTCACTTTGCAATGCACATTTCTGTCACAGCACACTTGGTAACACAAATTTCTGTCACCGCACACTTACTAAAACAAATTTCTGTCATGACATTTAACTCTTTGTATGCTTTGTGATGCATCCTGCATGGTTTTTTTACCCCGCAGAACCCCATTCACCACGCAGCACGATGATAGTTTGTAGCTCTCTAATTTTAAAGATAATCAAAGTTTAATAAAACCTGCAGCTGGTCTTCCTTCCAGAATCCATTTGTCAACACGAGGCACGTTTTTCAGCTACATACAGAGCGGTTGTGTGTTAATTTAACGAGTTTTTGTTGAAGTTTATTGTCCCTAGGTTCTTGTTTATCAACAAATATGGCTTCCAGTGGTAGTTTATTTTGTCCAGAGCAGTGTATTTCTGCATTACAAGCTCAAAATTTAATTTAAAAATGTCTAGACTGTGGTGAAGAGAATGCAGTAGTAGAGATTTTGAATTTTCGGACCCATGTGGTCCTGATTCAAAAGATGAGGATGTTTTTTTGGTCCAGCAGCAACATGTGTTAGAAGGGTAGCTGGTGATACTACTTCTCAGCTTTTTGCTAGTACTAGCTGTAATATCACAGTAAGTAATGCTGGAGATTGTGTAATTTAAAAAATTAAATGTTGTAGAATGCTTCAAATTAAAAAAAAAACACAATGGCCTGTTTTCTGGTAAATATTAGTCGCCACCTGCCCACTTGTTTTCATGTAAATATTATCTATGTACTTTGTGTTTTTAGTTTACTGTAAATGCATAATTAGTGTATGTTTTCATGTAAATTTTGGAGGATATGTGAAGAAAAGGTGTTTGTGTACATTGTGATTCATTTCGGAAATACTGGACTAACTACAGTGGATTGACTTGATGGGTAAGTGAAAAAAATCATTGTTCCAATTTCTTCATTTTCCATTCTTTCTTCTCAGTTCTTAGCTCTTTTTTCTGTTGTATTCTAATAACATAATAACAATTTTATTAGAAAAACAAAATATATTTTTTCTTGTTTAAACTAATGTATAATATATCATACTACAAATCAGATTATGCCTTTGTCATTCTTTTAAATGTGACAACCATCCCATTCCACACTGTGAAATTGACCCTCCTTGGTATTTTGAGGGAAAAACCCCCAGTATACAAAGAGTTAAGTAATGCAAGTTTCTGTCATGGCACATTGCACAGTTAACCATATATTTTTTAGCATTTTTAAAGTTTACAAACTACACTGACTACATTAAAATTTCATATATACTACTGCACAAAAGTTAAGGGCCACTTGATAAAATCCTTGCCTAAAAAATAATATACAGCCAATATCAGAAAAATTAATATCAAAATTAGCTGCATTTAAAATGCAACAAATTTATGCAACTCTTACACATATGTGATAATCCACTCAAAAGTTATAAGCCTGAGAAGTCATTCACTCATCATCTAAAAGATACAAGATAAGGACTATTAAATCTGATCTGTCAAAATCCGGTATAACCACCATCTGAGGCATTTGATACATCTTTGATGCTTGGAATCCGCAAGGCTCTAGGAACATCCTGGGCCAGACATTTGATACATCTTTGATGCTTGGAGTCCGCAAGGTTCTAGGAACATCCTGGGCCAGACATTTGATACATCTTTGATGCTTGGAATCCGCAAGGTTCTAGGAACATCCTGGGCCAGACATTTGATACATCTTTGATGTTTGGAGTCCGCAAGGTTCTAGGAACATCCTGCGGAGCAGCCTGCCACTTTTGATGAAGAAACAGAGTGAGATGTGTAACATCAACAGGCAGAGGCTGATTAGTTGATACTCTCCATCCAAGGACATCCCAGAGGTGATCAACAGGAGCAAGATCAGGTGAACAAGTGGGCCACTCCATCCTGACAATTTCCTGGTGTTATAGGAGGAAGATTAGAAGAACAAGTGGGCCACTCCATCCTGACAATTTCCTGGTGTTATAGGAGGAAGATCAGAAGAACAAGTGGGCCACTCCATCCTGACAATTCCCTGATGTTATAGGAGCAATATTGGAAGAACAAGTGGGCCACTCCATCCTGACAATTTCCTGGTGTTATAGGAGGAAGATCAGATGAACAAGTGGGCCACTCCATCCTGACAAATCTCTGGTGTTACAGGAAGAAGATCAGAAGAACAAGTGGGCCACTACATCCTGACAAATCTCTGGTGTTATAGGAAGAAGATCAGAAGAACATGTGGGCCACTACATCCTGACAAATCTTTGGTGTTATAGGAAGAAGATCAGAAGAACATGTGGCCCACTCCATCATGACAATTCCATGGTGTTGAATGAATTCATTAATGACACAAGCTTGATGAGGTCAGCACTGTCATCTTCCAAAACTGCATCACCACCCACAGCCTCCAGTGCAGGCTGAATAAGAGGTTGCAATATCTCATCTTGTACCTTAGGCCACTCAGTCTGCCATGGATGACATGAAGAGGGGTCTTGCCTTGTTGAATGAAGCCACCCTAGACCATGACAGAACCTCTTCCATAGTGATCCATTTCTTGAATTGCATCATCAGTGAAACATTCTCTTTTCCTTCTCCAAACCTGAACCCTGCCATCATTAAATGACAGAATGAAGTACAACTCATCTGTAAAGAGAACTTGACTCCACTGGTGTCTTGCTCACCTGATGCACTCACAACACCAGGCAACACGGGCTCTGTGATGAGCTGGAGCGAGAGGGATTCTGACTGCTGATCTTTGTGAAGCAAGTCCAAATTCATGTAAGAATCTGCAAACTGTCATCCTGCTGACATTAATGTTTGCAGTACTCATCAGCTGACATGGTAGAGTGGTACAAGCGGCTGTCTGGTGGTGAAGGGCAGACAACAAGAGATATCGGTCATCCTACCACCTCATACAACATGGACATCCTGAATGGTTTCTGTTTTCTACTCCTCCATCATTCATTCCTTTGCTTGTCCCTTGCGGAACTTTGCCTCCCAAACAGCACTCCTGTAGGCCTCTCGGTTGTGAGCGAGATGGCCTGCTGCTGCTGCATCCATTTCCAGATCATCAACGATGTCTTGCAGCCATCTTCGTTTCGGTCTTCCTCTTTTTCTTTTTCCCATTATGTATCCTTCCAATACGGTCTTCTCTAAATTATCATGACGTTTAATGTGGCCAAAATATTTAAGTTTTCTCTCTTTAATCCTCTTTACTAGCCAGCCTTCTTCAATATTACTCCTCCAGTAACTCTAATTTTCTCCAAATTAACAGGCACAAAATCCCTTGATGAGGTTGAAAGACTCGCCGAAGACAGGAAAAATTGGCGAACTACCTCGACATTTAACGGCACGGGAAGGATATAAGATAAGTAGCTCTAAATCTCTCCAAAAGCCTTTGGATGGTGGAATGTAATACTCCCGAATGTCTTGCAACCTGACAAGTGGAGTTACCATTCTCAACCGACAAATTAACCCAAACTATTCTAGGGTGCTATGACTCCTTCTTGCATGGTTTTTACAACCAGCAAAAGTGTCCTTTTATTACCAATTTTAAAACAATTGAAAAGTGACATCTGTTCAGTAAGAGTTCCTACTACACTTGCATCATGAATCAGCACAATTTTTCTACCTCTGTGGGCTGGTGGAACACGTAAATCATACCTTTAATATAATGTTATTGCATGTGATTTTTACACTCACCATAGTAATCAGTGAGTACTTTCATATCTCACATGCATAGAGAACTGTTTGTGGATGGCATTGGAACAAGTTTCAATAAAAGTATTCTTTACTATATCAATATATTAGCTGATATAAAAATGTGTTGAAAATAAAAGGGCGTTCCTTAACTTTTGTGCAGTAGTATATTATGAGGTGCAGTAAAAAAATACTGGGACCGAAGACATTGAAAAAATAAAAGGTGTACCTTAGATCAGTGATCATGTTAACCAGCAATTACAAGTAAATGGTAAACTGTGAAGACCATCCTTCTGGTAGTGCAATGTATCAAGAGGGAACAATGTCTGAAATACCTCGGGATCACATCTGACAGGACGCTAACTTTCAACCACTATGTGGACATGGTCATTCAGAAGGCAAAGAAAGGCCTCAATGTAGTGAAGACCATGGCAGGTGCTGGTCTGCCACAATGGACACTTTTCCTGCTGATGAAGGCATTTGTGATGTTGGTGAATAACTAAGGCCTCAGCCTTTTGACTTTGTCATTGACTCAGATAACCAGGGCTTGAAAGAATCCAAAATGAGGCCATGAGAGGAGTTCTAGGGTGCACTAGAGATACTCCAATAATAGTTACGCGCTACTTGCTGGATATGCCCAGCGTGAAAGTAAGGCACAAGTGAAGACATATCTCAGGACCATCAGCACGACAAACCTTCTACCAGAGCTGAACTCAGTAAAAATGTATTAAGCAAGGGACATCATGGATGGTGGAGACAGAAGAAACACTGTCAGCAGTCTGTGACCCAGAGCAGATCTCTCTAGAACTGGAATGGACTAAAGTGTCAAACATGCAAAACCTAATGAATGCCAGACTGGCCTCAGGGTAAAAGTTCAAGCACAGGAACAAATTCAGCAACGCTCCAAACCAAATGACCCTATGATCTTCATGGACAGGTCCATGGTAAGAGGCTTAAAAAGTGAATAAGGCTATGTTGTCTACTCTAATGGCAAACTGGTTGCAAGTAAATCAGGAGCCTATGCAACCATCACTTTGAACATGAGAATGGAGGTGCAGGCAGCATCACAAGCAGTTTCCTGGTTTTTGGAGCAGGGCAATGCATGGGAGTCATTGTGACAGACTTCTAAAGCATGCTACAAAGAACTGAGAGATAGTTTTTCCATAGGGAGTGGATCAAGCTTCCAGAGGGCTCTAATTTATATCCAGTTTGATGTGGACCTACTGCCCAGGTCATGTAGGAATCAATGGCAATGAGAAAGCAGACAAGTGAGCAGGCACAGCAGTGATTCAGGCTACCCTAAGAATGATCAAGGAGGAGATTGCCAGAGCCACTTTTGGACAGGCTGTGTATGGAGGATGACATCTGGCTGAATGATATCAATCACATCAGGAAGATAATCGAATTTAGGGAGGAGAGAGGAAGTGGACATTTTTCAAAACGGAGTGGATTAGTACGCTTTACCCACAACCAGTGTGTGACTGGTTCCATCAGCAGGTGTGCACTTTAGTGGGTGTTGGAATGGAAGGTGAAGCACATATGGGAATGCCAGGAGTGCAGTGATACCAGTCTTCTGATTATAGATTACCAGTAAATTACCAATCAACATCAAGAAAAATCAAAACTTTTGGAGATCATCATTTACTGAATCCGGTTTATATTATCAAAAGCCTAGCAGAAAGCAACCAGTGAAACTGGAAGAAGGATGATCAGGCTGGTAGGCCAAAGATGTTTAATTGAAGACAAAAATCTGCCAGTTCTGACTATGGTTCATCATACAAACATTTTGTAAAGATAAAATCTCATCAAATGGCAGAGAACACTTAACATGTCTTTAAAAATAATTTATGTTGCATCACTTTCAGTGCACACAAATTGTTCATTTTCAGCACACCGGTTGGTTAATCATACATTTGGGGGGGGGGGGTCATGATTCTTGCTGGTGGTGTCATAACTACTCTCTATTCAAGCTAGTGTCAAGGAAAATATGGGCACTAACACCATATCCCTATGTGCCTCTAAGAGGCATGAGAGGATTACCTTTAACTTTACATTTTATTCAAGCATGGGAAACCAGTCCCAGTTGTCTCTGACTGCACCTTATATTAATACACTGACAAATTTAAAAAAAAAAAAAAAAAACTGACATCAATTTAAAGTTTCATTATACATTCTTTTGGCATTCTCTTCAATGTGAAATGTAAGTCTGCTTGAAGGCAATGATTTCTGGCTGACACTAGAATGAGACTAATGACTAAACTGTTGTGAGTTCTCTACTTGGTGGAGATTTAATTTTAACAAAAAATTACAGCAATCTGCTCCAAAATATTTTTTTTACTTTAAAAATTTGACAGTACTACTCTAGCTCTCTCACAGAATACTACTAAGCCATAGAACACAATCTGAAAAACTGATCTAGGGAGTTGTCGGAATGTTTCATTGCCTACAGTACACCAAAATATATCAGATGTATCAAGTCATTAACATAATGTCTTATATTGTGTCACTGACTGATAGAACATATAGGTGTAACTCTAACCAATATCTTATACTGTTTCACTGACAGATAGAATAGGTAGCTGTAACTCTAACCAATATCTTATACTGGGTCACTGAAGGATAGAACAGATAGCTGTAACTCTAACCAATATCTTATACTGTGTCACTGAAGGATAGAACAGATAGCTGTAACTCTAACCAATATCTTATACTGGGTCACTGAAGGATAGAACAGATAGCTGTAACTCTAACCAATATCTTATACTGGGTCACTGACAGATAAAACTGATGACTGCTAAAATAACTAGATTAATAAAACTGATGCCTACTCAAATAACTAGATAGACAGAAATTATGCCTGGTAAAATAACTAGACAGATAGAACTGATGCTTGCTAAAATAACTAGACAGATAGAACTCATGCCTGTTAAAATAACTAGAGATATAAAACTTATGCCTGCTAAAATAAATAGACAGATAAAACTGATGCCTGCTAAAATGACTAGATTAATAAAACTGATGCCTGCTAAAATAATTAGACAGAAAAAGCTGCTGTCTGCTAAAATAACTAGATTAATAAAACCGATGTCTGCTAAAATAACTAGACAGATAAAACTCATGCATGCTAAAATAAATAGACAGATAAAACTGATGCCTGCTAAAATAACTAGATAGATAAAACTGATGCCTGCTAAATTATTTAGACAGATAAAACTTATGTCTGCAAAAATAACTAGACAGATAAAACTGATCCCTGTTAAAATAACTGGACAGATAAAACTGATGTCTGATAAAATAACTAGATTAACAAAACTGATGTCTGATAAAATAACTAGACAGATAAAACTGATGTCTGATAAAATAACTAGACAGATAAAACTGATGTCTGATAAAATAACTAGATTAACAAAACTGATAAAACTGATCCCTGCTAAAATAACTAGACAGATAAAACTGATGTCTGATAAAATAACTAGATTAACAAAACTGATGTCTGCTAAAATAACTAGATTATTAAAAGTGATGTCTGCTAAAATAACTAGATTATTAAAAGTGATGTCTGCTAAAATAACTAGATTATTAAAAGTGATGCCTGCTAAAATAACTAAACAGATAAAACTGATGCCTGCTAAAATAACTAACCTGGTGGCTTCATCAAGTATGAGGATCTTAGGGTTCTGAAATTATGAAAAAAAAAACAGAATATGACTTTTCTTTATGAGATTTACAATATTTTATCATTTTCCTTCAAATGACAATACACTGCAGGTGAGGCAGACAGGACACAAATCATTATGTGAGGCAGACAGGACACAAATCATTATGTGAGGCAGACAGGACACAAATCATTATGTGAGGCAGACAGGACACAAATCATTATGTGAGGCAGACAGGACACAAATCATTATGTGAGGCAGACAGGACACAAATCATTATGTGGGGCAGACAGGACACAAATTATTATGTGGGGCAGACAGGACACACATTATTATGTGGGGCAGACAGGACACACATTATTATGTGGGGCAGACAGGACACAAATTATTATGTGAGGAAGACAGGACACAAATTACTATGTGAGGCGGACAGGACACAAATTATTCTGTGAGGAGGACAGGACACAAATTATTATGTGAGGTAGACAGGACACAAACTATTATTTGAGGCAGACAGGACACAAATTATTATGTGAGGCAGACAGGACACAAATTATTATGTGAGGCAGACAGGACACAAATTATTATGTGAGGAAGACAGGACACAAATTATTATGTGAGGTAGACAGGACACAAACTATTATTTGAGGCAGACAGGACACAAATTATTATGTGAGGCAGACAGGACACACATTATTATGTGGGGCAGACAGGACACAAATTATTATGTGAGGCAGACAGGACACAAATTATTATGTGAGGAAGACAGGACACAAATTACTATGTGAGGCGGACAGGACACAAATTATTCTGTGAGGAGGACAGGACACAAATTATTATGTGAGGTAGACAGGACACAAACTATTATTTGAGGCAGACAGGACACAAATTATTATGTGAGGCAGACAGGACACCAATTATTATTTGAGGCAGATAAGACACCTGGGTAAAGCTGGGGCGACCATCCCCAACCCAGCGTGTCATAGGTGGTGGATGGTGAAAGTCCTCCAGATACGGACGATCATTGTGAATAAGGATTTACCCAAATAAGCACTCTTGGATCAACTGGCAGTAGACTCAGAGAGCAAGGTGGGGTAGTAGGTGGCTCTACTACTCCTATAAAATGCCTCAGGTGCTCAGTAAAGAGAATACCAGGTGGTTAAGAGGCACCTTAAAATATTTCACTCCCGCTGTCTTGCAGGTAGGACAGGGAGTCCAAAGGCTAACGGAGAGTCATACACAAACCGGCAGAAGGCAACGGGAAACCACTGTTGTAGCTTCCAAGAACAATTATGCTTATTCAGAGTAACAGATTTGTCATGAACAACGTTAATGGATGTTCCTCTGGAACAGTCTCATCTGGTAGGGCAGCTCACAAGATACAGATGAGGCCAGATCATCATCAGGCTACTGGTTGCAAAACTAACAAGTTCAAAATAGCAACATGGAATGTCAGAACTTTATTCCAGGCTGGAAAATTAGAAAATGTAAAGAGGGAAATGGAAAGGATGAAGATCAACATATTAGGAATGAGTGAAGTTAGATGGACAGGTGCAGGGAAGATAAACTCTGATAAATATACAATAATATACAGGAAGTGAGAAATATGAACGAGGAGCAGGAATAATATTTGACGAACAAACAGCAAGGACAATTGTAGGATATCTGAACATCTCGGACCGAGTCCTGCTAGCCCAAATGAAAGGACAACCAATAAACATAAACATTATACAAGTGTATGCTCCAACATCTGAAAATTCTGAAGAAGATGTACAGCTATTTTATAATAACATAGAGACAGCACTAAAACACACAAAGTCACATGAAGTTACTATAGTCATGGGAGATTTTAATGCCAAAGTTGGTAAAGGAAGAACTTCAGACATCGTTGGTGACTATGGACTGGAGGAGAGGAATAACAGAGGTCATCATCATCATCATCAGGTGCCATGCCGACTGGCGTTGGCTATTATGCTTCTTCAGAGTACCCGATCCTTCATGCAGGCCATCAGTTCAGTTGGTGATCTCCTCTCACACCATCCCGCCAGACTGTCCAGTATCATTTCTCTTGGTCTTCCTGTTGATCTTCTTCCTTCTATTTTTCCTGTTGTTATAATATTTTCAATGCCCCCTCTTCTCATTGCATGTCCTATGAAAGTACATTGTCTCTCTCTTATCTTTTTGACATGTTTTTTTGTCTCTCCAGCTCTTCTCATACATTCTTCATTAGTTATTTTTGCTGTCCAGGGGATTCGCAACATTCTTCTAATAAACCACATTTCTGCTGCTTCCAGTGATTTTTGTGCAGACTTGCCTATTGTCCATGATTCACTTCCATATAACAAGATAGGTTCAATATAGCATTTTAGGACTCGTTTTCTAACATTCATTGATAAAGATGTGTTAGCTAATATGTTTCTCATTCTCTGAAATGCAGTCTTTGCTTGACCTATTCTGTTCCTAATTTTTGTTTTGCATTTCCCATCTGAAGTTATTACTGCTCCAAGGTATTTGAATTTCTGCACCTGCTTTAGAACAGTTCCGTTTAATTTAATACTGCATGCTGGTGGATTCTGTTTCTTAGATATAACCATAGTCTCTGTCTTTTTGATGTTCAAAGTAAGGCCTTTCTGTTCACTTTCTTTGGCGACTTTATCCAAGAGATTTTGCAGGTCTTGTTGGTTCTCAGCTATCAGTACTGTGTCGTCAGCATACCGAAGGTTGTTAATATTGTATCCTACAATTTTTATGCCTGGTTCTGTGATGATTGTTCTTAGAATATTCTCGCTGTACAGAGAAAAAAGGTCTGGAGATAGTACACATCCTTGTCGCACCCCTTGTTTTATAGGTTGGTATTTTCCAATTCCATTTTCAACTCGAACTGCTGCTTCTTGCTGCCAGTATAGATGTTTTACAATCCTCAAGTCTTTGCCATCTATATTGATGTCTTCAAGCATTTTAATAATTTCACTATGTTTCACCTTGTCAAATGCCTTGGTGTAATCAATGAAGCATAAGTAGAGATCTTTCTGTACTTCTAAAGCTCTTTCTGTTAGTATTTGTAAAGCATAAATGGCATTGTGTGTTCCCTTTCCTTCAACAAATCCAAACTGTTCATCTGCTATTTCCATTTGTATCTTTTTCCTTGTTCTTCTCATAATGATTCTCAGAAGTAGCTTCGTTATGTGACATGAGAGGCTGATAGTCCGGTGGTCGTCACATTCCTTTGCACCTGGTTTCTTTGGTAGTGCTATAAACGTGGATTTAATCAGGTCACTGGGAATATAACCACTGTTGTAAATATCATTCAGTAACTTGGTTATTATTTTTATTCCTGTCTCCTCTAGTGCCTCTATTTCTTCTATAGTTATATTATCAGGCCCAGTCGCTTTTCCTTTCTTCATGTGTTTGATGGCATCTATGATTTCATCTTCAAGTATTGGCGGTCCATCACGGTTTTCAGTATCTGGTGTTAATTCTGGTCTTTCTCCTCCATATAGCTCACCGATATACTCTGTCCACCTGTCCACAATGTCTTCTTTTCCCATTAACATTTTACCTTCTTTCGATTTCAGGCATCCTGTGGCATATTTTGTTTTCCTGCCTGTGAGTTCATTAATTCGTTTGTGCATGTTTTTGCTGTCTTTATTATGAGCGTCCTCTATCTGTCTGCACTGTTCATTTAACCACACTTCTTTTGCTTCTCTGCATTTGCGTCTTATTTCTTTATTTATCTTGCTATATTTTTCCTCGTTATTTTTACTCCTCCTCTTCTTGTCCATCAGTCCTAAGATGTCGTCTGTCATCCATTTATTTTTAGGGGCTTCTTTTTTCGGTGGTATTATCTCCTTAACAGTTTGGTGGATAGAATCTCTTAACATTTCCCATTGTTCATCTATACTATTTATCTTTGCTATTGCATTGTATCTATTTGTTATAATAACTGTGTATTGTTCTTGCAGTTCTTGGTCATTTTTAAGAAGTTCTGTAGTAAATTAATTGAATGGGCAAGAATACACAGCATGGTTGTTGGAAACATCTGGTTTAAACAACTGGCAACATGGTGCAGCCCAGACAAAAAGACTTTTAACCAGATAGACTACGTAATAATCATAAAACGATTCTAGAATGCATTACTGACAACAAAAACCATGCCAGGAGCCGACTGCAATAGTGACCATGACCCACTCTGTGGAAAAATTAGAATAAAGCTAAAGAAAGCATGCACAAAAGTGAGAAACATCAAACTGAATACAGAACTCCTTAAAAATGACCAAGAACTGCAAGAACAATACAGAATTATTATAACAAATATATACAATGCAATAGCAAAGATAAATAGTATAGATGAACAATGGGCAATGTTAAGAGATTCTATCCACCAAACTGTTAAGGAGATAATACCACCGAAAAAAGAAGCCCCTAAAAATAAATGGATGACAGACGACATCTTAGGACTGATGGACAAGAAGAGGAGGAGTAAAAATAACCAAGAAAAATATAGCAAGATAAATAAAGAAATAAGATGCAAATGAAGAGAAGCAAAGGAAGTGTGGTTAAATGAATAGTGCACACAAATAGAGGACTCTCATAATAAAGACAGGAAAAACATGCACAAATGAATTAGTGAACTCAAAAGCAGGAAAACAAAATATACCACAGGATGCCTGAAATCAAAAGAAGGTAAAATGTTAATAGGAAAAGAAGACATTGTGGAAAGGTGGACAGAGTAAATTGGTGAGCTATATGGAGGAGAAAGACCAGAATTAACACCAGATACTGAAAACTGTGATGGATTACCAATACTAGAAGATGAAATCACAGATGCCATCAAACACATGGAGAAAGGAAAAGCAACTGGCCCTGATAATATAACAATAGAAGAAATAGAGGCACTAGAGGAGATAGGAATAAAAATAACAACTAAGTTACTGAATGACATTTACAACAGTGGTTACATGTCCAGTGACTTGCTTAAATCCACGTTTATAGCACTACCAAAGAAACCAGGTGCAAAGGAATGTGACGACCACTGGACTATCTGCCTCTCATGTCACATAACGCACAATAATTAGTGTATAAGTATATAACTATACACGAAGCACTACAGTAAAGCTGTGATACCAGAATGCATAAAATAGGAAAAAGTAGGAGCAGCTTTATTACTTAACGATTACAAAGTTGTGATGTTTCAGCATGAGCCTTAATCATACAAAAACATACAGGACGAAGAAATAGAGAGAGGAGATAAAGTATAGATTCACATGAATAGTGTTAAAAAAAAAAAAGTTTTTTTTAAAAGAGTACTTCGATGTAAATTGTAAGGTGTGGCTTGTCCGGCAGTGTGTGTCAGGAATAGATTTAGTAGAATGTGGAGACTGTTTAAACAGAGACCCGTGATATGTGGTCAGTGGGTTGTAACTGGGGGTGGTGGATGGGGAACCGGGGAGGGAAGAGAGAGTGATACAATATTGACCTAGCTGGGAGAAGTTGAAACAGAAGATTGGGGAAGAAGGGTTGCAGAGTGATGCAAAAAACATGAGCCAAACCTTAAGGACATCCTCGTCCACAGCCACTTGAAGCAGAGCCTTACATATGTTGGCACCAGAAAATGTAACCGCCCCCGCTGCGTTACCTGCCTGGTAGTCTCAGAAATGAAAACGATCACCTTTCCCAAAACTATCCTCACTCTTCATGAGGGATTCACATGCGAGTCCCGTAATGTGATATATGTCATCGTTTGCAAAAGATGCAGGATAACATATTGGTGAATCTGGCCTCAGATTAAGGGACCGCATGCAAAAACATCTGTACAACAACATCACCCAGCATGCTTCAAAACCAGTCCCAAATCATTTCAATGGCCCCAACCATTTCATGGCAAATCTGATTTTCTGGTAACAGCCATCATCAATGTCACGCAGATGACACAAGCGCCTGGCGCTTGAGAACCGCTGCATTTAAAATTATGAGACGCTGGAGCCACATGGGTTAAACTCGCTGTTTAGCTACACTTAACATTCTCTTCAATCATTATAGTACCTCTCCACTAAGTCCACCCCTTCTTACTTTTCAAACTTCCTCACAGCATCACTCTGCAACCCCTCTTCCCCAATCATCTGTTTCAACTTCTCCCAGCTAGGTCAATATTGTATCACTCTCTCTCCCCTCCCTGGTTCCCCATCCACCACCCCCAGTTACAACCCACCGACCACATATCACAGGTCTCTGTTTAAACAGTCTCCACGTTCCACTAAATCCATTCCTGACACACACTGCCGGACAAGCCACACCTTACAATTTACAGCTAAGTACTCTTTTTAAAAAAAAATTTTTTTTTTTAATAGTATTCATGTGAATCTATACTTTATCTCCTCTCTCTATTTCTTCGTCCTGTATGTTTTTGTATGATTAAGGCTCATGCCGAAATGTCACAACTTTGTAATCATTAAGTAATAAAGCTGCTCCTACTTTTTTCCTATTTTATGCATTCTGGTGTCACATAAGTCACATAACGAAGCTACTTCTGAGAATCATTATGAGAAGACAAAGGAAAAAGATAAAAATGGAAATAGCAGATGAACAGTTTGGATTTGTTGAAGGAAAGGGAACACACAATGCCATTTATGCTTTATGAACACTAACAGAAAGAGCTTTAGAAGTACAGAAAGATCTCTACTTATGCTTTATTGATTACACCAAGGCATTTGACAAGGTGAAACATATAATGAAATTATTAAATTGCTTGAAGACATCAGTATAGATGGCAAAGACCTGAGGATTGTAAAACATCTATACTGGCAGCAAGAAGCAGCAATTCCAGTTGAAAACAGAACTGGAAAATATCAACCTATAAAACAAAGGGTGCGACAAGGATGTGTACTATCTCCAGACCTTTTTTATTTGTACAGCGAGAATATTCTAAGAATGATCATCACAGAACTAGGCATAAAAATTGGAGGATACAATATTAACAACCTTTGGTATGCTGACGACACAGTACTGATAGCTGAGAACCAACAAGACCTGCAAAATCTCTTGGATAAAGTCGCCAAAGAAAGTGAACATCAAAAAGACAGAGATTATGGTTATATCTAAGAAACAGAATCCACCAATATGCAGTATAAAATTAAACGGAACTATTCTAAAGCAGGTGCAGAAATTCAAATACCTTGGAGCAGTAATAACTTCAGATGGGAAATGCAAAACAAAAATTAGGAACAGAATAGGCCAAGCAAAGACTGCATTTCAGAGAATGAGAAACATATTATCCAACACATCCTTATCAATGAATGTTAGAAAACGAGTCCTAAAATACTATACTGAACCTATCTTATTATAAGTAAGTGAATCATGGACAATAGGTAGGTCTGCACAAAAATCATTGGAAGCAGCAGAAATGTGGTTTATTAGAAGAATGTTTCGAATCCCCTGGACAGCAAAAATAACTAATGAAGAATGTATGAGAAGAGCTGGAGAGACAAAAAAATCTTATAAAAAAAATAAGAGAATGACAATGTACTTTCATAGGACATGCAATTAGAAGAGGGGGCACTGAAAATATTACAACAACAGGAAAAATAGAAGGAAGAAGATCAAGAGGAAGACTAAGAGAAATGATACTGGACAGTCTGACAGGATGGTGTGAGAGGAGATTGCCAACTGAGCTGATGGCCTGCATGAAGGATCGTGTACTCTGGAGAAGCATAATAGTCAGCGCCAGTCGGCATGGCAGCTGATGATGATGATGAGACAGGTCACAAATTATTATGTGAGGCAGACAGGATACAAATTATTATGTGAGGAAGACAGGATACAAATTATTATGTGAGAAAGACAAGACACAAATTATAATGTGAGGCAGACAGGACACAAGTTATAATGTGAGGCAGACAGGATACATATTATTATGTGAGGCAGACAGGATACATATTATTATGTGAGGCAGACAGGACATAAATTATTATGTGAGAAAGACAAGACACAAATTATAATGTGAGGCAGACAGGACACAAGTTATAATGTGAGGCAGACAGGATACATATTATTATGTGAGGAAGACAGGACACAAATTATTATGTGAGAAAGACAAGACACAAATTATAATGTGAGGCAGACAGGACATAAATTATTATGTGTGGAAGACAGGACACAAATTATAATGTGAGGCAGACAGGACATAAATTATTATGTGTGGAAGACAGGACACAAATTATAATGTGAGGCAGACAGGACATAAATTATTATGTGTGGAAGACAGGACACAAATTATAATGTGAGGCAGACAGGATACATATTATTATGTGAGGCAGACAGGACATAAATTATTATGCGAGGAAGACAGGACACAAATTATTAGGTGAAGGACACAAATCATTTTGTGAAACAAACTCAAACATCACACATATGAATCAAATTCATTTGTCACAAATCATTAAACATGGTCTAGCATGGAAACATGATACTTTCAAAATGGCTTAGTTTGGTAGAGAGAATGTTGAGGCTGTTAGGCCAGCAATACTAAACAGTCTGTGTCATTCCACATCTTAGTTTGGTAGGGAGATTGTTGAGGCTGTTACGCCAGCAATATTCAACATCAGTGCCAGTCCACTTCTTAGTTTGGTAGGGAGATTGTTGAGGCTGTTATGCCAACAATATTCAACAGCCTGTGTCAGTCCACATTCTTCAACCAGAAAACAGAAACATGCTCATTATCTGGACAGATGATATGGCTCTTATCCTGAGTGACAAAGTGCATTTTCATGTATCTGGTTGTGTAAATAAGCAAAACTTCCATTACTGGTCAGAGAGCAATCCAAGACAACTTCATGAGCATCCACTTCACTGTAAACATGTTATTTATTCTGCTGTGTGGCAAATTTTGATGTGATAGATCCTTATTTATTTGAAGAAGATGGACATGTAGTAACATTGAATTCTGACTGGCATGTGTTCATGATGCTCAATTTCTTTTTACCGGAAATGAGCATACATGGCATTAACAAACAATTTGTATGATTCCAACAGGACAGAGCAATCACCCATGCTGCAAGAGGTTCCATGGAGTTTATAAATAAATATTTCCCATAATGTCAGTATCCCAGGAGAGTGACTTGACACTGCCTCTTCAGTTGCCTGACATTTCTGCATGTAATTATTTCTTCTGAGGCTACATGAAAGGGAAAGTGTTTTTCAATAAACCATGCACACCAGATGAACTCAAAGCTGCTATTCATTAGGAATTGTGGCAACACTGCAAGACATGAGGAGACACACAATGTGAAACTTGCAAGCTAGACTACATGAATGTGTCAAGAAATGGGAAATATTTGGATGATGCAATTTTCAAGCCTAAATAAACAGGTACTTATGTGTTTATAAATGGTGCACACTGTTCTGTACATTCACACAGTAATATATCAAATAAACTGGACATAAATCATATGAAATAAATTGTACAGAATTCATAAAATATATTAAATACATTTGACAGAAATCATTACATGAAATAAACTGGACAGAAAAAAATCATACAAAACAAATTTGACAAAAATCATTACTCAAAAGAAACAAATTTGACAGAAATCAATGCATGAAATAAACTGGACACAAATCATCACATGAAACACACTTTTCATATCCGTTGTACAAGAAACACTGGGACTGATGAGAAGCGAGTCCTCTCATATTTCCACATACAAAGCAAAGCTTCAAGTTTGACACAAAAATGTGGAGTGATATGACTACAAATTATATATAAAGAAATTGCAAGCATATGGCAGTGGTGTTTAAATGGCTTAGTAAATTAATATTGCAAGACAAAGGATTGAGTGACACTCAGTTCACAAGAGCGCGTCTTGTTCAGAGTTCACAAGAGCGCGTCTTGTTCAGAGTTCACAAGAGCGCATCTTGTTCAGAGTTCACAAGAGCGCATCTTGTTCAGAGTTCATAAAAGCGTCTTTCTTGTGTCTTGTGCCAGGGCCCTGATAGCTGATACTACTGAGATTTTCAAGTTCCACAACTCATATCAAAAATGATGTCTACTTGCAACTTTGATAAGAAAGCTTACCTTTAAAATAGCTCGTGCAATGGCTATTCTTTGTTTCTGGCCACCTGTGTGAAAGTTCAGTGGGGAAAAGTTAAATAAAGCTGAAAAGCAAAATATAGCACCATTTATTATCTTTTGTATCACTTTCTGAGTTTATGATTCCCAGGAGTGATGACAATCTATGAATGAACAAAATGAAGAAGAAAAATAAACTATATCAAATGCTCAATTCAAGTGAATCCATATTCACCATATGGATTATCAACATGTCATGTTAAATCAAAGCAAGAAAAAACAGATACTCTGTCTTCAATGGCTAGTAAAATAGGACTTGAAATTAACAAGGAAAAAAAACAAAAATAATGAAACTATTCATTAACCATGAAGGAAAAATATGCATAGAAGGAACAGCTGTTGAAGACAACCCATTTTGCATATCTCGGCAGCTACATAGACCAGGATTGTGATACCAAAAAGGAAGTTAGAATTCGAATTGCAAAACTACCATTGACCTTCAAGAAACTTGAGAACATATGGCATTCAGAAAGTTATAAGCACAAAAACCAAGTTGAGATTATTCAATTCAATTGTAATATCCATCCTCATTTATGCATGTGAAAGCTGGAAAACTAAAGAAATAGACAAGAAATTAGACTCTTTTGAAACAAATGCCTCAGGAAAATACTCAGTATAAAGTGGAATGAATTAAAGAACAACACAGAGATAAGACAGATGAGCAAACAGCAACCTGTTTCATGGGTGATCAGAAAAAAAGAAGTCATGTGCTGAGAAGAAACAACCAGAGAATCCCAAAACAAGCTATCAAATGGAACACACAAGGCTGAAGAAAAAGCGGTCGACCATGTGAAACTCTAAAGAGGATATTGCTAAGAGAGGCCAGCTTAGAGGGAATAACATCCCTTGATGAGTTTGAAAAACTCACCAAAAACAGGAAATCTTGGGAATCTACCATGCAAACCCTATGTGATGTCTAATGGCACGGGAAGGATATAAGATGTAAGATATCTTGTCTCTAACATTATTGTATTTGATACACTCTGTCCTAACTTTATTGTTGTTAGTACACTTTAACTGGTCAACTTTGTTCTTATCAGTGGTACTAGCTATCCTAACTTTATTGGACTTACTGTTTTCAGTACACTCTGTCTGTCTCTAACACTTCTGTTGTCTGTACACACAGTCTGATCTCTAACTATGCTGTTGTCTATAAACTCTGTCTGTTGTTGTTTATACACTCTGTCTGATCTCTAACTTTGTTACTGTCCATACACTGTCTGATCTTGAACTTTGTTGTTGTCTATACATTCTATCTGATCTATAACTATGTTGTCTATACACTCTGTTTGATCTTTAACTTTGTTGCTGTCTATACACTCTGTTGGATTTCTAACTTTGTTATTATCACTTTTTCTGATCTCTAACTTTGTTGTTGTCTATACACTCTGTTTGATCTCTAACTTTGATACTGTCTATACACACTGTCTGATTTCTAACTTTGTTGTTGTCTATACACTGTCTGATCTCTAACTTTGTTGTTATCTATACACTCTGTTGGATCTCTAACTTTGTTGTTGTAGGTGCACTCTGTCTGGTCTCCAACTTTGTTGTTGTAGGTACACTCTGTCTGGTCTCCAACTCTGTTGTTGTAGGTACACTCTGTCTGGTCTCTAACTTTGTTGTTGTAGGTACACTCTGTCTGGTCTCTAACTTTGTTGTTGTAGATACACTCTGTCTGGTCTCTAACTTTGTTGTTGTAGGTACACTCTGTCTGGTCTCCAACTTTGTTGTTGTAGGTACATTCTGTCTGGTCTCCAACTTTGTTGTTGTAGGTACACTCTGTCTGGTCTCCAGCTTTGTTAACATTCTGTCCTGTCTCTAACTTTGTTGTTGTAGGTACACTCTGTCTGGTCTCTAACTTTGTTGTTGTAGGTACACTCTGTCTGGTCTCTAACTTTGTTGTTGTAGGTACACTCTGTCTGGTCTCTAACTTTGTTGTTGTAGGTACACTCTGTCTGGTCTCCAACTTTGTTGTTGTAGGTACACTCTGTCTGGTCTCCAGCTTTGTTAACATTCTGTCCTGTCTCTAACTTTGTTGTTGTAGGTACACTCTGTCTGGTCTCTAACTTTGTTGTTGTAGGTACACTCTGTCTGGTCTCTAACTTTGTTGTTGTAGGTACACTCTGTCTGATCTCCAACTTTGTTGTTGTAGGTACACTCTGTCTGGTCTCCAACTTTGTTGTTGTAGGTACACTCTGTCTGGTCTCTAACTTTGTTGTTGCAGGTACACTCTGTCTGGTCTCCAACTTTGTTGTTGTAGGTACACTCTGTCTGGTCTCTAACTTTGTTGTTGTAGGTACACTCTGTCTGGTCTCCAACTTTATTGTTGTAGGTACACTCTGTCTGGTCTCCAACTTTGTTGTTGTAGGTACACTCTGTCCTGTCTCTAGCTTTATTATTTTACTTTCTTGTTGTTATTGTCATTACTGTTGGTATACTCAACAACTAATGGAGAATGTTTCAGAAGAGGGGGAGATGCAACAAAATCTTGTCAAAAGATAAGAGAGAGACAATGTACTTTCATAGGACATGCAATGAGAAGAGAGAGACAATGTACTTTCATAGGACATGCAATGAGAAGAGAGAGACAATGTACTTTCATAGGACATGCAATGAGAAGAGAGAGACAATGTACTTTCATAGGACATGCAATGAGAAGAGAGAGACAATGTACTTTCATAGGACATGCAATGAGAAGAGGGGGCATTGAAAATATTATAACAGGAAAAAGGAAAATAGAGGGAAGAAGAGCCAGAGGAAGACCAAGTGAAATTATACTGGAAAGTCTTATGGGAAGGTGTGAGAGACCACCAACTGATCTACGAGGGTAATACTGAAAGTCGTGAGCAAAAATTTTTTAAAAATCAGAATTTATAGATAAAATATAAATGTATCACCTTAAACCTGCATCCTTTTCTTCACTTTTCACCATAATCTCTGCATCCTTTACTTCACTTTTCAACATAATCTCCATTTCTCTGCAAACATTTTTCCCCATCACTCTGTAAGTTTCAAAATACCATCCCAGTAGAATTCCGTTCCAGCTGACCGAAGGCACAGATGCACTGCTTTCTGGACATTCTCTCCTGTGTCATAGTGATGGCCTCGCATTTGTTCTTTCACAAAACTGAAAAGATGGTAATCACTGGGTGCCAGGTTGGGGCTATAGGCAGGGTGTGGAAGAATTTAGCAACCTATTTTCTGAATTTCCTCAGTTGTCCGGTTTTTCTCACAGCTTTGTGATCTTCAGTCAACAAACATGGGACCCTGCAGGCACTAACTTTTCTATAGCCTAGGGTTTCAATCATTTCCTGTACTGCATTGTGACCTATTCCAAAATTTACAACCATTTCAGATACTGTGACCCTTTCCATGTTACATTCAGTGGAGGCAGTTCGAGGGCGACCGCTGCGAGGCATATCTTGGATGCTTGTGTTTCCATCTTTGAAACGTTTCACCCACCTCCTAACACTGCTAGCACCCATACACACATCTCCATAAGGAAGTTGAAGTCTTTGGTGAATTTCAGCAGCGGGGAATTCCTCTTTAACAAGGAACTCAATAACAGCACGTTGACGAAACGAAACTTCAGAACCCACCATTTTGTTTCTGCTCTGCATGGTCATGTGACACATGATGGTGACATCATGTGACCTCTACATGAAGTGCAAAGATGCAAGTTAAGGTGATACCATTTATATTTTCTCAATTTATAAAATTCTGATTTTTAAAAAAACTTTGCTCACGACTTTTGGTATGACCCTCGTAATGGCCTGCATGAAGGATCGTGGACTCTGGAGAAGCATAACAGCCAATGCCTGTTGGCACAGCACCTGTTCCTAACTTTGCATTTAATGTTGGTATACTCTTTCCATCTCATTTCACATGAGAAATGAGATGGATTGGAGCAGGAAGCAGAGATCATAAAGACTTCAAAATATATATTCCGGGGGGAAACCAGCGTAGAAATGGAGTTGGCATAATATTGGATATGAAGACAGTAAGAACTGTGAAAGGGTTATGGTGCATATCAGACAGAATGTTAATGGTTAAATTATAAGGCCACTCAATAGACACAAATCTCATCCAAGTATACACACCAACTTCAGAAAGCTCTGATGATGAGATAAAAGAATTTTACAACAATCTGGACATGGCAATGAAACAGTGCAAACCATGGGAGGTAAGCTTTGTGCTAGGTGATTTAAACACAAAAATAGGGACTGAACAAGACAATGAAGCTACTGGCAAGTATGGACTAGGAATCAGAAACAAAAGAGCAGAGATGTTGACTGAGTGGGCAGAAAAGAATAAAATGATAACAGGAAATACTTGGTTTCAACAACACCCAAGGCGACTAATAATAACAAATAATAACATACGTAACCAGATAGATCACATTATGATCAACAGAAAATTCAGGAACTCGCTAATATCCATGAAAACAAGATCAAGTGCAGACTGCAACAGTGACCACATCCCAGTTATAGGAAAAGTGAGAATCAGTCTAAAGAGGTTAAAAGTAGCAGTTAAAAACAAAGAACTAGACAGAGAGCTGTTACAGGAAGATAAAGCAATAAAAGAATAGGACCACAGTACATAATAGATATAATGCTATAGAGAAGATTGAAACAATTGATGAAAATTGAAATATGCTCAAAGATTCTATTCAGCAAACATCTATAGAAATCTATAGATTAGATCAGATTAGATTAGATTAGATACTCTCTCCTGTTCCTAACTTGCATTTGATGTTGGTACACTCTTTTCTGTTCCTAACTTTGCATTTGATGTTGGTACACTCTTTTCTGTTCCTAACTTTGCATTTGATGTTGGTACACTTTTTCTGTTCCTAACTTTGTATTTGATGTTGGTAAGTATTGCAACATCCCTAATCATTTTCCCCTCATTTTTGTTTTGTTATTCTCACTTACTTATTCATCATCTTGATGTCAGTGAGAAAAGACTTCTATCTTCTGTGTATCTTAGAAATACAGGGTCTCAAATTTACATTTCATTAAAATATCCACTCTCATTAAAATTTTATCATTTGTCAAGTGCTTACCTCACAGTCACAAATATATCCTAAAACATTATACTATATTCCCTAACAACAACTGAATAAATGACACCACTATACTACACTCCCCAACAACCATCAAATAAATGACAACATTATACCATATTACTTGATTATCTTCAAATACCTGATGACATACTTTTTTTTTTTAAACAGAAACCTTAAATATTCATCATACAAAGCAGAGAACACTTAACATGTCTTTAAAAATAACTTGTGTTTCATCACTCTCAGTGCACACAAATTGTTCATTTTCAGCACATTGGTTAGTCATATACTAAAGAATCTGTGGAGTGGAACAGACAGAACCACAAAAATAAGATTTTTAAGGGCATGCACCTTTCCCATCGCAACATATGCCTGTGAGACCTGGACATTTGACAAAACAGCTGAGAAACACATAAATGCCTTTGAATGTAAATGTTACAGAAGAGTTCCTCAAATATCATGGACACAAAAAAGGAACAAATATATCCATACTATAAGAACTTAATATTGAAGAAGGCTGGCTAGTAAAGAGGATTAAAGAAAGAAAACTTAAATATTTTGGACACATTAAATATCATGATAATCTAGAGAAGACTTTCTTGGAAGGGTACATAATGGGAAAAAGAAAGAGAGGAAGACCAAGGCGAAGATGATTGCAAAACATCGTTGATGATCTTCAAATATATGCATCAGCAGCAGGCCATCTTGCTTACAACTGAGAGGCTTACAGGAGTGCTGTTAGGGAGGCAAAGTTCTGCAAGGGACATGCAAATGAATGATTGAATGAATGGTTAGTCATACATTTGGGTGGGGGGGGGGGGTCGTGATTCTTGCTGGCGGTGTCATAACTACTCTCTATTCAAGCTAACACAATAATTAGTATATAAGTATACAACTATACATGAAGCACTGTAGTAAAGCTGTGATACCAGAATGTATAAAATAGGAAAAAAGTAGGAGCAGCTACTTAACGATTACAAAGCTGTGACGTACGCCGAAACGTCATAACTTTGTAATCGTTAAGTAATAAAGCTGCTCCTACTTTTTTCCTATTTTATACATTCTATTCAAGCTAGTGTCAAGGAAAATATGGGCACTAACACCATATCCCTATGTGCCTCTAAGAGGCATGAGAGGATTACCTTTAACTTTACATTTTATTCAAGCATGGGAAACCAGTCCCAGTTGTCTCTGACTGCACCTTATATTAATACACTGACAAATTAAAAAAAAACAAAAAAAAACTGACATCAATTTAAAGTTTCATTATACATTCTTTTGGCATTCTCTTCAATGTGAAATGTAAGTCTGCTTGAAGGCAATGATTTCTGGCTGACACTAGAATGAGACTAATGACTAAACTGTTGTGAGTTCTCTATTTGGTGGAGATTTAATTTTAACAAAAAATTACAGCAATCTGCTCCAAAATATTTTTTTTACTTTAAAAATTTGGCAGTACTACTCTAGCTCTCTCACAGAATACTACTAAGCCATGGAACACAATTTAAAAAACTGATCAAAGGAGTTTTTCATTGTTTACAGTACACCATAACATATCGATGTATCAAGTCATTAACATATTATCTATATATATAAAAATAGATGTTATGTGTATATGTATGTTCCGGCATCACTCCGGAATGCCTGGAGCAATTTCAACCAAACTTGGTACACACATGACTTACAATATGGAAAGAACTACTGTGGGGGGGGGGGGGGGGGGTAAGACACCCCTATCTCCCCTAGGATGGGGAGAATGAGGGGATGGAGGTCTTATCCACTAAATTCAAGGAGGAACAAAATGGTCTAAGGGAGATAATCATGTAATAGAGCAGTACTGGTCTAAGAGAAGCCTTTGTAGCTTCCCATGGCAAGTCTAAATAAATTTTAACTTTGTTTTTTTTCCTCATGTTTGTTTCAGTTTTTTATTGTATTCTATAGTAGATTTCATACCTCAGTGACAGTGTGCATTTTTCTTACTTTTTTTCAAATTAGCTGTTCAAATTAGGGAGAGAGAATGAACGAACATACTTTATTTTAAAAGGGTTAAGAATTGGGCACACAGGCCTGTCTAACATTCTGTCCCTCATCATATAGCTTTCACTCAGTCACAGTCATCTAGCATTTGAAGAAAGAAGAAGAGAGGGAGAGGGAGAGAGAGGGGTAGAGGGAGAGAGAGAGGGAGGGAGGGAGGCAGAGAGGGAGAGAGGGGGAGATGGAGAGAGAAGGGGAGAGAAAGGGGGAGAGGGAGAGAGATGGGGAGAGAGAGGGGGAAAAGAGATAGTGAGGGAGAGAGAGGGAGGGAGACAGAGGGAGGGAGAGAGAGAGATAGATAGATCTGAGATCACCATGTTTCTTTATGTTGCTTGCTCAAGGATGGGTTCACCCAAGAATTTATTTATTCTTGCTCCTGGATGTGAAACTAAAAATGCTGTTTATAGTCAAGTTTTGAATTAAATTAATATTACAGTGAATTTGTAAGTCTTTATTCTATAATTTGTATACTGTACTTATACTTAAATACCTGTAAATAAAATTCCTTTGATTTTACACTATAGACAGAAGTCATTTCTTTTACTGTCTAATAGTAGATTGGGATAAATAAATCACAGGGCAATGCTGGGTAATCAGCTAGTATCTTATATTGTGTCACTGACTGATAGAACACATAGCTGTCTTATATATCTTATATCCTTCCCGTGCCGTTAAACGTCACATAGGGCTCGCAAAGTAGTTCGCCAATTTTTCCTGTCTTCGGCGAGTCTTTCAACCTCATCAAGGGATTTTATGCCTGTTAATTTGGCCTCTCTTAACAATGATCTTTTTAGAGTTTCACATGGTCTGCCTCTCTCTTTGGCCTGTTGTGTTCCACCTGATAGCTTGTTTTGGGATTCTCTGATCATTTCGTCTCATCAAGTGACCAACATATGTCCATCTCCTTTTCCTGATCACCCATGAGACTGGTTGTTGTTCAGTCATCTGTCTTATCTCTATATTGTTCCTGAATTCGTTCCACTTGATACCGAGTATTTTCCTTAGGCATCTGTTTTCAAAAGAGTCTTCTTCTTCTTCTTCTTCGTTCACTTCTACTACCAAAAACCGCACTGTGAACCTACTGAATTCACGCACGTGGTCCCGTGGTCTCCTGTGTGGTCCAAAATAGACCACACGAGATCCACGAGAGGACCACAAGGGGTTCAGAGTATCACAGTGCTTTAGCCTGTATTCTTGGTGGGTCTCAGAAGCGGGATTTCGTGACACCGTGGTTTTCATTGCACCAGTTTAGTCTAGGGTTGGACTTTCTCACCGGAAGACCTTGACGTGTTTAGGATATCAGTGCATCCCCGCTGGGTGAGAGGCGGTAGCCCACCCAGGCCAGAGTTGGACTTTCTCACCGGAAAACCTCAACGTGTTTTGAGATACCCGTGTATCACCGCCGGGTGAGAGGTGGTTGCCCATCCAGTCCAGGGTTGGACTTTCTCACCGGAAAACCAGTATGGGTGTTTATCAGGCGTTACCGACCTCTAGAGCGGAGGTGGCATGACATGTCTAGCCATCAAGTTCCACCCCTGGTGTGTGCCGGTTTAGGCATATTTCACCAGTGTAGGTGTATTTCGGACGTGGGCGGCCTCTAGAGCAGAGGTGCCGTGGTATAGCTCTCGTAGCGATACTACTGGACATACCAGTTAAACTTCACTTTCCACCACCTTTTCCCATCGGCGCCGCATAGCAACCTTTATTTCTTTTCCGCATTTACTTCCTTAACCGGGAGGAGCTTCACTCCACGCGCGGCATTTGAAGAGTCTCGCCAGCAGTGTCTTAACCTCTGGGACAAGCCGGTTCATGCATTTCACCCGATATGGCTGCACTCGGGACGTGGCCGACCTCCAGACCAGAGGTGCCGTGATTTGTCTGTTTGCTTCGCTATATCCTTTCTACCACCTTTTCCGCAGTGATGCTGCGCGGCAACCTCATTTGCAAATTTCTTCATTGGCCGGGAGGAGCACCGCTCCACGCACGGCAGCTGAAGATCTCGCCAACAGCGGCAGATGAGCTACCAAACGTGCCACTCATCTACCCTAAGTAACTGGTTTTCAGGCGCCAGATATTCGCCCTCGCCCCTTCTCCTGTCAGTTTAAACAGTTCTGCCACGGGAAGGCCAGGAGCTGGACTTGACTGCCAGAGGCTGTTTGTGGCGCGTTTGCAGTCCTTAGAACCTCAAAAGAGTCTAATTTCTTGTCTATTTCTTTAGTTGTTTTCCAGCTTACCTAGCTGTAACTCTAATCAATATCTTACACTGTGTCACTGACAGATAGAACAGATAGCTGTAACTCTAACCAATATCCTACATTGTGTCACTGACAGATAGAACAAATAGCTGTAACTCTAACCAATATCTTACATTGTGTCACTGACAGATAGAACAGACAGCTGTAACTCTAATCAATATCTTATATTGTGCCACTGACAGAACAGACAGCTGTAACTCTAACCAATATCTTACATTGTGTCACTGACAGATAGAACAGACAGCTGTAACTCTAATCAATATCTTATATTGTGCCACTGACAGATAGAACAGACAGCTGTAACTCTAACCAATATCTTACATTGTGCAACTGACACATAGAATAGATATCTGACATTATATGACATTCCATTCCATGACAATACCTGACATTATACTACATTCTATGACAACCATCTAATAACTGATAGACGCCAGTCATTAATTCCAAGCATATGTTTATTTTGATTGCTGTACTAAAACTGTAAATAAATTTATTGTAGAATCTTGATTAAATTGCATTCTCAAGCAGTCCTCTATGCAGCCGGGGCATAAACAACACCAACTGTTCATCACAACAAGTGTAAAAATCATGTGCAGTAGCATCGTCCTAGACAATGTGTTAGGGCATTTTTAAAAGTGTCAGCATGACCCAGCAGGTAATTAAATCATGCTGATTTGTGCTGCACATGCAAGAGGCATCCTTAGTGAACACTTCTCACCTTCCAATCATTTTTATTAAAATGGTTTAGGGGTATTTTTGACATCTGAAAAACAGCATGCCATCGCGAAGGCATTTTAGCACCTTTGAGTGTCATCGGGGCATAGGCTTGGTTGAGAGCAGTTTATCTAGCCGGGAAGTTGTACGGTGTTCGGGGATGTCCCATTCTACTATCCAAAGGCATTTGGAGCGATTTTGCGCAACCGGAGGAGTAGAAGAGAGGCATTGTTCAGGCTGACCTCGTTGCATGAGTAGACAAGATGACAGATACCTGCAGCTGTCAACACTTCACAACCGGACAGTAACGTCTTCCACTCTCAGAAACCAGCTAATCAATACAGCAAACGTCAGTGTTGGTGGCATAACAATTCACAGGCAGTTAAGAGAATCTGGGCTGGTTTCATGATGACCAGCAATATCCAGCTCACCGCAGAGCTAGAGTTGCCTGGTGCCGGCAGCACATCCGTTGGATGAGGTGACAGTGGGGTGAAATTTTTTCATGGATGAATCTCGCTTCAGTATGTCCTTCAATGATGGCAGAATCCATGTTTGGAGAAGGCCAGGGGAATGGTTCCATGACACCACTATCCAAGAGGTGGATGGTTATGGAGGGGTTTCAATCATGGTCTGGAGTGGCATCAGCAGGCACAGTAGGACTCCCCTCCATGTCATTCATGGCACCCTAACCTCCCAGTGATACCTGAATGAAATTTTTCAACTTGTTGTCCAGCCTACCTTGCAAGAGAATCGATTGGCCAGCCTGGTCACCTGATCTGTCACTAACTAAGCACATTTAGGATGTCCTAGGCAGACGGGAATCAACAAATTATCCTCCACCTGTTGATGTCACCCAGCTGACCCTTTTCCTTCAACAAGAGTGGAAGGCCATTCCACAGAATGTCCTAACAACCCTGGTTAACTCGATGAGGCAACAGTGCGTCAAATGTCTGGCAGCGAATGGTGGCCACATGCAATACAGACATGTTTGTTGTTTGAAGACCACTCTTGTGAATTTTTGGACAAGGTGTGAGTGATTTTGCCAGCTTGCTGTATGTGTATTCCTATTCCGATTTGCAAATGAGATGATTGAATTTGTTCAGTTTTAAATGCTGTTTTCTTTGGTACTAATGGCTTGTTTGTTAGTCAGTTGAATTTGTTTTTGTAAGAATTGAAAAAACTGGCCCTTAACTTTTGTCCAGTAGTATACACTCCATGACAACTATCAAATATCTGACATTATCATATTACATTCCAAGACAACCATCAAATACCTGACATTATACTACATTCCATGACAACTATCTAATACCTGAGGTACTTCATTTCATGATAACTATCAAATATTTTACATTATACTACATTCCATGACAACTATCTAATACCTGATATTATACTACATTCCATGACAACTAATACCTGACATACTACATTCCATGACAACTATCAAATATCTGATATACCACATTCCACAACAACTAATACCTGACATTATACTACATCCCATGACAAATATCAAATATCTGACATTATATTACATTCTATGCCAACTATCTAATACCTGACACACTATATTCCATGACAACTATCAAATATCTAACACTATACTACATTCAACAATGACTATTAAATACATTCCATGACAACTGTGACATACCTGACAACATTATACCACGTTCCCCAACCTTGGTATCGAAACCTGCAGGGAAACTGGTAACAAAACTGTATGCATTTGCTTTCTCCGCCGCCTTGTGAATTTGCTCAAAGGTGACCTCCTCAGGCCTATCAGCACCATAGGCGATGTTTTCTGCTATTGTTGTAGAGAAGAGCACTGGTTCCTGAAGATGAATGTGCAGTTTTATGAAAAGGATACAACAAAATAATTAGCATTATGAGATAATAGAACAGTGAAATTGTTATGGAAAACAAGAACAACAACTCAAAATTTTGGCAAAAATGCCTTTATCAAATCAAGGCCAACAGAGAAGGCAAAACAAACATTCAACTACGATATAAACGAATGAACAAAGTTTATTATAAAAAAGTGAAGGCTTATTTGAGATTTTGTTTTCATCTCTCAACTTTCAGTCTGTTGCAAACATTTAACGTCAGTTTAATACTAGTATTATACAATATGTGCAAGGGTCAGTCAAAATGTAACTTCAATTTTTTAATTTGGATAAAATGTAGAAATATGACTGAAAATTTCTTTTAAATTTTCAACATAGTTCTTACCATTGAGAAAAAAAAAATCTGACGGACCACGTAACCACCTATGTTTGGCCTCTATTTGTCTGTACTGTACTTCTTTCCACCTAGCATCTTCTTGAGGGGTGCAATCAAATGATAATTGTGAGATGTTAGATCAGGTGAACATGTAGGATGTGGAAGATTCTCCAAATGCAGATTTGTAATTTGTTAAGATGTGTGTACTGCGTGTGGCAGCACGATATAATAACACACCAGAAATGAGATAACCATGGCATTTTGACCTGAATGCAGGTTTCAAGTGGTTCTCAAGCAGATCACATTATGCTGACAGTGGTTCCTCTGGGCATGCAGTGTTTCAGGATTAAGACTTTACCATCCTAGAAGACCAAGAGCATCAGTTTTCTGGCTGATTTAGTTGTACAGAACTGCTTTGGTTTTCTGCAGAGAAGAATGTTGCCGCTTCTTGCTAGCTCACTGTGTTTCTGGCTGAAAGTAATGTACACAGTATTCATCTCCAGTGATTATATTTTGTAGAAAGTCAGCTTTAAAACATCATAAAAAAGTTTCACAAACACCCTCACAACGTTCTTTTAGATCTGGTCCAAGATGTTTGGTACTAACCTGGCAGGGAGTTTTCAGTACTGCAGAACTTTGTGAATGATGTGGTGCACCATGCCATGACTAATCTTCAATTCTCCTGCCACCTCATCAATTTTTACCTGCCTGCCTTCCTGTATCATTTATTCCACTTCAGTGTTGGCATCAGGCCTCTTAGCAATGTGAGGCTGACCAGAGCAACCTGAATCCACAAATCTGACAACCCACTTTTAAATTTTCTGTGCCATTCATATTATCTGTTGAAGTGACACACCCATGTTCTCATACTGCCTCTCCTTTCTGCAATTATTATTTGCAGGTCTCTCACCTGCACTTTCCAAGAAATGAATAATTGCCTCCTGTTCTTCTCTCATGCATGCTTCCAAGGGAGTGACCATCTTTGATTTGGTCTGCTGATGTCATATTTCCAAAATGGCTGATGTGCCTCCACACACATACATCTGGAGATACTCAATTCAGATTTTTTAGAGAAAAATTAAGGTCGCTCTCTGGCCTGCTCTCATATATAGATCACTTTTTAAAAAATGAACAAACTTTATATATGCATTATTAATTATGCATCATTCAACAATATAACATATAAATACATACATATGGCATTATTTGATTCTCACAAATTAATCATAATCTAATCCACTCATGTAACAGAATTATTTCTGTTCTACTTTAGAGCATACAGTGATTGCTAGGATAGTAGTTATGGGAAAAGTAGATATCTTAAGAGTGCAATGGAATCAAAGTCTAGCAGATCTGAAAAAAGTCTAGTTATAATAAAAAAAATATCACTTAGGATTTCTGATGAGAAGGAAGGGTATAAAAAAAAAGTGAGTGGCAGAGCAAGCAAGGCTTTCCTTGTACAAATCACTGCTAGGTTTTTGGACATCATACTACAGTGTCCAGAAACCACCAAATACAATACATTATACTACATTCCTTCACAATGAAAGGTTATCTTTTAGGCTAGATTTGAACAACAGCTACACACAGAAAGAGGTATTCTCAGATAGAATTCTATTAACTTGGATGTGTTGAAAATGAATTTATATTTGAGAAACAGAATTCTGAAATGTTTGTGCTGATCTGTATTCTGTGCTGGATGCTTATTACTAATAAGACACGCACCACTGGTGTAAACTGTGCTGGATGCTTGTTACTAATAAAACATGCATCACTGGTGTAAACTGTGATGGATGCTTGTTACTAATAAGACATGCATCACTGGTGTAAACTGTGATGGATGCTTGTTACTAATAAGACATGCATCACTGGTGTAAACTGTGCTGGATGCTTGTTACTAATAAGACATGCATCACTGGTGTAAACTGTGCTGGATGCTTGTTACTAATAAGACATGCATCACTGGTGTAAACTGTGATGGATGCTTGTTACTAATAAGACATGCATCACTGGTGTAAACTGTGCTGGATGCTTGTTACTAATAAGACATGCATCACTGGTGTAAACTGTGCTGGATGCTTGTTACTAATAAGACATGCATCACTGGTGTAAACTGTGCTGGATTCTTGTAAAGGACATCACAGATGTAAACTGTGCAGTTGTTGGGAAAAAAAGATCACACAAAGACTGTCAAAGATGAATTATAGGAGAATTTTGAGACAAACAGCAAAGTGTGCAGTTTACGCGGTGAGGACTTGCACATATATATGTATATAAGAGAAGAATAAAAAGGGCAAGACACATTCAACACCATGAAGAAAATCTGTTATCCAGGAATCTGTCCATAAAAATAAAAATGAGATTTATAACATGCTATATTTATTCTGTACTACTGTGTGGAGTAGAAACCTGGACTCTAGTTAAAAGTCAGAGAGAATGATAAATGCAGCAGAAATGTGGAACTACTGAGAGTAGGTCACATATCATGAAAAATGAAAAGAATGAATGTACAAGTATTAGAACAACTACAAATGCAATATGAAATTCTTTAAGGATCAATGAAACAAAATACTTTGGTCACATCAAAAGACATAACAGTAAACTGAAGATCATACTAGAAGGAAAGAAGGAAAAAGAGCAAGAGGTACACAGAAAAGCAGATGTGAAGATAACACACAAGAGCTGACAGAATGCAGCTTGACTGACTGCACCATCAGGGTGACGGAATGCCAGAGATTCATAACCATCAATCTCTGTACTAAAGATAGAACATGATGAGAATGACATATATAACGCATCTTATTAATGTTCTCTGCCTTGTCTTGTCTTGACTCCTTCCTTATATATCTTTTAGTGTTGAGGGGACAAATAGATGTCTTGGTAGAGCTCAGCGATTTGTTTCATACAATGGAATATTCAACTTATTCGATACCCGGAGAAAAAACGTGGACTTACTTTCGTACCCATGCGGACATTATGTTTATGAGCAGATGTGATTTTTTGGGGGTCCCTTTCTAAAAGTCATTGCAACAACTGTGTTCAACATGTGTGTATCATATGTCAAAATAAGTAAATGAATGATGATTCCATAAATGAATTTATTTGTCATAAAAAAACATTTTTGAGCATTAAAAAATTTTTTTGGCTGAGAAATAAAATTGTGTTCTACTTACCATCACTATGTCATAAATACAATGTGAAATATAAAATTCAAAAGAATCAGTGACTGCAACAATATTTGGGGATTTTTTTTTTACATCCAATAAATCCAAGAGCCAAATAGTTGCACAGAAATATAGAATAACACAATTTTTTTTTTTTCCAACAATATTTGCAAATTTTTTTGAATACCACTGCCATCAAAACTGCTGGTAGGAAGTCCATTTACTTGTGCTTCTCTCCAATTCAAAACTTCTGAATTTGTCAGATAATGTCCAAAAAAACCCTCCTAGCTGCATTTGCAGTCTGTCTAACAGGTCTACCACTGCCACATACAGTAAGATTTGTTGAGTTGGTGGGTGTGTCCATTATCCCTTCCGGTCTCAAAAAACACTTTAAAATACACTAACACCGCTTAAAACTGAAATGGCCACCCATAACATACATGGGAAGAAGTTAAACTTTCGACTGAAAAGAGCTCTGACTGGTTAAATAAACATTTACATCAAGCTTGTCAAGACCAAGAGAAATGATACTGGACAGTCTGATGGGATGGTATGAGAGAAGATCGCCAACTGAGTTGATGGCCCACATGAAAGATCATGCACTCTGGAGAAGCATAATAGCCAACGCCAGTCAGCATGGCACTTGATGATGATGATGACTGTCAATGAAACGAACATCCCATCATGAATGTATGTACAGTACAACTTTGCAGACCGGAAGCAGCCATGAATGGATGTAAGATATCAAATGAGTCAATGCTTCTGTAAACTCTCTCCATCATCTCTTGCATGGGCAGCTTCTTCCTCTGTTACCTACAAATCTTAGTGTGAATGTTTTCTGTGACATACTGTCTGGTGGTAGCCATGTAATATGTCCAAACCATTTGATTTGCTGTTTCTGGATATAGTGTAATACTGGTGTTACTCCACCCTTTGCCCTGGTGGTATCATTTCTTATTTTGTCTCTTCTTGTCACATTTAGTATTCTCCTTAAACATCTCATTTCTGCTGTTATGATTTTTCTTTTGTTTTTGGCTGTTAGTATCCATGTTTGACACTGACAGCAGAGAGTTGGGAGGAAAACTGTGTCGTACAGTGCCCTTTTGTTTCAGCTGTGATGCATTTGTTTTTCAGTAAAGGAGTCGTTTGTCCAATGACATGATTTGCTTTACTGAATCTTTTCTCAATCTCAGCATTAATTTTCCCTGAGAATGATATTGTGCTACTTAAGTATTTGAAATATTTCACCTGTTTCAAGGGCTGGTTGTCTAGGAAGATCTTTGTTTGGATTTCTTCTCTCGCTATGGTCATGACTTCCATTTTTTCAGCACTGATCTTCATGTTGTGGATTCTGCATGCCCTTGCTATGTTCTGTTGTAGGTCTTTTTCTGATGTGGCTATAAGTGCTTGATCATCAGCAAAAAAGGAATTTGTTTGTGGTGCTCCTATTGGGTATGTCTTCTGGAAGGTGTTGTGGGTTTACTGGCACTGTTTTGGGGGGTTGGTCTGTTAGACAATTTTGAGGTGGAGTTTTTGCTAAGTATGTTAGCTTCTTTGGAGATGTTGCCTGTGTATGTTATGAATAGTAAGGGAGATAGTACACAGCCTTGCCTCACTCCAGATGTTATGATGAATGCTTCAGAGTGTTCTGCACTTGTTCTAACTGTACACTGACTGATTTTTTTATAGATTTTGCACAGGTTGATCAGATGTGTACTAACTGCATACTGTTGTAAGATTTTCCACAGTTTATGTCTGTCTACTCTATCAAATGCTTTTTATTTTTACTTACATAAGCTATGTGCAGTATCTGATTGTGTTCAACTGATTTTTCTGTTAGCTGCCTTAGAGAAAAGATGGTATCTGTACAGTTTTTGTTTTTTCTAAATCCCAACTGAGCTTCATTTAACTGTGGTTCAATCACCGGTTGCAGTCTGTTCTCTAGAATCTTGCAGAACATTTTTCCAGTATGGCTTAGCAGTGAGATGCCTCTATATTGATTGCAGTTCCCTTTACTGCGTTTTTTCTTCCATACTGGGATAACTACAGCGTTTCTCCAATTCTGTCGTGTTTCTTGTTTTTCTCATACCAAGTTATAGAGTCTGTGAAGCCAAGCTATTCCAACTTCTTTTGCACATTTGATCAACTCATTGGGTATTCCATCACACCCTGGGGCTTTGTTCATTGGGACCTTTCTGACGGCTTCCCTGATTTCAGCTTTTAGTATGTCTGGTTCAGGTTCTAAGCGTGTCTTCCTGCAATTCAATATTCAGTGTAATCTTGCTCCTGCTTACTTCTCACCCATTCTTTATATTTATTTTCTTTTCTTTTACAGCCTCTTTCACCTCATCACTCCACCATGTTGTTCTTTTCATTTCTCTACCTTCTTTCTTTTCACAGTACCACATGTTTCCCTTGCTGCTTGTAAAATGCTGATTTTAAACAAGGCCCATTCCTCTTTCACTGATTTTGTTTCTGTTGGTAAGTTTATGAACAATTCTCTTATTTTCTTCTCATATTCTTCTTTCACTTGTCTTCCTTGAGCTTGCTTAGTTTTATTGTTTCACTTTTCTTCTTGTGAGTCCTGTGTGTTCTGATAACTTCTATTATTGCTTTATGGTCCATACTTGAACTCAGGTTGGGTATTGCTCTTGTATCTAAGACTGAACTGACCTTTTCTTCTTGTTCCTTGCTATGACTTCTGCATGTCAAATCCCATTTGTTCCAAGTATATATTTGAGACTCTCTGAGGTGAAAGAATGCATCTGTTATAAAAAGATCATGCACAGTTCTAGGAGCCTGCTACCATTTTCATTTCTAATGCACTGAAGCCCCCCAGGTGGGCTGCCATGTCTGCTCTACTTTTTCCCAGTCTTGCATTGACATCCCCCATGATTATAATATTTTCCTCTTTACTTATGTTGTTTAGTATGTCATGGAGGTTGTCAAAAAACTAATCGCATTCTTGCTCTTGTCTGCTGCATTGCATGGGGCATATATTTGAACACAGGTTGTGGTCTTCTCATGTTCTTTTATTGGACAGTCATAATTCTTTCTGATATATATTTTGTCTCCAAGATTTTGCCAGCAGAGGTTGTTTCTATGATCATTCCGACAGCCTGTTTTGTTCTGTCTTGTTCACTTACTCCATAGTATAGTAATACATAATTCTGATGTATTTGCTTACAGCCTTTTTCTGTGTTTGGTGTCTGCAACTCCCAAGATTTTTATGTTTCTTCTTTTCATTCCCTCCACTAATTCCTCTTTTTTTATCATTTATGCCACATATGTTGATAGTGCATACTTTAAGAATCACTTTTCTTTCTCTCTAAAGTTTAAAGTTTCTGAGTCATTTTCTGTTTATATCAGTTTGTCTATTTTTCCTGTTTTCTATGAGCGGTAATGAAATCCACCATTGGTTTGCTGGGCCAGCTGCAGTTTGAGAGCTAAATTTAACCCAGGGGAGACCATCTCCCTGAGCCAGCTGTGGTCTGAGAGCTAAATTTAACCCAGGGCAGCCCATCTCCCTGAGCGAGACATTTATGTCAGCTTGAAATTTTTGTGCTGTGTTATGGTGTCATAACACGTGAATCAAGCATGATGTTCTTTGCCATCATATGATAATTCTTTTATGAAAGTCATATCATTGTACCATTAACACACTTGTTATACAATATCATCTGTATCAGTTAAACAGTATACATACATACAAGAGGAGCTAGTTGTAATTTGTTCAGAAAAATTAATGACATGAAACTCTTTATCTTAGTTTATTTGTAACTTCTTAAAGTTGACAAACAGGAGGATCATCATTTTACAGCCAAGTTAGTAGCTCTTTTACAGCCAATATAAATATGACTGCAGTATTTACATACTGACAAAGTGCTCTATGTGTAGGTATAGTCATTATGTGGGTTTTTAATTTTTTATTTCCTTGAAGATTTCAAACTTTTGTAAGAGTGTAAACTTTTGTCAAATGTGATAAATAAATGAAGTGTAAATAGTGTACACAGTCCATGCAAAAATAACTAGTGATGATTTGTACTGTGACCTTGGTCTTAAGATAGGTGTGGTCGCTACATGTGATCTGCAACTGTGGGTAGAGACCAGTACTGAATCAACATGCAGCCCAAGAAATGGTCACTAAAACTGTTCTGTGTACAAATGCTACAAGGGGTGATTGATAATTTCTTGGCATAAGGTACAAATACTTGAAACACACAGCTGATATTAGGTCCATTTGTAGATAAGGTTAATGTAAGATTAAACACCTAGTTTAAAGAAATTAACTGCAACCAATTTATTTTGCACAGGCTACTGATGTGGTAAGATGTGGCAGAAATTGATAAAATTGATAAAATTTCTCATCAAGCAGTCATTCGCTACCTCTGCATCAAGGGCTTATCATCGAAGCAGATCCATGAGGATATGGTGGAGACTCTAGGGGAGTGTGTCCCTTCTTACAGCACAATGAAGAAATGGGCAGCTCAATTCAAACATGGAAGGGAGAGTCTGGAAAATGATCCCCGTCCAGAAAGACCAAGAATGGTAACCACCGATGAAACCACCAGCAGAATCCATGACACAATAATGGAAGATTGGCGACTAACTCAGCAGTACATTGCTACTGAGTTGGGCATCTCCCAGGAATGTGTTCATGCCATTACTCACAATGATCTTCAAATGACAAAGGTCTCTGCTAGATGGGTCCCGAAACTTCTTGGAGCTGATCACAAATGATAGCGTCTCAACATGTCAAGAGACAATCTTGCCCATTTTTCTGCACATCCTGAAAAGTTTCTTCAGCAATTTGTGACTATGGATGAGACTTGGGTTCATCATTTTCTACCAGAAACTTAAGAACAGTCAAAGCAGTGGAAACATCATGGATCCCCATCTCCAAAGAAACCAAGGGTGGTTCTGTCTGCAGGCAAAGTGATGGCTTCCATCTTTTGGGATTCAGAAGGTATGCTATTGGTAGACTATCTTCAAAAGGGCAGAACGGGCACCAGGGCCTATTACACTAATCTTGTGAAACAACTGCAGGTCAAACTGAAGGAAAAGCGTCGAGGGAAATTGACGAGAGGAGTTATCTTTCATCAAGACAATGCTCCAATTCACAAGTCGGCGGTGGCAATGGCTGCCATTCATGAATGCGGTTTCCAGCTCCTTGAACATTCTCCTTATTCCCCAGATTTGGCCCCTTCTGACTATTACCTGTTTACCAAACTCAAAAAAGGAGCTCAGTGGTCACAAATTTGCTTCAGATGATGATGTCATTTATGCTGTAGACCACTTTCTACTGGCACATGATGCTGACTCTTACAAAGAAGGGATCCCTATGCTCCAGGATTGCTGGACTAAGTGCATAAACTTGCAAGGAAACTATGTTGAGAAATAACCCAAAAAAGTTGTCCGCAAATAATCCGTTGTACCTTAAGCCGAGAACTTATCAATCACCCCTCGTATTTGATCTAGACCTGTGTGATGCTTGTATCAGGTAAAGTAATAATGTTATAAAGTGAATGGAAAATCTCTTAAATAAAATGGGATAGGTTATCAAATGCTCATGAAGCAATGCGTGCTTGAGCACTGGTGTGTTCAGAAGTCCCCCTGGGGCTTATTAAAGACCATCTTTCTCACAAGAACATATTCATTCATTTGCATGTCCCTTGCGGAACTTTGCCTCCCTAACAGCACTCCTCTAGGCCTCTCGGTTGTAAGCAAGATGGACTGCTGCTGATGCATCCATTTGCAGATCATCAACAATGTCTTGCAGCCATCTTCGCCTTGGTCTTCCTCTCTTTCTTTTTCCCATTATGTACCCTTCCAAGACGGTTTTCTCTAGATTATCATGACGTTTAATGTTTCTAAAATATTTAAGTTTTCTCTCTTTAATCTTCTTTACTAGCTAGCCTTCTTCAATATTAAGTTCTTGTAGTATGGATATACTATGTGCTGTTTGGGAGGCAAAGTTACGCAAGGGACATGCAAATGAATGAATGAATGAGTATGGATATATTTGTTCTTTTTTGTGTCCATGATATTTGAAGAACTCTTCTGTAGCATTTACATTCAAAGGCATTTATGTGTTTATCAGCTGTTTTGTTAAGTGTCCAGGTCTCACAGGCATATGCTGCGATGGGAAAGATGCATGCCCTTAAAAATCTTATTTTTGTAGTTCTGTCTGTTCCTCTCCACAGATTCTTTAGTTGTTTTACTTTCTGAAGAGCGATAGATGTCCTCCTTTTAATTTCCCTCATTGTATCCCCATTATTAGTTAGTAGTGATCCAAGATATTCAAAACTCTCCACTTCTTCCAGTTTTTCCTCCCTGATACATATATCAGCTGCCTTGTTTGTTTTGTCAGATGTCATCAATTTAGTTTTCTTCGCATTAAGATAGAGGTTTTGCTCTTCACTATTCTTACGGACTGATATAATTAGTTTTTCTATTCCTTTTTGTGTTGTGGACAGTAATACTGTGTCATCAGCATATCTTACAAAAGCATTTTTACACATTATAAGGACATATTATAATGTGTAAAAATGCTTTTGCAAGATACCTTATTACAAGTCAAGAGTAACATAACCATATCAAGCACACAAATGTTTATAGTATCTGTGAGTTTATGTTTCTTTGAGGGTACCACTGTGATGTCTTGTATGTCATGTTTATTTATTCAATGTTTTAGTTGATCATTATGTACCATTGAATGAGTTACTACTGAATGCTGAGCTAAAAAAATATAAGAGCATGAAGGCCATTGACTGGGGGTTACATTAGTACCACATGAACATAAAATGGGTTTTTTTCTCACTCTATCATAAAAATACCTAAATATAAAAGCCAGAAAAGTGACTGACTGATGTTGTGACTGATTTAGTGACTGGCTGATGTGGTGACTGACTGATGCAGTGACTGATGTGATGACTGACTTAGTGACTGATTGATAGGACTGATTGACACAGTGACTGACTCATGTGTTGACTAATAGTGACTGATGTGTTGACTAACTCAGTGACTGACTGATTATGCTGACCAACATAGTGACTGACTGTGACCAACATAGTGATTGACTGATGTGGTGACCAACATGACTGACTGATGTGGTGACCAACATGACTGACTGATGTGGTGACCAACATAGTGGCTGATTGATGTGGTGACCAACAGAGTGTCTGACTGATGTGGTGACCAACATAGTGGCTGATTGATGTGGTGACTAACACAGTGGCTAACTGATGTGGTGACCAACAGAGTGGCTGATTGATGTGACTGACATAGTGACTGAATGATATAGTGACTGACTAGCATAGTGACTGATGTAGTGATGACATAGTGACTGATGTAGTGACTGAATGATACAATGCCTGACTATAGTGACCGATGTAGTGAATGACTGACATAGTGGATTATGTAGTGACTGAATGATATAGTGACTGATGTAGTGACTGACTGATGTACTGACATAGTGACTGATGTAGTAAGTGACAGTGACTGACTGATGTAGTGACTGAATGATATGATGACTGACTTATATAGCGACTGACTGCTAAAGTGATCAGATTTCTAACCAAGATACCCAGGTTACCATTAATGACAAATTTATACAGCCAGTCTATCATTTACACACAAGCTTTATGTATTACCTGACTGACTGTTCCAATATTTGATCTCAGCCAATGTGGTTCAAGTTGCCTTATGTCGTTGCCATCTACTGTGATACAACCTGCAAGTTATATAAACAGGAGAATATATCTTGCACATCTTGTGAAATCTTTCACTTACACTGGTTTGCCAAACCCTTCACTTACAACATGTTGTCAAACTTTTCAGCTATATAGTTATTTTGAAATTACTAGTAAGCTATCAATACTACAAGAATTTAATATTGAAGAAGGCTGGCTAGAAGAGAGGATTAAACAGAGAAAACTTAAACATTTTGGACATATTAAATATCATGATAATATAGAGAAGACCATCTTGGAAGGGTACATAATGGGAAAAAGAAAGAGAGGAAGACCAAGGCGAAGATGGCTGCAAGACATCGTTGATAATCTGCAAATGGATGCATCAGCAGCAAGGCATCTTGCTTACAACCGAGAGGCCTACAGGAGTGCTGTTAGATAGGCAAAGTTCCGCAAGGGACATGCAAATGACTGACTGACTAAGTAAGCTATCATATCAAATCAGACTGTATGGCTTGAATTATGTAACATTTTGAATGAAATAATATTAGCAGAAGGCTAGTTTGCTTTTACAACATCACAATATATCCTAAGTGTAACACTAATGTAACACAATGTGTATATGTTGCATACAAATATGTGATACAAAAACAATTATTCCCATGGCATCTGAGAAGTGTGAAGTGTTAGTACATTCACATTTCTATGCCACAGTTAGCATCAACTTCTTGATGATGGGTTGACCCCAGTGAGATTGACCTGAGAAAAATTCCACTCCAATGAGGATTCAAATCTGGGCTTTTCTGGTCAGCAGGCTAGTACACTAACCATCTATTACTTGATATATTTTGGGAACATTTTTTAGAAACAAAATGCCTGATAAACTTTTAAAATGTAACACGTTGAAAATACCGTTTGCATTATAGCAACACAGACCAAGATGGTGACACCAAAAAGGAAGTTAGAACTGATGAAGTTAGAATTGCAAAAGCAGCATTAACCTTCAAGAATCTTGAGAACATATGGCATTTAAAAGCTATAAACACAAAAACTAAGTTAAGACTATTCAATTCAAATGCAATATTCACCCTTATTTATGCATGCGAAAGCTGGAAAACAACTAAAGAAACAGACAAGAAATTAGACTCTTTTGAAAACAAATACCTCAGAAAAATACTCAGTATAAAGTGGAACGAATTAAAGAACAATACAAAGATGAGACAGATGAGCAAACAACAACCTGTCTCATGGGTGATCAGAAAAAGTAGATGGACATATGTCAGTCATGTGATGAGAAGAAACAATAAGAGAATCCAAAAACAAGCTATCAAGTGGAACATAACAGGCCGAAGAAAAAGAGGTCAACCACGTGAAACTCTAAAGAGGACATTAAGAGAGACCAGTTTAGTGGGCATAACATCCCTGATGAGGTTGAAAAGTTCGCTGAAAACAGGAAAACTTGGTGAACTACCATGCGAGCCCTATGCGACATTTAGCGGCATGAGAAGGATGTAAGATGTAGGATTATAGTGATAAAAATATCTGAAAAATATTGTGAAATCAATTACAGTTGAACCTACTTAATATCACATCACTTTATGTCACAACCCAGACACCATCACAGAAATGTGTATCCCCTGCCAACTCCCATAAGTAATTAATGGGCTTTACTCCAGTTAATATCACCCCACTTACTGGCACAAATTGGTTAATGTCACCGTATTTTTGCACCTGGAGGAGTTAAAGACTCTGGTTTGTATCACAAACTGGGCGAGTCCAAGCTATAAATAACTCACAAACCCTTATCAGTTTTACAACCATCAAAGAAGGAGCCAGCCATTTGATCACCAAGTACATGCCGCATTAACCTTTGAACACGTGGGCATCAAAACTCAGATGGAGTGAATGAAATGCTTACCACGACCACCCTTTCAAAAGAACATGATTAAAAACTGGTTTCTTTCGGTCACTGTTTGTCTTCTTTATCAAGATGTGGGCAATGTTAAGTTGGCAACGCGAATTGATAATTGGTCAGTCTTGAGTAGCGTAATGTGAATTGTCCAGCAGGGAACTTCTCTCTGGTTTTCACTGTGACAGATAATGGCTACTAAATGCAAACATGTTGATCTGGATTTAAGCTCTAAAATGGATATTCTGAAGCAAGTTCATGAAAAAGTTACGAGAAAGGACATAGTAGATAAATTTGAAATTGACATTTCAAATGTATCAAAACTTGTTAAAAACCAAGACAAAATTGAATGATACTTTCATTCATCTTTAGTCAAACTGTAAGTGAAGGTGTGCAAGGATACTGAGTATGCTCTGCTGAAATGCTTCAGACACATTCCACACAGTTGTCTGTGTATAGTCCTATGCTGGTGGAAATTGTAGAACACTTTGCAAAAGAAATGGACACGCCTGACAGGAAGTGTTCGAATGGCTTTATTGAAACTTTAAGAAATACCACAACATAACATTTAAGGTCGCTTCAGGTGAAGTGGCCCGAGTAAATACCGATGTCATTAATGATTGGATTTCACATTTGCCAAAAATTTTGGAAGCGTACAGCCCAGATGACATTTTTAACATGAATGAAACAGGCGTGTTTTATAAACTGCTGTTGAACAGAACTTTGTGCTTTCGTGATGAGAAATGTCATGGTGGCAAACAAGCTAAAGATTTCTTAACACCTGTCATGTGCTGTAACATGTCTGACACTGAGAAGACTTCATTCCTTGTTATCAGAAAGTCACGAAATCCGTGGTGCTTCAAGAACATAAAGAGTCTGCCTGTCACTTACAAGGCCAACCAGCATGCTTGGATGACAAGTGAAGTGTTTGAGGATGGGGTCATTTCTTTCAACAAGAAAATGAACCAAATGAACAGAAAAATTCTGCTGCTCATTGATAACTGTCCACTGCACACTGACATCACCAATCTCATGGCTACAAAGCTTGTTTTCTGTCACCTAACACAACCAGCTTGCTGCAGCCATGCAACCAAGGTATCATTTACGCCTCCAAGCAACAGCACAGAAAGTGAATGTTGCATCATCATGCTGTGGAACAAAACTGTGTCATCTAGATCAACATCAAAACTGTGTCATCTAGATCAACATCAAAACTGTATCATCTAGATCAACATCAAAACTGTGTCATCTAGATCAACATCAAAACTGTGTCATCTAGATCAACATCAAAACTGTGTCATCTAGATCAACATCAAAACTGTGTCATCTAGATCAACATCAAAACTGTGTCATCTAGATCAACATCAAAACAGCGATCAATTTTATGCACAATGCACAGAACAGTGTCACTCTGTCAACGGTTAAAATTGCTTTATCCCAGTTAACACCCTTGTAATGGACCCTGTTTAATGTCAACTCCATTTAATGTCACCATATTCTGACAGTTCTGACGATGTGACATTAAGTAGGTTCGACTGTACATACTATAATATAGCATGGCCAGAAAACCTGAGATGTCCACTTGCTGACAAGACTAGTCGAACTCACCAATCTCTGGATCATAAAACCTGAGTAACAGGGCACCTAATGTAGACTTTCCTGACCCACTTGCTCCAACAACAGCTGTGACCTGGCCAGCGGGAATGTCCAGGTTGAGTTCTCTGAAGATAGGAAGATTTGCTCGTGATGGGTAACTGAAGAACACATTGCTGAATTGTAAATTTCCTTCGAAATCTTTCAGCTGTAGTCCTGTTATTTTGATGTCAGAACTAGACTCTAGGAAGATAAAAGTATTTATTTATCAGAACTAGATTCTAGGAAGATAAAAGTATCTATTTGTCAGAACTAGATTCTAGGAAGATAAAAGTATTTATTTGTCAGAACTAGATTCTAGGAAGATAAAAGTATTTATTTGTCAGAACTAGACTCTACAAAGACAAATGTAATTATCTATAAGAGTTAGACACAATGAAGATAAATATAATTATTTATCAGAACTAGACTCTAGGAAGATAAAAGTATTTATTTGTCAGAACTAGACTCTACAAAGATAAATGTAATTATTTATCAGACTCTATGAAGATCTTCTTCTTCAAACATTTTCAGATGTATACTTTTGATGCAGTTGGTGGTCATCTTGATGGCATGGACATCTCCATACAGTTTGTTCTGGACTGCTGTAGTAGTTGGCCATGTTTGTCTTCTCTGTTGTTCATACAATGGGCACTCCTGCAGTATGTGGTCTGCTGTCACCTTATTGGTGCCACGTACACATTCATTATTTGATCCTATTTTGAATTTGTACAGATGGTATGTGCCCAGTACACAGCCTTAGGATGACTTCTTCTCTGTTTAGCTGGTGGCAGTTCATTCACTCATTCATTTATTTGCATGTCCCTTGCGGAACTTTGCCTCCCTAACAGCACTCTTGTAGGTCTCTTGGTTGTGAGCAAGATGGCCTGCTGCTGATGCATCCATTTGCAGATCATCAATGATGTCTTGCAGCCATCTTTGCTTTGGTCTTCCTCTCTTTCTTTTTCCCATTATGGTGGTCTGGGTGCTCTTTCTCCCTTTTCATCTTGTAGCTGAGATTTATCAGCGTTTTGGCCTCTTCAAATGGTATGCTAGCGTCTGTCTGTGGTAGTTTACCTCCTTCTTTCGCTAGGGTGTCTGCTGTTTTGTTTCTGGGTATACCACAATGAGATGGGATCCACTGTGTTACTACTCTTTTGAACCGTACATGTAGCTGGCACATTTCTATTTGTAGGTCAGTGGTTTCTTTGTTCCTGTGACTCTTCAGTGCTGTTATTACTGACCCTGCATAAGTGAGAAACATGTTTTCTCTGACATTTTGTTCAGTCATAACAGCTTCTGCTGCCACTTTCTAGGAAGATAAATATAATACCTGTCAAAGCCAGACACTATTAAGATAAATGTAGTTATTTTGTTGTAAGAAGATCAACATACATTTTGTTAACTGTCAGAGCTTGACTCTGACAAGATTTTTTTTTAAAGAAGATACATTTTTTTATACAAATACAACATGACAATAATGCAAACATTACTTGGGATACATGTAAAATCTCAAAACTGAAATATAAAAAGTAATAACCATAAGCATTTGAGTCACAATGATAATCTATCTGGCATCACATCTCACAAGTCTTCACTTAAATATTCACAGTCCCTATCATCTTGTCCTATATGTTTTTATGAATGAAGTGTAAATGGAAACATTACAACTGTGTTCATTAATTAATAAAGCTGTTCCAACTTTTATTTTAAATAGACTTAACATCAGAAAGCTCTGGAAGAGCAGCTTATTTTCTCTATACTCACATCTCTGCCTATTTGCTATCAGTATCTATTTCACTGTTTCTATTTCTGCCCTTGATGTCCAACGTTCTTGTCTTAGTCCCAGTCACTTCACTGCATTTTCCATTCTTGACATGGACAAATTAAGGTCAATTTTCCAGCCATTTCTGTTCTTATTCCCTAGCCACCGGAGGGTTCTGGCAGATTTCTTGACTAGGAATCCTGAGCTAGCAGTCATATCCTTTCAGTAATTTCTATTCATTCTGAAGCTTGTCATATCCTTTCAGTAATTTCTATTCATTCTGAAGCTTGTCATATCCTTTCAGTAATTTCTATTCATTCTGAAGCTTGTCATATCCTTTCAGTAATTTCTATTCATTCTGAAGCTTGTCATATCCTTTCAGTAATTTCTATTCATTCTGAAGCTTGTCATATCCTTTCAGTAATTTCTATTCATTCTGAAGCTTCTTTCATCCATTCCCTCCCCATATTGTTTTCTCACTTTTACTGTCTGCACCATCTGGACAGCTTTTGTTTAGGCCAAAGTTATCTAGCTTTTTGTAATCTATGGCATGACACATCATGCCATAGATGGCAAAAAGCTAGTTAACTTTGGCCTATTTGTATATCATGAACTATGTCTTTGGTATGGCATGACACATCATGCCATAGATGGCAAAAAGCTAGTTAACTTTGGCCTATTTGTATATCATGAACTATGTCTTTGGTATTGCATGACACGTCATGAAATACCAAAGACACAATGCATGATATACCATACTACAAATAGACAGTGCATGATATATCATACTATGAAGACAGTGCATGATATACCATGCTACAAAGAGCAGGTGCATGATATACCATACTACAAAGACAGTGTATAATACAATATACTACAAAGAGACACTGCATGATAGACTATACTACAAAGAGACAGCGCACGATGTACTGTACTACAAAAAGACAGTCCAGGTATGAAAACTCTCTGTTGTATGTGGCAAAACAACAACTCAACTCCTCAGATAATCAGAAGTATCCCCCCCCCCCCACATTTAAACTTCTGATGCTCTAAGGGAAAGGGGCCCCTCTGGGTGATGATGCCATGACATAGCATACTAGGCTGCTTATAAACTCAGTACACATACCTATTGCTGACTTCCTGTCTATTAATTGCCAGATCCTATGGCTTGCTGCGATACTTCGATTGAGCTCAGAGTAAAATGTTGTTAACCCTGTAAGACAATGAGCACATATCTTCTTCTACATAAAACCAGGAGATATTTTTCTTCTCTATTAAAAAAAAATGAGATTTTTACAAGACAAAGAGGACAGAGAAGACAGAAATATCTAGATAGACTGACTGCACGGTTTGGCAGGAAAACAACAACTGACTTTCAGGGAGGATCCAGTAAGATGGAGAGAGATGACCATCTATGCCTATTGGTATGGCAATATCTGATCTGATCTATTTTATGTAAAATCATGAGATATAAAAAAGCATAACATAATTTTCTTCACTATAAAAAGCATAACACAATTTTATTCACTATAATATGCATAACATAATTTTCTTCACTATAATATGCATAACATATTTTTCTTCACTATAAGAGCTTAACAGAGAGTTCGACACTCGCTTCACCTGGTAAATTTTATTCCTTACTGTATCAAACTGAGTATATGTACCTTAATGTTCTTTGTCCAAGGAACTATGTATTTATGTGTATATATTTAACTGTAGCATGGGCATGCACAAAAACCTAAAGGCTTGGGTTTTATGTGTGGCATTAGAATATCCACTCTCTACCATATTTGATAAACAAAATAGTTTCATGTTTATGTGCACAAGTTGTTTTCTCATGACATCTTCCAGGCCACATTCTATGTATTTATATATCAGCATGTGTCCTGCTAATTCAAATGTAATATCCACCCTCATTTATGCATGTCAAAACTGGAAAACAACTAAAGAAATAGACAAAAATTAGACTCTTTCGAAAACAAATGTCTAAGGAAAATACTCAGTATAAAATGGAACAAATTTAAGAACAACGCAGAGATAAAACAGATGAGCAAACAACAACCTGTCTCATGGCTGATCAGAAAAAGAAGATGGACATATGTTGGTCAAGTGATGAGAAGAAACAATCAGAGGATCCCCAAACAAGCTACCAAGTGGAACACAACAGGCCAAAGAAAAAGAGGTCAACCACGTGAAACTCTAAAGAGGACACTGTTAAGAGAGGCCAGTTCAGTGGGCATAACATCCCTTGATGAGATTGAAACACTCGCCGAAGACAGGAAATCTTGGTGAACTACCATGCCTATGTGACGTTTAGTTGTGTCCTGGGTTACTGTGGGTGTTTAATGTTTTATCACAATGTAAGAAAGGCTGAATGTAAGGTAGCAAATAATGAATACATATAGGTACTAATGACTGAATATATAAATAGTAAATAATGAATATACAGATAAGAATGACTAAATATACAGGTAGCAAATAATGAATATATATATACAGCAACTAATGAGTATAAAGTATATAGGTAGGAATAAGTGAACATACAGGTAAGAATGACTGAATATATAGGTAGGAATAAGTGAACATACAGGTAAGAATGACTGAACATACAGGTAAGAATGACTGAACATACAGGTAAGAATGACTGAACATACATGTAGGAATGACTGAAGATACAGTTAATATACAGAATAAACTGAATATACAGGCAGGAGTGGTTGAATATATAATGAAGTAGCTTCTTGGACTAAGGCAGTGGGGTGTATTAATGTTTATGTGAATGAATTATGTACAAAAATACTGTCATAAAATAACCCATGTATTATTAATTAAATAGATGACAATGCCCCATATTAAAGAGAAAGTCAGTAGACAATTTTCTGCATGCTATAACTTGAAACTGAAAACAAAAACACTGCTCACTCAAGAATACAGATGTAAAAAGTAAAACACTGCTATCAGTTTTAGAAGTTATAATATGCAGTGTCCACCTCTATATATATATATAAATCTAAGATCCCAGATTTTCGTTCAGAATGCTGCTATATTATTTGATTAAACTTCATGAAAATTGGGTTAAGGTAATCATAGTGGCCCAGAAGAGACTTTATGTCATGTTTGGAAATGGTATTTGCTGCACTTTTTTGTGTGTCAAATCACATAATTTATTATTTATTGTGTAAAAATTATTAAAGTTGTGCTAGAACTTCAAGACAGAAATTTATTACTAATAATTATTATTCCCAAAAACTATATCAGAGTGTTATTTAGATTTTTGCTGAAGTTACCTTTACAAGTTCACACTGATGAGAGGTGTAAACATTTGTTGTCCTGCCATTCAAGATCTGCATGTGCCTTTATTTCATTATTAAATTTGACGTGGCATTTCCTTCAGATTTATTATATGATTGCAGAGAATGAATTTCACCTGGGTTATTTATTATATGACTGCAGAGAATGAATTTCACCTGGGTTATTTATTATATGACTGCAAAGAATGAATTTCACCTGGGTTAACTACAGTGAGCTGCAATTAGTTACATTCTCTCACTGTCCTCAGGCCTGTCATTTGTCTTCATTTGGTACTTCTGATACCACCACAACGATGCTAAATATGATCTGTGCAAGAACATTTCTACAATAGCTGGTGTGATTTTTCTCCCACAGGCAACTTCTATAAAAACTGTCATGCCCACAAATACACATGAAAGCAAAGACTGTCATACCCACAAATACACACGAAAGCAAAGACTGTCATTCCCACAAATACACATGAAAGCAAAGACTGTCATACCCACAAATACACATGAAAGCAAAGACTGTCATACCCACAAATACACATGAAAGCAAAGACTGTCATACCCACAAATACACATGAAAGCAAAGACTGTCATACCCACAAATACACATGAAAGCAAAGACTGTCATACCCACAAATACACATGAAAGCAAAGACTGTCATACCCACAAATACACATGAAAGCAAAGACTGTCATACCCACAAATACACATGAAAGCAAAGACTGTCATACCCACAAATACACATGAAAGCAAAGACTGTCATAGCCACAAACATAAATGAACAAGTGGTTCTGATCAAGGGCTAAGCACAATGAAATGTATAACTACTGTGGTGCCAAGAGTGTGGCCAGTTAAGCACTGAGGGAAACAAAACATGGCACCAAAAAAGAACATAACGATGTATGTACTGTGTGTTTAATACTGTTATGTTGCTAAAACTGTTTCATGCTGATGTTAAGTTGATGTTTTATATATTACTGTTACACAGAGTCTTCGCATCGAAAATGTCTTACACAAGTTTGTGATACTGTGAAGTCCATTTGGCCGGAATGATAAATACAAGTTTTATTTACATATTTGTCTCTGTTAACATGTACGGGCAGAATTTCCATCAGTTCGTATGAAAATCATAAACAACAAGAACTTCAAATCTTAATATGCATATAAATCTGGATAAGACGAACATTTGTGAACAGTTTATCTCCTTCTCTCTCAGGAGCCATCAACAAATTCAATCTTAATATGCAGATTAGTCTGGTCTACCTGGACCCCTTTAAATGAACTGTCAATAAAATATAAGTCTAGATCTCTCCGTTCCCTACTCAATGTATCGACATCTACTCGCTAGCTCTCCTAAGAGTCTGTATCAAACCAGCTCGTAGTTTCATCACATCAGCATGACTATCTGCTTCCATATCTCTCTGTCTATATCGCAAGGTGCACATCTGTCTATTTCTATCTGCACAATTCTCTTGGTCTCAATTTACTTATCTGAGTCTCTGTCTGCATGTCAGAGTATCTTTGTTGTCAAGTATCTTGGTTATCTTCATTTCTCAGTACTTTGGTGTCGGAGTTTTAGTTCTGCTCCCAAGTCATGGTGCGTGCCTTTCTGCGTACTCTCCTGCTTCTGCTCTCTCGCTCTTGCTCTTCTTTTCCTCCGATACTTGCATCATCCGTGGTCCCTCTTTTTACCCTGAAGTCCTTCTTGATGGACTGACCAATCGGTATTTCTCCTCCACCCCTAAATCTCCACTGGTTTCTATATGTATCCCGATTGGTTCTCGAGTCATAACCCATCAGGTTAGTGTTGTTGCATGTCCAGCCCTTTTCTTGTAGCACTTTCTACCTGTACTTGTCTGATTGGTAGTCCTTTTTTTATCATCGTGTCCAGTTCCAGACTATCTGTTGCCAACTATACTTTTGGCTTTTCTTAAATCTGTCTAGTTTCAATGTCTATTTTATCACCCCTGGCTCCCCTGGGAACAACTGTGTTAAGAACACACTTATCTTAACATAGTCTTTGTGAGACAAGGAACATAAATCTGTTTGCTTAAAAACTCTGACCTACTTCTGTAGCCCAGAAACCTGTAACAATCAACACTGATTGTAATTGTTATTTTTGTAAAATGTAATGTCAGGTTGGTGGATGGATGAGGATATGGAGATTGCCGGCGGGAATGAGGAAAATCTGGTATGAAACCAATTAATCCAGGACATGAAAAGCCTATGGGTCTTTACAACAATGGGTATCAGAATGATGTAAACAAAACAGAGCCAGCAGACTATAGTTGGTGGGAAATGGATATCGGTGAGGCACACATCGGATGTCTCATCCCAAAGTTGGAGTGTCTTTGTGGAACTGTCTTAAAGCCGTCTGGCCAGCCAGCGCTGTCTGCTGGATCTGACATGCAGAAGGGGCTTGAGTACAGCCACCAGAGGCTGGAAAACAAAGTTTTAGTCAGACCAACCTACACCACTGTCTTCATGGCAGTCCAAGCAAGACCACAGTCTGCCCTAGCAAGGAAAGGTGCTGAAGTCAGAGGTACCCAGCCAAAAGGCGCATCGTAAAAATCTGGGTACCACTCATCATCGTCAGTGTGCGTACGAAGAAGAAGATGAAGAAGATCACCTCTGGTAAGTTGTTCTAGAGCGTTTGCAGTCTGTCAACAATGAAATGTCTGTCATCCTATTCTTAGATTTCATGTGCCAACTGTGTGTTATCACCTGTTATTACTGGACTATTTTACTTCCGAGCATCTTCTTTAGCATTTCCCTTATCTCAGCATCATTGTGTCTGCTTTTCTACTCATCTGTTTCTTCTGTTTATCTTTATCAGCATCCATTCGTAATGGTCTATCACCAGTGTCGTGGGAATTGGTTTTCTACCTTGCTCTCAAGTTTCCTACCTAACTTTTCTGTTCTTATTTGATGTTAACTATTTTAATTAAAATATATTCATAATTATATTCATAATTCTAGTTACAAGGGACTATATTACATGTGCTCAAATATTTTACAGTTGTCCAGTTATATTAACAAGCTAAACGTACCATTCATAGATATGCCAACATAGGCAGCATACAACAAGAAAGCAGACAGGTTTCCGACGGTGATGTCAGAGTTCAACATCATCACACCCCCACAATAAAATACAGAAATGATGATAGTATTTCCAGAAAAACCTGTCTGTAAAAGATGAAACACAAATACAGAAATGATGATAGTATTTCCAGAAAAACCTGTCTGTAAAAGATGAAACACAAATACAGAAATGATGATAGTGATTTATGGAAAAAAAAAAGCAATTACAAAATGATAAAACATGAACAAAAATGCTGAGAGTGATTACAAAGAAAACTAAAACTGAAATACAAAAATTATGAGTCTTGTATACAAGAAAAACAAAATTCTAGAAACAAAATGTAGGTGAAATGATAAAACACAAAGCTTAAATAAGAATGACGCCAAGTCTATAAAACTGAAATCTCTCTCCTTCCCTCTCTCTTTCACACAGATACTGATAGTCAGGTGATACATATATAACCCTGGCACATAATGGTGGTCAAGTGATGCACTAATACACTTAACAATAAAGACATAATGACGGTAGACTGAAACATCAACACACTTAACAATAAACACATAATGGTGGTAGACCGAAACATCAACAAACTTAACAATAAACACATAATGGTGGCAGACCGAAACATCAATACACTTAATAATAAATACATAATGGTGGTAGACCAAAACTATTGATCTTAACAATAAACACATAATGGTGGTCATGTGATTTTATATTTGTATATTTTTATATATAAAATCGCTCTCTCTCTCTCTTTTTCTCTCAAATATACAAGGTCTGACAATTAAGTAATGAGACTGATCTTATTATTCTTAAATCTTATATCCTTCCCGTGCCGTTAAATGTCACACAGGGCTCGCAAGGTAGTTCGCCAATATTTCCTGTCCTCAGCGAGCCTTTCAACCTCATCAAGGGATTTTATGCCTATTAATTTGGCCTCTCTTAACAATGTCCTCTTCAGAGTTTCACGCAGTCTGCCTCTTTTCTCTTTGACCTGTTGTGTTCCACTTTATAGCTTGTTTTGGGATTCTCTGATCGTTTCTTCTCATCATTTGACCAACATATCTCCTTCTCCTGATCACCCATGAGACTGGTTGTTGTTCAGTCATCTGTCTTATCTCTGCACTGTTCTTGAATTCATTCCACTTGATGCCGAGAATCTTCCTTAGGCATTTGTTTTCAAAAGAGTCTAATTTCTTGTCTATTTATTTACTTTCTATATATTCGCATGCATAAATGAGGGTGGATATTACATATGAATTGAACAGTCTTAACTTGGTTTTTGTGCTTATAACTTTTGAATGCTATATGTTCTCAAGATTCTTGAAGATCGATGCTGCTTTTGCAATTCTAACTTCATTTCTGGTGTCACCATCCTGGTCTATGTAGCTGCCAAGGTATGAAAATTGACTGACTTCTTCAATATCTGCCCCTTCTACATGTATTTTTTCATTTTGATTAATGGGAAGTTTCATTATTTTTGTTTTGTCCTTGTTAATTTCAAGCCCTATTTTGCTAGCCAGTGAAGACAGGCTATCTGTTTTTTTCTTGCATGGAATTCACATTGTTACTGATAAGAGTTATGTCATCAGCAAAATCAAGATCTTCTAGTTGGGTCCCATATACCCAGTCAATACCTGTGTTACCTGTGAGCATTTTTTCATTATGAAGCCTATTGTAATTACAAAAAGCAAAGGAGACAGTGTACATCCTTGTTTCACATCTGTTTCAATCTAGAACCATTCACTCACTGACTGCACAAACATATCCATTGTAGAAGTCCTTAATGATGTTGGCAATTTTAGATGGCATTCCATATAGACTTAAAATTCTCCATAATGAATCTCTGTGCATGCTATTAAATGCCTTTTTAAAGTCTATGAAGTTCAGTATCAATGGTTTCTGCTTTTCAATATGTTCTTCAAGTATTACTCTTAGAGTAAAGATCTGGTCGAGACAGCTTCTCCCTTTTTGAAATCCTGCTTGTTCCTCTCTCATTGTGGTATCCACTTTATCTTTAAGTTCATTCAAAATGACCTTGCAAAACACTTTTGACACAACTGATATTAAGGTTACTCCTCTCCAATTGTTACAGTCACTAACGTTGCCTTTTTTTGGTATTTTAACAATGATTCCTTTTTTCCATTTAGAAGGGACCTTTTCTTCTTTCCAAATCTTGTTAAACATTCTCTGTAGTTGTCTCATGTTGTCATTATTGATAGCTTTTAACATTTTGGGTGTTATTTCATCTTCACCTGCAGCTTTGTTGTTAGCCATTAAATTCACTGCTGTTTCAATTTCATGTAGTGTAATTTCATCTAGGTTTACATTTAGTTGTGGGGTTGGTAAGTTGGTTTCAAGGTTTATCAATTCTTTTGGGTGTGGTCGACTGAGTATTTCTTGGAAGTGTTCTGCCCATCATGCCCTTGGACCATACCTGACATCAATAGGTTTCCAGTTTTGCTAAAGATTGGTCTTTCTTTAGATGTAATAGCATCCGTTAGCCTCTTTTGTATGTTATTAAAGTTTTGCTGTCTCCTGTTTTTGCTGCTTTCTCTGCCTCTTCCGCCATATTGTCTATGTATTCTCTTTTATTCTGAGAAAGATTGACTGAGGTGTGTCTAGCGGTGGGCATGGTCATTGAAGGCACAATATTTCCACACAAAGAGATACATAAAGCAACGTGGATGTCTCCAGATGATAGAACTAGAAACCAGACAGATCATTTTTGTATTAGAAACCAATACAGAACATCTCTGATAAATGTAAGGGCTTATGGGGGTGCAGACGTTAACAGTAATCACAACCTGTGTATAGGGAAAATAAAACTAAAACTGAAAAGCCAACACAAGAAATCAATACACAGAAAGATAGACAGCCACAGCCTACAAGAAGAGAATACTAACAGTAATTTCAATCAGGAACTTGCCAATCATTCCACAACACCCAGTGAAGTTGAGGAGATAGGTATAGATGAATTATGGAATTCTGACAGCACAGCCATAATCACAGCAGCAAAAGCAAGCACTGGACTGAAAAAACCAAATAGAAAAGCATGGATATCAGAAAACATGGAAGTACATACATTAAAGATGAGCGGCCAGATTTGACATGCTGAATGTAAAAACAGGTCTTGGAAAAGATCTAGAGAAAGCAACATACAAAGAAATAGACAAGAAAGTAAAAAGTTCAGCTAGAAGGGATAAAAGAGAATACACTTTATTATTGCCAAGAAAAAAATGCCATCTATGAAGCAAAGCATGGAAATCAATGAGGCAACCTTCATCTATGATCTGGCAACTTTTCATCACCGCCCGATAAGCAGACGACAAACAAGCCACCATTTTGTTGACCTAGTCAGAGGTGTATTGTTACATAATCAGCATGGAGGAAAAAGCTAACATTAAATTCTGTTTAAAACTTGGAAAAAGTGCCACCGAGACAGTTGAAATGATGCGACAAGTTTATGAGGATAATTTTTTTATCTTGTGCACAGATATTCAGGTGGTATTCACGATTTAAAAGTGGGGTGGAAACGACTATAAATACAACTAGACATGGATGCCCAATTTCTGTTCGTAAAGAGGAACTCATTTCAAAAGTCAGAGAATAGATACAAGAAGATCGTTGCTTGACTGTGAGGATGATGGCAAATGAATTTGGTGTTAACCGAGAGACCATTCGTAAAATTTTAGTGGAAGATTTGGGCAAGAAAAAAACTTGCTTGCCGGTTTGTACCACATTCATTGTCTGATGACTAAAAACATCAGCATGTTGAGTACACAAAAGACATCATCAAAACATGTCGCAGAAATAAACATTTCTTAAATTTTATTGTTGCAGAGGAAGAAACATGGATTTTCTGCTATGATCCCACAACTAAATGCCAAAGTGGTCAGTGGAAGTCATCATCATCACCAAAAGGCAAACAAATTTGTCTTCAAAAGTCGAAAGTGAGGACAATGTTGGTGTTCTTCTATGACAGCAAAGGAGTTATTCACAAAGAATTTATTCCAGAGGGACAGATTGTCACTGCCAAAGTTTATTTATGTACTTTGAAATGCCTATTGAAAAGGATTCTCAGAGTCCGACCCAAGTATTCAACACCTGGCAGTTTTTTCCTTCTTTATAATGCACCGGTTCACTGGGCGGTAGTTGTACAGGAATTTTTGGCCCAAAAACAAGTGTGTGCTCTAAACCAACCATGCTATTCCCCAGATTTACCTCCCTGTGACTATTTTCTATTCTCAAAATTAAAGTTATCATTGAAAGGATGCTACTCTGACGATACTGATGACATCCAAAGGGCTGTAACATCGAGTTTAAGGGCCATGCCAACAGATGAACTGCAGAGCTCATTCCAGTGTTTGTTAAATCGTGCCACTCACTGTATCAATGCACAAGGGGCTTACTTCGAATAAAATACAGGTTATATCTTTAACTGTTATTTATTTTATTTTGTATGTAATTGGTCTCATTACTTAATTGTTGGAGCTTGTGTAACATTTTAGGTGTTGAAATTTTATTTCAATTTTACTTAGAACTTCCAATTTTCATGTGAAAATGCAGATGAATTATCTGAAAAGGCACAACAGTTAATCTTTCAAGTGCAATTTTAGATATTTTCTGACTATTTTTTTGTTGTTGCAGTGTACTGATTCTTTCAACAGTACTTTTGTCTCTTTATAAAATTTAATATAAAAAGACATATGAAACCACATCCAGAAAAATGTTTGTTTATAAATATGGGATTGTGGAACTAAATATGTTTTTTCTTGAAAAGGCAGAGAGGTTTGAAGCGTAATTTAATTCATCTTCATTCTTCACTGCTTTGTGTAGCAAAACTTTCCCAAAAATTTGGCAAAATTAATTTTAAAAGCATAACTGGTGCAGTTTGCTTGGAGTAACTTCAAATTATGGGATGTAATTATTTCCAGTGTTTTTTGCTCTGAATTTTTTTTTTCTTTTGTGTAATGCTGGGATAAACATGTCAAGGTAGGATCTTTAGCTTTCTCATGGGCAGTATTCATCCACATCATTGACATACTTTCTAGACAGACTGATAGTATATTCATACATACAATCTGATATTTTATTTTGGCTTTGTTCCAAATGGTGGTAAGTTTCATCCTGCATAGTGCCTACTTGGACAATACTGCCTACCCCATACTAATACATGAGATCACTTGTGCTATCAAGATGTATTCCCTAAAAAAAAAATTCCACAAGTGGACGAAGCATCTAAGACAAACCAATAATAAAAGATCAAAATTGGCATATCTTAAACTGAAAAACTAATTCCACTGCTCAAACATACCAATACAAAAAAAAACACTTACAAATCCAAAAAAAAAATTAAACTGAGAAACTAATTCTACTACTCAAACATACCAATACAAAAAAACACTTACAAATCCAAAAAAAATGCCCCGTGCCAATGCTTCCTTGTTTCCAAGTCTAAGAATTTCTTCCAATTTCTGTCCATATGATCTACATTCTTTCTCCTCATGGGCAAAGGCTCGCACAGTCCTTATACAAGCTATTCTTTCTTCAGCAATCTGGAACAAGAATGTCAATGAATGTCATGCAGCTCCTTTTGTTTGTGAAGACAAATTTCACTGTTGTATCATTTCACCACAGAGGAACTTGCTCCACATCTAGGGACTCACATTAAAGATAGTGAAAATTTACATCAATGTTCTTTGATTTACATGTTATCTTCATGCATGAGATGTTGTAAGGCTTCATGCCTTCCAGCTAAAAAACAAACATAATGTTCTAGTACTGTCTCTGATACTAGAGCAATGCTCAAGAAGTTCCGTCTCTGATATCAGAGCAATGCTCATGAAGTTCTGTCTCTGAGACTAGAGCAATGTTCATGAAGTTCTGTCTCTGATACTAGAGCAATGCTCATGACATTCTGTCTCTGAGACTAGAGCAATGTTCATGAAGTTTTGTCTCTGAGACTAGAGCAATGTTCATGAAGTTCTGTCTCTGAGACTAGAGCAATGTTCATGAAGTTCTGTCTCTGAGACTAGAGCAATGTTCAAGAAGTTCTGTCTCTGATACTAGAGCAATGCTCATGACGTTCTGTCTCTGAGACTAGAGCAATGTTCATGAAGTTCTGTCTATGAGACTAGAGCAATGTTCATGAAGTTCTGTCTCTGAGACTAGAGCAATGTTCAAGAAGTTCTGTCTCTGAGACTAGAGCAATGTTCAAGAAGTTCTGTCTCTGAGACTAGAGCAATGTTCAAAAAGTTCTGTCTCTGATACTAGAGCAATGCTCATGACGTTCTGTCTCTGAGACTAGAGCAATGTTCATGAAGTTCTGTTTATGAGACTACAGCAATGCTCATGAAGTTCTGTCTCTGATACTAGAGCAATGCTCATGACGTTCTGTCTCTGAGACTAGAGCAATGTTCATGAAGTTCTGTCTCTGAGACTAGAGCAATGCTCATGAAGTTCTGTCTCTGAGACTAGAGCAATGTTCAAAAAGTTCTGTCTCTGATACTAGAGCAATGCTCATGACGTTCTGTCTCTGAGACTAGAGCAATGTTCATGAAGTTCTGTCTCTGATACTAGAGCAATGCTCATGAAGTTCTGTCTCTGAGACTAGACCAATGTTCATGAAGTTCTGTCTCTGAGACTAGAGCAATGTTCATGAAGTTCTGTCTCTGAGACTAGAGCAATGCTCATGAAGTTCTGTCTCTGAGACTAGAGCAATGTTCAAAAAGTTCTGTCTCTGATACTAGAGCAATGCTCATGACGTTCTGTCTCTGAGACTAGAGCAATGTTCATGAAGTTCTGTCTCTGATACTAGAGCAATGCTCATGAAGTTCTGTCTCTGAGACTAGACCAATGTTCATGAAGTTCTGTCACTGATACTAGAGCAATGCTCATGACGTTCTGAGACTAGAGCAATGTTTATGAAGTTCTGTCTCTGAGACTAGAGCAATGTTTATGAAGTTCTGTCTCTGAGACTACAGCAATGTTTATGAAGTTCTGTCTCTGAGACTAGAGCAATGTTCATGAAGTTCTGTCTCTGAGACTAGAGCAATGTTTATGAAGTTCTGTCTCTTTATTTTAAGAGGCAGAACAAAAAGAAACGAGCAAATAGAAACATAAATATTACAGTAAACTGTAATGCATCTACCATGGGCAGGAATTAAAATTAAAAGTGAGTAGAAGAAATAAGATTTACAACAGCATGGGTCTATGATTAATGTAAAGATCTCAACATATAATGTGATATTAGAGACAGAAGAAATAACATTCATGATATCATGGTTCTACGATTAATATAAAGGTCTCAACAAATAAAGTGATATTAAAAACAGACAAAAATAAAATTTATGAGAGCATGGTTCTATGATTAATATAAAGTATTCAAAATATTTTCATCACTATGATTTCAGCCACCAACATCTTCAACTACTAAGATTTATAGGCATTAGTATCTTCATCTACTAAGATTTACGGACACCAACATCTTATTCCACTAAGATGTACAGGCACCAGCAAATTATTCCACTAATATTTACAGGCACTAACATTTTCATCCACTAAGATTTACAGGCATCAATATTTTCAACCACTAAGATTTACAGGCACTAACATTTTCATCCACTAAGATTTACAGGCATCAACATCTTCAACCACTAAGATTTACAGGCACTAACATTTTCATCCACTAAGATTTACAGGCATCAACATCTTCAACCACTAAGATTTACAGGCACTAACATTTTCAACCACTAAGATTTACAGGCATCAACATCTTCAACCACTAAGATTTACAGGCACTAACATTTTCATCCACTAAGATTTACAGGCACCAACATCTTCAACCACTAAGATTTACAGGCACTAACATTTTCATCCACTAAGATTTACAGGCATCAACATCTTCAACCACTAAGATTTACAGGCACTAACATTTTCATCCACTAAGATTTACAGGCATCAACATCTTCAACCACTAAGATTTACAGGCACTAACATTTTCATCCACTAAGATTTACAGGCACTAACATTTTCATCCACTAAGATTTACAGGCACTAACATTTTCATCTACTAATATTTACAGGCACTAAGATTTACAGGCACTAACATTTTCATCCACTAAGATTTACAGGCACTAACATTTTCATCCACTAAGATTTACAGGCACTAACATTTTCATCCACTAAGATTTACAGGCATCAACATTTTCAACCACTAAGATTTACAGGCATCAACATTTTCAACCACTAAGATTTACAGGCACCAACATCTTCATTAATCATAATTTTAGACATTAACATTTTCATCCAACATGATGTACAAACACTAACATCTTCACCTGCCTTGATTTAGAGACAGTAACATCTTCATCTAGCAAGATTGTAAGACAGTTATACAATATTCTTACAAACATACATAACTTATACAAAAAAAGTAACATCTTTCTTACATGTGTAGCACTGGCAAGTGAGTCCTGAACATTCTGTGTGATTTTTCTCAGGTATCGTCCATAAATAATAGAACCTAGTGCAACAGGGGGGACAATTCCCATGGAAATGAGAGTAAGCTTTCCTGACACACAAATCTGGTTAAAAAGAATTTAAAAATTTTTTTTAAAAAATCTCTAATAAAATCTCTAATAAAATCTCTAATAATCACACAAAAATACAGAATTTTTTTTTATGTTTAAAGAAACAGACTTACTTAAACATAGATACAAACATATCTAAACACAATCATATTGATATACATGTACATTTATGTCTACATACAGATATAAATATGTTTAAAGACAGTATAAATACATACAGATATAAATATGTTTAAAGACAGTATAAATACATAGATATAAATATGTTTAAAGACAGTATAAATACATACAGATATAAATATGTTTAAAGACAGTATAAATACATACAGATATAAATATGTTTAAAGACAGTATAAATACATACAGATTCATTTATCTTTAACACACACATAATAAATGTATACCTAAATACAAATAGCAAATCTATCTAAATATAGATACTGCCACATCCAGGGCTTCTTTCCTGCCAGCACACTCTGGTTTCCATGTGGAAACAAAATTTTCAAAACAAGATATATTTTAAACTCTGGATATATTTATTACATAAAAAACATACATAACTGCACTACTTGTCTACATAAGCACAACTCAAACTCAAGTACTTGTACTATGGCACAAGCTTTAGCAATTCCTTGTTAATAAATGGTACTGCCAGAGTATCCAGCCAGTTGCTTACTCCGTCCATAAGCTCCTCACTGGGGTTGCCAGTCAGATCGTTATCCTGCTTAAGAGATGGTAAACATCTGGTGTCAAGTCCAGACTGTTAGGGATTGGTAAAAAATCTCCCAGCTGAGCTGCTCAAGTAAAGCTTTGGTGTGAGTTGCAGAGTTAGACTGTGCATTGTCATGCAGAATGACATCCTTGGTGAGCGTTCTATGTCTTTAGTTTTGGATCCAAAGCTTATTCTGCATTTCATAACAAACCTCTGGCGTTACTGTGATCTTTGGTAATATGAATTCATTAAACAATTTACCCTACAGCCCCAGAACACTGTAGCCATCAGTTTTCAGTTCAAAAGCATTTGTTTGAATTTTCTGGGTTGTTCTGGAGACTGAATGTGCATCCATCATTCCTTCTTCTCTGCATTCATGCGCTTAACCCATGTCTCATCACCAGCCACAATTCTGCTGAGAAATATGTTCCCCTCTTCTCATCAGCACAGAAGTAATGTCAAAGCTGAGCTCATTCTTTGAATCTTGACAATGTCAGTCTGTTGTTTTGGTGCACAAAACTTCAGGTAAGCCATTTTCTCTGTGACAATTCAAAATAGAGTAACAGACTAATCCTCAAAATTTGAAGAAATTCATCAGAAAGATCTGAAACTATGAAATGACAACTTGGTCATCCTTTTGAATGAGTCCATCAGTCACACCTGAGTGTCATCCTTGTCCTCCTTCATCATGCACTGCTGTGCGCCCATCCCTGAATTTCCTGCATCAATCCCTCATAACACTATCACCATCCACATGACACAATCAATGATGAATCTTGGTGGCGCAGTGTCCTTCTGTTTGCACAAAACAAATCACATCATAGACCTCACAGATGGTAGGGATGGCGATTACAGGGTCCATGTTCACCAGTTCACTACCCGTGTACTACTGAACAAAATGAACTTTGGATCAGCATTTAGCAAGATAACACTTTTAAAGGCTATAAAAGGAAATGTGTCATGTCATTTTGACAAAGTTTATTTTTACTGGCCAACTGGTGACTGATATGAATAATACTGGTTGAAGTTTCTTATCCTGGGAATACAGATTTAGTTCCTTTTTCAGTTCAGCTAGCTCTCAACTAAATTCTTATAGTGTTCTGCTCATTTTTTAATAGCACTCAGTTATTTCTAATTGAACAACAGCAACGGTTACAATTAATTCAAATTCGCTAGAAATATTCCTGCAGATTTTAAAAAATGTTCTGTAAGTAATACCAGAAACAAAATGTAAAATGATGACAGAAAAAATCTGTTCTTTAATGACAGAAACCAATATGTTTGTAATGATGAAACAATATATTGTATGTGATGATAGAAATATGTTGTATGTGATGACTAAGAACCAAGCAAAAGTTTCAAACTATTTTCTAAGCCTCCAACAAAGAGAAAAAAGTAAATAATGAATGCTGGTGTATACTGTCATTCCATCAAGTCTGGCTGCTCAGACTTACATAAGCAACAACAATAACTCAGGTTCATGACTTCAAGACACTATAATTCAGGTTCATAACTTCAAGACACTATAATTCAGGTTCATGACTGGTTCTAAGGACTGTTATTGCCGGAGGTGGGGTGGAGAATTCGATCTCCACTCCAACAGCGTGCGTCTCAAACAGCCTCTGGCAGTCAAGTCCAGCTCCTGGCCTTCCCGTGGCAGAACTGTTTAAACTGACAGGAGAAGGGGCGAGGGCAAATATCTGGCGCCTGAAAACCAGATACTTAGGGTAGATGAGTGGCACATTTGGTAGCTCATCTACCACTGTTGGCGAGATTCTTCAGCTGCCGTGCATGGAGCAGTGCTCCTCCCGGCCAATGAAGAAAGGTGCAAATGGGGTTGCCGCGCTGCACCACTGCGAAAAAGGTGGTAGAAATGATAAAGCGAAGCAAACAGTCAAATCATGGCACCTCTGGTCTGGAGGTCGGCCACGTCCTGCGTGCAGTCATATCGGGTGAAAAGCATGAACCGGCTTGTCCCAGAGGTTAAGACACTGCTGGCGAGACTCTTCAAATGCCGCGCGTGGAGTGAAGCTCCTCCCAGTCAAGGAAGAAAATGTGGAAAAGAAATAAAGGTTGCTGTGCGGCGCCGATGTGAAAAGGTGAAGGAAAGGATAATGTGAAGTTTAATTGGTATGTCCAGTAGTATTGCTGCGAGAGCTACACATACCACGGCGCCTCTGTTCTAGAGGCCGGCCACGTCCGAAATACACCTACACTGGTGAAATTTGCCTAAACCAGCACACACTAGGAGTGGAACTTGATGGCTAGACATGTCATGCCACCTCCGCTCTAGAGGTCGGTCATGCCTGATATACACCCATACTGGTGAATTATGCCTAAACCAGCTCACACCAGGGGTGAATCTTGAAGGCTACGCATGTCGCAGTACCTCTGCTCTAGGGGTCAGTCACGTCCCAAACATGCCCATACTGGGTTAATATGCCTAAACCGGCTCAACCCAGGGGTGGAAGTCATTAGTGGCGAGGATTCATCCTCCTGGAGAAAAGCTCCATCCTGGTCACAACTAGGAAGGGTAGCGGCCACGACCACAAAATGCTGAAGTCGGAGACACTGGACCAGGGCAGTCTAGATAGGCAACCACCTCTCATTTGGCAGGGATGTTTGCGTATCCTAATCATGCTGAGGTTTTCCGGTGAGAAAGTCCAACTCTGGACTGGATGGGCAACCACCTCTCACCTGGCGGTGACACAATAATTGGTGTATAAGTATACAACTATACACTAAACGGTGATACACAGGTATCTCAAAACACATCGAGGTTTTCCGGTGAGAAGGTCCAACTCTGGCCTGGGTGGGCTACCACCTCTCACCCAGCGGGGATGCACTGATATCCTAAACACGTCGAGGTCTTCCGGTGAGAAAGTCCAACTCTAGACTAAACTGGTGCAACGAAAACCATGGTGTCACGCAATACGCTTCAGAGACCCACCAAGAATACAGGCTAAAGCCCTGCGATACTCTGAACCTCTTGTGGTCCTCTCGGGGATCTCATGTGATCCTTTTGGGGACCATACAGGAGACCACGGGACCTAACGAGGACCACAGGCGTAAATTCAGTAGGATCACAGTGCAGTCTTGGTGGCAGAAGCAAACGGAAGAAGAAGAGGTTCATGACTTCAAGACACTATAATTCAGGTTCACAACTTCAAAACACCATAAGAAATGTTGCATAAAACTTTACCTCACCCTTCAAAGTCACTGTCCTAGTTACTTAAATGCGAAGCAGAGAAAGAGAATAGCTGTATATTCTTTCACAACAATAAACTGGGCTGCTCAATGTAAACACACTGGCAAGTTGGGAACTCAGGTGTAGAAAAAAACATCAGAAAGTGAATTTCAAATGAGTGTAAAATTTGAGGTTTCATAGTACAATGAGAGTCTGAATCAATATTTTACTTCACTGAGGTCAAATAATTATTATTTAGTTGTCTGACAGATTCTGAAACTTTTAAATTTCATTTTGGAAAAGCAAAACCTAAAAATAATAGGGACAGAAATAAGAAATGCTCCTGTGAAGGCCTGGTTTGTCTCGTCTTGTCTCCTTCCTCATTTACCTTTCAGTGCTAAGGGGAAGGACATCTTTATAGAACTCTGATCTGCTTTATATTACGAGACATTTAAGGTTTCTCTCCATCTCTTGTACCGGCAGCATACTCCTCTGTTTCCTACAATTCTTCACATTTTCCAACTTTCAGCTGATTCACCCTCACAGCTTCCACTTTATTCTTTCATCAACTTTCCAGTACTGTCTCCACTTTTATTCTATCATCAACCTGTCCGTACTGTCTCTACTTTTATTCTATCATCAACCTGCCAGTACTGTCTCCACTTTATTCTTTCATCAACCTTCTAGTACTGTCTCACTTTCTTTTTTCATCAACCTTCTAGTATTGTCTCACTTTCTTTTTTTCATCAACCTTCCAGCACAGAAACAATTTTATTCTTTCATCAACCTGCCAATACTGTCTCCACTTTATTCTGTCGTCAATCTGCTAATACTGTCTCCACTTTATTCTTTCATCAACCTTAACCTTCTAGTGCTGTATCACTTTCTTTTTTCATCAACCTTCCATGTACAGAAACTATTTTATTCTTTCATCAACCTGCCAATACTGTCTCACTTTCTTTTTTCATCAACCTTGTAGTACAGTAACCATTTTATTCTTTCATCAGCCTTCTAGTACTGTTTCCACATTCTTCTTTCAACCTTCTAGTACAATCTCCACTTTATTCTTTCACCAACCTTCTAGTACAATCTCCACTTTCTTCTCTCATTAACCTTCTAGTACAATCTCCACTTTCTTCTTTCATCAATCTTATAGTACAGTATCCATTTTATTCTTTCATCAACCTTCCAATACAGTTATCATTTTGTTCTCTCATTAACTGTTTAATATTCATTTCATCAACTTTCTAGTAAAGTCATCACTCTCTTCTTTGTCAGTTTGTACACTGATTTAAAATAAATTGTTTTGCTTTAAACTTGTCACATAAAAATTTCAGTTAATGATACCTGCATGCTTGGTACAGATGTACTCAAAGTATGATTTATAACCATTAATAAAATCACCACTTTTCCTTGACACAGATTAGCAGTTTCACAAGCTGGCTATTTGCGTACATGAAAACAGGAAAACTAAAACTTACCATCATGCCTAACCCTCCAAGTGCCTGGAAAACGGCTCGAAAACCATCAGATATGTTCTGAGACAATGAGTGTGCCACAATGGATGCGTCAGTTGAAAGTCTGTTCACCAGTTCTCCAGTTTTAGTCTTGTCAAAAAATGCAATCTCTTGCTGCATTATTTTGGAGAATAGAGTCTCCCTTAACCTCTTCACCATTCTCTGACTAGCCATATGCAAAAAATAGACTCTTCCAAAGTTTGCAAAACCTCCCAGAAGAAAAATAATAATAAGTATCCCACAGAATTTATTTAGATTGACAATCATCAACTCTTTCTCTGATGTGTAAATGAGGTCTATGATCTTTCCAATAGAGAAAGGCACTGACATGGAGACAACACTTGAAATAATAAGACAACACATTGCTCCTGAAAGAAATTAGAATAGAAGATGATTAGCATTTATTTCAATTGTTCTTAAAGTGATGCAAACATAATTGAATCAAATCATTGTGACATTAGTTTATAAAATTTGTTCTTACAGCAGCCTATGTAAGTCAGTCAACGTGTGAAAGTTTATGCCAAGAAAACATGAAACAAATTCACAAAGAGATTTACAACAACCCCACCCACTCACACAACACACACGTTATAGTCTTCGTATAGAAAAAAAATTCTGGTCACAAACATACCTCATATAGATACACAAGTGTCATTCCAAAAGTAAGTTCCAAGGGTTATTACTTCAAGAGCAGCATTTATTTGGGCATAACACACTTTACATCATGTTCCATGACTGGACACCTTATTTTTCCACATAGTCGCCATGACAGCTGAGACATTTGTCTAAGTATAGGACATATTTTTCAAAGCCTATCTCATAAAATGTGGTGTTCTGGACAAAGAGCCATTGTGCCATCACTGTTTTAACATCTTTGTCATCTGTGGCCACCAAGATGTTTCCTGAGAGCTGGTAAGAGGTGAAAATCATTTGTTGCCAGAATGGAAGCATACAACAAAGGGTCCAAATTCTCCCACCACAAATGTTGCAAGAGTTCCTGAACCAAAGCGACTCTAGATGAGCGAGTGTTACCATGAAGGAGCAACATCTTTTGTCAACATTCCAGGACAATGTCATCTGATGACAGCTCGTAAATGGTCCAGTGTTGCAACTTACACTGCTGCATTAACAGTTGCTTCCCTTTTCAGAAAACTGAACAAGAACTCCTCTTTCTGATTCCAAAACATGGTTGTCCATCACTCTGCCAAAAGATGGCACTGCCTTGAATTTCCTGCTTTGTGGGAAGGTTGGGGGGGGGGGGGGGAGATGATTACATTCCATGCCTGCACATTTTGATACTGGGGTGCTATGGTGAGCCCATGTCTCATCAACTGTATCAATGCATTTCACAAAGTCCCAGCCATGGATGCCATATTATTGCAGGAATGACAGGGCACATGCCATTCTCTGTGCCTTGTAGTCCTCATGCAAGAAAAAAAAGACACTACATACTTTTTCCTTGACTTGATCAAGTATCTCTGGTGTGATTTACTCTTTTAAGTTCAACAAAAATAAATCTGCTAGGAAGACGGTATTAATCTTTACTTTACCATCAACATATATTAGTCTCATTTTTACTTTCTGAATCTCTTTCCTGTCATTTCTTTCTATTTGTAACAGCACACACATGAGGGTGGCCCTCTAATCATTTCCTTCTATTTGTAACAGCACACACATGGGGGTGGCCCTCTAATCATTTCCTTCTATTTGTAAAAGCACACACATAAGGGTGGCAAACCTGTCATTTCTTTTTATTTGTAACAGCACACACATGGGTATGGCCCTCTTGTCATTTCCTTCTATTTGTAACAGCACACACATGGGGGTGGCCCTCTTGTCATTTCCTTCTATTTGTAACAGCACACACATGGGGGTGGCCCTCCTGTCATTTCTTTCTATTTGTAACAGCACACATATGGGGGTGGCCCTCTTGTCATGTCCTTCTATTTGTAACAGCACACATATGGGGGTGGCCCTCCTGTCATTTCCCTCTATTTGTAACAGCACACACATGGGGGTGGCCCTCTTGTCATGTCCTTCTATTTGTAACAGCACACACATGGGGGTGGCCCTCCTGTCATTTCTTTCTATTTGTAACAGCACACACATGGGGGTGGTCCTCTTGTCATTTCCCTCTATTTGTAACAGCACACACATGGGGGTGGCCCTCCTGTCATTTCCTTCTATTTGTAACAGCACACACATGAGGGTGGCCCTCCTGTATTTTACACAAATCTGGATTTCGATAATCGCTCTAATCCTCATACTACCTTTTCTCTCTGCATGTATAATACAGGCATGGTAGTATTGTGTCTAGGACTAGTTCTATAAATCCTTCAGTTTGTGCTGCAGGCTTTACACCTGCATTAGGTGCTGTGTGCACCTTACTCTGCCTACAATGAAAATATATTAGATAAATACTGGATGTGCATGCAGAACTCAAAAGTCTACAGGTTCATCAGCACACAGCGTAATGGCATCCTTGAAGCTCACATATTAGTGGCTAATAGTGGCTAACTAGATGAAAACAGGAAATGTCGTCATCATTATCAGGTGCCATGCCATTTGGCATTGGCAGTCATGCTTCTTTAACGCATATCTCTCTTACTGATATTTTTCATCAGCTCAGTTGATTTTTTGTTTGTTGTGCCATCATGTTAGACTGTCAATGCTTCTTCTTTTTTCTTTTTTTCTCTTTGTCTTCCCTTGCCTCTCCTTCGTCTTTCCTGTCGTTATGATGTTTTCAAGTCATCCTCTTCTCACTATATGTCCAATGAATGATGACTGTCATTTTGTTATGGATTTCATCTGGTTCCTTTCTAGATTTGTCTTTCTTAGATATTCTGTTTGTCATCTTAGCTGAATGTGGTATTCTGAACAGTCTTCTATGACACCACATCTCTGCTGCCTCTAATGATCTTTGCACTGATCTGTTGACTGCCCATGACTCATTTTCTTTGTGTAAGACAGGCTCAATGAAGTTTTATATATATAATTTTTTTTTTTTTACTCCAACAAATATGTGTGTGAATATTCAAAATTTAATATTCCAACTTTTCTTTTTGATTACAAATATTCATCATTATTTGGTTACATACAAATCAGAATATTTGGTACATCCCTACTACATATTTATTTATATATATTCATCAACAATCCTTTATACATTCTACAAACCTCTCTCTCTCTCTGAACCTTAAGTGCCCAGGGCACATGGGGCTTCCGCAAAGGTTTTCCACAAATGCCTGTCCTTCGCCTTTTTTTCCGCTCTTGCCCAGGTGAGCCTTCTATTGCTCAACATCCTCTCTGTTGTTCTTCTCCATGTCTCTTTTGGTCTACCCTTACTTCTGTTCCCCTGTAGTGTCCATCTTAGTGCTATTTTTGGTAGTGAGTTGTCAGTCATTTGGAGCACATGTCCCAACAATTGCCAGCATCTTTCCTCAATAATTGCTGTCAGTGGTTTCATCTGCATTTCTGCCGACAAGATGTTTCTTATGGTGTCTGGCCAAAATATTTTTCTAATTCTTCGTAAACATTTAGTCTGGAAAGAATTCAGCTTGTATTCTATGGTTTTGGTGATTTTCCAGCATTCACTTCCATAGAGTAGTACACTTAGAACATTACTCTTAAATATCCTGATTTGTGTCTTCATGCTTAGTTTTTTAGATTTCCATATAGTCTGCAGCATTGCAAAAGCCTGGTTTGCTCTAGTAAGTCTGCTGTTGATGTCCTCTGTGCTGTCTCCATTTTCTACTACTCTACTGCCAAGATATACAAATTCGTTAACCTCCTCCACTAACCTGCTGTCTACTCTGAGTACATTTCTGTTGTTCACATTTTGCTTCATTAACTTTGTCTTTCCTATGCTGATCTTTAGTCCTATGTTGTTTGCATTTTGAGTTAGCTTGTTTATTTTATCTTGCATATCTTTGTGACTGCTTGATAGTAGACAGATGTCATCTGCAAAGCCAAGGTCCTCTAGCACTGTATCAAGAGTCCATTGTAATCCTCTGAGTTGTCTGATGTTGCCTCCTTCATCAACCAGTCTACTGCAAAGATAAATAATGTTGGTGATTGTACACATCCCTGCTTCACTCCTGTTTGTACCCTAATGCTGCTGGAGTTATGTTCTCCACAGATCACTTTGCACTGAAAACCCTCGTATAGGGCTTTGATTACATTTACCATCTTATAGGGGAGGCCATGCCATCTTAGGATTTTTCACAGTGCATCTCTGTTGACACTGTCAAAAGCTTTCTCAAAATCTATAAATAGTGCATATATTGTGCTATACAACTCATTTGCCTGGTCTAATATTTGTCTAAGTACAAATATGTGGTCTATGCATGATCTTCCTTTCTTAAATCCTGCCTGCTCTTTCCGAAGTTTTCCCTCAAGTGCTGGTACAATTCTGTTGATGATTATTCTGCAAAATACTATACCAGTGAGTGGCAGTAAGGTAATGCCTCTCCAGTTCCTGCAATCTCTGAGGTCACCCTTCTTTGGTAGTTTTACTATAAGACCAGTTTTCCACTCCTCTGGAGCTTTTACTAGATCCCAAATTTGTTGTAGTATCCGGCAAAGTTGTTTTGGTGTTTCTGTTTCTTCTGCTTTCAACATCTCAGCAGTCACTTCATATTCACCTGGTGCCCTGTCTAATTTTAGCTTCTTTATCGCCTCCTTTACTTCACTTACTGTTATTGGTCCTGTATTGATGTTTAGTTCCATTTTTGCTTCAGGCATGTCTATTGTTTGTGCTGCTTGTGTTCTGTTTAGTAGGGTGTTAAAGTGCTCCCTCCATCTTTCAATTTTTTCTCTTTCTCCACTGACCAGTTGTCCCTTATGTGTCCCTATTGCACTCTCACATCTTGTGCTGAACTTACCTGTCATCTGCTTTGTGGTTTTGTACATGGTTTTCATGTCATTTGCATATGCTGTCCACAACACAAAAAGGAATGGAAAAACTAATTATGTCAGTCCGTAAGAACAGCAAAGAGTAAAACCTTTATCTTAAAGCGAAGAAAACTAAACTGATGACAAATGACAAAACAAACAAGGCAGCTGAAATATGTATCAAAGAGGAAAAATTGGAAGAAGTGGAGAGTTTTGAATATCTTGGATCACTACTAACTGATAGTGGAGATACAATGAGGGGAATTAAAAGGAGGACATCTATCGCTCTTCAGAAAGTAAAACAACTAAAGAATCTGTGGAGAGGAACAGACAGAACTACAAAAATAAGATTTTTAAGGGCATGCATTTTTCCCATCGCAACATATGCATGTGAGACCTGGACACTTAACAAAACAGCTGAGAAACACGTAAATGCCTTTGAATGTAAATGCTACAGAAGAATACTTCAAATATCATGGACACAAAAAAGAACAAATATATCCATACTACAAGAACTTAATACTGAAGAAGGCTGGCTAGTAAAGAAGATTAAATAAAGAAAACTTAAATATTTTGGACACATTAAACATCATGATAATCTAGAGAAGACCGTCTTGGAAGGATACATAATGGGGAAAAAGAAAGAGAAGAAGACCAAGGTGAAGATGGTTGCAAGACATCGTTTATGATCTGCAAATGGATGCATCAGCAGCAGGCCATCTTGCTCACAACCAAGAGGCCTACAGGAGTTCTGTTAGGGAGGCAAAGTTCCTCAAGAGACATGCAAATGAATGAATGAATTTCCATCTTTGTTTTTTTTAGAAGTGCCAACTTGTGCTATTTTTGAAGATCAACTGGGTACCTCTGCTATACACTGAACCAGCAGGCTACAATATCTGAGGTAATTCTCTGAGTGAAACAAGAAAATTCCAGCATAATTTTCTCACATGCTGCCGCTTCTGTATCTGCTTGTTTACATTTCATGAAATATTCACTGACAGACAGAGGGACAGAAGAATAAATAAATGGATGAGTGGGTTGATTGATGTATGGACAGATGAATGGTCAGATGGAAGGACTGACTGACTACCTAGCTGATCGCACATATACCCAAGCAACATCAGGTACTTCTGCTAGTCATCTATAAATCATTTCAGGATTATATATACGATGGGTGATTGATAAATTCTCGCCATAAGGTACAACAGATTATTTGTGGACAACTTTTGTTGATTATTTCTAAATATAGTCCCCTTACAAGTTTATGCACTTAGTCCAGTGATCCTGGAGCAAACAGCAAATTACAAATTACAAATACAGCAAACGGTAAATTACAGCAAAAGATCAAAGGCAGCCAAGCGAGATTTGTAGGACAATTTCTGAGAAGAGGAAAACTGGAACACATTGTGGCAACTGGAAAAATTGAGGGAAGAAGAGACAGAGGAAGAAAGAGAGAGAAGTTACTGGATGGGCTAGGAAGAAAGTCACCAGCGGATCTCATAATCAAGTCTAAAGACAGGGAATTGTGGAGAGAAATGATCACCTACACCACACAGCATGGCACTTGGTTGATTGAAAGAGGTAATTGTCTGAAGGGGCCAAATCTGGGAAATAAGGAGGATGTTCAAGAAAATGGAAGCCGCATTCATGAATGGCAGCCATTGCCACCGCCAACTTGTGAACTGGAGCATTGTCTTGATGAAAGGTAATTCCTCTCGTCAATTTCCCTTGACGCTTTCCTTCAATTTGACCCGTGGTTGCTTCACAAGATTAGCATATTAGGCCCTGGTGACCATTCTGCCCTTTTGAAGATAGTCTACCAATAGCACACTTTCTGAATCCCAAAAGATAGAAGCCATCACTCTGCCTGCAGATAGAACCACCCTTGCTTTCTTTGGAGGTGGGGATCCATGATGTTTCCACTGCTTTGACTGTTCTTTGGTTTCTAGTTGAAAATGATGAACCCAAGTTTCATCCATAGCCACAAATTGCTGGAGAAACTTTTCAGGATTTGCAGAAAAACGGCCAAGATTGTCTCCTGACATGCTGAGACACTGTTGTTTGTGATCAGCTCCAAGAAGTTTCAGAAGCCATCGAGCGGAGACCTTTGTCATTTGAAGATCATTGTGAATAATGGCATGAACACATTCCTGGGAGATGCCCAACTCAGTAGCAATGTACCGCTCAGTTAGTCGTCGATCCTCCATTATCATGTCATGGATTCTGCCAGTGGTTTCATCGGTGGTTACCATTCTTGGTCTTCCTGGATGGGGATCATCTTCCAGACTCTCTCTTCCATGTTTGAACTGAGCTGCCCATTTCTTCACTGTGCTGTTAGAAGGGGCACTCTCCCCTTGAGTCTCTACCATATCCTCATGGATCTCCTTCGTTGATAAGCCCTTGTTGCAGAGATAGCAAATAAGGTGCTTGATGAGAAATTTTATCCATTTTCTCAATTTCTGCTACCCCTTACCACTTCAGTAACCTGTAAAAAAAAATTGGATGCAGTTAATTTCTTGAAACTTGATGTTTAATCTTACATTAGCCTTATCTACAAATGCACCTAATATCAACTGTGCATTTCAAGTATTTGTACCTTATGCTGAGAACTTATCAATCACCCCTCATACCACAATCATCTATAAATACTTTCAGAACTCTATATACAACAATCATCTATAAATACTTTTAGAATTCAGATCATCTACAATTTCTTGCAATATTTACTCACAACAATCATGTATAAATACTTCCACAATCATTTTTGACGAATGACTCCTTTACCGAAAAACAAATACATCACAACTGAAACAAAAAGGGCACTGTACAACATAATTTTCCTCCCAGCTCTATGCTATCAATGTCAAACATGGACACTAATTGCCAAAAACAAAAGAAAAATCATCACGTCAGAAATGAGATGTTAAGGAGTTTGCTAAATGTGACAAGAAGAGACCAAATAAGAAATGACACCATCAGGGCAAAGGTTGGAGTAACACCAGTATTACACTTTATCCAGAAACAGCAAGTCAAATGGTTTGGCCATGTTAGATGGTTACCACCAGACAGTGTATCACAGACAACATTCATACTAAGATTTGTAAGTAGCAGAGGAAGAGGCCGCCCACAAAGGAGATGGAGAGTGGAAATTACAGCAGCATTAAATAATTATATGAAGTGAATTGTCAAGCCCTATCAAGACGTCTATTTGTCCCCTCAACATTGAAAGGTATATGAGGAAGGAGACAAGACAAGACAATCATCTTAAATCATTGTATCATTCCACATACCACACCAATCCACAGATCATGTGTGCTACACAAAACAATTATCTATAAAACCATTTACAATCATCTATGATGATCTTTAAGTATTTTACACTCCATAATCTACAAATCCTCTCAGTATTTTATACACCACAATCATTTATAAATCTTTCAGTATTTTATACACCACAATCATCTATAAATCTTTCAGCATTCATTTTAAATCCTGTCATTTTATTAAGAGTGGTATAAATGGTACATACCTGCCAACTTCCATTTTTCTGGTTGTGCAAGACCAAAGAGTCTTTTGACATCTGTCAGCTTGGGTAATCTGGATCCAGAAAAACTTTTCTTCACAGCCTTCTGGCCCGACTCTTGTACCTTAGTCAAAATGGAATTAGTGAGACTTATGCTCCTGTGGCATGATGTCATGAAGACTCTTTTTGAGAACACTGGGAGTACCTGGACTGATGTACCATATGTTTTGGAACCAACTTTTAACAATGTTGGATAATTTCTTGATATACACAACCTGCTGTGTAACACAAATCCAAACTTCCATGTGGACTGTGGATGACTGTGAAAAGTTCTCAGATCTTGAGAAACATGGCAGCTTCTAACAAATTGTGTAGACCAGTGTCTTCTTATCAAGTTTAATATACTGCTGGCTCTTAATGTCCCAGGAACCAGTTTTACTGAGGCGCTTGACATGTCACAGATCAAAGGAATGTTCAGGAAAAAAAAAAAACCAATAACTTTTACTTCAGCTCTGACTCACATCAAGAAAGCAGAACCATTTAAGGAGAAATCGTCAGACAGAGTTATTTCCCTTCTCTCAGTTTCTTTTTATGACTAGTTTCTGGGTGGAACTATACCTTCAGGAATTTCAATTCCGCCTTTCACTAACAATATAATAAACAAGATATAAAGTAAGTGTGTGTGTGTGCCATTACAATATTTAAAAAAAAAAAAAAGATATAAAGTATGTGTGTGTGTCATTAACAACACAACAAACAAGATTACTTATACAGTGTGTATTTGTGTCATTCACAAACAACAAATAAGAATACAGCCTAAAGAGAGGCAAATTATGGATGGGTCATGCAGAAGATATTATCAAGCAGGTCTGTGAACCCAACAACAAGACCATTCAGCTAAACCTAACTTTCCCCTCTTCCACTATCATAATCCCTCTGCACTAAGTTCCACTCCCTTCTCATTTGTAATACACAGTTCAGAACCTCCTCACAGCATCATATTACAACCCCTCTACCCCATTTATAATCACCTATTTCACCTTCTCCCGGCTAGATTACCATCGTATCATTCTCTCTCCTCTCCAAGGTCCTTCCCTCCATTATTTACGACCCACCTACCACACACTACAAGTCTCCATTTAAACATTCTCCATGTTTCACCATGTCCATTTCTGAACACAGCCTCTTACAATCCACAGCTTCTTACAAGTCACAGATAAGTGCTCCATTCATTTTATTTGTTTTTTTCCATTTATATATTTTTTTTACATAGCATTCATGAGAATTTATACTTTATCTCCTCTCTCTATTTCTTCGTCCTGTGTGCTTTTGGATGATTAAGGCTCATGCCGAAATGTCACAAATGTGTGCCCGTTAATTAATAAAGCTGTTCCTACTTTTTTCCTAGTTCATACATTATGTATGAAAGTATCTATATATATATATAAAAATGGATGTGGGTGGGTGTGTGTGTGTATGTATGTTCCGGCATAACTCTGGAATGCCTGGAGCAACTTCAACCACACTTGCTACACATATGACTTACAATCTGGGAAAAAATACTGCGGGTGTAAGATACCCCTAGCACCCCTACTATGGGTGGGATGGGGAGTGACATACTATCCACTGAATTCAAGAAGGAAAAAAAGATTGGTCTAAGGGAGATAATCATGAAATAGACCAGTGCTGGTCTAAGAGCAGCATTTGTAGCCTCCCATGGCAAGTCCCGTATGGTTACTGGGGCCCAGATCTAAGTCTGGGGAGAAATGAATAGGACTTCTGCCACCTTCCACGTATGTCGTAAGATGCGACTAGGGAGTTAGGGGGATAGGCCAATAACCTGTTCCCTGTAAAAAAACTGGAGTGTTACAGAAACACAGAGGGGAAAACCAGTGGATTGGCCACACTCTGAGGAAACCCAACACCAGCATAGCAAGACAGGCGCTGACATGGAATCCTCAAGGAAATCAAAAATGAGGAAGACCTAGACTTATTTGGAGAATAGAAATTATGACATTGCTCAGAGACAATGGATGCACATGGCAGGAAGCAGAGAATAATTCTAAGAACAGGGATGACTGGAGAGACTCTATCCGTGGCCTACATTCTCGGGGGAGTGAAAGATGATGACGATGATGATGACGATAGCAAGTCGAAATAATTTTGATGGTCTCTTAGTCAGCCACCATCGGCGTGGGGGGGGGGGGGGGGGGGAATGGGGGTGACATGTAAATGTAATCTAAAATGACCGATAGTAGTGTCAACTCCATAGTTTTCGGGGTCGGTGAGATGAGTAGTGACACTCCCGATGTCGTTTACATCCAACTTCAGCCCCATCAGCATGGGGGTGAAAGGGGGTGAAAATTAGGGTGGGATCTCCAATTATTTTACTATGGAACCTCGACCTGCAAAACCTTTGCAATGGCACAAGGCTGTGCATAAAGAGGATGCTGGCCAATGTAACTGAAGTGACTATCTTAACAGGACAGGGAGAGGTTGAAGCAGTTTTTATCCCATGTATACCACTCATTCTGACAGATCTCCCTTTTAACTTTAAGAGATTGCAATTTCCAATGAGACTTCTCGATCACAATCAACAAGTCACAGCGGCAGTCTACACATTATAGAGTAAAGTCTTTTACAAATTCACTATAATATTAATTTAACTCAAAACTTCATTATAAACAGCATTTTTAGTTTCACCTCCAGGAGCAAGAATAAATAATTTCCTGGGTGAACCCACCCTTAAGCAAGCAACATAAGGTTGTCCGTGGGAGAAACATGGTGATCTCAAATCTACTCTGCAGTATTAATAATTTATAAATTCCCAAGCAAATACCGGGTAGTTAGCTAGTACGTTATAAAGTGTGTCACAGTACATGTATGCCTTATAAAGTATTCAAACCATACGTATGAAAGTATACTTTATAAAGTGTGTCACAGTTCATGTATGCCTTATAAAGTATTCAAACCATACGTATGAAAGTATACTTTATAAAGTGTGTCACAGTACATGTATGCCTTATAAAGTATTCAAACCATACGTATGAAAGTATACTTTATAAAGTGTGTCACAGTTCATGTATCAAAGTATGCTTTATAAAGTTATCACAGTGTATGTATGCTTTATAAAGTGTTCACACCATATGTATGAAAGTATAAAGTGTGTAACATCATATGTATGCTTTATAAAGTGTGTCACAGCATATGTATGAAAGTATACTTTATAAAGTGTGTCACTGCATATGTATGAAATTACACTTTATAAAATATGTCACATCGTATGTATGAAAGATCATCAGAGATAAGAAATCATCAGAGATAAGGGATAATTAAAGCTATGAGATCATCAGAGCTAATAGATCATCAGAGCTAATAGATCATCAGAGCTAGGAGATTACCAGAGCTTTGAGATCATCAGAGCTAAGAGATCATCAGAGATAAAGGATATTTAAAGCCATGATATCATCAGAGCTAGGAGATTATCAGAGATAAGAGATCATCAGAGCTAGGAGATTATCAGAGCTAGGAGATTATCAGAGTTAAGAGATCATCACAGCTAAGAGATCATCAGAGCTAGGAGATCATCTGAGCTAAAAAATCATCATAGATAAGAGGTCATCAGAGCTAGGAGATCATTAGAGCTAAAAGATCATCAGAGCTAGGAGATTATCAGAGCTAAGAGAACATCAGAGCTAGGAGATTGTCAGAAATAAGAAATCCTCAGGGAGTCCTCTGTAGAGTTTATACCCCACAAAAACTAAAATTACATAGCTCAATAAAAAAATTGTTAAAAAGATATGGCATTCAGGTATTTGGCCAAAAAGAATGGAAAAGAACTGTATTCATACCACTGCCAAAAAAGGGTAACCTGAAATTATGCACAAACTATAGAACTCTTGTCCTGATTAGTCATGCCAGTAAAATTCTGTTAAAAATCATAACGGGTAGACTTCATAAGAAAATAGAAGAAGTCAATATGGTCCAAGCTGGTTTTAGGCAAGGAAGAGAATCAAGAGATTATATATTAAATATAAGATTAATAATAGAGAAATGCAGAGAGCTTAATGTGAATCTATATTTATCTTTTATAGACCACTCAAAGGCATTTGATTGTGTACAACACCAGAAACTTTGGGAAATAATGGAAAAAATAAGATTTCCAACACATTTGATACAATTAACATCACTGCTGTATTTAGAACAACAGGCATTCATTCATTCATTTGCATGTACCTTGTGGAACTTTGCCGCCCTAACAGAACTCCTGTAGGCCACTTGGTTGTGAGCAAGGCAGCCTGCTGCTGATGCATCCATTTGCAGATCATCAATGATGTCTTGCAGCCATCTTTGCCTTGGTCTTCCTCTCTTTCTTTTTCCCATTATGTACCCTTCCAAGATGGTCTTCTCTAGATTATCATGACGTTTAATGTGTCCAAAATATGTACGTTTTCTCTCTTTAATCCTCTTTACTAGCCAGCCTTCTTTGATATTATATAGCATTTACATTCAAAGGCATTTATGTGTTTATCAGCTGTTTTGTTAAGTGTCCAGGTCTCACAGGCATACGCTGCGATGGGAAAGATGCATGCCCTTAAAAATCTTATTTTTGTAGTTCTGTCTGTTCCTCTCCACAGATTCTTTAGTTGTTTTACTTTCTGAAGAGCGATAGATGTCCTCCTTTTAATTTCCCTCATTGTATCTCCATTATCAGTTACCAGTGATCCAAGATATTCAAAACTCTCCACTTCTTCCAAAGAACTGTTGCCCTGATTAGTCATGCCAGTAAAATTCTGTTAAAAATCATAATGGGTAGACTTCATAAGAAAATAGAAGAAGAAGTCAATATGGTCACCTTACTTATTTAACTTGTATACTGAAAATATAATGAGGAATGTTTGAGAAGATATAGACAAAGAATATTACAATGCCATAACAATTGGAGGTTATGAAATACCAGAGATTAGATATGCTGATGACACAGTATTACTGTCCACAACACAAAAAGGAATGGAAAAACTAATTATGTCAGTCCGTAAGAACAGCAAAGAGCAAAACCTTTATCTTAAAGCGAAGAAAACTAAACTGATGACAAATGACAAAACAAACAAGGCAGCTGAAATATGTATCAAAGAGGAAAAATTGGAAGAAGTGGAGAGTTTTGAATATCTTGGATCACCACTGACTAATAATGGAGATACAATGAGGGGAATTAAAAGGAGGACATCTATCGCTCTTCAGAAAGTAAAACAATTAAAGAATCTTTGGAGAGGAACAGACAGAACTACAAAAATAAGATTTTTAAGGGCATGCATCTTTCCCATTGCAGCATATGCCTGTGAGACCTGGACACTTAACAAAACAGCTGATAAACACATAAATGCCTTTGAATGTAAATGCTACAGAAGAGTTCTTAAAATATCATGGACACAAAAAAAAGAACAAATATATCCACACTACAAGAACTTAATATTGAAGAAGGCTGGCTAGTAAAGAGGATTAAACAAAGAAAAATTAAATATTTTGGACACATTAAACGTCATGATAATTTAGAGAAGACTGTCTTGGAAGGATACATAATGGGAAAAATAGAGAGGAGACCAAGGCGAAGATGGCTGCAAGACATTGTTGATGATCTGCAAATGGATGCATCAGCAGCAGGCCATCTTGCTCACAACCAAGAGGCCTACAGGAGTTCTGTTAGGGAGGCAAAGTTCTGCAAGGTACATGCAAATGAATGAATGAAATGAACACACTGAAAGCAAGTAGGAAACCTATTTCTGAGTTTGTAAAGTTTTTCCCTTGCCTACCTGTAAGAACACTTCTATATGGTGGTGAGACATGACCTATCTATCAGAATACTTCTGTATGGTAGTGAGGCATGACTTATCTATCAGAACACTTCTATTTGGTGGTGAGATTTGACCTACCTATCAGAACACTTCTATATGGTAGTGAGGCATGACTTATCTATCAGAACACTTCTATTTGGTGGTGAGATTTGACCTACCTATCAGAACACTTCTATATGGTAGTGAGGCATGACTTATCTATCAGAACACTTCTATTTGGTGGTGAGATTTGACCTACCTATCAGAACACTTCTATATGGTAGTGAGGCATGACTTATCTATCAGAACACTTCTGTTTGGTGGTGAGATTTGACCTACCTATCAGAACACTTCTATATGGTGGTGAGACATGACCTATCTATCAGAACACTTCTATATGGTGGTGAGATATGACCTACCTATCAGAAGGCTTTTATATGGTGCTGAAACACAATCCACCTATCAGAACACTTGTATATGGTGGTGAAACACAATCTACCTATCAGAACACTTGTATATGGTAGTGAAACACAATCTACCTATCAGAACACTTGTATATGGTGGTGAAACACAATCTACCTATCAGAACACTTGTATATGGTGGTGAAACACAATCTACCTATCAGAACACTTGTATATGGTGGTGAAACACAATCCACCTATCAGAACACTTCTATATGGTGGTGAAACACAATCTACCTATCAGAACACTTGTATATGGTGGTGAAACACAATCTACCTATCATAACATTTGTATATGGTGGTGAAACATAATCCACCTATCAGAACACTTCTATATGGTGGTGAAACACACTCTACCTATCAGAGTACATGTATATGGTGGTGAAACACACTCTACCTATCAGAGTACATGTATATGGTGGTGAAACACACTCTACCTATCAGAGTACATGTATATGGTGGTGAAACACAATCTACCTATCATAACATTTGTATATGGTGGTGAAACATAATCCACCTATCAGAACACATATATGGTGATAAAACACAATCTACCTATCAAAACATTTGTATATGGTGGTGAAACACAATCTACCTATCAGAACACATATATGGTGGTGAGACAACCAACCTATTAGAACACATATGAGGGGCGACTGATAAGTTGTCGGCATAAGGTATAATGGATTATTTGTGGACAACATTTTTGGGGTATTTCTCAACACAGTCCCCTTACAAGTTTATGCACTTAGTGCAGCGATCCTGGAGCATACAGATCCCTTCTTTGTAAAAGTCAGCATCTTGTGCCAGTAGAAAGTGGTCTACAGCACGAATGATGTCATCATCTGAAGCAAATCTGCGACCACTGAGCTATTTTTTTAGTTTGGTAAACAGGTAATAGTCTGAAGGGGCCAAATCTGGGGAATAAGGAGGATGTTCAAGAAGCTGGAAGCCGCATTCATGAATGGCAGCCATTGCCACCGCCGACTTGTGAACTGGAGCACTGTCTTGATGAAAGATAACTCCTTTCATCAATTTCCCTTCAATCTGACCCGCAGTTGCTTCACAAGATTAGCATAATAGGCCCTGGTGACCATTCTGCCCTTTTGAAGATAGTCTACCAATAGCATACCTTCTGAATCCCAAAAGATGGAAGCCATCACTTTGCCTGCAGACAGAACCACCCTTGCTTTCTTTGGAGGTGAGGATCCATGATGTTTCCACTGCTTTGACTGTTCTTTGGTTTCTAGTTGAAAATGATGAACCCAAGTTACATCCATAGTCACAAACTGCTGAAGAAACTTTTCAGGATTTGCAGAAAAATGGCCAAGACTGTCTCTTGACATGTTGAGACGCTGTTGTTTGTGATCAGCTCCAAGAAGTTTCGGGACCCATTGAGCAGAGACCTTTGTCATTTGAAGATCATTGTGAATAATGGCATGAACACATTCCTGGGAGATGCCCAACTCAGTAGCAATGTAATGCTCAATTAGTTGTTCATCCTCTATTATCATGTCATGGATTCTGCCAGTGATTTCATCGATGGTTACCTTTCTTGGTCTTCCTGGATGGGGATCATCTTCCATACTCTCTCTTCCATGTTTGAATTGAGCTGCCCATTTCTTCACTATGCTGTAAGAAGGGGCACCCTCCCCTAGCATCTCCACCTTATCCTCATGGATCTCCTTCGATGATAAGCCCTTAATGCAGAGGTAGCGAATGACTGCTCGATGAGAAATTTTATCCATTTTCTCAATTTTTGCCACCCTTTACCAATTCATTAGCCTGTAAAAAAAAAAAACTGGATGCAATTAATTTTTTTAAACTTGGTATTTAATCTTACATTAACCTGATCTACAAATGGACCTAATATCAACTGTGTGTTTCAAGTATTTGTACCTTATGCTGAGAACTTAGCAATCACCCCTCGTATATGGCGGTGAGACAACCTACCTATCAGAACACATATATGGTGGTGAGACATAACTTACCTATCAGAACATTTGTATATAGTGGTGAGATATGACCTACTTATCAGAACACTCCTATGGTAATGAGGCATGTACACCTATCAGTAAAATTACTATCAATAAAAATAAATGACAAAAAGTACTGTTAGCCCATGACGTGATGTGGAGTGACAAGCAAATATAAGTTACTAATTAGGGGCAGTATTTGTTTTGTTCTGGCTACAAGTTGGGCTTAAAGATAGGATAAACTGACAAAAATTAACATACTGCACTGATAACAATAATCTGATATGCTGTGGCTGAAACTTGCCACATATTAAACTAACTATACAAAGCACTGATGAAAAGATGGGGAAAATGTTATGTGAATAATCTATCAGACAGGATGAGAGAGATTTTATGACAGTGAAAAGATGGGGAAAATGTTATGTGAATAATCTATCAGACAGGATGAGAGAGATTTTATGACAGTGAAAAGATGGGGAAAATGTTATGTGAATAATCTATCAGACAGGATGAGAGAGATTTTATGACAGTGAAAAGATGGGGAAAAAAACTGCAGCTGGTAAACAAGAGAAAACAAAATAAAAAGACTAAAAAAAGAGGAATGTCCAAAAAGAAATTAAACTGTTTTAAAAATATTTATTAATATATTTCCAACTTAATCACACTTGTCTTCTTCAAAGTATTCCCCTCATTTGTTTACACACTACTCCCAAAGTTGTTTTCTATTTCTCAAGACAACCTGGAACTTGTTTTCTGGAGAGGTGTGGATTTTCTTCTGCTCTTTTCTATCACTTGAAACTGGTGACCTTCCAAGTCCATTTCAGTTTCAGGAACAAAAAAGTCAACAGGGGCCAAATCTGGAAAGTAGGGCAGCTGCAGGAGTAGAGTTATCTCATGCTTCACCAACTTGTCATGTTGTCATAGTGCAGCAACCAAGTGTTGTTCCTCCACTCTTCAGGTTCCTTTAGTCATACTGCCTCTCTCAAGTGCTTCATGATGCTGAAGTAAAACTGTCCCTGCCCACTGTCTGATCATATTATTCTATGTCAAGCAAACTCATAATGAATGATGCCCATCCAATCAAAAAAGATGATGAACATCACTTTCACTTTTGATCAACTCTGGCTTGTCTTTCTTTGTCATGTCAACAGTTCTTCCACCCACTGCAATGATTGCATTTTTCTTTCTGTACCCAAACATCCATGTTTCATCATCTGTTAGGACATGTTTGAGAAAGTTTTCATCATCTGTTAGGACATGTTTGAGAAAGTTTTCATCATCTGTTAAGACATGTTTGAGAAAGTTTTCATCATCTGTTAGGACATGTTTCAGAAAGTTTTCATCAACATTTCAATGCAACCCTTGACTGTGACTCAGTTCACTTTTTGCTCATCTGTCAAGAGACTGGCATAAATTTTGCAGGAACACCATGCATCTGCAGTTTTTTCAGTCAAATTTATGTGACACAAACTTTTATTGATGCCTACTTCTTCACAGACAGTCAGGCATCAGCTTCATGGACTGTCAGGTGACAGCTTCATGGACAGTCAGGCAACAGCTTCATGGACTGTCAGGTGATGACTTCATGGACTGTCAGGTGATGGCTTCATGGACAGTCAGGCAACAGCTTCATGGACTGTCAGGCAACAGTTTTATGGACTGTCAGGTGGCAGCTTCATGGACTGTCAGGCAACAGCTTCAAGGACTGTCAGGCAACAGCTTCATGGACTGTCAGGTACCAGCTTCATGGACTGTCAGGCAACAGCTTCATGGACTGTCAGGCAACAGCTTCATGGACTGTCAGGTGGCAGCTTCATGGACTGTCAGGCAACATCTTCATGGACTGTCAGGCAACAGCTTCATGGACTGTCAGGCAACAGCTTCATGGACTGTCAGGTGGCAGCTTCATGGACTGTCAGGTGACAGCTTCATGGACTGTCAGGTGACAGCTTCATGGACAGTCAAGCAATAATGTCTACTTCTCCAGCAACTTCATGGACAGTCAGGCGATGATGCCTACTTCTCCAGCAACTTCATGGACAGTCAGGCAATAATGTCTATTTCTCCAGCAACTTCATGGACAGTCAGACAATGATGCCTACTTCTCCAGCAACTTCATGGACAGTCAGGCAATGATGCCCATTTCTCCAGCAACTTCATGGACAGTCAGGTGACAGCTTTACAGATTAGTCAGGTGACAACTTAATGGACAGTCAAGCAGTAATGCCTACTTCTCCAGCAACTTCTTGGACATTCAGATGGCAATTTTCAAGAATCAAAGCATGCAGTTTTTCAATGTAATAATTGTCGTTGACACAGAAAGTTATCCAGTTTAGGATCATCATCGATGGACTTCTGCCCACTTTGAAATATTGATAACATTCACAACACTGTGTGTGGCTTAATCCATCCTCTCCATTTTGAAACATTGATAACATTCACAACACTGTGTGCAGCTTAATCTAACTCTCCATTTTGAAACATTGATAACAATCATAACACTGCGTGTAGCTTAATCCATCCTTTCCATAAGCTTGTTGCAACATCTGAAAAGTCTTAGTAATAGTTTTTGCACTGAACTTCATGGAAACATGTTGCACTTCAAGATCCTTTACATTTCAGTCCTAAAAGAAAACTTACAAATGGGACAAGAGACAAGTTAACTCTATTGCATGTACTCAATGACTAACTGATGTGGTGTGACTGAGCAATTGAGAAGCTAAAGTGTAAGGCCATCACTGGATACCACCATCACAACTCTGCTGTGTTGGCATCCTATTTAAGATGTTCAGTTTGTTTTTGGTCAGACCTCGTATAACAAGACTGAAATGAAAATAAAGAGCAAATGCAGACAAGCAAAAGAAGCCTGATTAGACAAGCAAACTGAAAACCATCATCTAAGAGACTCAAAAACTATGCAACAAACAGATGACCAAACTGACAGACAAAATATGACACATTTTGTCTGTAGGCAAATTAATGGAAAAATAATAATGGAGGAGGAGACAGAATGTATCAATGAACTGAATGGAGAAGAAAGACCAAACCTAATGTCAAACATGAACAACTGTTGAGGACCATCAACAAGAACACTTCTCTCTGAACCTTAAGTGCCCAAGGCACATGGGGCTTCCACAAGGGTTTTCCACAAATGCCTGTCCTTTGCTTTTTCTTTCTGCTCTTGCCAAAGTGAATCCTCTATTGCTCAACATCCTCTCTGTTGTTCTTCTCCATGTCTCCTTTGGACTACCCTTACTTCTGTTCCCCTGTGGTGTCCATTTTAGTGATTTTTTTTGTAGTGAGTCATCCAGAGCACATGTCCTAACCATCACCAGCATCTTTTCTCAATAACTGTTGAACACTTAGATGCCATTAAATATATGATGAGAGGGAAAGTGATGAGACCTGATAAATTATCTTTAAAAGAATCAACTCTTGATGAATTTGGTATAAAAATAATAACAAAACTTTTGAATGGCTTTTGTAAAATCAGACTTCAACTAAAAACTATTGAACTGATTCCCATAGATTAGCCGAGAAATCCAGAAACCAAATATGCAAACACTACCAAACCACAGCTTTTCATGTCAAATCATAATAATACTTTTGAGAATTATTATGAGAACAAGCAAGTAAAAGTCTGAAACAGGAGATGAATAATTTGGATTTGTAGAAGGAAAAGAAACAAAACCATGTATGCACACAGAACTCTAAAGTGGAAAACTTTAGAAGTAAAAAATCCTATTTATTGAAGAAACTATTAGATTTCATTGACAATCTCTCTTTCTCTCTGAACCTTAAGTGCCCAGGGCACATGGGGCTTCCACAAGGGTTTTCCATAAATGCCTGTCCTTCGCCTTTTTTTCTGCTCTTGCCCAGGTCAACCCTCTATTGCTCAACATCCTTTCATTGACTATAAAAGTGTAAAAAAGAACAAATATATCCATACTACAAGAACTTAATATTGAAGAAGGCTGGCTAGTAAAGAGGATTAAACAGAGAAAACTTAAATATTTTTTAAACGTCATGATAATCTAGATAAAACTGTCTTGGAAGGGTACATAATGAGAACAAGAAAGAGAGGAAGACCAAGGCGAAGATGGCTACAAGACACCGTTGATGATCTGCAAATGGATGCATCAGCAGCAGGCCATCTTGCTCACAACTAAGAGGCCTACAGGAGTGCTGTTAGGGAGGCAAAGTTCCACAAGGGACATGCAAATGAATGAATGAATAATACAAGTGTTCAATAATGGTAAACATTACAAAAATTGTAAAAATGTTAGAATGTATAAATAATGAAGACAAAGATCTGAGAATTTTTTTTAATGTATTGTGATGAAGAAACAGCCATCACAGTATTGTCAGCAAATACCACCAGGGCAGGTCCTCGCAATAGATCAGATCTTATTATACAGTACAAGAGAGAAAATCATGGGCACATACAGTTCAAGACAGAAAATCATGGACAGTCTAATGAGATGACACAATAAAACGTCACCAACTGAGCAGATGATATATATCAAGGATCGATATATATGGACAAGTGTGACCGTCAATGTCTACCGGCACGGCAACTAAAGATGATGTCCATCTAGTCTAGGGTTAGGGTTAACGTTCTGGAGTACATACAGCCGAGCAAAGCGAACCTTAGGTACAATGATATTCTTGCATACGAAAACGGCAATAATTCTAATAATCGAGTGAAAGCTGAGTCTAGCAAACTATGTTGTTTTTGTCAGCAGCGGACATGACCGATGTTTGTTTCCGGGTTATTCTGATCCAGCAGGTTAAATGTCGGTACAAATAATTTGGTACCACAAATACGATCTCCATATCATCATACTTCATGCAGAAGTCTTTCGTGACAAATCTCAGGTCACTACTTCAAGTCTCAAGTCAAGTATCAAGTCCTTGCAAGCAGCTTCAAGTAGTATCATCATCACCATCAGGCACATTCGGACTGGCGTTGGCTATTATGCTTCTCCAGAGTACACGATCCTTCATGCAGGCCATCAGCTCAGTTGGTGATCTCCTTTCACACTACCTTGTCAGATTGTCCAGTATCATTTCTTTTGTCTTCTTCTTGATCTTCTTCCCTCTATTTTTCCTGCTGTTATGATATTTTTAACGCCCCTTCTTCTCATTGCATGTCCTATGAAAGTACTTTTTTTAACAAGATTTTTTTGTCTCTCCAGTTCTTCTCATACATTCTTCATTAGTTATTTTTGCTATCCAGTGGATTCGCTACATTCTTCTAATAAACCACATTTCTACTCCTTCCAATGATTTATGGGCAGACCTGCCTATTGTCCATGATTCACTTACATATAACAAGACAGATTCAATATAGATTTTAGGACTCGTTTTCTAATATTCATTGATAAGGATGTATTGCATAATATGTTTCTCATTCTCTGAAATGTAGCCTTTGCTTGGCCTAGTCTGTTCCTAATTTCTGTTCTGTATTTCCCATCTGAAGTTATTACTGCTCCAAGGTATTTGAATTTCTGCACCTGCTTTAGAATAGTTCCGTTTAATTTTATACTGCATGTTGGTGTATTCTGTTTCTTAGATATAACCATAGTCTCTGTCTTTTTTTTAAAAAAATGTTTAAAGTAAGGTCTTTCTGATCACTTCCTTTAGCGACTTTATCCTAGAGATTTTGCAGGTCTTGTTGGTTCTCAGCTATCAGTACTATGTCCTCAGCATACTGAAAGTTGGTATCCTCCAATTTTTATGCCTGGTTCTGTGATGATCGTTCATAGAATAATCTCGGTGTACAGAGAAAAAAGTCTGGAGATAGTACACATCCTTGTCGCACCTCATGTTTTACAGGGTGATATTTTCCAGTTCTACTTTCAACTCGAATTGCTGCTTCTTGCTGCCAGTATAAATATTTTACAATCCTCAGGTCTTTACCGTCCATATTGATGTCTTCAAGCATTTTAATAATTTCATTATGTTCCACCTTGTCGAATGCGTTGGTGTAATCAATGAAGCATAAGTATAGATCTTTCTGTACTTCTAAAGCTTTTTCTGTTAGTGTTCGTAAAGCATAAATGGCACTGTGTGTTCACTTATCTTCAACGAATCCAAACTGTTCATCTGCTATTTCCATTTTTATCTTTTTCCTTGCTCTTCTCATAATAATTCTCAGAGGCAGCTTCGTTATGTGACATGAGAGGCTGATAGTCCGGTGTTCATCAGATTCCTTTGCACCTGGTTTCTTTGGTAGTGCTGTAAACGTGGATTTAAGCAAGTCACTTGGCATATAACCACTGTTGTAAATGTCATTCAGTAACTTGATTATTATTTTTATTTCTATCTCCTCTAGCGCCTCTATTTCTTCTATTGTTATATTATCAGGCTTAGTCGCTTTTCCTTTCTCCATGTGTTTGATGGCATCTATGATTTCATCTTCAAGTATTGGATGTCCATCACAGTTTTCAGTATCTGGTATTAATTTTGGTCTTTCTCCTCCATATAGCTCACCGATGTACTCTGTCTGTTTGCCCACAATGTCTTCTTTTCCCATTAACATTTTACCTTTTTTTGATTTCAGGCATCCTGTGGTATATTTTGTTTTCCTGCCTGTGAGTTCACCAATTCGTCTGTGCATGTTTTTCCTGTCTTTATTATGAGAGTCCTCTATTTGTGTGCACTGTTCATTTAACCACACTTCCTTTGCTTCTCTGCATTTGCGTCTTATTTCTTTATTTATCTTGCTATATTTTTCTTGGTTATTTTTACTCCTCCTCCTCTTGTCCATCAGTCCTAAGATGTCGTCTGTCATCCATTTATTTTTAGGGGCTTCTTTTCTCGGTGGTATTATCTCCTTAACAGTTTGATGGATAGAATCTCTTAACATTGCCCATTGTTCATCTATACTATTTATCTTTGCTATTGCATTGTATATATTTGTTATAATAATTCTGTATTGTTCTCGCAGTTCTTGGTCATTTTTCAGGAGTTTGATGTGGTTTGATGTTTCTCACTTTTGTACATGCTCTCTTTAGCTTTATTCTAATTTTTCCACAGAGTAGGTCGTGGTCACTATTGCAGTCTGGCATGGTTTTTGTTGTCAGTAATGCATTCCGGAATCGTTTGTTGTATTCTATCTGGTTAAAAGTCTTTTTGTCTGGGCTGCACCACGTTGCCAGTCTTCGGGGATGTTTAAACCGGGTGTTTCCTACAACCATGCTATGTATTCTTGCCCATTCAATTAATTTACTACCTCTGCCATTCCTCTCCCCCAGTCCATAGTCACCAACGATGTCTGAAGTTCTTCCTTTACCAACTTTGGAATTAAGATCTCCCATCGCTATAGTAACTTCATGTGACTTTGTGTATTTTAGGGCTGTCTCTATGTCATTATAAAATAGCTGTACATCTTCTTCAGAACTTTCAAATTTTGGAGCGTACACTTGTATAATATTTATGTTTATTGGTCGTCCTTTCTGTTGGGCTAACAGGACTCGGTCCGAGATGTTCAAATATCCTACAGTTGTTCTTGCTGTTTGTTCGTCAAATATTACTCCTACTCCTCGTTCATGTTTCCCACTTCCTGAATATATTATTGTATATTTATCAGAGTTTATCTTCCCTGCACCTGTCCATCTAACTTCATTCATTCCTAATATGTTGATCTTCATCTTTTCCATTTCCCTCTTTACATTTTCTAATTTTCCAGCCTGGAATAAAGTTCTAACATTCCATGTTGCTATTCTGCTACCAGTAGCTTGATGACGATCTGGCCTCACCTGTGGCTCATGAGCTGCCTTACCGGACAAGGCTGTTCCAATCGGTACAGGTAGCTTCATCAAGTAGCGTTTCAAGAAAAAAAAAGTGAGTCAAAAGCAACGTGATTTGTGTCCCGTTACCACATCAGAGTGAAAATACGCACCCTTGTCTTATTCCTTTTTTTTTATATCTTGACACTCACCTATGTCATTGTTTACATTTTGTGTCCGTCTTTCTTACTCGGAGAAGACCAAAAAAGCTAAGTCTAGATTTTTCATCCATTTTTCGTGTGTGTGTTATTTTTAAAATATGTGATCATTGAAAAAATATTGAATTGTTATAAGTTCTTCATTTGTATGTATTCATCTTGTTTTCCGCCATATTGTTTCTGTCCATTTTCCTTTCTGTCTTTTTTGTAAAACCGAACCATGCACATCCATCTACCTTTATTGTTTACACCTATCTGTAATCAGAAACTGGCATCACTGCACTCCTGAGTTCCCATATGTGCTCTTCCTTCCCTTCCAACACCCACAGAAGCGTGCGCCTGCTGACGGAGCCAATCACACACAGGTCGTAGGTAACGCGCACTAATCCACTCCCCCTCTCCTCCCCCATCTCGATCATCCTCCTGATGTGATTGTTGCCATTCAGCCAGATGTCGTTCTCCATATGCAGCCTGTCCAAAGTGGCTCTTGCAATCTCCTCCTTGTCCATTTTTAAGGTAGCCTGAATCACTGCCGTGCCTGCTAGCTTGTCTACTTTCTCATTGCCGTTGACTCCTGCATGGCCAGGGCAGTATAGCCACGTCAGACATGGCAAACATTGTTCTTACCGGGGAGTGGACCCGGTTTTGTGTAATTTGTTGAGTCTGACATCCTTCATCTTCCCATTAATAAAACTGTTGACTTGGTGTTGAAATTACTCTCTTGGTTAATTATTCAACATTGCGAGATACATGACGTCTACTGGTTGAGCGCTTTAAATGACGGGTTAATATCGCATGCATAGAAAACATGCGTAGTTGTCAGAGTGCGGATAGCCCAGCCCTGGGGAGTGTCTGTTTGCACTCAAGTGCCTATAGGCCCGTCTTTACCAAAGTGGGTGATAACGCCCCGCTGCTGGCGTTGGAAAGGACCAGGGAGGCAGTGAAAGATAAAGGGTCGTAGGGGAGCAAGCAGGAGGACGTTGAAGGAAAACGAAGCAGCAGATGGGGGCAGTAATACCTTCCTCTTGTCACTTTTCAACCCTGAGAAACGTGTGTCCCTACGTGAAACTCATATATCACATAAAAGGTTGAGAAAATAATGCAGTAGACGAGTTATAAATGTTCTCATTCATATTGTTAAATAAACTGGCATGCTAAGTGTTTAGTTGTGTAATGCATATCTTAGTTTAATAGGCCATTGTGCATGGTGGGGAGGGGGTGTCTGAGGATGTGGGTTGGGAGAAAAGGAAGCGGCAGCCAGAACAAACCTGGAAAAGACTGCTATAGAATTCTCTTCGCTTTATTGCATCTGTTCTCACTTTCAGGATCATTTTTCCTCACTTCTGAGCTATTTGAAGCGTTTCACTTGTTTCAAAAGCTGATTATTTGAAGCGTTTCACTTGTTTCAAAAGCCAGGAAGATCTCTCTGAGATTTCTTTTCTGTTAATGGTCATGACTTCTATTTTTCCAGTACTGATTTTCAGGTTGTGGTTTTTATCTGCCCTCGCCAAGTTATCCATGTTCTGCTGTAGGTCTTTCTCTAATGTGGCTATAACTGTTTGGTCGTCAGAAAAAAGTTCATATATGGTTCACCTGTTTGGCATATTTTTTATAGGGTGTTGTGAATTATCGATATTATTCCTGGAGTTGGAAGTTTCGTGGTGGAATTTTTATTATGCGTGTTAGTTTCTTTGCAAATGTTGTCAATGTATGTTGTGAATAATAAGGGATATAATGCACATTCCAGATTTTGTGAAGAGTGGTTCATAGTGTCCAGCATTTATTCTGTTTTTATAAAGGTTTCTGCACAAGCTGATATGATGTGTATTAACTCCATAATGTTTAAACTAGGAAAAAGGTAGGAACAGCTTTATTACTTAACGAGCACACAGTTGTGACGTTTCGGTGTGAACCTTAATCATACAAAAACACATAGGACGAAGATATATACATACACATTAGCTGATTACCCGGCGTTGCCCGGATATTTATTTATCCCAATCGTCTAAAAGGAATGAATTTTATGTATAGTGTAATATCGAAGTAATTTTATTTACAGGCATTTAAAAGTATAATTATAGAGTCAAGTCTTTTACAAATTCAATATAATATTAATTTAACTCAAAACATGATTATAAACATTTCTAGTTTCACTTCCAGGAGCAAGAATCTTGGATGAACTCACTCTTGAGCAAGCAATATAAAGTTGTCCGTGGGAGAAACAAGGCAATCTCAAATCCACTCCGCAGTACTTAAATGACTGCCCCTGTGACTTGTTGATCGTGATCGAGAACGCAAGTCTAACTGGAAATTGCAATCTCTTAAAGTAAAAAGGGAGATCCACCGGAATGAGTGGTATCCGTGAGATAAAAACTGCTTCTCTCTCCCTTTCCTGTTAAGACAGTCGCTTCAATTACATTGTCCAGCATCTTCTTTACACACAGCCTTGTGTCGTTGCAAAGTTTTTGCCGTCAAGTTCCGTAGTAAAATAATTGGAGATCCCACCTTAAGTAAAAGACGATGTGGTGGCAATCCAGCGAGATCAAATGAGTTTAGGAACTCTTGTGGGAAATTGACGACCTCATCAACATCTACTGCGGTATCGATATACTTGTATTCAGTGACTACGCATGGTAACATGGCAAGTATTTGAATGTTTATATCGTGAACATCTTCATTTTTAGCAGCAAGAATGGCCCTCTCTTGCAACAATTTCAAATTGTGATAGTTTTGGAAAACAGCCGGATAGACGGCATCTATTTGCTCTGCGACGGACAACACCAGATTACAAAATTCGGATAGCAATTTGATCTTGTCAGAAGACTCGACTGCTAATCTACCTTCTCCAATCTCCAGTAGTTTGAGAAAATTTGAGCACTCTCATCCCCTATATGTAATCTCATGTTTTGGTTTAAAGTTATCTTTCGCACATGTCTCCACAAAAATGAATGTTTTAAACATGCGTGGATCTCATCGGCCGGCGTTGACTTTGGGATGACGGGCAGAGTTTGACGAAAGTCTCCACAGAGGAGTACCAGAGCTACTCCCATCAGGTTGTCGTCTCCTCTCAGATCTCTCAAAGTGACTTCAAAGGCCTCGAGAGGTTTCTTGTGAGTAATGGTGCATTCATTCCATACGATTAATTTACATGTCTTGAGCACCTGCGCCCGACCACCTGGCTTGCTTATGTTGCAGATAGGATTTTTCTGCCTTGCGATGTCAAGTGGCAACTTAAGTGCTGGCTGTCCTCCCTCCTTCCATTAACATCGCCGCAATTCCTGAAGAGACGATGGCGAGAGCAACTTCTCCATGGGCCCTGATTTCGGCCAGAATTAAATTAGTTAAAAATATTTTCTCTGTGCCCCCAGAAGTATAAAGAAAAATGATACCACCTTTTTGTTTCGCTACCTAATCCATGATAATTTTTATATGCTTTTTCTGATCTTGATTTAGAAGTGGCTTCTTGTCCGAGATGTATGCACTCAGCTCTTCGACATTGTAGTTCTCTTCTCATATGTAATCTGCGTGAAGTACGTCTTGTCCGTCTCGTACTGGTGCAGGCAAGCCGAGATGTAGAATTGTTTTATTGACACATTTGTCCTCAAGAATAACCAAACCCTTGGTGAAAATATCTGGACCAAACGTAATTTCTAATGTCGGATTTTCCATCCGGACTTTGGCGAGTATGTCTTCACTTTGGGCCTCCTTATATTTCTCCAATAGAATGTTTGGATTCAATGAACTGCATGTAGTCAATATTATAGCAAACAGGTTTCTGATTTGCTCTAGGAAGGAGACCAATTCGGCTTCTCACAATGTGTCATCCCAGTTCTGGTCTCCTTCGAGTAAACGCAACTTCTGACAGGCCTCTCTAAATGTCTGGCATACTTCGCCGTTTACTGTTCTTTACTCCGCGAAAGATCTTGGTCCTTGATGTAAATGAAGAAGCTGGGGTGAACTGTGTACACTCGACCCAAGGCGTCACTTGCGACTGCATCATGTCCAGGGACGGGCTGGCAAACTTTTCTGCTACAGTAAACTTTCCTCGATGCATTCCATGTGTAATACTGAGGTATCTCAGGATACAACAAAGTCCTTGCGAAAGGATCCTGCTGACACAGTTGAAAGAATGCTGTTAAGGTCGTGTTTGGTCGTGATCAACCAATGTTGGGGCGCTCTCTGTTGTGAAAAAATGGACGCTGAGGTGAACAACAGTAGGGTGTCTTTCATGAATCGGAAATCCTAGGATTCTCCAAACTGCCTCGTTGCTGCTAATGTACCTTCACAACTGATACCACATAATTTCATCATTTGTTCTGTTGTTGGTTATGCCGAAAACAGCCACTACTTTTGTTAACATACTTACACACATATTTAATCGATTTCACACTGTTACAGTACTCCACGCTGATGTGTGACTGAAACATTTTTGACAGCAGCAGCGAAAATGGCACAACCCACCTATTGTCGATTTCTATTTCTGTGTTGTTTCGTATCTTTAGTTTCGCCGTGAACCCTCCATTTTCTGGAACTCGTCGTCTATACAGAGAATAACCGTCATCTCCGGTCTGTGTCTCAGTAATCAACTTTCTTGGATATTTCTTGGTATGATTTCCGCCCGTCATACACGGAGAGTTTGGATTGAGATTTCCACATGGTCCATGGATCATGTTTTTCGTTACCACTGCAAAGGTTCAAGATCTTGTGTTGGGTCAGGCAACTCTGCAGATATAACGTCATCGATTTGTGTGGGCTGAATTGTGTCCGCCAACCGGATTAAATTGTATGAGTCTGGCATCCCTCGTTTTTGCCATTCAGTCGTGTACATCCAGCATCTTGTCACTCCAAGGACATGGCCCTTTGTTATAACGTCGATTAATTTCATCTGATTCTGTTTAAATGCTCTCGCAATCAAGTCGTGGCGCTCACTGGGTAATTGATCACTGGTAAGCATCTCCTTGATCTCTGTCCAAGTCGGATTGCAGGTGAAGGTGATAAATAAGTCTGGTCTCCTGTACGTCCTAACATACGTCATAGCATATTGCGTGTATTCGTGCATGTGTCTGAGACTGCCTGTAACGTAGCTGGTAGTATGATTAAGGCATTGAGGTTTTCAACGGTCCCGTCATTTGCTCCAGCATCACTCAGGTGAATATATTCTTCAACTCTCAGTTTACGTTGGTTTAGACGAGTGTAAAGAGGGCGCTCACTCTCGATTTGTGTATACATATCAACGATGAATTGATGAAACAACTGTCTGCAGTTTATTATGTGGTTCTTGTGGCAGTATTTTTAAATATTGCATTTGTTAGTATACATTTTTTTACTATCAAAGGAACATAACCAAAAATAGATTTAGTTCTTAGACTTAGTTTTTAAAGCCATTAGATGGGGTCAAGGGAAGTAAATCTAATTGATAGCAGGGTTGATAGGGTTAAGTCCCACTTTAATTCACCTCTTTACGAATGTAAAAAAAAAAAAAAATAGTGCTCGGCCCACTTGGCCTTGACGTTTGGTAGATCTCACATGATGGTTAGGAAAGTCGTGAAGTGTCAAAAAATGTAATGCTGGGTCGACATAACCAGACGAAAGGAATTTTTTAATGGTGTCTAGACAGGCTAAATTTAGTACAGAAAATTTAGGCCCTGAAATATTTTTTTTTTACTCAAGGTCAGTTATGACCTGTTAGCTTCGTGAGACAAAATATTTAAACTGGGGACTTTTTTTTTTTACTAAAGGTCAATAGACAGACGTCACGTGAAGGCAAACTTGTCCAGACAGAGGTTTCTTGATTGGGGCGGGGAAATTTCCAGTCATATAAAAGAGGCAGAGCTGGCCAAGAATTATCATTATGAGACAGGAATGATATTAGATCAACTAAGTCATTTTACTGCAGAAGTTGGTAGTGAGTTTTAAGCATGCCTTAGTTTTGTTGCAGTAACATTTGTCCTTTTTAGGGCAAACTTTTGCCTAGTGTAAAATGTAGATAGTCTTAGGACTGAAAATGTGATGTGGTGATCCATCTTTTGGAGGATGTGTAGTTGTCTACGTTGTTTGGAATTCTGCAATATTGTAAGTAGAAGTTTGTTTGTTTCTTTGTTTTTTTAATACTCATGATTGTAATAATTCATACTGCTCGGTTGTTAGATTCACTTCCATTTGGCACTGACTTCGTGTCCGGGAGGTTCTATTGCATGTTTTTATGGTCTCTGCCGTGTGCCAGCAGTTTTAAAGCCATTTGGCTTCATCACATCACTCATCAGTTCAACGCTCATTTTCTCCATCAATAAAATTTGTCAACGTTAAATTTAGCTGGAATTCTTGAGTGGTTGGAACTTCTTCTGTTAATCCTGTTGAGTAAGTGGGAGTCCTGTACAAGTTTTCATTACGTGACACTGTTGCTTTTATTGTGGCAGTTGCGAACCTGGCATTGTTGTTGTGTCACTCGGGGTATATAATAGTGACAAGTTTGCCACCACGGGGGAATATCACTGGGTACTGTAGACTATCATAAGATCGATGTGTTTCTGAAATGCGCTGCAGTGATTCGCGTCGTCGTTGAAGTACGATATCCAGTTGATAAACTTCATGGCCTGATATAACCACCGCGACTTCATCTACCTGAGGAGCATCGAAGAGCCGCTTGTGTTCGCCTGCTAGTCTTCGGTCTGCTTTTATGACTATTTTATATTCATCCGTTGGCATATGTTCCAATGCTGCTTTAAACGTTTTAATAAGATCATTGTGCTCATAATAAATCCTTTGTAAGTTTAACACAATCTGACGTCTTGTTCCTGAGATGTAGGCGCGCCTCTGGTCAGTTTCCATTTGTTCGTTTCTAATAAAATATAGTTGTAGAAATTTTGGTGGTTGATCTGGCAGCGGAAGCAGCGATCCCGCCTTGTGGTAAATCTGCTCTTGCACCGTGAATGTTGATGGAAGTCCCGCCCTATGGTAAATCTGCTCTTGCACCGTGAATGTTGATGGAAGTCCCGCCCTATGGTAAGTCTGCTCTTGCACCGTGAATGTTGATGGAAGTCCCGCCCTATGGTAAATCTGCTCTTGCACCGTGAATGTTGATGGAAGTCCGGGCTGTTCAACAGCTGATGTGGGGCCGAAAGATGTCATTTGGAAACATGAGTTGTATTTTCAGATGTTACTCAGAAAAATGCTTTGACCCTGACGTATCTCCTGATGTGTAAGTCAAAAGTTCTTGTGGTGGTGGTTCCAGTTGCCAGAGTTTCACTTTCCAATTCTTGCAGTAAATACCAAGAGACTCTGATGTAAACCTTTTTGCTTGACAGTACCTACAAACCATTTTCATTTTTCAGATGGTAACACTTGCATACTGCGAGTAGTCTTTTTGTGGATCATAGTGGAATCCTTCCATTGCTAAACTAAAATATTGTGCAGTCCGTGAACGTCTAGCTCTATCTCTTTTATCCTGTAGTCGGGCCTCACTCTGTTGTACTGTCTCTGAAGTTCTAGATGTAGTAGCTCTATCTCTCTTATCCTGTAGTCGGGTCTCACCGTGCTGTACTGTCTCTGAAACTCTAGATGTAGTAGCTCTATCTCTCTTATCCTGTAGTCGTGCCTCACGCTGTAGTACAGTCTCTGAAGCTCTAGGTGTATTAGTTCTATCTCTCTTATCCTGTAGTCGGGTCTCACGCTGCTGTACTGTCTCTGAAACTCTAGATGTAGTAGTTCTATCTCTCTTATCTTGTAGTCGGGTCTCACGCTGTTGTACTGTTTCTGAAACTCTAGATGCAGTAGTTCTATCTCTCTTATCCTGTAGTCGTGTCTCACGCTGGTGTAATGTCTCTGAAACTCTAGATGTAGTAGCTCTATCTCTCTTATCCTGTAGCCAGGCCTCACGCTGCTGTACTGTCTCTGAAACTCTAGATGTAGTAGTTCTATCTCTCTTATCCTGTAGTCGGACCTCACGCTGCTGTACTGTCTCTGAAACTCTAGATGAAGTAGCTCTATCTCTCTTATCCTGTAGTCGGACTTCATGCTGTTGTACTGTCTCTGAAACTCTAGTAGTTCTATCTCTCTTATCCTATAGTCAGGCCTCACGCTGCTGTACTGTCTCTGAAACTCTAGATGTAGTAGTTCTATCTCTTTTATCCTGTAGTCGGACCTCACGCTTGTGTACTGTCTCTGAAACTCTAGATGTAGTAACTGTATCTCTCTTATCTTGTAGTCGAGCTTCACGCTGGTGTAATGTCTCTGAAACTCTAGATGAAGTAGTTCTATCTCTCTTATCTTGTAGTCGAGCTTCACGCTGGTGTAATGTCTCTGAAACTCTAGATGTAGTAGTTCTATCTCTCTTATCCTATAGTCAGGCCTCACGCTGCTGTACTGTCTCTGAAACTCTAGATGTAGTAGTTCTATCTCTCTTATCCTGTAGTCGGGTCTCACGCTGGTGTAATGTCTCTGAAACTCTAGATGAAGTAGTTCTATCTCTCTTATCTTGTAGTCGAGCTTCACGCTGGTGTAATGTCTCTGAAACTCTAGATGTAGTAGCTCTATCTCTCTTATCCTGTAGTCGTGTCCCACGCTGCTGTACTGTCTCTGAAACTCTAGATGTAGTAGCTCTATCTCTCTTATCCTGTAGCCAGGCCTCACGCTGCTGTACTGTCTCTGAAACTCTAGATGTAGTAGTTCTATCTCTCTTATCCTGTAGTCGGACCTCACGCTGCTGTACTGTCTCTGAAACTCTAGATGTAGTAGTTCTATCTCTCTTATCCTGTAGTCGGACTTCATGCTGTTGTACTGTCTCTGAAACTCTAGTAGTTCTATCTCTCTTATCCTATAGTCAGGCCTCACGCTGCTGTACTGTCTCTGAAACTCTAGATGTAGTAGTTCTATCTCTTTTATCCTGTAGTCGGGCCTCACGCTTGTGTACTGTCTCTGAAACTCTAGATGTAGTAGCTGTATCTCTCTTATCCTGTAGTCGAGCTTCACGCTGGTGTAATGTCTCTGAAACTCTAGATGAAGTAGTTCTATCTCTCTTATCTTGTAGTCGAGCTTCACGCTGGTGTAATGTCTCTGAAACTCTAGATGTAGTAGTTCTATCTCTCTTATCCTATAGTCAGGCCTCACGCTGCTGTACTGTCTCTGAAACTCTAGATGTAGTAGTTCTATCTCTTATCCTGTAGTCGGGTCTCACGCTGGTGTAATGTCTCTGAAACTCTAGATGAAGTAGTTCTATCTCTCTTATCTTGTAGTCGAGCTTCACGCTGGTGTAATGTCTCTGAAACTCTAGATGTAGTAGCTCTATCTCTCTTATCCTGTAGTCGTGTCCCACGCTGCTGTACTGTCTCTGAAACTCTAGATGTAGTAGCTCTATCTCTCTTATCCTGTAGCCAGGCCTCACGCTGCTGTACTGTCTCTGAAACTCTAGATGTAGTAGTTCTATCTCTCTTATCCTGTAGTCGGACCTCACGCTGCTGTACTGTCTCTGAAACTCTAGATGTAGTAGTTCTATCTCTCTTATCCTGTAGTCGGACTTCATGCTGTTGTACTGTCTCTGAAACTCTAGTAGTTCTATCTCTCTTATCCTATAGTCAGGCCTCACGCTGCTGTACTGTCTCTGAAACTCTAGATGTAGTAGTTCTATCTCTTTTATCCTGTAGTCGGGCCTCACGCTTGTGTACTGTCTCTGAAACTCTAGATGTAGTAGCTGTATCTCTCTTATCCTGTAGTCGGGTCTCACGCTGGTGTAATGTCTCTGAAACTCTAGATGAAGTAGTTCTATCTCTCTTATCTTGTAGTCGAGCTTCACGCTGCTGTAATGTCTCTGAAACTCTAGATGAAGTAGTTCTATCTCTCTTATCTTGTAGTCGAGCTTCACGCTGGTGCAATGTCTCTGAAACTCTAGATGTAGTAGCTCTATCTCTCTTATCCTGTAGTCGGGTCTCAAGCTGCTGTAATGTCTCTATATGTAGCAGCTTCTCGAGCAGCGTCGCAAGTTTTCTATTCCTCTCCTCGGGAGTTTCTTGTCTACGCTGTTGTTTCGTTTTTTAGCCTTTGATTGCACTTGACCAATCGCCTTATGTTTCCTTGGAGGAACCTGTACTGAACGTGGATTTCTTTTGTACTGGGGGGGGGGGGTGTAAAAGAATGGAAAATGATGATGAAAATTTTTCTCACTTACCCCACAAGTTAATCGTACCCCTCAAATCCAGTGTACTGGGTCCAGTATATCCAAAATGAAGAGAATTTTACACAAAATTATTTATTTACAATTAATTTACAATCTATATCTGAAAACATGAAAACACAATTGGGCGGCGGCCTATAAGCTTAGAAAATTTTAAAACTTTTAAGTTATGACTTGTGATGTGTGATACGTGGGTCGTAAATAAGGAGGGGGAGGGAGAGACCGTGGAAAGGGGAGAGGGTGATACAACGTAATCTAGCCGAGCTATGGTGGAATAGATGATTACAGATGGGGTAGAGGGATTGTAATCTGATGATGTGAGGAATTCTGAACTATGTGTTACGGGTGAGATAGGAGTGGAATATAGTTTAATCCCTCTGCACCTGTAATAGAAACAGGAGACATTCTGTGTCAGAATAGGGGTTATAACTCAGTAAATTGTGGTCAAAGTTACTGACCACTGCTCAGATGATTTTGCAAGCACGGAGCGAGTTTTATCTCCGTGTTCCCATTGGCCACTTCGTTCACGGGGTCTGTGGTTCCTTTTGCACGGGGAAAAGGACTTCTGTTTGAGATGTGTGTGTGTGCGAGAGAGAGAGAGAGAGAGAGAGAGAAGGAGAGAGAGAGAGAAAGAGAGGACGTCGTGTTGTTTTGGCTCGGATGGTTGTTCGTATTGCTTGACTCATCATGTAGGTTTTTGTAAGTTTCATTGTCCTTTTGAGGGAAAATGTTGTAAATTCGTTATGTAGTGTTTTGGGAACTTGGTTGTCCTTTTTAGGGCAAATGTAATTCTTGTTCAAAGATTGTGCATGGGATTTTCGGTATGATCGAGGTAAGTATGTTTTTAAGTGATCTAGTTAGAATCATATGGTGATCGCAACAAGAGAATACCCGACTGCCATCAAGAACACAGGAATGCGACCGGACATTGTAGTGTACTCCATAGAAAAACAGGAGTTAATAATGATCGAGCTTACGGTTCCGTACGAAGCAAGAATAGAGGAGCAGCATCTATTCAAATGTGACAAGTACAATGATCTGGTCAAGCAACTGAGACAGGAAGCAGGAGGCAGGAGTCAGGGCAAAAGTGATAGCTGTAGAAATGGGAGCGAGAGGATTCGTAGCAACATAAGCATACGACCTATGTAAGCAATTGGGCATAAATGGACAAGCAAGAGCAAGGGCATTGAAAAGCCTTTTAGAAACAGCAGAAAAGGTCTCATGCTGGCTGTGGAGTATGCGAAACAAGCATTAAGAACATATATAATTTCCTTTGTCACAACCAATACCAGTCCTCCGTAGCTAAATCGCTAAAAACGCACTTCAAAGTGCAATGCCAACTGAAAAATCATGGGCTCAATCCAGGGGAAAAAAGTAACAACTCACAAGATCTCTGGGAGTCATGACCCAGAGTTGCCTACCCCCCTTAGAGTGTCAGGAGTTTTATAGGGCCGAAAGTCTGAGGGGTGGGGGTCCTTCCTCTGATGATCTGAAGGAGTTGTGTTTTTGTTCCGCTCTCTACAGAAGAGAGTTTCCTGCATATTTAACAGTGCTGTATAGTATTTAAAAAATGATATACTGATTTACACTAAGTTATTTATTTACAATTAATTTACAATCTATATCTGAAAACATGAAAACACAATTGGGCGGCGGCCTATAAGCTTAGAAAATTTTAAAACTTTTAAGTTATGACTTGTGATGTGTGATACGTGGGTCGTAAATAAGGAGGGGGAGGGAGAGACCGTGGAAAGGGGAGAGGGTGATACAACGTAATCTAGCCGAGCTATGGTGGAATAGATGATTACAGATGGGGTAGAGGGATTGTAATCTGATGATGTGAGGAATTCTGAACTATGTGTTACGGGTGAGATAGGAGTGGAATATAGTTTAATCCCTCTGCACCTGTAATAGAAACAGGAGACATTCTGTGTCAGAATAGGGGTTATAACTCAGTAAATTGTGGTCAAAGTTACTGACCACTGCTCAGATGATTTTGCAAGCACGGAGCGAGTTTTATCTCCGTGTTCCCATTGGCCACTTCGTTCACGGGGTCTGTGGTTCCTTTTGCACGGGGAAAAGGACTTCTGTTTGAGATGTGTGTGTGTGCGAGAGAGAGAGAGAGAGAGAGAGAGAGAAGGAGAGAGAGAGAGAAAGAGAGGACGTCGTGTTGTTTTGGCTCGGATGGTTGTTCGTATTGCTTGACTCATCATGTAGGTTTTTGTAAGTTTCATTGTCCTTTTGAGGGAAAATGTTGTAAATTCGTTATGTAGTGTTTTGGGAACTTGGTTGTCCTTTTTAGGGCAAATGTAATTCTTGTTCAAAGATTGTGCATGGGATTTTCGGTATGATCGAGGTAAGTATGTTTTTAAGTGATCTAGTTAGAATCATATGGTGATCGCAACAAGAGAATACCCGACTGCCATCAAGAACACAGGAATGCGACCGGACATTGTAGTGTACTCCATAGAAAAACAGGAGTTAATAATGATCGAGCTTACGGTTCCGTACGAAGCAAGAATAGAGGAGCAGCATCTATTCAAATGTGACAAGTACAATGATCTGGTCAAGCAACTGAGACAGGAAGCAGGAGGCAGGAGTCAGGGCAAAAGTGATAGCTGTAGAAATGGGAGCGAGAGGATTCGTAGCAACATAAGCATACGACCTATGTAAGCAATTGGGCATAAATGGACAAGCAAGAGCAAGGGCATTGAAAAGCCTTTTAGAAACAGCAGAAAAGGTCTCATGCTGGCTGTGGAGTATGCGAAACAAGCATTAAGAACATATATAATTTCCTTTGTCACAACCAATACCAGTCCTCCGTAGCTAAATCGCTAAAAACGCACTTCAAAGTGCAATGCCAACTGAAAAATCATGGGCTCAATCCAGGGGAAAAAAGTAACAACTCACAAGATCTCTGGGAGTCATGACCCAGAGTTGCCTACCCCCCTTAGAGTGTCAGGAGTTTTATAGGGCCGAAAGTCTGAGGGGTGGGGGTCCTTCCTCTGATGATCTGAAGGAGTTGTGTTTTTGTTCCGCTCTCTACAGAAGAGAGTTTCCTGCATATTTAACAGTGCTGTATAGTATTTAAAAAATGATATACTGATTTACACTAAGTTCCACTCCTTTCTCATTTCATAGTTCAGAACAGCATCAGATTACAACCCCTTTATCCCAACTATAATCACCTATTCCATTCTCTCCCTGTTAGATTACCATTGTATCACTCTCTCCCCTTTCCACGGTCTCGCCCTTCCCCTCCTTATTTGCGGCCCACGTATCACAAGTCTCCATTTAAACATTCTCTGCACTCCACCATGCGCACTTCTGAACATAGCCTTTTACAAGCCACAGCTTCTTGCAAGTCATAGCTAAGTGATCCATTCATTTTATTTTGTTATATATATATGAGTTCAATAAAACACTACAGGAAACAGCAAAAGAGGTGCTGGGATATCAGAAACGGAGAAAAGAGGAATGGATAAGCAAGACCACATGGGAAAAGATAGAGCAAAGAAAAGAAATCAAGAAAAAATTACTGAACACCAAATCACAAAGGCTTAAAGAACAAGTTCTAAGTAATTATGCGCAAAAAGACAAAGAAGTGAAGGAATCATGCCGTCAAGATAAACGTCAATATTATGACAACTTAGCAGAAACAACAGAGAAAGCAGCATATACAAATGACATGAAAACCATATATAAAATCACAAAGCAGATGATAGGTAACTTCAACACAAGATGTGAAAGTGCAGTAAGGACACAAAATGGACAACTGGTCAGTGGAGAAAGAGAAAAAATTGAAAGATGGAGGGAACACTTTAACACCCTACTAAACAGAACACAAACAGCACAAACAATAGACATACGTGAAGCAAAGACGGAACTAAACATCAATACAGGACCAATAACAATAAGTGAAGTAAAGGAGGCAATAAAGAAGCTAAAATCAGACAAGGCACCAGATGAAGATGAAGTGAATGTTGAAAGCAGAAGAAACAGAAACACCAAAACAACTTTGCCGGATATTACAACAAATTTGGGATCTAGAAAAAGCCCCAGATGAGTGGAAAACTGGTCTTATAGTAAAACTGCCAAAGAAGGGTGACCTCAGAGATTGCGGGAACTGGAGAGGCATTACCCTACTGCCACTCACCAGTAAAGTATTTTGTAGAATAATCATCAACAGAATTGTACCAACACCTGAGGAAAAACTTCGGAAAAAGCAGGCAGGATTTAAGAAAGGAAGATCATGCATAGACCACATATTTGTACTTAGACAAATATTAGAACAGGCAAATGAGTGGCATAGCACAACATGCATTATTCATAGATTTTGAGAAAGCCTTTGACAGTGTCAACAGAGATGCACTGTGGAAAATCCTAAAATGGCATGGCCTCCCCCATAAGATAATTAATGTAATCAAAGCCCTATACGAGGGTTTTCAGTGCAAAGTGATCTGTGGAGAACATAACTCCAGCAGCATTAGGGTACAAACAGGAGTGAAGCAGGAATGTGTACTATCACCAACATTATTTATCTTGGCAGTAGACTGGTTAATGAAGGAGGCAACATCAGACAAACGCAGAGGATTGCAATGGACCCTTGACACAGTGCTGGAGGACCTTGACTTTGCGGACGACATTTGTCTATTATCAAGCAGTCACAAAGATATGCAAGATAAAATAAACAAGCTAACTCAGAATGCAAACAACATAGGACTAAAGATCAACGTAGGAAAGACAAAGTTAATGAAGCAAAACGTGAACAACAGAAATGTACTCAGAGTAGACAGCAAGTTAATGGAGGAGGCCAACGAATTTGTATACCTTGGCAGCAGAGTAGTAGAAAATGGAGACAGCACAGAGGACATCAACAGCAGACTTACTAGAGCAAACCAGGCTTTTGCAATGCTGCAGAATATATGGAAATAAAAAAAAAACAAAAAAACTAAGCATAAATATGAAAATCAGGATATTTAAGAGTAATGTTCTAAGTGTACTACTCTATGGAAGTGATTGCTGGTAAATCACCAAAACCATAGAAAACAAGTTAATTCTTTCCAGACTAAATGTTTACGAAGAATTAGAAAAATATTTTGACCAAACACCATAAGAAATAACATCTTATTGGCAGAAATGCAGATGAAGCCACTGACAACAATTATTGAGGAAAGACGATGGCGATGGTTGGGACATGTGTTCTGAATGACTGATAACTCACTACCAAAAATAGCACTAAGATGGACACCACAGGGGAACAGAAGTAAGGGTAGACCAAAAGAGACATGGAGAAGAACAACAGAAAGGATGTTGAGCAATAGAGGGCTCACCTGGGCAAGAGCAGAAAAAAAGGCGAAGGACAGGCATTTGTGGAAAACCCTTGCGGAAGCCCCATGTGCCCTGGGCACTTAAAGTTCAGATATATATATATATATATATATAATATATATATATATATATATATATTATATATATATATATATATAATCTTCTCCCTCTATTTCTTTGTCCTGTATGTTTTTGCATGATTGAGGTTCACAATGAAATGTCACAACTGTGTGCTCGTTAAATAATAAAGCTGTTCCTGCTATCTTCCTTGTGTTTACATTTTGTTATCACAGCTTTACTGTAGTGGCTTCGTGTATAGTTACCCCTTGTATATACTTAGTTTTATATACTTATACGCCAGTTATTCGTGTGTAGCTCCATAATGTTGATTTTCAACAGTTTATATCTTTCTAATCTATTGAATGCTTTTTCTTGATCTACATAAGCTATGTGCAGTATCTGACTGTGTTCAACTGATTTTTCTGTTAGTTGTCTTAGGGAGAAAATGACATCTGCACAGTTTATATTTTTTCCTAAATCCCATCTGAGATTTATTTAACTGTGGTTCAATCATTGGCCGCAGTCTGTTCTTTAGGACCTTGCAGAATTTTTTTTTTTCATAATGGCTTAATAATGTGATGCCTTTATACTGGTTTCCGTCTCTTTTGCTGCTTTTCTTTTCTTCCAGCTTTGGAGGAATTATAAGTTTTCTTCAGCCCTGTGATGCTTCTTATTTTCCCCATACCAAGTTATAGAGTTTATGAAGCCAAGCTATTCTAGTTGTAACAGAATGTTTTCTGTTACAGATGTTTTTGTGAGAAACCCTGTTGTTGTGTTAAAAAAATCATAGACCACAACTCACGTGTTTATGCGAGCACGGAAATAGTTATCACCGTGTTCCGATTGTCATGGGAGCTCGGATGACTGGATGTATGAATGAGTTCAGTTTTGTTCTAGATGTCGTGGAGATAGGTTATACGTAAAGTTTTTTCTGAGGTTTATTAGGACTTGGTTCGTCATGTAAGTTTTGTAGCTGATTGTCCATGTTAGGACAAATGTGTGCTTAAGTCTGAATGTAATTTTGTTAATTGGATTTGTCCTTCTTAGGATAAAATTTGTCAGAAGTCATTATGTAGAGAGTTGTGTTTTGCGTTGTCCTTCTTAGGACAAAAGGTTGTAGAGTTATTATATAGTGTTGCAAGTTTGATTGTCCTTTTTAGGACATACTATGATTCTTGGTTGGGAGGTTGTGTTTGGAGGTTTTTTTTCAGTATATATGAAGTTATTATGTCTTTTTATGTTGTATGTTAGTGTGAGGGTCCCATGGCGGTGTTAATCGCCCGGACTGTTTTTCTATTCTCATCGTAATTTTCCCATCAGTTTACACTCCATATTATAACACTCATTACAAATGGGATTTCATCAGTAAACTTTTGTTGATTTTTGGCAACTGCTGGATCCCGTGCTCTTTGGATTCATGTTGAGTGAGTTGATTATATGTAACTGATCATGTTCGTTTACAGATTTGTAGTGGTTGTTTGTCATGTGTTTTTGTTACAAAGTGTATAACAATGTAACGTCTGTTGTGTCACTGGTATAGCAGTCCAAATAACGTCTGTTGTGTCATTGGTGTAGCAGTCCAAGTAACGTCTGTTGTGTCACTGGTGTAGCAGTCCAAGTAACGTCTGTTGTGTCAATGGTGTAGCAGTCCAAGTAACGTCTGTTGTGCCACTGATATAGCACTCCAAGTAACGCCTGCTCAGTAAATAGTGACGCCTGTAACAGTGAATGAATAATATTCAGTTGAGTACTTCAAGACAGTTTGCTTCATGCACACGCATACATACACCACACACACACAGTACAGTATGTGAGCAAAACACGTGTTTAGTGTTTGGTAGTACACAAACACTGTTTCAGTGGTGAAGAATCAGGCCACTCGTCATTGTTCAGTCAGTTTTCTTCAGCGGTTTTCAAGTTTTTCGGTTAGGAAGTTGCATTTTTTGTTTAGCGTTAGGGTTCACTTTGCAGTTGTTTGCTTTTCTTCTTGTTTGCGTAGTTGGGTTAGTTGGTCGGGTTTGTCGGGTGTCCTACCCCGGCAAAAAAAATGAGTGTATTTAGGTTAGAGTTGGTCAAATGTCAGCCTCACTTCTGAGTCACCTTGAGACGTCATATGTCAGCTGCACCGAGTAACTGGTCTGAGATGTCAGCTACTGTTTCATCTTGTTAACTTTGAAGCTTGTCGTTACTTGCCAGGTTGTGAGCAGCTTGACCCTGAACCGTCACCCTTGAGAGACTTTGCGTCTTCTAGAATCGTAACGTGACTTGTGTATTATTAGAGACTTTGTTTCTTCAGAATCGTATCGTGACCTATGTATTATTAGAGACTTGACATCTTCTAGAATAGTATCGTGACGTGTGTATTATTAGAGACTTGACATCTTTTAGAATAGTATCGTGACCTGTGTGTTATTAGAGACTTGACATCTTCTAGAATAGTATCGTGACCTGTGTATTATTAGAGACTTGACATCTTCTAGAATAGTATCGTGACCTGTGTATTATTAGAGACTTGACATCTTCTAGAATCGTAACGTGACTTGTGTATTATTAGAGACTTGACGTCTTCTAGAATAGTATCGTGACCTGTGTATTATTAGAGACTTGACATCTTCTAGAAAAGTATCGTGACTTATGTATTATTCAGAGACTTTGTTTCTTCAGAATCGCATTGTGACTGTACGTTATATTGAAAGACTGTGTTGCTGAACTATGCTATCGAATCCTGCGGTAATGGATGTCGAGGATATTCACCTTGGAGGTACTGTCATTGAAGTAAATGTTAGTAGTTAGTATTATTTAGGTCTAGTGTAGTTATTGTAAGAAATTGTTATTAAGTGATTGTATTGTAGCTGTTTAAGGAAATTGTATAGTAGTGAGTAGGATAGTATATTGTTTTGAAAGAAAAGTCATTGATTTTTATCATTCTTCTTCTTCTTCTTCTTCGTTCACTTCTACCACCAAAAACCGCACTGTGAACCTACTGAATTCACGCATGTGGTCCTCGTTAGGTCCCCCAAAATAGACCACACGAGTTCCACGAAAGGACCACAAGGGGTTCAGAGTGTCACAGTGCTTTAGCCTGTATTCTTGGTGGGTCTCGGAAGTGGGATTGCGTGACACCGTGGTTTTCATTGCACCAGTTTGGTCTAGGGTTGGACTTTCTCACCGGAAGACCTCGACGTGTTTGGAATATCAGTGCATCCCCGCTGGGTGAGAGGCGTTAGCCCACCCAGGCCAGAGTTGGACTTTCTCACCGGAAAACCTCGACGTGTTTTGAGATACCCGTGTATCACCGCCGGGTGAGAGGTGGTTGCCCATCCAGTCCAGGGTTGGACTTTCTCACCGGAAAACCTCAGCGTGATTAGGATACGCAGACATCCCCGTCGGGTGAGAGGTGGTTGCCTATCTAGACTTCCCTGGTCCAGTGTCTCCGACTTCAGCATTTTGCGGTCGTGGCCGCTACCCTTCCTAGTTGTGACCAGGATGGAGCTTTTGTCCAGGAGGACGAATCCTCGCCACTAGTGACTTCTACCCCTGGGTTGAGCCGGTTTAGGCATTTCCCAGTATGGGCGTGTTTGGGACGGGACCGACCTCTAGGGCAGAGGTACTGTGACATTCATAGCCTTCAAGATTCACCCCTGGTATGAGCCGGTTTAGGCAAAATTCACCAGTATGGGTGTTTATCAGGCGTTACCAACCTCTAGAGCGGAGGTGGCATGACATGTCTAGCCATCGAGTTCCACCCCTGGTGTGTGCCGGTTTAGGCATATTTCACCAGTGTAGGTGTATTTCGGACGTAGGCGGCCTCTAGAGCAGAGGTGCCGTGGTATAGCTCTCGTAGCGATATTACTGGACATACCAGGTTAAACTTCACTTTCCACCACCTTTTCCCATCGGCGCCGCACAGCAACCTTTATTTCCGCATTTACTTCCTTAACCGGGAGGAGCTTCACTCCATGCGCGGCATTTGAAAAGTCAAGCCAGCAGTGACTTAACCTCTGGGACAAGCCGGTTCATGCATTTCACCCGATATGACTGCACTCAGGACGTGGCTGACCTCCAGACCAGAGTGCCGTGATTTGACTGTTTGCTTCGCTTTATTCTTTCAACCACCTTTTCCGCAGTGATGCTGCTCGGCAACCTCATTTGCAAATTTCTCCATTGGCCGGGAAGAGCACTGCTCCACGCACGGCAGCTGAAGATCTCGCCAACAGCGAGAGATGGGCCAATTTCGAGACCATCGGTCGACAAAACCGTACTACATCGTTATCACGAACCTGGCTGGCTAGCCGTCTACATGCTTCGCTCGACGGACAAACCACTTGCTTCTGCATCGAAACACCTTAACTCTCGCCGTCCGGGAAGGGAGCGAAAGCCTGTCTCCCCACGCACGGAACTCGAGAGCGCTTTTTCGCCAAAAGAACGGTCGGCCCGCGCAACAGCAACCGCCCGCGCTGTGCAGGTCGGCGCAGCTCTGCGCGGCTGACATTTTTATCATTGATTATTGGCACTATTGCTGTGCTTGATTTTTTGGAGATCCTGCTGGTGACTTGGTCTTTGTAGAGCAGTAAATTAGTAGACTTGAACCATGGCTTCGGCTCCACGCACGTCAGGTTTGCTGGACATGTTACACGACGCCCTGTCTCAAGTTCGGGACGAGCTAAAACTCTCCCGGGTGATGTCAGCTGTATATCGTTATGTCGGGAATCCAGCAAAACTTAAACAGTGGTTATTGGGGTTTGATAAGCTAATGGAGGCGAGAGCTGCGGACCTGGTAGCGAAGAAGAACTTGGTGTATTTACGCACCACAGGTTCTACTGCAGATTTTGTAAAGCAGCGCCTCCATCTTCAGGAGTCATGGGAGGAGTTTGTTACAGCGTTATTAGCACTTTATGATGTGTTAGAAACTCCTCAAGATGCCTGGCATAAGCTCATCGGCATCACACAGACTCATGGAGAGTCTATTCAAGCACTGGCCAATCGTATAAGCGATAAGTTGCTTATTCTGGTGCGGAAAGCTAGCGCAGAGACAACTAGCGCAGACTTTCACGGATGCTCTGCTAGCTGGCAGTATTAAGACCAAGTTGATAAGAGATAAACCTATCACTTCTGAAAGAGCTTTAGAAACAGCTTTAGAAGAAAAAATGTCTTTACACATTCGGTGAACCTTAGTTGTGGTTCCTGAAGTAATATTTTTACAGAGAAGGTAGCCACTGGGGAGATGGCGATGGTGGAGAAGACTGAAGTTCTTGGTGGAGAAGACTGAAGTTCTTGCTTCCCAGTCGTCGCAGTTGATTTCTCCAGGTGAGAAGTCACCATAACCTGCGCCGCAGCAGAACAATGACTTGCCTGACCAACATAGGTCAAGACCCAGACCACTGGCTAAGCATAAGACAGCAGAAGTGAGGTTATGTTACAAATGTAGTAAGCAGGGCCACTGTCGCCACATGGTGGGCTCACGTGCGTCAGACCCATATTCACACCATCAGACCTGCTAAAAGATCTGTCTCATTTTCGCGTGCTTCACCTTTACTTTCGGTGACTGCGAATCCCCCTACACCTACTTCTGTCCTTGTTTCTATTGCGTCTTGTGGAGTTGGAGCTTTGTTAGACGCAGATGCTAGTGTCTGTCTACTTTAGGATTATGTGTACAGATCCTTACCTTCTTCTCCTAAACTCTTGCTTCCTAGAGTTACACTGCAGACTGTAACTGTAGCTTCGATGCGAGTCATTGGTAGAATTTATCTTCCTATTTCTATTGCTGGTGTCACTGTTTCTCGTTGCTTCTATGTAGTTCGTACTATGAACCGTTCAGCTACTCTTAGGGGTGATTTTCTGTCTCGTGCAGTTGTTGTTTTAGATGACAAGTCTAACACTCTCAACATTCACAACAAGTCTAACACTCTCAACATTCACAACAAGAAGATTACATTAGAGCAAGAGTTGTTTTAGATGACAAGTCTAACACTCTCAACATTCACAACAAGAAGATTACATTAGAGCAAGAGTTGTTTTAGATGACAAGTCTAACACTCTCAACATTCACAACAAGAAGATTACATTAGAGCAGGAGTTGTTTTAGATGACAAGTCTAACACTCTCAACATTCACAACAAGTCTAACACTCTCAACATTCACAACAAGAAGATTACATTAGAGCAAGAGTTGTTTTAGATGACAAGTCTAACACTCTCAACATTCACAACAAGTCTAACACTCTCAACATTCACAACAAGAAGATTACATTAGAGCAAGAGTTGTTTTAGATGACAAGTCTAACACTCTCAACATTCACAACAAGAAGATTACATTAGAGCAAGAGTTGTTTTAGATGACAAGTCTAACACTCTCAACATTCACAACAAGTCTAACACTCTCAACATTCACAACAAGAAGATTACATTAGAGCAAGAGTTGTTTTAGATGACAAGTCTAACACTCTCAACATTCACAACAAGAAGATTACATTAGAGCAAGAGTTGTTTTAGATGACAAGTCTAACACTCTCAACATTCACAACAAGAAGATTACATTAGAGCAAGAGTTGTTTTAGATGACAAGTCTAACACTCTCAACATTCACAACAAGAAGATTACATTAGAGCAAGAGTTGTTTTAGATGACAAGTCTAACACTCTCAACATTCACAACAAGAAGATTACATTAGAGCAAGAGTTGTTTTAGATGACAAGTCTAACACTCTCAACATTCACAACAAGAAAATTACATTAGAGCAGGAGTTGTTTTAGATGACAAGTCTAACACTCTCAACATTCACAACAAGAAGATTACAAGTCTAACACTCTCAACATTCACAACAAGAAGATTACATTAGAGCAAGAGTTGTTTTAGATTACAAGTCTGACACTCTCAACATTCACAACAAGTCTGACACTCTCAACATTCACAACAAGAAGATTACAAGTCTGACACTCTCAACATTCACAACAAGAAGATTCCATTAGAGCAGGAGTTGTTTTAGATTACAAGTCTAACACTCTCAACATTCACAACAAGAAGATTCTATTAGAGCAGGATGCACACATAGCTTGTATTCTTCGTGTTCAGCGCCCTACTGTTCTCTTTCCACGTTCTTTCAATATTACTCCTCTGAAACTAAAGGCCCAACCATATTTCCCTTCTGGAAACTCTTATATTCAGGGTATTGATACACCTTTTTTACTGTCACAACCTGAGATAGAACTTGTGGACTCAGCCTTTGAGCTCCATGCTCGGCAATTTCCAGTGATAACAGTAATTAACCATTCTTGCAAACACATCAAACTCAAACATCGGTGTGTTTTAGGCAGACTGAGCCAGTGGACTCTGTTGATCAGGAACCTTGTACTGTAGAGTCGACAAATGAAGGTCGTACTGAGTCTATCGTTCCACAAGTTCAGCGCCCTGATGTACACAGGAACTCTATTTTCAGTTTGCTCTTTGTCGTGACTGATTCCGAGATTTCTCGCACCTCGACAGTTCAGATGGAGATTGATACAGGCGATCATCCGCCAATCTCCAAGAAACCTTACCGTACTCCTTTGGCGAGTAGAGAGGTGGGTGAGAAGGTCGTTGAGAATATGTTGCGAGATGGGATCATTTTCCGCACGATCTCAGAGTTATCGTCACCTGTGGTGTTGGTGACTAAGAAAGATGGTACGCATTGTTTCTGTTGCGACTACAGTGCACTCAGTACTGTGACGCGTTCGGTATCGTACCCATTGCCACGCGGATATTCTGAGCACGATAGGTAAAGCCAAGATGTGGATTTTGGTGCATTCCTATGACGAAAAATGCCAAGGTTTTGACCGGTTGCGCGAACATAAGGTCAAGCTCAAACCATCTAAATACCACTTTGCGGCCTTCAAGACAAAGTATCTCGGATATGTTATCATTCAGACAGGTATATCTCCTGATCCTGAGAAGGTCAGAGCCGTTGCTGAAATGTCGTCTCCTTTGAATGTGAAGGAGGTGCGCCCTTTTCTGGGGACGTGTAGTTATTATCGACCTTTCATTCCTCATTTTTCGGAGATCGTGGCTCTTATTGTCGACCTCACCAAGAAGGCTCATAGATTCAAATGGTCTACAGACTGTCAAATGGCGTTTGAGTTTCTGAAAGATCGCCTTGGAAAGTTGCCGCAGAAACCACTTACCATGTTTACATATGCCTCCAATGTTGTGGTTTGAATCTGTCTGGTGCAGACAGTTTCCAATTCAAATGGTCTCTCTGTTGAATAGCCAATTTATTTACTTTCGCAGAAGCTGTCGCGATCCCAGACTAAGTGGTCCACTTTCGAAAGAGAAGCGTATGCTGTCCATTACGCCACTCACAAATTGAAATATTTTCTGACGATAGACACTTCGTAGTTAAGTCTGGCCATAGACCCTTGGTGGATGCGTTCCTCAGTCGACAGGAAATGTTGGACATCAAGTTGCAGAGGTGGTTTGGTAACCTGCGCAAGATGGACATAGAGATGCTGTTTCATTCGGGAGCGAGGGAGCCACCTTAGCTCTTTTCGATGGTGTCACCTCTGTTCAAGTACTGTCACAGGTAGTTACCAGGAACATATCTCCCTAACAGGGGACTGAGACGTATGACGTCAGGTCGATGAACTTTGTTGAGGCCTATTCACAGACAGGAAACCAGCCTGTGGTGGATTGCTCACTTTAGACTGACCTACCGTGTCCTGTCAGTTGAAGCTAAAAGTAGACAGGGCGACAAATACCTCGTGTCCTATAGTTCACGATGTCGCCATTAATGTTTCGATGGCCAGTGGGACCTTCCAGAGGCAGTATACTCTAGATCGTTTTAAGTCCAAGATGCTACGTCCCACTCGGAAGAGATATTGCCTTCCATCGCCTCCTCGTTTTGTTCCACGGGTTCCGCCATGGTTCCCGCAGGAAATCAAGCAGAGACTGGAAGCTAGCGTTCAACCTTCAGACCACTATATGGAGGTAGATGCTTCAGCATCAACATTTCCCACGTCGGTGGACGATTTTAGACCCCGACATATAGGCGGAAGCAGAAGAGGCGTATTGAGATCTGTCATCAGTCTCTGAAGGAACACTGTTCTCACAGTGAAGATTACTTTCCTGACGAAACCTCAACTAGCGCTGATTGCCATTCAAAGACGGAACACTTGTACACCTCGGATCGTAAGCTAGCGGTGGCAATATGACAGATACTCGAGGGAGTGGACCTTGGGCACTACGTTAAGAACTGTTTAACATTTAGAATGATATTAAGAAAATTTACAATTCTTTTAGCATCTTATAGTCGCATATTTCCTCCAGCAGCTACTTCCAATTACAGCTAGTGTCATTAAAACACTGCGCTTCTGGCTGATCTCAATAGCATTATCTATTTTGAAAAAAGATTTTCACTTCAAAACAAACACTGCCAGGATTGTGAGATCTTGTCTGCCTATGTGAATGAATGCTCAGAGCGACCAAAGGTCAGAAAAGCAACATATTTCTAACCCAGCCCATATGTTTAAAGATTAACTTTCATCTACTGCTCACTACACACAATATACTACTGCTTGAGGAGGATTTTAAACATTAAATGGCAGGACAAGATCAGGAACGAGGAAGTCTGGGAAAGGGCAGGACAAGAACCTATGAACCTACAAATCATATCAAGGAAGTGGAGGTGGATTGACCACATTCTGAGGAAACCCGACACTAGCATAATAAGACAGGTACTGACATGGGATCCTCAAGGAAATAGAAAACGAGGAAGACCTAGAGTTACTTGGAAAAGAGAAATTATGACAGTGATCAGAGACAATGGATACACATGGAAGGGAGCAGAGATGTTCCAAGAACAGGCGTGACTTTAGAGCCTTTATCCGTGGCCTATGCTCTCAAGGGAATGAAAGGCGATGATGATGATGAACTTTCATCTAGTTTTTTGTCTACCAAAGTCTCTCTCCAAATTAATTCAGAAATGAGAGTTTTAGAAAATCTAAGTTTTATTCACGTAGTGAGATCTAACTTTTATTTACGTAGTGATATCTAACTTTTATTTTCATAGTGAGATCAACTTTTATTTACATAGTGATGTTTAACTTTTATCTACATAGTGAGATCTAACTTTTATTTACATAGTGAGATCTAACTTTTATTTACATAGTGATGTGTAACTTTTATCTACATAGTGAGATCTAACTTTTATTTACATAGTGAGATCTAACTTTTATCTACATAGTGAGATCTGACTTTTATTTACATAGTGAGGTGTGGTGAAACATGTAACATTAGCATACTCAAGTTTGTATTTTGTCGTTTAAGCCTTGTATCATGTGCCAGTTCACCAGACCGCCATCTTATTCGGCCTTCGACTTATCCACTTTGTCTTCTCCTTAGATCCTGTCTTTGAGGTATAATAATGGCCCCTTTTTTCCAAAGATAATATTGTAATATATGCTCATGGCACATTCTACCAAACGTTGAACTGCTAGTCACAACAACACTCTGTCACAACAACTCTCTGTCACAACGTTTTTTTTCCGTTGTCTATCTTCTAACAGGTTTGATGTTTATTTAACCATCAAATTACCTGCGTTCTCTACGAAGTCACTCTCCATGTAACTTTCAAACACAAATACACTAACGCTCACACAGCTGGTACTCGAGCCCAACTGACTATTTCTATCAAACAAATATGAGCATCAATGGTCGCTCAACTGGTGCTCGAGCTAAACTATTTTTATCAAACCAGTGGTATTCCAGTTATGCCTCTTTTATAGGTAATCTTGAAGCCCAAATATGGGTAGAGTTTCTGCACACATTCCTCACTCACTGTCGATTTGTAAAACTGAACATATACCTCTATCGACCTAAATATGGGATACCTACACGGGAGGCCTAGAATCCTACCGGGGTACACTGATGACGGTGTGGGTATTTTAATAATGTTTGTTTATTTATATTGGCATTTTGATATTGTCACACAAAAAAGTCTTCTACAAGTACTGCCAACTCCATTTGTCCGGAACGAGAATTACAAGTTTATTTATACCAGTTGTCTCTTGTAAAAATGGATGTAGAATTTCCAGCTATTTACAGTCCATTAGAAAATGCATAAATAACGGAGAACTCATTCTCAAAGGATACACCTACTGGTCTACACGAGCATTAGTAATCTGCCTCTCTCTCTCATTAATTTTCCGCGAAATATGTTATAAGACAGAATTAGAAAAATATTTTGGCCAAACACCATAAGAAATAACATCTTATTAGCAGAAATGCAGATGAAACCACTGACAACAATTATTGAGGAAAGACGCTGGCGATGGTTGGGACATGTTCTCCGAATGACTGACAACTCACTACCAAAAATAGCACTAAGATGGACACCACAGGGGAACAGAAGTAAGGGTAGACCAAAAGAGACATGGAGAAGAACAACAGAAAGGATATTGAGCAATAGAGGGCTCACCTGGGCAAGAGCAGAAAAAAAGGCAAAAGACAGGCATTTGTGGAAAACCCTTGCGGAAGCCCCATGTGGCCTGGGCACTTAAGGTTAAGAGAGAGAGAGAGATGTTATAAGACGATTATTTTCGGCTCACTACGCACAATCTGATATCTATTTGCTCGCTAGCTCTCTCTACACTTCAGTCTAGCTCGTTGTTCCATCATATCAGCATGACTGCCTTATTATAAACTAGGAAAACAGTAGGAACAGCTTTATTACTTAACGAGTACACAATTGTGACGTTTTGGGGTGAGCCTTAATCATACAAAAAAAAAAAAAACAGGAAAAAGAAATAGAGAGAGGAGATAAAGTATAAATTTACATGAATACTGTGTTTAAAAAATCTATATATCTTTGTCCATTTCTCAAGGTGCATTTCAATTAAATCTATCGCCCTAATCTCTACTACATCTGTCTGTATCTGTTTATCTGAGTTTCGTAGTCTCTTCTCTCTGTATCTCTGATTGTCTGTGTGTCCAGTTTGATGAACTCCCAATCGTAGCCAGGCCTCTAATTGATCCACTGGTTTCGATCTGTGTACCGATTGGTTCGTGAGTCATGGTCTGTCAGTTGAATGTCCATCCCTCTGTTTTATTGCCGTTGGCACTTTCTACCTGTACTAGTCTGGTCCGCCACCAACCAAACTTTTGGCTTTTCAATCCTTCGAGTATCCCTGCCCAGTTAAATCATACATTAGGCGCTTGGGATCTGTCGGGCAAATTAATTTTCTGCATTTTTTTGTTGTTGTTGTTGATTGTAAAAACAGATCTTGGAAAAGATCTTGTGAAAGCAACATACAAAGAACTAGACAAGAAAGTAAAAAGTTCAGCTAGAAGGGATAAAAGAGAATACATAGACAATATGGCGAAAGAGGCAGAAAAAGCAGCAAAAACAGGAGACAGCAAAACTTTATATAACATACAAAAGAGGCTACCAGGTACCATTACATCTAAAGAAAGACCAATCCTTAGCAAAACTGGAACCCTATTAACATCAAGTAAAGACCAAAATAAAGACGGGCTGAACACTTCCAAGAAATACTCAGTCGACCACACCCAACAGAATTGTTAAACCTTGAAACCGACTTACCAGCCCCACAACTAAATGTCAACCTAGATGAAATTAAATTGCATCAAAATGAAACAGCAGTGAATTTAATGGCTAACAAAAAAAGCTGCAAGTGAAGATGAAATAACAGCCGAAATGCTAAAAGCTATCAATAGTGACAACATGAGACAACTACAGAGAATGTTTAACAAGATTTGGAAAGAAGAAAAAGTCCCTTCTAATTGGAAAAAAGGAATCATTGTTAAAATACCAAAAAAAAAGGCAACCTTAGTGACTGTAACAACTGGAGAGGCGTAACCTTAATATCAGTTGTGTCAAAAGTATTTTACAAGGTCATTTTGAATAGACTTAAAGATATAGTGGATAACTGCAATGAGAGAAGAACACGAAAAGGGAGAAGCTGCTTCGACCAGATCTTTACTCTCAGAATAATACTTGAAGAACATATTGAAAAGCAGAAACCATTAATACTGAACTTCATAGACTTTAAAAAGGCATTTGATAGCATACACAGAGATTCATTATGGAGAATTTTAAGTTTATATTTATATATATAAAATCTAAAATTGTCAACATCATTAAGGACTTCTCCAGTGGATATGTTTGTGCAGTCAAGAAAGAAGAAAGGATGAATGAATGGTTCCAGATTGAAACAGGTGTGAAACAAGGATGTATACTGTTTCCTCTACTTTTTGGAATTACAATAGACTTCATAATGAAAAAATCCTGCACAGGTAACACAGGTATTGACTGGGTACATAGGACCCAACTAGAAGATCTTGATTTTGCTGGTGACATAACTCTTATCAGTAACAATGTGAATTCCATGCAAGAAAAAACAGATAGCCTGTCTTCACTGCCTAGCAATATAGGACTTGAAATTAACAAGGACAAAACAAAAATAATGAAAATTCCCCTTAATCAAAATGAAAAATATACATAGAAGGGACAGATATTGAAGAAGTCAATCAACTTGCATACCTTGGCAGCTACATAGACCAGGATGGTGACACTAGAAAGGAAGTTAGGATCAGAATTGCAAAAGCAGCGTCGATCTTCAAGAATATTGAGAACTTATGGCATTCAAAAGTTATAAGCACAAAAACCAAGTTAAGACTATTCAAATGTAATATCCACCCTCATTTATGCATGCGAAAGCTGGAAAACAACTAAAGAAATAGAAAAGAAATTAGACTCTTTTGAAAACAAATGTCTAAGGAAAATACTCGGCATCAAGTGGAATGAATTCAAGAACAATGCAGAGATAAGACAGATGACTGAACAACAACCAGTCTCATGGGTGATCAGGAGAAGGAGATGGACATATGTTGGTCACTTGATGAGAAGAAATGATCAGAGAATCCCAAAATGAGCTATAAAGTGGAACACAACAGGCTAAAGAAAAAGAGGCAGACTGCATGAAATTCTGAAGAGGACATTGTTAAGAGAGGCCAAATTAACAGGCATAAAATCCCTTGATGAGGTTGAAAGACTCGCTGAAGACAGGAAAAATTTGGTAACTACTTTGCGAGCCCTATGTGACGTTTAACGGCACGGGAAGGATATAAGATTTTTTTCTTAGTGTTCCGTTCGCTGCCACCTGTTATTTCACTTGCGGCAGGATGGTCTTGCCAACTTATTGTACTTATGGCTGGCTTTCTCTAGCCTATCTCTTCCTCGGCGTCACTGTGTCTATCCTTTTTGTCTGTTCTGTTTACACATGTCAGCGTCCAGTAGTAATGGTCTTTCAATAGGGTCGTGGGAATTGGTTTTCTACCTCATTTCCTAACTCTTATAACTAAAATATGCTCATAATTCCTGGTTAGGAGGCACTATGTTATAGTACTACCATCCAGAAAACAAATGAATTTGAAAGAATCTTAAATTGGTCAACTCTTTCAACGAGCACATCAGCTTGCACTCCAAAATTTCCACCTCTCTAATAAAAATGCCTTTCACAACGGGGTCCTTTTAGCTCTGGGCATTATACAAATATACTTCCTCCCATCCTGTAACCCTTCACGCCCATAATCTCTTCCATTTTTTTCTGGCAATGCCAGGATGACTCATGTTCTATGGATCGATTCCCTAACTTATGGAAATTCTTTTGTCACTCACTCATTGTTACTGAATAAATGTGTTCTTACGTTTTTTAAAATCTAAATCGTCTGGTCAAAGTACTGTATAAGATTTAGTAGTTCTCAAAAGTTATTCTCAGTCTCCTAATAATGTCTGACTAGTAGAGCATGCGAAAGCTGGAAAACAACTAAAGAAATAGAAAAGAAATTAGACTCTTTTGAAAACAAATGCCTAAGTAAAATACTCAGCATCAAGTGGATTGAATTCAAGAACTATGCAGAGATAAGAGAGATGACTGAACAACAACCAGTCTCATGGGTGATCAGGAAAAGGAGATGGACATATGTTGGTCACTTAAAGAGAAGAAATGATCAGAGAATCCCAAAATGAGCTATCAAGTGGAACACAACAGGCCGAAGAAAAAGAGGCAGACTGCCTGAAACTCTGAAGAGGACATTGTTAAGAGAGGCCAAACTGACAGGCATAAAGTCCTTTGATGAGGTTGAAAGACTCACCGAAGACAGGAAAAACTGGCGAACTACTTTGCGAGCCCTATGTGACGTTTAACAGCATGGGAAGGATATAAGATAAGACATAAGTAGAAAGTAGGGTGCATCTTCTGTAAGTAATTCCAGACATCTGAATCCCCCCCCTTACCTCAAACTCAAACAACAAAACATTCATTTTTTAAAATTTATTTCTTTGAAAACTTTCAATTGTAACAGCAAAGCATAATAAACATGCAGTAATTTGTGAATGTTTAAATGGGTCTGTTATGTCATTTATGCAGAAAATGATTTTCATTCATAAGTGAATAAAGATACTAGAAAACTTATCTATGTGTAACTCACATTTCAGAACAGAAGAACTAAGATGTGCATGTAGAACAAACTATACTTTTATTGCATACTTTACTTGCTTGGCAAGATAATATAAAATAAACTACTCTCATATTCTGGATAAAGCTGGGGCGAGCATCCACAACCCAGCGCGTCACAGGTGGCGGATGGAGAAGTCCTCCAGATATGGATGATCATTGCGAATAAGGATTTACCCAAATAAGCAGGCTCGGACCAACTGGTGGTAGACTCAGAGAGCGAGATGGGGTAGTAGGTGGCTCTACTACTCCTATAAAGTGCCTCAGGTGCTCAGTGAAGGGAATACCAGGTGGGTAGGGGGCGCCTTAAAACCTCTTGCTCCCGCTGCCTTGCGAGTAGGACAGGGAGTCCAAAGGCTAGTGGATAGTCCGTATATAAACTGACAGAAGGCAACATGAAACCAGTGTTGTAGCTCCCAAGAACAATTATGCTTATTAAGTGTAATAGATTTGTCATGAACGATGTTAATGGATGTTCCTCTGGAACAGCCTCGTCCGGTAAGGCAGCTCATGAGCCACAGGTGAGGCCAGATCGTCATCAAGCTACTGGTGGCAAAACCAACAAATTCAAAATAGCAATATGAAATGTTAGAACTTTATTCCAGGCTGGAAAATTAGAAAATGTAAAGAGGGAAATGGAAAGGATGAAGATCAACATATTAGGAGTGAGTGAAGTTAGATGGACAGGTGCAAGAAAGATAAACTCTGATAAATATACAATAATATATTCAGGAAGTGGGAAACATGAATGAGGAGTAGGAATAATATTTGACAAACAAACAGCAAGGACAATTGTAGGATATTTGAACATCTCGGACAGAGTCGTGCTAACCCAACAGAAAGGACGACCAATAAACGTAAATATTATATAAGTGTACGCTCCAATATCTGAAAGTTCTGAAGAAGATGTACAGCTATTTTATAATGACATAGAGACAGCCCTAAAACACACAAAGTCACATGAAGTTACTGTGGTCGTGGGAGATTTTAATGCCAAAGTTGGTAAAGGAAGAACTTCAGACATCGTTGGTAACTATGGACTGAGGGAGAGGAATGACTGAGGTAGTAAATTAATTGAATGGACAAGAATACATAGCATGGTTGTAGGAAACACCTGGTTTAAACAACATCCCCAAAGACTGGCAACGTGGTGCAGCCCAGACAAAAAAGACTTTTAACCAGATAGAATACAAATTAATCAACAAACGATTCCAGAAAGCATTACTGACAACAAAAACCATGCCAGACTGCACTAGTGACCATGACCCACTCTGTGGAAAAATTAGAATAAAGCTAAAGAAACCATACAGAAAAGTGTGAAAAATCAAACTGAATACTGAACTCAATAAAAATGATCAAGAACTGCGAGAGCAATACAAAGTTATTATAACAAATAGATACAATGCAACAGCAAAGATAAATAGTATAGATGAACAATGGGCAATGTTAAGAGATTCTATCCACCAAACTGTTAAGGAGATAATACCACAGAGAAAAATAAGCTCCTAAAAATAAATGGATGACAGACGACATCTTAGGACTGATGGACAAGAGGAGGAGTAAAAATAACAAGGAAAAATATAGCAAGATAAATAAAGAAATAAGACGCAAATGCAGAGAAGCAAAGGAAGTGTGGTTAAATGAACAGTGCACACAGAGGACTCTCATAATAAAGACAACAAAGACATGCACAAACGAATTAGTGAACTCAAAGGCAGGAAAACAAAATATACCACAGGATGCCTGAAATCAAAAGAAGGTAAAATGTTAATAGAAAAGAAGACATTGTGGACAGGTGGACAGAGTACACTGGTGAGCTATATGGATGAGAAAAACCAAAATTAACACCAGATACTGAAAACTGTGATGGACTACCAATACTTGAAGATGAAATCATAGATGCCATCAAACACATGGAGAAAGGAAAAGCGACTGGGCCTGGTAATATAACAATAGAAGAAATAAAGGCGCCAGAGGAAATAGGAATAAAAATAATAACCAAATTACTGAATGACATTTACAACAGTGGTTATATGCCCCGTGACTTTCTTAAATCCACATTTACAGCACTACCAAAGAAACCAGGTGCAAAGGAATGTGATGACCACTGGACTATCAGCCTCTCATGTCATATAATGAAGCTACTTCTGAGAATCATTATGAGAAGAACAAGGACAAAGATAAAAATGGAAATAGCAGATGAACAGTTTGGATTTGTTGAAGGAAAGGGAACACAAAATGCCATTTTTGCTTTATGAACACTAACAGAAAGATCTTTAGAAGTACAGAAAGATCTCTACTTATGCTTCATTGATTACACCAAGGCATTCAACAAGGTGAAACATAATGAAATTATTAAAATGCTTGAAGACATCAATATAGACAGCAAAGACCTGAGGATTGTAAAACATCTATACTGGCACCAAGAAACAGCAATTCAAGCTGAAAATAGAACTGGAAAATATCAACCTATAAAAGAAGGGGTGCGACAAGGATGTGTACTATCTCCAGACCTTTTTTCTCTGTACAGCGAGAACATTCTAAGAATGATCATTACAGAACCAGGCATAAAAATTGTAGGATACAATATTAACAACCTTCGGTATGCTGATGACACAGTACTGATAGCTGAGAACCAACAAGACCTGCAAAATCTCTTGGATAAAGTCGTTAAAGGAAGTGATCAGAAAGGCCTTACTTTAAACATCAAAAGGACAGAGACTATGGTTATATCTAAGAAACAGAATCCACCAGCATGCAGTATAAAATTAAATGGAACTATTCTAAAGCAAGTGCAGAAATTCAAATACTTTGGAGCAATAATAATTTCAAATGGGAAATGGAGAACAGAAATTAGGAACAGAATAGACCAAGCAAACACTGCATTTCAGAGAATGAGAAACATATTATCCAATACATCCTTATCAATGAATGTTAGAAAACAGGTCCTAAAATGCTATATTGAACCTATCTTGTTATATGGAAGTGAATCATGGACAATAAGCAGGTGTGCACAAAAAATCACTGGAAGCAGCAGAAATGTGATTTATTAGAAGAATGTTGCAAATCCCCTGGACAGTAAAAATAACTAATGAAGAATGTATGAGAAGAGGTGGAGAGACAAAAAAATCTTGTCAAAAAAATAAGAGAGACAATGTACTTTCATAGGACATATGATATGGGGAGATTGAAAATAATATAACAGGAAAAATAGAGGAAGAGCCAGGGGAAGACCAAGAGAAGTGATACTGGACAGTCAGATAAGATGGTGTGAGAGATCACCAACTGAGCTAATAGCCTGCATGAAGGATCGTGTACTATGGAAAAGCATAATAGCCAACACCAGTCGGCTCAGCATGGCACCTGATGATGATGAGCATAGAGTCTGGAGGAAGACTATGTTGTGTGATGCTCTTTTTTTTGTTTCAGCTGTCACGTATTCATTTTCAGTAAAGGTGTCATTTGTGACCCAATATGATTTATTCCACCTGTTCTCAGTTTTAGTATCCTTTTTCCCAAAGGATAAATGTTTTAATTTATATTTTAAAAATAAATTTAACCAATTTACTTAGGTCCTACAAAATTAGTGTCAGAAATGATGTTAGGTAGGGGCAGGAGCATAAAAGATAGTGCTGGAAAATTATCAGCCCAACCAAGAAGGGAATGACCTAAAGCAATGAAACTAGCATGTTCTTCTGCATGACCAAGAAGGGAATGATTAAAGCAATGAAACCACCACGTTCTTCTACAGAACCAAGAAGGGAATGACCTAGAGCAATGAAACTAGCATGTTCTTCTACATAACTAAGAAGGGAATGACCTAGAGCAATGAAACTAGCATGTTCTTCTACATGACCAATAAGGGAATAATTAAAGCAATGAAACCACCATGTTCTTCTACAGAACCAAGAAGGGAATGACCTAGATCAATGAAACTAGCATGTTATTCTTCATATTCACTCAAGTTAGTACACTTGGCACATCATTTCTCAAGTTTTTTTAACCCTTCCATAACCCCCCCCCCCCAAAGTCTCATATCTGGTCACTGAAAAACTGCTCCCTTTCAAACACTTTTTAAAGTTGGGAAACGGGTAATAGATGAAGCAAGATCTGGTAAAATTGTGCCAAGCCACGGGACCACTAAAATAGTATTGACTACTTTTAGGCATTGACAATACTGAAGTTGTGTGTGCTACAACTTTATGACGTTAAGTGGAGCAAGTAATAATCAATTTGACTGATTTTTAAATCTGATAGTATGAGCAACTGTTTCTTTGATATACACAGAGAAACAAACACATCCACACACAACTCCAACTTAGATCACAGCAGCACAGTATGAGAACCTCTGACATCTCCAAGACAAACTACAGATAACATCATGTAGTGAACTGAGAAGATGTGGAGTACAAACAAGTTTTATTGATGAGTACTAATGATAGGTGACTTATGAGGTGAAGAATGTTAAACAAGAAGTACACTTAAGCTCCACCCCCCCGGCAAGACAGAAGTCTGCCATATGGGAAGTGGGTGATCTACATTCACACCCAGACAACAGCAATCTAACATCATGATGAACAAGTTACACTTACTGAATGTCATGAATATGCCACAGAGTTCCACAAAAATCACACACATATTTTTAGAACCACTGGTCCTCATCAATCTCAAAACAGAAATACAATAGCAGCTAGCACAACATCTTGGCCAAGCTGACTAGACTAAATCACATCAAGCTGTTCTACATAACCCTCACAATGATTACAGTCCTATCATAAAAACTTCTACTCAGATAATCATTCTCAATCCATGATAATCATTATTCTAATAATAATCCTGTCTCTGAAAAATCTGTCCCTTAAACATAAAGCATATTTTCTGCTAGAAAGTTTCCTGAACTTTGTTTTTTTTTTTTTTTTTAGACAACGAAAACAACAGGCCGTGACCCGGTGGTACTGCAAACCGGGTCCACCCGTAACGAGATGTGGACCATACCCCCGGCATTCAATGTGCAGGGCAGGCCTCGGGCATCTCGTTTAGTTAAAAAATAACGACGCTTTTGTTAACCAAAGGGCATGTTGATCAGGGTACCTGCTAAGAGGACACTTTGACCTCAGCCACTTTGATCTTAGCCAAATTTTTTTTTTTTTTTAAGACAACGAAAACAACAGGCCGTGACCCGGTGGTACTGCAAACCGGGTCCACCCGTAACGAGATGTGGACCATGCCCCCGGCATTCAATGTGCAGGGCAGGCCTCAGGCATCTCGTTTAGTTAAAAAATAACGACGCTTTTGTTTAACCAAAGGGCATGTTGATCAGGGTACCTGCTAAGAGGACACTTTGACCTCAGCCACTTTGATCTTAGCCAAAAGGCCGAGAAGACACAACTTTGTGAACTTGATTGTTTATCCGGCCTTCAAAATCTTCTTATAAAAACATGTCCTCAAAATAGTTTTATGTTACTAATTTTGCCCATTTGTGTCAACAGAGACATTCCACTGTTTGACACTTAGCAACTTTTCCTAACTATCTCGTGAATTTTGCCAGCTGTCAAGGTTATGTGAGCTTAGTATAAATCTTTTATTAGCACATTGCGTTGAATGGTGAATAAAAGAAAGAACCTAACTCCGTCTAACTTAACTATTCTACTGATTATATCCCTTTATCTATACTTTAGCTACCAAAAAACAAGTGAGTAGGGTAGACGATCTATCCACTCAAACCCAAGATTCAAACATCAGTTGTCTTGTGAACCTTGTGAACATGTGCACTGTCTTGCAAAAAAAGAGAACACCTTTCCGTACCTCCCCTCGCTGTTTTTCTTTCATTCTTTAATCAACATAGAAAATATAGAGTGGTATTTTGCGTTAACCGTTTGGCCATACTGAAGATAGTCACACATCAAAATACCTTCCTTATCTCACAAAAACAGTGGCCATGACCTTTTTGGGGTCTTGAATTTTTTCAGTCTTGAAGAACTTGAGTGCTACCACTGCTAGGACTGTTGTTTGGTCTTGGGATCATAGTCACATAACCATGTTATATCTTATATCAACAGCAACAAGTCATTCCAAAAGGTTATCACTAGACTGCTCAAAATTCTGCAAAATCAACTTGGAGGTGTCCACTCAATTTCATTTATTGTTGGATTCAAACATTTCAGCACCCACCCGATCAACAGTTTCTGCATACTCAAATCCGCATGAATTATAAACTCAACATGTTCCCTGGATATCTCTTGTGTCCCTGCAATTGTTTTAGCTGAAATCTGTCAATCTGCCAAAATCAAGCCATGAACATGGTCAACAATTTCTGGAGTTGACACTACTGAAGGAGTTCTAGATTTTGCTGCATCTTTGGTCTGAAAATCTTCATGCTGAAAGTCAGCTCAGCACTTCTTCACAGCTGAGTATGATAAGCACTTGTCACTCAATGTTTGCAGCAGACACTCACACATGATGAGCACTTGTCACTCAATGTTTGCAGCATACACTCACACATGATGAGCACTTGTTACTCAATGTTTGCAGCAGACACTCACACATGATGAGCACTTGTCACTCAATGTTTGCAGCAGACACTCACACATGATGAGCACTTGTCACTCAATGTTTGCAGCATACACTCACACATGATGAGCACTTGTTACTCAATGTTTGCAGCATACACTCACACATGATAAGCACTTGTCACTCAATGTTTGCAGCAGACACTCACACATGATAAGCACTTGTCACTCAATGTTTGCAGCAGACACTCACACATGATGAGCACTTGTCACTCAATGTTTGCAGCATACACTCACACATGATAAGCACTTGTCACTCAATGTTTGCAGCATACACTCACACATGATGAGCACTTGTCACTCAATGTTTGCAGCATACACTCACACATGATGAGCACTTGTTACTCAACGTTTGCAGCATACACTCACACATGATGAGCACTTGTCACTCAATGTTTGCAGCATACACTCATACATGATGAGCACTTGTCACTCAATGTTTGCAGCATACACTCATACATGATGAGCATTTGTCACTCAATGTTTGCAGCATACACTCACACATGATGAGCACTTGTTACGCAACATTTGCAGCATACATTCACACATGATAAGCACTTGTCACTCAATGTTTGCAGCAGACACTCACACATGATGAGCACTTGTCACTCAATGTTTGCAGCATACACTCACACATGATAAGCACTTGTCACTCAATGTTTGCAGCATACACTCACACATGATGAGCACTTGTCACTCAATGTTTGCAGCATACACTCACACATGATGAGCACTTGTTACTCAACGTTTGCAGCATACACTCACACATGATGAGCACTTGTCACTCAATGTTTGCAGCATACACTCATACATGATGAGCACTTGTCACTCAATGTTTGCAGCATACACTCATACATGATGAGCATTTGTCACTCAATGTTTGCAGCATACACTCACACATGATGAGCACTTGTTACGCAACATTTGCAGCATACATTCACGGATTTCCCTTAGCATTTTCTACCACAGGAATAGAAACTTCATGATTGCTGGGAGTTCCACACTTAAAAATTCCAGTAAAAAATAGCACTGTGATCCTACAGACTGGTACTTTACATTATAAAATAACACCCTTTCCAGCCATAGCAACATCAGATTTTGGCATGTGAGTTGGGCAGATAACATTTCAGCACTCCTACATATAAAAAAAATCAGCTCATGAACAAGCACTTCTGCAAACATGAGCGGACTTTACTTGAGAAAAAAAAAAGAAAACAAAATATGTGCCACCAAAGCTCTCACTGAAATGATTATTTAAAATCAAAACATCCACTTTATCTAAATGTCAGAACTGCAGATAAAGAATGAAGAATATACCCACAGCTTTATAAAAATGGCCAACAAATGAAAGTCTGACAATATTATTCAAAGGACTGTGATCCTCTGGTTTCCTGATCTAAACAAGGCTAAATTTGGCCAGAATTATCTAGAAAGAAAATCATTAATTTTTTTATGGCTAGAGCAGTGAAAAATACTCAGAGAGTAAAAATTGATAGTAATAAGAATTTGTGGTGTAAGGACTTGTGCAACAGTGTACTTGGCAATTTTAACATTATGTAGAAGCGAACCATTTGAGCTAAATCTTAACACAGGTTGTGACCGCAAGTGAATTAATTATGTTGAATCAAAATATCCATCATATCATGAATGAAGATGAAAATGTCATGCTAAATCAAAATAACTGTTGTGATGACATGTGAAAGAGTCATGTTAAATCAAGATATTCACAGTGATCACAGGTAAAGTAGATAAAATTAAGAGATAACTGTGATCTAGTTAAATTACATTTCCTGTTCTTAAAAATGCTAAACAATTTTCTTTCATTCACAGGGTCTTCATTTTCAAGTGTTTTTGTCTCCTGAATGTGAGAATATTGCACTGTTGTTGTGACATCTCTTAAACTTGCTTCTACTTTTGTTTTCATCTAAAACAGATGGGCTTCTACTTTTGTTTTCAACTAACTCAGATAGGCTTCTACTTTTGTTTTCAACTAAAACAGATGGGATTCTACTTTTGTTTTCAACTAACTCAGACAGGCTTGTTTTCAACTAAAACAGATGGGCTTCTACTTTTGTTTTCAACTAACTCAGACAGGCTTCTACTTTTGTTTTCAACTAAAACAGATGGGCTTTTACTTTTGTTTTCAACTAACATAGGTCAAGAGATAACTGTGATCTAGTTAAATTACATTTCCTGTTCTTAAAAATGCTAAACAATTTTCTTTTATTAACAGAGTATTCTCTATCTTCATTTTCAAGCATTTTTGTCTCCTGAATGTGAAAATATTGCACTGTTGTTGTGACATCTCTTAAACTTGCTTCTACTTTTGTTTTCATCTAAAACAGATGGGCTTCTACTTTTGTTTTCAACTAACTCAGATAGGCTTCTACTTTTGTTTTCAACTAAAACAGATGGGATTCTACTTTTGTTTTCAACTAACTCAGACAGGCTTGTTTTCAACTAAAACAGATGGGCTTCTACTTTTGTTTTCAACTAACTCAGACAGGCTTCTACTTTTGTTTTCAACTAAAACAGATGGGCTTTTACTTTTGTTTTCAACTAACATAGGTCAAGAGATAACTGTGATCTAGTTAAATTACATTTCCTGTTCTTAAAAATGCTAAACAATTTTCTTTTATTAACAGAGTATTCTCTATCTTCATTTTCAAGCATTTTTGTCTCCTGAATGTGAAAATATTGCACTGTTGTTGTGACATCTCTTAAACTTGCTTCTACTTTTGTTTTCAACTAACAGATGGGCTTCTACTTGTTTTAAACAAACATAGGTGGGCTTCTACTTTTGTTTTCAACTAACAGATGGGCTTCTACTTTTGTTTTCAACTAACAGATGGGCTTCTACTTTTGTTTTCAACTAACAGATGGGCTTCTACTTTTGTTTTCAACTAACAGATGGGCTTCTACTTTTGTTTTAAACAAACATAGGTGGGATTCTACTTTTGTTTTCAACTAACATGGACAAACTTCTTATATGCATACCAGCTGTAAAAAATATTATGTAGATGAAAACTTATTTAGTAATTATCTCTTACATAAGAAAGGCTCACTTGCCAACCAGGCAACCCAGTTTAGATTTCCACTCACCATAGTGGCAGTCAACCACAACTCGCAAACAAAAAATCCCAGGGTTCACCCAGCCTCAGGAAAAATAGGTACCATGGTCAACATTCTGGTAATGAAAAGGAATGTCACCCTTAGCAAAAGAGTTCATTCTGACAGCAACACAAGTTGGTGTGTTCAAATGTTGACTAGGCAGAAGAGCACTTCTGGCCTGATCACATGCTATGACACTGACTCACAGCAATTCTTACAGAAGAGCATGTTTAGCCTGAAGTTCCACTCAGTTAAAAATGTGTCCATGCTAAATGTCTCTTGTTGTATGAAAGTTTCCACCAAACAATCATGCTGCATAGTAATAACTATACTCTGAAAGAAGATAGCAATAACTGTACACTGAAAGACTGGGTCAATAACAATATAAATTTTTATCATTTCTTACAAATGATTGTGGTAAGTGGCTCCACTATCTGCATCTAAATTGTGCTCAGTAACCATTCTGTTCAAGTCACTGAGTATATCTCTTCGTGGCAAGTTCAAGAGATCTTGTCTCAACTGCTCTAGGGTGTAGTCTTGAAATTCTGGTTCATGCAACAAGGAGAAAAAGATGGCATATTGATGAGGTGAGTTCTCAAACAGATAAGTTCTTTCATAATCCCAGCCATACACTTCTACAAGATCCTTCCATGTTGCTGAGGAGCATGGGCACTGTAGAGTGAGAGCAACTCGATTTATTATTTTCCAGGGCAGTTTTCTGACTGGGCAGTCAGAACTTATGGCTGACTTCAAAGACACATGACTGCTGTTGTAACTGATCTGTCTTCCTGGGAACAAAGAATTATTTCTTATATCCATCACGACAGCTGAGGTGAATATCACACAAACACTGTATCTTACATCCTTCCTGTGCCGCTAAACATCACATAGGGCCAAGGTAGTTCGCCAAGTTTTCCTGTTTTTGGCGAGCTTTTCAACCTCATCAAGGGATGTTATGCCTACTGAACTGGCCTTTCTTAACAAAGCCTTCTTTAGAGTTTCACATGGTCGACCTCTTTTTCTTCAGCCTGTTATATTCCATTTGAAAGCTTGTTTTGGGATTCTCTGATTGTAAAACAATAACACTGTATGGTAAAATATAAAAAGGAATAATTATACTTTCAATTAATAAAATATACTTCTGAAACTTTATGGAGAAGCAGACCACAAAAAAAATCTGCTCTATGTGGCAATTAGGTGATGGATACATGGTAACCTTAGTGCTGAGAATCTATTACCTCCGTCTGAGAAACAAAACTGCTTATCAAGAGTTCATTATAGAAATGTTTCTGCTAAATATGATGTACACACATCCAGGTAGTCCTCTGTAGACAGTAGCTTATAATTCTTAACTCCCACTCGAGCAATTGACCATTGGCTTTCACTTCACTTACCATCACATGACAGTACTAACAACTAGACAAACACTGAACAACTTTCTTTGAGATGAGACTGGAAAAAAGTTTTTAAAAAAACAGAATCATTACTCAGAAAAGGTTTTCAAACATACACTGACCATTCAAAGCAGCTGGTGCCAGGTTTCTGCTGTTTCTACTACCATTCTGTGACACTTGAGAGCATGTGAAAACAGGCTGTGTTGTCAAGTGGGTCTGACCCACAGAAGATGCCATAGGAATGTTGTTACTGTTATCTGTTGGAAAGAGAATACATTCTCACATACTATGTTATTGTTTTGTTTGTGTGTGTAAGAAAGAACGTAGTCAGTCTTTTGCATATCTCTTGTGGAATTCTGCATCCCTCTCAGTTGTAAGCAAGATGCCCTGCTGATGATGCATCCATTTGCAGATCATCAATGGTGTCTTGCAGCCATCTTCACCTTAGTCTTCCTCTCTTTCTTTTTCCCACTGTGTATCCTTCCATAACAGTCTTCTTTAAATTCTCATGATGTTTAATGTGTCTAAAATATTAAGTTTTCTGTTTAATCCTCTTTACTACCCAACCTTCTTCAATATTAAGTTCTTATAGTATGGACATATTTTTTTCTTTTTTGTGCCCATGATATTTGAAGAACTCTTCTGTGGCATTTACATCCAAAGGCATTTATGTGTTTCTCAGCTGTTTTGTTAAGTGTCCAGGTCTCACATGCATATGTTGCGATGGGAAAGATGCATGCCCTTAAAAATCTGTCTGTTCCTCTCCACAGCTTCTTTAGTTGTTTTACTTTTTGAAGAGCGACAGATGTCCTCCTTTTTAATATCCTTCATTGTATCTCAATTATTAATTAGTAATGATCCAAGATATTGAAACTTTCCACCTCCTCAAATTTTTCCTCATTGATACATATTTCAGTTAACAAAACATAAGAAAGAACATAATGAAGTTTAATTTTTATATTGTGAAGAACTGACATTCTGGTCTTTATATATCACAACTATAACAGTATAAAGAGACATTCAACATAAGTTTAGTGCTAGTGTATTATGTACATAACAATCATGAAGAAAAAAATTCTAATAATAAAATTTTTACATTCAACTCTTCTCCACAGATCTCATGCTGTGAATGAATTCAGTTCATTTACTGTTATGCATTCAGTCATTCTTTCAGTCTAACAAACTTTGGTACAAGTATTGAGCCTAAAACTGAACAGACAGATCCTACAAACAGAAAAAAAATAGTTTCAGCTCACAAAGACAAGCAATAATTTACAGTCATAAAAACCTTAGCTCACAAACACAGACAGAATTTATAACAAAAATCTTACTCCACAACCACAGACAAAATTTATAGCAAGAAAAACTTTTAGCTCACAGAGGAATTTTATAACCATATAAATCTTCAGCTCACAAGCTCAGATAAAGTCTATAACCATGCAAACCTTCAGCTCATGAGCTAGGAGAGTCTATAACCATGCAAATCTTCAACTCATGAGTTCAGAGAAAGTCTATAACCATGCAAACCTTCAGCTCACAAAGTTCAGAGAAAGTCTATAACCATGCAAACCTTCAGCTCACAAAGGTCAGAGAAAGCCTATTAAACCAGTATTTGTTTTCTCTTCAATTAGCTGGTGGAATATTTTATCATCAGCTGCAAATAGTATTACTGTCTCTCTCTAGAGCATAGCTACTAGGAGAATACAAGTGTGAAAAGATGACACTTGTATCGAGTGGTCTGTTGCTATTAAAGATTTGAAAATTACTGTACTGAATCATTACATGTTGTTGATGTCTTAAGCTTGGTACTTGTTAAACCAAGCGACAGATTGTCACATTATTATACGCTAAGTGACTCAACAACAAAACCAGGTTCACCAACTTTACAATAACCACAGAGTGTCACAATACTTTCTACACACCCAACTAGACTCACACAGTGTCACAATACTTTCCACACACCCAACTAGACTCACACAGTGTCACAATACTTTCCACACACCCAACTAGACTCACACAGAGTGTCACAATACTTTCTACACACCCAACTAGACTCACACAGAGTGTCACAATACTTTCCACACACCCAACTAGACTCACACAGAGTGTCACAATACTTTCCACACACCCAACTAGACTCACACAGAGTGTCACAATACTTTCCACATACCCAGACTCACACAGAGTGTCACAATACTTTCCACACACCCAACTAGACTCACACAGTGTCACAATACTTTCCACACACCCAACTAGACTCACACAGAGTGTCACAATACTTTCCACACACCCAACTAGACTCACACAGAGTGTCACAATACTTTCCACACACCCAACTAGACTCACACAGTGTCACAATACTTTCCACACACCCAACTAGACTCACACAGAGTGTCACAATACTTTCCACACACCCAACTAGACTCACACAGAGTGTCACAATACTTTCCACACACCCAACTAGACTCACACAGAGTGTCACAATACTTTCCACACACCCAACTAGACTCACACAGAGTGTCACAATACTTTCCACACACCCAACTAGACTCACACAGAGTGTCACAATACTTTCCACACACCCAACTAGACTCACACAGAGTGTCACAATACTTTCCACACACCCAACTAGACTCACACAGAGTGTCACAATACTTTCCACATACCCAGACTCACACAGAGTGTCACAATACTTTCCACACACCCAACTAGACTCACACAGAGTGTCACAATACTTTCCACACACCCAACTAGACTCACACAGCGTCACAATACTTTCCACACACCCGACTAGACTCACACAGAGTGTCACAATACTTTCCACACACCCAACTAGACTCACACAGCGTGTCACAATACTTTCCACACACCCAACTAGACTCACACAGAGTGTCACAATACTTTCCACACATCCGACTAGACTCACACAGAGTGTCACAATACTTTCCACACACCCAACTAGACTCACACAGTGTCACAATACTTTCCACACACCCAACTAGACTCACACAGTGTCACAATACTTTCCACACACCCAACTAGACTCACACAGAGTGTCACAATACTTTCCACACACCCAACTAGACTCACACAGAGTGTCACAATACTTTCCACACACCCAACTAGACTCACACAGAGTGTCACAATACTTTCCACACACCCGACTAGACTCACACAGAGTGTCACAATACTTTCCACACACCCAACTAGACTCACACAGTGTCACAATACTTTCCACACACCCAACTAGACTCACACAGTGTCACAATACTTTCCACACACCCAACTAGACTCACACAGAGTGTCACAATACTTTCCACACACCCAACTAGACTCACACAGAGTGTCACAATACTTTCCACACACCCAACTAGACTCACACAGAGTGTCACAATACTTTCCACACCCGACTAGACTCACACAGAGTGTCACAATACTTTCCACACACCCAACTAGACTCACACAGAGTGTCACAATACTTTCCACACACCCAACTAGACTCACACAGAGTGTCACAATACTTTCCACACACCCAACTAGACTCACACAGAGTGTCACAATACTTTCCACACACCCAACTAGACTCACACAGCGTCACAATACTTTCTACACACCCAACTAGACTCACACAGAGTGTCACAATACTTTCCACACACCCGACTAGACTCACACAGAGTGTCACAATACTTTCCACACACCCAACTAGACTCACACAGAGTGTCACAATACTTTCCACACACCCGACTAGACTCACATTTGAACTCATGAAGGAAGCAAGAGTTCAAATTACAATACAAAGTCAACATTTATTGAATGAATAGAATGTTGGATGAACTATGTGGATGAGGCAAAACAAAGAGCTGCCAACATAGCAGGGTGATCACAAAAAGTACACTGTACTTCCCGGGCCATGGGGAATGAAACAATAACCAACATCAGAGTAGTTACAAATGAAGACACAACTTACAATTCTATGAGACTCCAAAAATCATCCACAATACCACACATCTTCAAAAACATGAGAACCACTGTAACATTTTCAGTCTAGTCAAAAACAATATTACTACAATGACTACATTCTTGCTAACAAAATCTTTGTCCTACAGGACAATTACTACAGCGATGAATCTAAGGCATAACTGGAAAACTTCTACTCAACAGTGACTTCTAGAAAAAACTCAAAAACACAACTTCTACATGACTCTAACTTTCCTCATAAGCATCATACTCCTCATACTAATAATAATTCTTCAACTCAGCTCTTTTATACAACAGGCATTTTCTCTGCCATCCTTCCAGAAATATCAATCTCTCTGTGAAAATCACATTCACGCAAAAGGTATTTGTTATGACCTTCACTATAGCATGAGAATCCTAATTCCTTGAGAGTTCACAAAACTTGACTCATGCCCTGAACTTTTGTACCCTAAACTTCATGAAATCGCCTGTTTACAGACCTTGACTAGTCTCTCAAAAACAACCTAAATTTAGCTAGCTATAAAAACAGTGGCCAGAGAAAGTTCAATAAAAGTTATAAAAATCTCAGGATGTCAACGTCCAAAAATGACCTTTAATGAAAAACTAATTGGACATTCCAAATTTAACTTTCATAAAACATGTCAGGTTAAAGTTCATGATTCCCTGTGATTTTTCAAGGTAGCTCGAACAGCCTTTGACCTGTCTAAGACAATAATCAAACCATCAAAAATACTCGATTTATCATGGATTATATCCCTTAGATAGAAAAAAAGCTTTTTTAAGGATAGTTAAAAAAAAAAAATCTAAAGATCTTTTAAAGATAATTAAATAAGTGCAGTATTCAAGGATATTGTCACACTATAACCATGCAAACCTTCAGCTCACAAAGCTCAGAGAAAGCCTATAACTATGCAAACCTTCAGCTTACAAAGCCGACAATGTCTCTTCTGCCATCCTTGATCTCCCTCACTTGACACTTGCCCTTAGTTGAGTTCAGTTCTGTTAGGATGGGGTGGTTTGCCATGCTGACAATCCTGAGGTATATCTCCACTTGCACATACTTGTGCCTTTCTTCCATGCTGGTTATAACCAGCAAGTAGCGCATAGTATCCCTGGTGCACCCCTGAACTGCTCTCATGGCCTCTTGAATTCTTTCAAGCTTGATTATCCAAGTCATGAAAAAAGTCAGAAAGTCAAAGCCATACTCAACCACTGACATCACCAACGCCTAGATCAGCAGGAAGAGTGTCCACTGTGGCAGTTCAGCACTTGCCATGACCTTCACTGCACTGAGACCTTTCTTTGCTTTCTGAATAACCATGTCCACGTGGTGGATAAAAGATAGTGTCCTGTCAAACACAAACTCAAGGGATTTAAAAAATTGTTCCCTCTCGATATATTCACTGTTGCACTGCACTGCTTGAAGGGTGGTCTTCGCAGATCTGTTATCTAATGAGCACCATAAGATTTTGGCCTTGATGGGGTTTATCAATGCACTGTCCTTATACCAACCCATATGGTCAGTATTTTCCTGAATGTGGGCAAATATCTTCTGTCTGCAGTTTACATGTACATGTCAGGATGTCATCTGTGTGTGTGATTTTTCAGCCAGGGCTGGTCTGATGTAGTTGTGAAATCCTGGTAGTGTATATAGTGAAAAAAACTGGTGAAATAGCAGATCTATCCTGTTATTAAATGTGCAGGCCTTTACAGTGTGTGTGTATATATATATATGTTGTTACTACGCACATATTTGCACACACAATATTTTTAATGCACATGAGCTGAACATTTTGCACACAAACTGCAAAACCTTAGAGGGAATACTGGTCTTGAGATAATCCTGGCACGCTGATCCTAGGTTCTGAGGTCCATGATTCACATTGCAGTTCCAGTTCTCTTTAGAAGTATTGAGGCTACCCACTGCATGATCCAAGCATCAATACCCATTTCCATCATAAGGCACAGAAATGTTGTGTAGTCAACTCTGGAGACATCCTCCAGAGCCAGTACAACAAATGCCATCTCTTCTTTCCTCTGAAACACTTTATAAACAACATATACCAGTATGGATGTGTTGCTCATGTCTCTGTCAAGTCGACAGATGCCTAGCGTGCCTGTAGCTGTCTGCCATTCTTCAGTTCATATGTCAGCTTCTTAACCATGATCTTCTCAAGCACCTTCTCTCTCAACTTCAAGTGCCCAGGGCACACGGGGCTTCCGCAAGGGTTTTCCACAGATGCCTGTCCTTTGCCTTTTTTCTGCTCTTGCCCAGATGAGCCCTCTATTGCTCAACATCCTTTCTGTTGTTCCTCTCCATGTCTCTTTTGGTCTACCCTTACTTCTGTTCCCCTGTGGTGTCCATCTTAGTGATATTTTTCTCAACCACCCTGCCATAAACATTTTGCACGGTAATGATTTCAGTGTTATTTTTGCCTGTTTGCACAGCACAGTCAATATCGAGTCCAACAGCAAAAAGAACAACCTCTAAACATAAACAGATATAGAACCATCCATGAGATAGAAAAGCAAAGCAACAGTTCCATTTGTGCTGTGTGCCTGATGGAATGAGGATCGAGGCAAGGAGACACATCAATCAGCAGTAGGAAGATACAGCATTGGGGTGGAGCAGTGAGAAGAAAGTGGCCAGAAAAATGCAGGCACCGAATGAAATCTGATAGCACAAGGCTAAAGTACATCAACATTGGATATTAGAACTGCAGACGTGTCAAACAAAGGGGAGCTGAATTGGAACATCTCTTATATGAGTGAGGAGACGCCGGCAAAGGTTCTCAACTATAACAAAAAGAAATTTTGAAATGAAAACATCCACAATTCAAAGCCCATGTACAAATTTTCACATCCAGATCACAACACTAAACAAACAAATAAAATGAAAGACATAACAAATGCGACAATAATGAAGAAACAAATAAAAAGCATTAATTATAATGTTACAAATAAATGTTGTCTCTGCAGCAGAATTATTCTGTTTCTGTGTCCTTGGTCCTGGATGTTGACTCCCACTTAGTATCAGGAGATCATTTCCTCTTTAAAAGTAGGTGCACAAGCAGCCAAAACATGGGCAAATTCACTCATCTAGTTTTTCCGATATGGCACTTGTGACTTATAATATGTAAGAACAAAACGCTACTGTAAACAAAGCAGACAAGTTGGAGAGATATGACTTATACCACATGCACATGTCGTGGTCAGTCTGTGCCTACTCCCTTCTATTTGTGTCAGTCGGTTCTAGACTTATGCCCTCAGTCCGAATGTTTTTTGGATCACACCATGTAAAATAGCAGGCGAAAGAATATACCCAAATGACAAAGAAGTCAAAATGTCATTTCAACAGGACACATGCAACTTTTATGATGCACTGGCAAAAGTAGCAGAAACAACTGCACAGAGTAATGACATGAGGACACTTTAGCAAAACCATCAGGTGGAATGGATGCAATATCAGGTGGATTAGAGGCAATATCAGGTGGATTGGCAATCTTAACATAAAGTCAGGATGGGACCACTAATGGCGCAAAATGTAAAACAAACAGAGAAAAAGGGAAAACTGAAAGATGGAAAGAATACTGCAGCAATCTATTAAATAGATCCAATCTCAAATATAGCAGACATACATTCACTCATTCATTTGCATGTCCCTTGCAGCACTTTGCCTCCCTAACAGCACTCCTGTAGGCCTATCGTTTGTGAGCAAGATGGCCTGCTGCTGATGCATCCATTTGCAGATCATCAACGATATCTTGCAGCCATCTTCGCCTTGGTCTTCCTCTCTTTCCGATTATGTACCCTTCCAAGACGGACTTCTCTAGATTATCATGACATTTAATGTGTCCAAAATATTTAAGTTTTCTTTGTTTAATACTCTTTACTAGCCAGCCTTCTTCAATATTAAGTTCTTGTAGTATGGATATATTTGTTCTTTTTTTTGTGTCCATGATATTTGAAGAACTCTTCTGTAGCATTTACATTCAAAGGCATTTATGTGTTTCTCAGCTGTTTTGTTAAATGTCCAGGTCTCACATGCATATGTTGCAATGGGAAAGATGCATGCCCTTAAAAATCTTATTTTTGTAGTTCTGTCTGTTCCTCTCCAAAGATTCTTTAGTTGTTTTACTTTCTGAAGAGCGATAGATGTCCTCCTTTTAATTCCCCTCATTGTATCTCCATTATTAGTTAGTAGTGATCCAAGATATTCAAAACTCTCCACTTCTTCCAATTTTTCCTCTTTGATACATATTTCAGCTGCCTTGTTTGTTTTGTCATTTGTCATCAGTTTCGTTTTCTTCGCTTTAAGATAGAGGTTTTGCTCTTTTCTGTTCTTACGGACTGACATAATTAGTTTTTCCATTCCTTTTTGTGTTGTGGACAGTAATACTGTGTCATCAGCATATCTAATCTCTCGTATTTCATAACCTCCAATTGTTATGGCATCGTAATATTCTTTGTCTAAATCTTCTCTAACATTCCTCATTATACTTTCAGTATACAAGTTAAATAAGTAAAGCGGCAGTATGCACCCCTGGCGGACCCCTTGTTTCATTTCAAACCAGGTTGTTGTTTCACCACTTATTCTGCTGCTTGTTGGTCTAGATACAGCAGTGACATTAATTGTATTAAATGTGTTGGAAATCCCATTTTTTCCATTATCTCCCAATGTTTCTGGTGTTGTACACAATCAAATGCCTTTGAGTAGTCTATACAAGATAAATATAGATTCACATTAAACTCTCTGCATTTCTCTATTATTAATCTTTTATTGAATATATGATCTCTTGATCCTCCTCCTTGCCTGAAACCAGCTTGGACTATACTGACTTCTTCTTCTATTTTCTTATGAACTCTACCCATTATGATTTTTGACAGAATTTTACTGGCATGACTAATCAGGGCAACAGTTCTGTAATTTGTGCATAATTTCAGGTTATCCTTTTTTTGGCAGTGGTATGAATACAGCTTTTTTCCATTCTTTTGGCCAAATACCTGAATGCCATCTTTTTACATAGTGCATGATAGATTTTGTACATTCCTTTCCTCCTGCTTTAATAAGTTCAGCCATTATCTCATCACATCCTGGTGATTTACCATTTTTCAGATTCTTTACTGCCCATAAAACTTCTATTTTTTGTTCAGGTTCTTTCTCCTCCAATAATAATTCACACTGTTGATTTCTGCTTTCACAGTCTGTTGTTTCATACATTACTCTCCAATATTCTTTCCATCTTTCTAGAATTTCCTCTGTCTCTGTCAAGGTATTCCCCATTTCATCACAAATTACATTTAGCTTAAGTGTGACATTTCTCATCAATGTCTTCTTTCCTTTAAACATTTCACTATCTCTTCCATACTTCTGATGTCCCTCTATTCTTTCACAACAATCTTGTATTTATTGTTTTTTGTCTTTTCTTATGTTTCTTCATACTTATTTTGTTAAAGATTTATATTCCTCTATGTTGTTGTTTGTCACTTTCCATTGCGTCTTCATTTCTCTACATTGTTTTATCAGTTCTAGTGTGCCTTCTGTAATCTATCCATTCTTTTGTGTTTTCTTTACTGGAACCACATCTTTAGCTGTTGTTATTAAGATAACTCTGGCCTGCGTAGCCAATTCATCTGGTGTCATCTCCTCCATGGCAGATATACCACCAGCAAAAGAAGAACTTAAGACAAACACAGGACCTACAACAACAGAAGAGGCAAAGACAGCAAATAAAGAAACTAAAAGGTGGCAAAGTGTCAGGTGAAGACAGAGCATATATGTAGAAATGCTGAAAGTAGAAAACAATAAAACAACAAAGTATGCAAATATATTAACAAGCATTTGGGACAATGAAAAAACCCAGGAGGAAAATAAGATCGGGTTAATAGTCAAACTACTGAAAAAAAAATGAAATTGGGAGTATGTGTGAGAAAGTGAGAGATATTTTTACATTCTTCTCATTCATCAGCAAAGTTTTCAACCAAATAATTTTAAATAAAATCAATGCTAGAAAACAGAACCAGAAAAAAAACAAGCAGACTTCAGGAGAAACAAATTTTGCACATATATGATCTTCACTATGAGGCAGATCCAAAGAATGGAATAGCCCACTGCACGCACTCTTCACAGACTTTAAAATCTAAAGAATGGAATAGCCCACTGCTTGCACTCTTCACAGACTTTAAAATCTAAAGAGTGGAATAGCTCACTGCACGCACTCTTCACAGACTTTAAAATCTAAAGAATGGAATAGCCCACTGCATGCACTCTTCACAGACTTTAAAATCTAAAGAATGGAATAGCCCACTGCACGCACTCTTCACAGGCTTTAAAATCCAAAGAATGGAATAGCCCACTGCACACACTCTTCACAGACTTTAAAAAGGTATTTGATAGTATAGATAGAAATACTCTGTGCAGAAACTTCAAGTGGCATAGATTCCTACAAAAGATTGTTAATGTTATCAAAGCCATGTATGAAAGATTCCGCTACAGAGTGGGTTTTCTTTTTGAACTTTCTCGTGCTCGGCTGAGACCCTTTGAGAATATCATGGGGGCTGAAAAGCCCGGGACAGGAAATTGTGGGGGCGAGGCTGAGTGTGTGGAGTTAGTCTGGTTCTGAGGGCATTTTTTTGCTGTGTTATGTCTTCGAGGAACATATGAATGTTATAGTTGTACTACAGTTGTAAGTATGAATGGACTTGCCACATGGCAGGGGTAACCTGCCGGCAGTCGGATATGCTGTTATTTTCATCAACATTATCATCATTCTATCAATAAACGTTCCAAGTCACCGTTACCTAAGGTTTACCTAACCATCCGTACCAGTTGCTGCCAACGTGAGGTTTTGAGCGAGCCTGGATGAGAAGTATATCTGGAACAGTATTTAACTAATCCAGAAAGTGAGAGAGAGAGAGAGCTGGAATTCTGTTTATAACTAGTCCAGTAACCTCAACTCTCGAAGGTCAAGAAGAAAGTCTAACCTGTTTATTCACGTGCTTAACGGGAGCACAACAATACGATATGGCCTAAGAAAAGCCCCAACTACACACAAAAAAAAGACAACCATCAAATTCTCTTATACATTTGACACATTCCAAACCAACTGCCTATATAAAATCAAAGCAGTGTTTTAGCCATATACTGTAAGTAATGACTTCTTATTAAGAGAGACAGACATGACATCACTGTCATCAGTATTGAATAAAAAAGAAGGCAACGGACTGGTCACATTATGAGAATTATAGACAAATCTTTACCATGAACAGCTCTGATGTGAACTTCACAGCATAAAAGAAGCATTGGACGTCTAAAGAGACATGGACAGGAACAGACAGAATGCTGGTAAACAAAGGACTGACAGCGAGATAGCCAAAAAATAGCAAAGGATTGACAGAAGTGGAAATCTCTTGCGACCAGCAGCCTCATATGTTTTGGACACTGAAGGAACAAGAGAGAGAGAAATACACGTAATAAAGATTTTTGCACACTAACAAGAAATAGAGAAAGAGTATAAGAAAGACACACAGAGAGACAGAAAGAGTTAAAGAAAGAGAAAGAAAGAGTATAAGATTGACTGATCTTTATTTCAGAAGGGTAAAGAATCGGGCACGCAGGCTGGTCTGACATTCTGCCCTTTATCATATAACTTTCACTCTATTCCAGACATTCTACAAATATGCTGTTCATGTAATAAACATAATTAGCATTGAAGCTGAGAGACATAAAATAAAACATTTACGTTTTGCGCTTAAACATTCACTCAGTACAGAAGTAACTACATACATATATAAATGACTATCTACTAAACAAAAATTTAGGGACTATTCAGAATAAACAATTAACTGTATTCGGTGTCTGTAAGAGCAGAAGTCTTATGATTCATGGAGGCATGTAATCAACATCAAATAGATATTGGGAAAGTTTGTAGTTGTAGGAAGGAGTATCATTTATATTTTTTATACAGGATGGGAGGGTATTCTAAAGATGAGAAGCAGAATAACTAAAACTTTTCTTGTAAAGATCAAGTCTAGGTTTTGGAAGACATATGTTGTTCAAGCGTTGGCTGCACTTTGGGCTAAATTTAAACAGGTTCCATAGATAAGGCGGGGTATGCCATGAAAGAATTTGATGTACTAACTTGGCTTTGTTGAAGAGGAACCTGTTCTTAAGAGACAGCATTTTGATACGTTTGTGCTGGTTAGTTGTTTATGCTTGATCTTTGTCACTTATAAGCTTTACTGCTTGCTTTTGAAGTGAGCAAAGCCTCTTTGTATTTGACACTGAGCAACTATCCCAGACTGTTGAGCAATAGTCTAAATGTGTTTGTGTATGTGATATGTAGTATGTCTTCCTTGTGTCTTGATCGATGAAGTGCTTGATTTTGGCTAACTGGTATACTTTTTGTACAATGAGTTTTGTCAGACCTTGCACATGAGAGTTCCAGGTCAGATGTTGGTCAATAATAAGACCTAGTGTTTTGTGCTCGCTAATGTTTTCTACCTGTGATGTTTCCGTGCTGAGCTGAAGTGTTGTTTTTGTTGCGTTTTGTAGTTTCTGTCTTGTTATGAGCACTGATTTTGTTTTGTCAGCGTTTATAATCATGCCATTGTTTTTGCTCCATCTAATTAAATTGTATAATTCAACCTGAAAGTTTGATTCTAGATTAATACAATCATTCTGAAATAGAACCCTGCAGAACACCAGTGTCAACTTTAGCAGAATTTGATAGAGAAATGTTGAAGAATGCTACCCATTGTCTGTCTGAAAGAAATAAAGCAATTAATTTTATTAGGTCAGGGTGCAATTTATAAGTCTTTATTTTTCTTACAAGAATATCATGGTCAGTCATATCAAATGTCTTGTTTTAAAGTTGACAAAGATGGCACCACATAGTCTGTTGTCATTTATGTTTACTAACCAGTTTTCTGTCATTTTGGTAAGAGCTGCATGGCAGGAATGATTGGGTCGAAAGCCTGACTGACTGTCTATGAGTAAATTGTTCTCTTGCATGAGCCATAGAGTTATTTTGTGTATGTGTTTTTCGAGTGGTTTTGATAATGACAATAATATGGATATTGGTCTATAGTTGGTAAGATTATTGGATGAGCCAGATTTAAAGCGAGGATACACCTTAGTGGTTTTAAAACCCTCAGGGAAATAACATTTTGCAATGCACTGATCGTAAATATGTTAGTGTATGTGAAATGACAGTTGCAGCATAACATAAGATCTTATTACTAATATCATCAACCCCAGCTGTATTTTTTTTTTTTAGGGTTAAGAGATAACTGTGAACTTCACTGACTGTTAAGAACAGAACGTGTAAATGTTTAACATCAGTATATCTACTGTCCAGGAATGTTTATAGTTTATGTAAATCGCATAAAGGAGCTGATATTGACGATTTAGAACGTTGATTTATTCTCTGAAATGTGTACTGATATGTGCACTAGTGTATGCATGATTGATGGCTTGAAAATCAAATTGTTTTCTTTTATCTGATAGGGTATTTATGGCTTTCCAAACTTATTTACTGTCTGATTTATTCTGTACTAGATTCATAAAGTAATTTTCTTTTCTCTTGTCTTATTAAGTACTGAACTTTGTTTCTGAGTGAACGGTAGGCCCTAAATTCCTTAATTTTATGTGCCCGGTCACGTTCTCTCATGGATTGTAATATTTCAGGTGTTATCCAAGGTGACTTCGTCTGGTGTTTTACTCTCACCTCTTTCATGGGGACATGTTTGTCTAATATATCTCTGAAGATCTTTAGCCAATATTCTATTGTCTCATCAGGGTCAGTTAGTTGGTACACATGTGTAAGTGAAGAGCTTGCAAATCATTAAGCAATAATTCTAGGTTAAATTTTCTGAAGCTTCTAAATTTTATACTGGTGTGATTGTGTTTAGGAAGTTTATATCCCTTTCTTGTCCACGTACAGCAGACTGGGTAATGATCACTTAACGAAGTATGAGGGATGTTACATTCAATGATGTTTTCTGGATGGGCTACATCTATATGATCTAAAAGTGCGGATGACACTTCTGTTACTCTAGTAGGTTTGGTGACAATTTGGCAACAATTGTAGGATAATATAATATTGCTCCAAGTTGGATTTGATTGTATTAGATCTATGTTGAAATCTCCAAGAATGATAATATCTTTGAACTTAAAGGTTGAAACCTCATCCATCATAGTCATGAAATGATCATACCACAGGGATGATGCATTTGGATTACAGTACAAAAGTCCAATAACTAATGGACTCTGGTTTGGCAATTTAACTTCTGCCCAAATACACTCTACCTCTGATGATTTGAGGTCTTCTCTACGATTAAACTGGATAGTTGAGGAGACATACATTACTAGACCTATTTCTAGTTTGGTCATGCTGGATCAGGTTAAAACCGTTAATTCTAATATCTTCATCGGTTATGTTCCTATTTAAACGACTTTCAGAAACCAAAAATGTGGAAATTTTGATTTAATATGTGTATTACTTCAGGAATTTTACCTAATAGGTGATATACATTCAGATGGCCTATTTGAAGTCCTTTATGTAACCATTTTTCGGTAGGTGGGGTCATTTTATTTTCCTGTCTACTGTTATTGGTTTGAAACCAATTCCTATTATGATACTTAAAACTGAAGTAAATAAACTTTTAAATACTACACAGAGACACAATCTGTATATTAAACTTTCAACTGGTACACAACTCACCAGCTGAAATAATTGGAAACTGAAAGAAAGACATGCCTAACTACTGAGTAACTAAAAGCTGAAATATGTGAATTCACTAACAAGTTGAGTAATTAAGTATATAGTTCTCACACACAAACAGATACAACTCACAAACTGCAAGGACCTATAGTAAGTTAACAAGAATTAGAAAAATAGGTACAAAAGAAAAGGGGCAAGAAATAAAATGCAATAATAAAACGTAAAGAATTCTAAATAAACTTAAGAAAAAAGATATCAGTCACTATGTTCTGCTGAGTAATAATTCTTTTTTTTGACACTGCGGGTTGAAGGTTTCAGTTTGTGATGGATCATGATGATATTGCCATCAATCTAAGGCATGTGGTGTCTATAAGGTACCATGCCATGTGAATTATGCAGAGATAACATATAGGTATGACTCAAGGCTGCAGGGCTAAACTGCAACAAACACTGCAGCTCCAGATTTCTTTGAGGATATTGCATGGAACTTGTTGTGTGTTGAAGTCTTCCAATGAGCTGTGCGACTGTGAAAGAACCTTGACATTGTTGACACTCGTATCAGTTCGTCTGACCGTCTGAGGCTGACGTGAGGGTAGGGGTGGAAATATTGTGTCATAGTCGGTGGTTTGTTATGGAACAGGTGGTGCAGATTTGGGGGTCCCTATAGTTTTAGTGCTCGGAGTAGAGCTGGCTTTATGGGGGTTTTTTTGTTGGATGTGGATGTTGTCTGTGGACATCCAACTGTACTACATCTTTCTGTAGTTTATGTTCTGGGAAACTTTAGATTTTTGGCAAGGATGCTGGTACCAAGTTCTGATGTATGTATGTGGTCCCTGTACATCCGTTTCTTCGGGGCACCAGAGGCTGAGATGAAGAACACAGTGTGGTTTATGAATACAATGTTGTTAACATAACAGTATGACTAAAGGGCCTTGTTGTTGATGTCTACCGGGCGGTGTCCAGGACCGGAGCAGGGTGGAATGATGGAAGATAGGAAGATTGCTGCAGTCAAATACTTTTCCTTGATGGCGGAAGTCAAAGCCTGCATGTCAGAACATCTGATGTTCTGGCCATTCATGCTGTCATTTATGCCAACATATATGGAGATTTTCCTCACGCCCTGGTCTATATTAAAACTTCTCAGTGTTTGCGTTATTTTCGCAATACCAGCTCCTAGTACTTGCAACTACTGAGACAATGTCTTCGTCTGCTATGGACATCCGCTTGCCATATACGCCCTTTAGCAGAGAATTCCCAAATATTAAATGTGTTGTGCTGTCCGTGATTTTGTGAATGGGAATTTGCTGTGTATTTCGTTCATGTTGTTTTTGGTTAGATCGTGACTGGAGGTGAGATGCGTTGTTTGACTGAGATGATTGTTGCGTCCTGTCTGTCTGCTGAGTATCTGGTACAGAGCTTTGTTGTAGAGCGTCGAATCTGTTGGTGATCTGGACCCATTGCTCACCTGATAAAAAGTAACTGACTTCACTCTGTTTTTGTTGGTCGTTTTTCTGGTGAAGTTTGTTTACACCGACTGGTGATGATGGCTGAGCCTTCGGCTTCATGTGTTAGGATTACTTTGACTAGCAGCCACTGACTGACTGTGACTACCAGTTTCTGTCTGGTTGTTTTTCTGTAGTTTTCTGCTACTACTGTGTTTTTCGCTGTTCATTGATTGAATGAGCAGCTTCAGCTTGGTATTTTCTTCTCCCAGCTGTTCAACCTTTTTTTTTATATTGTCATTCTCCTCACTGAGTAACTTTACAACTTCCGACTTCATGTCACTGATGAGCATTTTCACGAAGTCTTTAATAGCTTCTGTGAAGTCATGGCCACAGAGACAAGTAAGTGATTTTGTATCTGTATCAACAGCTTGATGAGAACTGACAGTCTCCAAAGATTTTTCAGAGTTTGTTCTGTTATTACATCAGTTTCGCTAGAACTATTAGCTGGGCTGTCTTTATGAGTGAAGGTGACTGAAGACAGTGGAGCTTTCTCAGTAGAAGCTGTTGCTCCTTGTTCTCCAGCAATATCTGGGATTATTGATTCTTCTGCAACAAGTGTAGATTAATGTTTGCTGGAGACTTCTTTTGCTAGTGATAATAACAACGTTTTCTGCCACAGACTCTTCTGCTGTCATGGTTTCCATTCTATCGCTGACTATGTCAATAGACTTCTTTGCAGGACTTGCAAAACTTTCAGCCATGTTTGTAATTGATGTGTTTAGTTCATCTGGGTTATCTGCTAGAGGGAGCTGACTGGCCATCACTTCCTTGACTGTGTTTATGTTTCCTTCTTGCAGCTCCATAAACTGTTTTGTTAGCCAGGATTCAATGGCTTCGGCGTCACCTTGTACCATCACTTTGCTCTTGGTGTGGTAAAGATGAACTGTGAGGACTGGTGTTTTTATGATGTCCTCAACATTAGCGCCTAGCTTGTCATACCTCTCCTCTCTTTCTGCTTGATAGACCTTCCTAAGGTCTTGCCTCAGGGACTCGTAATGAAGTGTGTTGTGGCATGTCACAACGATACATTGTCCCTTGTTGGTGTATTTTATTGTTAAGCCGGTGGGTTACTGCATTTTTTTAGCTTTGTTCCCACGGCTTTGTGTTTGTTTAGGTTATAGTTCTTTGTTGTGGTAGACCAGAGACCATCCCGCTGGCTGGGCTTGTTCGTCACCTCACAGATTAAACCTTCTGTCCCGCATTCTATCATTGTTGCATAATGTCCAGATTAAACCATCTGTCCCGCACTCTATCTTTGTTGCATAATGTCCAGATTAAACCTTCTGTCCCACATTCTATCATTGTTGCATAATGTCCAGATTAAACCTTCTGTCCCGCATTCTATCATTGTTGCATAATGTCCAGATTAAACCTTCTGTCCCGCATCATTGTTGCATAATGTCCAGATTAAACCTTCTGTCCCACATTCTATCACTGTTATATAATGTCCAGATTAAACCTTCTGTCCTATATTCTATCATTGTTGCATAATGTCCAGATTAAACCTTCTGTCCCGCACTCTATCACTGTTGCATAATGTCCAGATTAAACCTTCTGTCCCGCATTCTATCATTGTTGCATAATGTCCAGATTAAACCTTCTGTCCCGCATTCTATCATTGTTGCATAATGTCCAGATTAAACCTTCTGTCCCGCATTCTATCATTGTTGCATAATGTCCAGATTAAACCTTCTGTCCCACATCCTATCATTGTTGCATAATGTCCAGATTAAACCTTCTGTCCCGCATCCTATCACTGTTGCATAATGTCCAGATTAAACCTTCTGTCCTACATTCTATCATTGTTGCATAATGTCCAGATTAAACCTTCTGTCCTGCATTCTATCACTGTTGCATAATGCCCAGATTAAACCTTCTGTCCTGCATTCTATCATTGTTGCATAATGTCCAGATTAAACCTTCTGTCCCGCTTTCTATCATTGTTACATAATGTCCAGATTAAACAAATAAAACATTCTGGCTGACACTGGGCAGACCACCTGGCATGGTGTCCACTATGATCTCAGAGGAAGAATGTCTTACCTCAGTTTTATGAAATAACTCCACAAATTCACATATTGTGAAGAATTTTCATGATCCAATGAAAACACAATTTCTTCTGAAATCCAACAATATAAATATTATTGTCCAAGTATTTGAAATAACACACAAAATAACTGAAAAATCAGGAGCGAGAAATTACACGTCCTATCGCAGATAGGTAGGTAGGTAGGAGAGAGAGACGTTTCCCAAGAAAGAAACAGAGAGCGACAGAAAGAGTGTAAGAAAGACACACAAAGAGACAGAAAGAGTATAAGAAAGACACACAGAGAGACAGAAATAGAAAGGCAAAAATAGTATTTGCCAGGACCCAAAGAAAAAAACAAATGTCTCTACTGTAATAAGACTTCACCTTCTGAAGAAATGTAGACACTGACAGAATCTACTGGTGGCTTTTGGACTTGTGAGCCAGGAATTGATGATAAACTTGCCACATTACAGAACTCTGCTTGCGATATCACTTGTGGCTGAGAGCCCACATTAATGGGAGGTAACTCTGATGTAATTGTGGAAACTGTTCTGAAGGACGGCTGCTGTTCTGCAAGAGCTATTGGAATTTCTGTGTTGTTTATCCTTGGTTCTTGAACTGAAGGTGGAATGTTCCTGGAAAAGCAAGCAAACTATCACTCATGCAGTCCTCCACAATAACTACAACCATCTCATTCATGCAGTCCTCCACAATAACTACAACCATCTCATTCATGCAGTCCTCCACAATAACTACAACCATCTCATTCATGCAGTCCTCCACAATAACTACAACCATCTCATTCATGCAGTCCTCCACAATAACTATAACCATCTCATTCATGCAGTCCTCCACAATAACTACAACCATCTCATTCATGCAGTCCTCCACAACAGCTACAACCATCTCATTCATGCAGTCCTCCACAACAGCTACAACCATCTCATTCATGCAGTCCTCCATAACAGCTACAATCACTCAGTCACAAGTAAGACATGGAAAATAATTTCAAACAGAAGTGCTCATGTGGATAGTATTCTTCAACACAATAAAAGTATCACAGAAGCGTACTAAAGTGATGTAGCACATTTTGTATGGTTAGCTTTTGACAGAACACATAATCAGACTACATATAATGAGATGAGAATATATAATCATATGAAAACATAATCAGATGAGAACACGCAGATAAGAACATATAATCAGGATGAGAATGCATAATCAGGTGAGAAATGACATGAATGAATAATCAGAAAAGAAAATAAAATTAGATGTGAACATATGAAGATAATGGGCTCTGTCTACATTTCTAGTGATGCTGCAAGTGCAGTCCTTTCACTACTACATGGAATGTTGGTAGTTAGATTACAGTTCCTCTGTCTGAAAGTCTGCATTTCTGAGTCACTTGATCTGACAACACAATAACGCAGATGTCTCCGGTTTAAGGATATGTCTTCATCTGCACTTTCTGTGAAAAAGAAAAAAAAATTAACATAAAAAAATACACTATATTATATGTCAAATTCTGACAGTGTCTAATTTTAACTTGACAAAAAAGTGCTAAATTTAATATAACTATAAATTACTATCAAAGGCATTTGATTGTGTACAACATCAGAAATTTTGGGAAAAAATGAGATTTCCAACACATTTGATACAATTAACATCACTGGTGTATCTAGACCAACAAGCAGCAGTAAGAATAAATGGTAAAACAACAAATTGGTTTGACATAAAACAAGGGGCCCGTCAGGGGTGCATATTGTCGCCTTACTTATTTAACTTGTATACTGAAAATATAATGAGGAATGTTAGAGAAAATGTAGACAAAAAATATTATGATGCCACAACAATTGGAGGTTATGAAATACCAGAGATTAGATATGCTGATGACACGGTATTACTGTCCACAACACAAAAAGGAATGGAAAAACTAATTATGTCAGTCTGTAAGAACAGCAAAGAGTAAAACCTCTATCTTAATGAGAAGAAAACTAAATTGATGACAACTAACAAAAAAATAAGGCATCTGAAATATGTATCAATGAGGAAAAACTGGAAGAAGTAGAGAGTTTTGAGTATCTTGGATCACTGCTTACTAATAATGGAGATACAATGAGGGAAATTAAAAGGAGGACATCTATCGCTCTTCAGAATGTAAAACAACTAAAGAATCTTTGGAGAGGAACAGACAGAATTACAAAAATAAGATTTTTAAGGGCATGCATCTTTCCCATTGCAACATATGCCTGTGAGACCTGCACACTTAACAGCTGAGAAACACATAAATGCCTTTGAATGTAAATGCTACAGAAGAGTTCTTCAAATATCATGGACACAAAAAAGAACAAATATATCCATACTACAAGAACTTAATATTGAAGAAGGCTGGCTAGTAAAGAATATTAAACAAAGAAAACTTAAATATTTTAGACACATTAAATGTCATGATAATCTAGAGAAGTCTGTCTTGAAAGGGTACATAATGGGAAAAAGAAAGAGAGGAAGACATCGTTGATGATCTGCAAATGGATGCATCAGCAGCAGGCCATCTTGCTCACAAATGAGAGGCCTACAGGAGTGATGTTAGGGAGGCAAAGTTCCACAAGGGCCATGCAAGTGAATGAATAAATTACTGAACAATGAACCTTGATGTAATCTATAGTTTTTTTGTTTTTTTTTAAATGTTTTTTTCTCTTTTTTACACTTTGTATATTCTGTATTTTTTTTTAATATCAAAGTTTATTCTCTCTTTTGTACTTTGTATACTCTATACCATACTCTACAGCCTGCTAACTACCACGCTTGTTATAAAAAACTCAGGGGTTGGTAGTTACAAAAATAGACAAACAGAAAATATTGTCTTCTAAAATGAAGGGACTAGAAGTAGAACCTATGAAGCCTGCAGTCAAAACCAAGAGGACACTGTAGAACCAACATCCTGACTAACACCAAAACACCACTCCTAGAATGTCAGAACAAAATCTAAAAACAGGAAACACAGCTCATACAGCCAGAGAAATGAATAAACATAAGGGGCTGAATGAAATATACTGGAAAGGAACAAGAAAACTGAGATTATCAACAAGAGAGACTACTGCTCTCAGGACACACCCAGATGTGCTATACATGGAAGGAGTGGGTTAGGGTTAGGGCAACAGTGCTGCTCAGATAGACTCAGGGAGCTCTAATGAGCTGGGAGGCAATAAATTCAAGAATCATCATGGCTTCCTTTTCAACACAGACATGCATAAAAATGAACATCATCCAAAAATACACACTGACCAATGATACAGAGGAGACCATCCCTGAAGACTTTTACCACCAGCTACAAGATATTTAGATCTTCAAGGAATAAAAAAACATATGAGATCATGATGCAAAAATAGGTTAAACTAGTATAGGCAATAATAGAATTATAGGTAAAAATAGACTAGGAAAAATGACAGACAATGGGGAAAGGCTGGAGAATCTGTGCATATTCAATGATCTAGTTACTGAAGGAAGTGAATTTCCACATAAAAATGTGCAGAAAGCTTCATGGGTATTACCAGATCTTCTTCTTCTTCTTCGTTCGCTTCTACCACCAAAAACTGCACTGTGATCCTACTGAATTCTCGCCTGTGGTCCTCGTTAGGTCCCGTGGTCCCCGAAAAGACCACACGAGATCCACGAGAGGACCACAAGGGGTTCAGAGTATCACAGGGCTTTAGCCTGTATTCTTGGTGGGTCTCAGAAGCGGGATTGCATGACACCGTGGTTTTCACTGCACCAGTTTAGTCTAGGGTTGGACTTTCTCACCGGAAGACCTCGACGTGTTTAGGATATCAGTGCATCCCCGCTGGGTGAGAGGTGGTAGCCCACCCAGGCCAGAGTTGGACTTTCTCACCGGAAAACCTCGACGTGTTTTGAGATACCCGTGTATCACCGCCGGGTGAGAGGTGGTTGCCCATCCAGTCCAGGGTTGGACTTTCTCACCGGAAAACCTCAGCGTGATTAGGATACGCAAACATCCCCGCCGGGTGAGAGGTGGTTGCTTATCTAGACTTCCCTGGTCCAGTGTCTCCAACTTCAGCATTTTGCGGTCGTGGCCGCTACCCTTCCTAGTTGTGACCAGGATGGAGCTTTTGTCCAGGAGGACGAATCCTTGCCACTAGTGACTTCTACCCCTGGGTTGAGCCGGTTTAGGCATTATCCCAGTATGGGCGTGTTTGGGACGAGACTGACCTCTAGGGCAGAGGTACTGTGACATGCATAGCCTTCAAGATTCACCTCTGGTATGAGCCGGTTTAGGCAAAATTCACCAGTATGGGTGTATATCAGGCGTTACCGACCTCTAGAGCGGAGGTGGCATGACATGTCTAGCCATCAAGTTCCACCCCTGGTGTGTGCCGGTTTAGGCATATTTCACCAGTGTAGGTGTATTTCGGACGTGGCCGGCCTCTAGAGCAGAGGTGCCGTGGTATAGCTCTCGTAGCTATACTACTGGACATACCGGTTAAACTTCACTTTCCACCACCTTTTCCCATCGGCACCGCACAGCAACCTTTATTTCTTTTCCGCATTCTTCCTTGACCGAGAGGAGCTTCACTCCACACGCGGCATTTGAAGAGTCTCGCCAGCAGTGTCTTAACCTCTGGGAAAAGCCGGTTCATGCATTTCACCCGATATGACTGCACTCAGGACGTGGCCGACCTCCAGACCAGAGGTGCCGTGATTTGACTGTTTGCTTCGCTTTATCCTTTCTACCACCTTTTCCGCAGTGATGCTGCGCGGCAACCTCATTTGCAAATTTCTTCATTGGCCGGGAGGAGCACCGCTCCACACACGGCAGCTGAAAATCTCGCCAAACAGCGGCAGATGAGCTACCAAACGTGCCACTCATCTACCCTAAGTAACTGGTTTTCAGGCGCCAGATATTCGCCCTCGCCCCTTCTCCTGTCAGTTTAAACAGTTCTGCCACGGGAAGGCCAGGAGCTGGACTTGACTGCCAGAGGCTGTTTGAGGCGCCTTTGCAGTCCTTAGAACCGGTATTACTAGATGATTTCACAGAAAATCAAACAGACTATATACGCATAAAAAGAAGCTTTCATCCAATTTCAAGAGATGTGTGATGAAAGCACACTCGAAAAGGGGCTAAAGAAATATTGGAGATATCATATGTGGTGGTAGTGGGATTTAAGAAATGACACCACAAAGAGGGGATTACAACTGAGACTGCAGAGAAGAAGGCAACAAAAAATGCAAGTAAAACTAGAGCTTTTAAAGACAAGTTACAGGCAGAATACAACCTGACCCATGCATAAGTGAAGAAGAGTATTCAGAAAGACATACAGACCTACTTGGGCAACTTGGCTCATAATGGAGTGAGGAAAAGAAGGACATATATACTTAATTAAACAATTTGGCTCACAATGAAGAGAGGAAAAGTATAAAGAAAGACATATATGCTTACTTAGACAATTTGGCTCATAATGAAGTGAGGAAAAGTGTAAAATCTGGCTCATAATGAAGTGAGGAAAAGTATAAAGAAAGACAAAGAAGCTTACTTAGACGACTTGGCTCATAATGAAGTGAGGAAAAGTGTAAAGAAAGACATATATGCTTACTTAGACAATCTGGCTCATAATGAAGAGAGGAAAAGTGTAAAGAAAGACACAGAAGCTTACATAGACAACTTGGCTCATACTGAAGTGAGTAAAAGTGTAAAGAAAGACACAGAAGCCTACTTAGACAATTTGGCTCATAATCTTCTTCTTTTTCGTTCGCATTGTCTGTCTATATCTGCAGTCCTGTCTCTTGGATAAATTTCACTGTTTTTTGTAATTCATGTATGGAACCGTAGAGCTTATCTTCTTTAGCGGTTTCACTGGACCAGTAATTATTTCTCAGTGTCTCATAGTTGGTGCAGTTCTGGAGGATATGTTCCACAGTTTGGGGCACCTGGGCACATGTACATAGATTAGTAGTACCAATCTTAAACTCTGTATACATATGACTTCGGAGTCGGCTGTGACCTGTTCGTAGACGGAAGATGGTGACTTGTTCCTTTCTGTTTAGCATGTGATTGTCATCATGTGGTGGTGTTTGTGGCTTCCTGTAGGTTTTTATCATGCTTTTCTTCTGATTATAAGTGACTGGTATGTCTGGTTGCTCCATTTCAGTGCCCTCTTTGGCCAGATGGTCAGCTTTCTCATTGCCTGGTATCCCACAGTGGGCGGGAATCCATTGCAAAGTGACTCCATGTTGTAAGCCAATTTTTGACAAGGCATCCTTAAGGTCTGGTAGTTTGTTGCACTGAAGAGCTTCCAGTGCTGATCTTGCATCTGTGAGAATTACTATGGGGCACGTATCAATTCTGGAGTCTGATAGTTTTTCAACTGCAGCAATACTTGCCCTAATCTCTGCATCATAGTTGTTGCAGTATTTTCCAGTGGGTATGGAAATCTTGTCAGTGGTGTTGTTTGGATATTCAATATGTGCTCCTGCCTCTCCATTCTTTATGGCATTATGTGCAGATCTGTCTGTATACACATGTATCCAGGTGTCACATGGATATTTATCATCTAGAACACTAAGTGTGGCTATTGATCTTACAAGACTGCTCTGCATCTCACCATTCTGCACACCTTTCACTTCAGTCTGAATAGTTATTTGTGTACAACCTGCTTCTTTCCATGGTGTATGCTCTGGTACAGATGATAATGGAGTGACTACAGTTGGAAGGTCAGGTATCAGCTTATGCATACGCTAGGCCTGATGAATGAAGCTGCTTCTTTTAAGCCGTCCTAATGCAAAGTTATTGAATCTCTCCTTCAGGGGATGGCTTACAGAGCTAAGGAATTTCTCTCCCATGGTCATGACCTTTGTGTCTCTACGTTCCTTTAGCGCTTGAACACCAACTATTTTCTGCATTTCTACTATTGGTGTGGACCTCATGGCACCTGTGATAATCCGTAGTGACTGATTTTGAACCTTGTCTAGATTACGCATCGTAGTGTTTGATGCTGTGCACCAAGATGTTGAGCCATATTCTAAATGTGGTAGAATACTTTGCTGATATACATTCTTGAGGATTCTTTCACTAGCTCCCCATGTGGTTCCGCTCAATTTTCTTAATATGGCTAGTTTTCTTCTGCCTTTTGCTTCTGCACTGTTGATGTGTTGCTTCCAGGTCAGTTTTGAGTCAAGAGTCATTCCTAAGTAAGTGGGTTGGTTGTCCATCCTTAAGGATATTTCATTTACAAAGATCTTACCTGCTTTCTGTTTAGATGAGAGAGTGAACAGAGCGGTACTTGATTTCTCTGTTTATACTTACACACCATTTGTTTGTCCATGATGTCAAGATGTCTGCTGCTCTTTGGAGTCTCTGTGTAGCAACTGTTGCATATTCATCTGTACACCACATGACCAGATCATCTGCATACAGTGCCGCTTTGATTCCATAAGGAAGTTCCTTGACCAGGTCATTAATGAATACAAGGAATAGTGTAGGCGAAAGGACTCCTCTTTGTGGTACACCATGTCACAACAGTACTTTCTGGCTTTTGTGTCCATCCATTACTACTCTAGCTCTTCTATTGTGTAAATAGGACTTTATCCAGTTGTACAGTCTTCCATTCACATTGCAGTTTCTTAGTTTCCACAGTAGACCTTTTTTCCATACTTTATCAAAGGCTTTCTTCAGGTCTGTCCATGCTGCTAGTACAAGGTTTTTCTCTTGGAATGCATCCTCAATCTCTTGATAGGTCACCTGATCTTTTGGCTCATAATGAAGTGAAGAAAAGTGTAAAGAAAGACATAGAAGCCTACTTAGACAACTTGGCTCATAATGAAATGAGGAAAAGTGTAAAGAAAGATATACAGGTTTACTCAGACATCATGGCCAGAGATCCAGAAGAAACAGCAAGTAAAAAAAAAAAAAATCTTTCAGATCTGTGATATATATATATAACCTGGAAGTTGTCAAACTGGCACAGTAAGATAGATCTTGCAACCTTCCTGTACAGTTAAATGTCACACAGGGCTCGCATGGTAGTTCGCCAAGTTTTCCTGTTTTCAGCAAGCTTTTCCACCTCATCAAGGGATTTTATGCCCACTAAGCTCTTAGCAATGTCCTCTTTAGAGTTTCATATGGTTGACCATTTTTTGTATGACCTGTTGTGTTCCATGTGATAGCCTGTTTTAGGATTCTCCGATTGTTTCTTCTCATCACGTGACCGATATATGTCCATCTCCTTTTTCTGATCACCCATAAGACAGGTTGTTCTTCACTCATCCGCCTTATCTCTGCGTTGTGCTTGAATTCGTTCTACTTTATATTGAGTATTTTCCTTAGGCATTTATTTTCAAAAGAGTATAATTTGTTGTATATTTCTTTAGTTGTTTTCCAGCTTTCACATGCATAAATGAGGGTGTATATTACATTTGAATTTAATAATCTTAACTTGGTTTTTGTGCTAATAACTTTTGAGTGCCGTATGTTCTCAACATTCTTGAAGGTCAATGCTGCTTTTGCAATTCTAACTTCCTTTCTGGTGTGTCACCATCTTGGTCTATGTAACTGCTGAGGTATGCAAACTGGTGTACTTCTTCAATAGCCATTCCTTCTATGTATGTTTTTCCTTCTTGACTGAAGCAAAGTTTCATTATTTTTGTTTTTTTCTTTGCTAATTTCAGTCCTATTTTACTAGCCAGTGAAGACAGGGTATCTGTTTTTTCTTGCATCGAATTTACATTGTCAATGATAAGAGTTGTGTCATCTGCAAAATCAAGATCTTCTAGTTGGGTCCCATGTACCCAATCAATGCTCATTTTACCTGTGTAGCATTTTTTTCATTATGAAGTCTATGGCATTTCCAAAATGCAGGGGAGATAACGTACATCCTTGTTTCATGGCTGTTTCAGTCTGGAACCATTCGCTCATTCCTTCTTCTGTGTGGACTGCACAAACATATCCATTGTAGAAATCCTTAATAATGTTGACAATTTTAGATGGTATTCTATATAGTCTTAAAATTCTCCACAATGAATCTCTGTGTATGCTATCAAATGCCTTTTTAAAGTCTATGAAGTTCAGGATTAATGGTTTAACCTATAAAAAATGAAGACTGTAAGATATTAACATTAGAGGAAGAACAGATGAACTAATAAATGATAAGTTTCAGGGAAACTTTACATAGACCAGTGCCTGCATAAATGGCAGATATACCAGAACAGAAAGAATGCTGGCCATAAACACAGAACCTCTGAGTAGGACAGAAATTGAACAAGTTATCTCTGAGCTAAAGAAACAATTCAGAGACATCGACTACAGATAGTAGGATTGCTTGTTGGCTGTAATACTCCCACTGTTGTCAGTTTTAATTACATGAATTTCAAAATCAGTCACTACGGATTATCACAGGTGCCATGAGGTCCACACCAATAGTAGAAATGCAGAAAATAGTTGGTGTTCAAGCGCTAAAGGAACGTAGAGACACAAAGGTCATGACCATGGGAGAAAAATTCCTTAGCTCTGTAAGCCATCCCCTGAAGGAGAGATTCAATAACTTTGCATTAGGACGGCTTAAAAGAAGCAGCTTCATTCATCAGGCCAAGTGTATGCGTAAGCTGATACCTGACCTTCCAACTGTAGTCGCTCCATTATCATCTGTACCAGAGCATACACCATGGAAAGAAGCAGATTATACACAGATATCTATTCAGACTGAAGTGAAAGGTGTGCAGAATGGTGAGATGCAGAGCAATCTTGTAAGATCAACAGCCACACTTTGTGTTCTAGATGACAAATATCCATGTAACACCTGGATACGTGTGTATACAGATGGATCTGCACATAATGCCATAAAGAATGGAGGGGCAGGAGCATATATTGAATATCCAAACAACACCATTGACAAGATTTCAATACCCACTGGTAAATACTGCAACAACTTTGATGCAGAAGTTAGGGCAATTATTGCTGCAGTTGAAAAACTATCAGACTCCAGAATTGATACATGTCCTGTAGTAATTCTCACAGATGCAAGATCAGTACTGGAGGCTCTTCAGTGCAACAAACTACCAGACCTTAAGGATGTCTTGTCAAAAATTGGCTTACAACATGGAGTCACTTTGCAATGGATTCCCTCCCACTGTGGGATACCAGGCAATGAGAAAGCTGACCAACTGGCCAAAGAGGGCACTGAAATGGAGCAACCAGACATACCAATCACTTATAATCAGAAGAAAAGCATGATAAAAACCTACAGGAAGCCACAAACACCACCACATGATGACTATCACATGCTAAACAGAAAGGAACAAGTCACCATCTTCCGTCTACGAACAGGACACAGCCGACTCTGAAGTCATATGTATACAAAGTTTAAGGTTGGTACTACTAATCTGTGTACATGTGCCCAGGTGCCCCAAACTGTGGAACATATCCTCCAGAACTGCATCAACTACGAGTCACTGAGAAATAATTACTGGCCCAGTGAAACCACTAAAGAAGATAAGCTCTATGGTTCCATACATGAATTACAAAAAACAGTGAAATTTATCCAAGAGACAGGACTGCAGATATAGACAGACAGTGCGAACGAAGAAGAAGAAGAAGAATTACATGAATCAACAAAAACCATGGATCACACAAAAGAAAATGAGTTTAAAGTCAGTTAATTACAACAAAAATGATGAGATTAGGGTTAGAATTAATCAAAACAAAACAATGAGACTAAGATCAAGACTAATTACATAAAACTATGAAATTATGGTTAGGCTTAATTATAACAAAAGTTATGAGATTAGAATCAGGGTTAATTACAAAAAAAAGCAATGAGATTAAGGTCAGGGTTAATTATGGGTTAATTATGGGTCAGGGTTAATTACAACAAATATGAGATTACTTCCTCTTCTTCTTCTTACGCACACTGGTGATAATGCGTGGTACCCTGATTTTTGCTAGGGCAGACTGTGGTCTTGCTTGAACTGCCATGAAGACAGTGGTATAGGCTGGCCTGGCCAAAACTTTGTTTTCCAGCTTCTGATGGCTGTACTTAAGCCCCTTCTCCATGTCAGATCCAGCATGCAACGCTCGCTGGCCAGATGGCTTTGAGATAGTTCCACAAAGATATTCCAACTTTGGGATGAGGAATCCGATGAGTGCCTCAACGATATCCATTCCCCGAGGAATGTTTACATCATTCTGATAGCCATTGTTGTAGAGACCCACAGGCTTGTCATGTCCTGACTTCATCGGTTTCACACCAGATTTTCCTCATCCCTGCCAGCAATCTCCATGTCCCCATCTCTCCACCAACCTGACATAACATTTTACAAAAATAACAGTTACAATTAGTGTTGATTGCTACAGGTTTCTGGGCTACAGAAGTAGATCAGAGTTTTTAAGCAAACAGATCTATGTTCCCTGTCTAACAAAGTGTGCTCTTAACATAGTTCTTCCCAGGGGAATTATGAGATTAGAATCAAGGTTAATTACAACAAAAACTATGAGATTAGAATCAGGGTTAATTACAACAAAAACTATGAGATTAGAATCAGGGTTAGTTACAACAAAAACTGTGAGATTAGGGTTAGGGTTAATTATGACAAAAACTATGAGAAGGTCAGAGTTAATTACAGAAGAGCAATGACATCAGAGTAAAGGTTAGAACAAAAACTATGAATCAGGGTTAATTACAACAAAAGACTATGGAGTCAAGGTTATTACAACAACAAAACTATGGCATCATGATTATTAAAACAAAAAACTATGAAATGTGTAGCTAGTCTTGACATTTTACACATTTAATTCATGACCTTCACCATGTATCATTCGACTGTTGCTATCAGAAAAAGGTTCTTGTGAAAGTGCTGGGGCTCCATCTAACACTGCACTGAACAATTTAACTGATGTTTCATCATCTTGGTTCACAGATCTATTAGATTTCAAGTCTGATGTCATGCTACTTGCTTCTCTTTGATTTAAAGACAGGCTTGCTACTGCAGTGATGACACCATCCTGGGACTTCTGCTCTTCAGCTGTGTTTCTCTTGTCTGTTTCATGAGAAGAGAGATTCAACTCAACTGTCATTCTTTCTTATAAAAACATCAATTATTCATACAATTTTTACTAGAGGACATATTTTTTTGCTCATTCAAACTGAAAAATTTTAAGTTTCTACAAACCATGGGAAAAAATGACATGATCAAGAGAGAATGATAGATCTTGTCCAAAGATGAAAGGTAAGAAATTGATCATATCAAGAGATGGATGGAAAGAGACAGATTATGTAAAAAGATGGATGATTAGAGACAGAATACGTCAAGAGTTGGAAGGCAAGAGATGGATGGTAAGAGACAGATCATGTCAAGAGATGGATAAAAAGACAGAATATGTCAAGAGATGGATGATTAGAGACAGATCATGTCAAGAGATAGATGATTAGAGACAGAATATGTCAAGAGATGGATGGTAGGAGACAGATTATGTCAAGAAATAGTAGGTAAGAGATAGATTATGTAAAGAAATGGAAGGTAGGAGACAGATCATGTCAAGAAATGGAAGATTAGAGACAGAATATGTCAAGAGATGGAAGGCAAGAGATTGATGGTAAGACACAGATCATAGACAGATCATGTCAAGTGATGGAAGGTGAGAAATAGACCATTGAAGATAAAGAAGGCAAAGAGAAACAGAAGCCAGTAGATAGAAGAGAAAGTAAATGAAAATTATGAAAAACTGATCATAACAACAAACTCTCATGTCAGTAAATGGAAGGTAAGAGAGACTGATCACATCAATAGATGGAAGGTAAGAAAAATAGATCATAACAGTAGATGGAAGGTAAGAGAGACAGATTATATTAATCAATGGAAGGTAAGAGAAACAAATCATATCAGTAGATAGAAAGTTAAATATTATACAAGTGTACATTCCAACATCTGAAAGTTCTGAAGAAGATGTACAGCTATTTTATAATGACATAGAGACAGCCATAAAACACACAAAGTCACATGAAGTTACTATAGTCATGGGAGATTTTAATGCCAAAGTTGGTAAAGGAAGAACTTCAGACATCATTGGCGACTATGGAATGGGGGAGAGGAATGACAGAGGTAGTAAATTAATTGATTGGGCAAGAATACATAGCATGGTTGTAGGAAACACCGGGTTTAAACAACATCCCTGAAGACTGGCAATGTGGTGCAGCACAGACAAAAAGACTTAACCAGATAGACTATGTATTAATCAACAAACGATTCTGGAATGCGTTACTGACAACAAAAACCATGCCAGGAGCCGACTGCAATAGTGACCATGACCCATTCTCTGGAAAAATTAGAATAAAGCTAAAGAAAGCATGCGCAAAAGTGAGAAACATCAAAAATGAATACTGAACTCCTTAAAAATGACCAAGAACTGCGAGAACAATACACAGTTATTTTAACAAATAGATACAATGCAACAGCAAAGATAAACAACAAAGATGAACAATGGGCAATGTTAAGAGATTCTATCCATCAAACTGTTAAGATAATACCATCAAAAAAAGAAGCCCCTAAAAATAAATGGATGACAGATGACATCTTAGGACTGATGGACAAGAGGAAGAGGAGTAAAAATAACCAAGAAAAATATAGCAAGATAAATAAAGAAATAAGACGCAAATGCAGAGAAGCAAAAGAAGTGTGGTTAAATGAACAGTGCAGACAAATAGAGGACTCTCAAAATAAAGACAGCAAAAACATGCGCAGACGAATTAGTGAACTCACAGGCAGGAAAACAAAATATACCACAAGATGCCTGAAATCAAAAGAAGGTAAAATGTTAATGGGAAAAGAAGACATTGTGGACAGAGTACATCAGTAAGCTATATGGAGAAGAAAGACCAGAATTAACACCAGATACTGAAAACTGTGATGGACCACCAATACTTGAAGATGAAATCATAGATGCCATCAAACACATGAAGAAAGGAAAAGCGACTGGGCTTGATAATATAACAGTAGAAGAAATAAAGGTGTTAGAGGAAATAGGAATAAAAATAATAACCAAGTTACTGAATAACATTTACAACAGTGGTTATATGCCCCGTGACCTTCTTAAATCCACGTTTATAGCACTACCAAAGAAACCAGGTGCAAAGGAATGTGATGACCACCGGACTATCAGCCTCTCATGTCACATAATGAAGCTACTTCTGAGAATCATTATGAGAAGAACAAGGAAAAAGATAAAAATGGAAATATCAGATGAACAGTTTGGATTTGTTGAAGGAAAAGGAACACACAATGCCATTTATGCTTTACGAACTCTAACAGAAAAAGCTTTAGAAGTACAGAAAGATCTCTACTTATGCTTCATTGATTACACCAAGGCATTCGACAAGGTGAAACATAATGAAATTATTAAAATGCTTGAAGACATCAGTATAGACAGCAAAGACCTGAGGACTGTAAAACATCTATATTGGCACCAAGAAGTAGCAGTTCGAGTTGGAAAATATCAACCTATAAAAGAAGGGGTGCGACAAGGATGTGTACTATCTCCAGATCTTTTTTTTCTGTACAGCGAGAATATTCTAAGAATGATCATCACAGAACCAGGCATAAAAATTGGAGGATACAATATTAACAACCTTCAGTATGCTGACGACACAGTACTGATAGCTGAGAACCAACAAGACCTGCAAAATTTCTTGGATAAAGTCGCCAAAGAAAGTGAACATCAAAAAGACAGAGATTATGGTTGTATCTAAGAAACAGAATCCACCAACATGCAGTGTAAAATTAAACGGAACTATTCTAAAGCAGGTGGAGAAATTCAAATACCTTGGAGCAGTAATAACTTCAGATGGGAAATGCAAAACAGAAATTAGGAACAGAATAGGCCAAGCAAAGACTGCATTTCAGAGAATGAGAAACATATTATCCAACACATCCTTATCAATGAATGTTAGAAAACGAGTCCTAAAATGCTATATTGAACCTATCTTGTTATATGGAAGTGAATCACGGACATTAGGCAGGTCTGCACAAAAATCACTGGAAACAACAGAAATGTGGTTTATTAGAAGAATGTTGCGAATCCTCTGGACAGCAAAAATAACTAATGAAGAATGTACGAGAAGAGCGGGAGAGACAAAAAATCTTGTAAAAAAAATAAGAGAGAGATAATGTACTTTCATAGCACATGCAATGAGAAGAGGGGGCATTGAAAATATTATAACAACAGGAAAAATAGAGGGAAGATGACCAAGAGAAAGACCAAGAGAAATGATACTGGACTGTCTAACTGGATGGTGTGAGAGGAGATCACCAAGTGAACTGATGGCCTGCATGAAGGATCGTGTACTCTGGAGAAGCATAATAGCCAGCGCCAGTTGGCACGGCACCTGATGATGATTCTCTTCCTATTTATCTACTCTTTCCCTGCTTGAATTTATATTCTAGATCATTTGTTCTTAACCACAGCCTGAGAACAGCTTGCTCTCATTAAAAATACAACAATAAATAGAACCCATATCAAAGAGTCACTTTAATGTTAGTATGTAAACTCCCTAGTTAAAAATCACTGTTCTAGATCACTTCATCCTCAAAATAATCTACCCTTTAATGTACCCTAGATCCTTCACCCCCAAATACATTTTTTAAAAACTATTCTGCCAATCTTAATACTGCCACTGTGTTACTCTCTCACCCTCACCCTCTTCTCCGACCCCTTCTTTACTGCTAAGCAGTCAGCACTCATCACAACCCACAAGCCTTCATATAAGTGTTTACAACTTTTCACATGGGAGTTTATGTGGTATATAAAATGATGTTGAAGGTACCATGGACAGCCAAGAAAACCAATGAAGAAGTCTTAAGAGAGGCTGGAGTTAAAAAGCAAATTATAGCAAAGATCAGAGGTGACAAGCAAGATTTATAGGACATTTCCTGAGAAGAGGAAAACTGGAACACATTGTGGCAACTGGAAAAATTGAGGGAAGAAGAGACAGAGGAAGACAGAGAGAAAGGTTACTGGATGGGCTGTCAGTGTTGCTAGAAAGAAAGTCACTGGCGGATCCCATAATCAATGCAGAAGACAGGAAACTGTGGAGAGAAATGATTGCCTACACCACACAGCATGGCACTTAGAACTTATAAACCTGTCACAACCACTCTCTCTAACACAGCTTCATACAAATCAGAAGTACACACTTTTTGCCATTCTTTTTTGTTATATGTGATACATGTTCATTTAGACTCTCTTTTCTTTTCCTATTTCTTTGTTCTATTTTCTATTTTTTTGTATGAATAAAAAAGAGATGAAAAGTCACAAATGTGCTGATTCTACTTTTCTTAACATTTTGTTATCACAACTTTACTGCAGTGGTGTTGTATATATTTAATTTCATCAATTTATACATCATCATGTGCCTTCTCCAGAATAAATGTTGGCAGTAATGAACCTCCAGTTCCTTTGCTTTGAAGGTAGGCTGTATCCTGTCCATTCTTGTAAGTTATCTTCCCATCTACATCTACTTTCCTCTTTTTCCTTCCACTTTTCCTTCTAGTATGACTTTCAGTATACTGTTATGTCTTTTAATATGGCCCAAAGTATGTTGTTTTCTTCATCTTTATTTCTTTGAGAAGTTCACATTGCACATGTAGTTATTCTAAAACTTGTGCATTTGTTCTTTTCATTATGTGACCTAATTTTCTGTAGAAACACGTCTCTGCTGCATTAATCTTTCTCTCCATCCTTTTTGCTTAGAGTCTATGTTTCTGCTCCATACAGTAAAACAGAGTAGATATACTAATCTCTCTCTCTCTCTGCCCTGCAAGGGTTTTCCACAAATGCCTGTCCTTTGCCTTTTTCTCTGCTCTTGCCCAGGTGAGCCCTCTATTGCTCAACATCCTCTCTGTTGTTCTTCTCCATGTCTCTTTTGGTCTGCCCTTACTTCTGTTCCCCTGTGGTGTCCAACTTAGTGCTGTTTTTGGTAGTGAGTTATCAGTCATTCGGAGCACATGTCCCAGCCATCGCCAGCGTCTTTCCTCAATAATTACTGTCAGTGGCTTCATCTGCATCTCTGCCAACAAGATATACTAATGTTACAACAAATTTATACACAAAAATAAAATAAAAATATATTCCCGGACCGGACCACCACGTCTTGGTCGGTGCAAAAATATAAACTAAATGAAATAAACAAACTTTCTCAGCACACAGCAGAGCAGGAAATAGAGCAGCACCTAATTTTAAAAAAAAACATACCCTGAAGAATGTCTTGGTACTTGCACGCCATGTCCGATTTGTTTGTGAGAGGAAAACTACTAATGCAGCCAATATGGCGCTTTCTGCTTCGGCTACAAACTTTTCTGTCAATACTGCGTTCACAAGAAAGTGACTGACCTACCAGTTTGACTACTTAATTTTGTTATCGTTCGCGGAACTTTAAGTGTTGTGTTAACAGAAAAAAAAAAGTTGAAGAGAAAGGTTTCAGCTTCCTCTAATCTTGTAAAAACTTCTACAACCTTGTCAAGATATTTTGGCCTGGTACATGTACAAAAGATCGTGTCAAATAAAGCTAACCCTAGCCCTAACCATCATACATGTTGCCATTATGAAACAAATGCTTTTTAAGTAAAATAAAATCATCCTATACCTTTTGTCTGTCAAATTTATAACACTCTTTTGCATTCGATATGTGAAAGTAACTTTAGTATTGTTAAATCTGAATTATTACAATTTGGCATAGATATGAATAAGCAACGGGGAAACCCGGCCCCAACATTCGAAAAGATATTGTCCGCGGCCTTGACCTGGTTTTCTCATCCAGGTAAAAAGAAATCATCATCATCAGGTGCCGTGATGACTGGCGTTGACTACTATGCTTCTCCAGAGTACCCGATCCTTAATGCAGGCAGTTAGCTCACTTGATGATCTCCTCTCACACCATCTCGTCAGACTGTCCAGTATTATTTCTCTTGGTCTTCTCCTGGCTCTTCTTCCCTCTGTTTGTCCTGTTGTTACAATATTTTCAGTGCTCCCTTTTCTCATTGCAAGTCCTATGAAAATACATTGTTTCTCCTTATTTATTTATTATTACAATTTTTGACAAGATTTTTTTTTGTCTCTCCAGCTTTTCTCAAACATTCTCCATTAGTTATTTTTGCTGTCCAGAGGATTCGCAACATTCTTCTAATAAACCACATTTCTGCTGCTTCCAATGATTTTTGTGTAGACCTGCCTATTGTCCATGATTCACTTCCATATAACAAGATAGGTTCAATATAGCATTTTAGGACTCGTTTTCTAACATTCATTGATAAGGATGTGTTGCGTAATATGTTTCTCATTCAATGAAATGCAGTCTTTGCTTGGCCTATTCTGTTCCTAATTTCTGTTTTGCATTTCCCATCTGAAGTTATTACTGCTCCAAGGTATTTGAATTTCTGCACTTGATAAACATTAGTTCCATTTAATTTTATAGTGCATTTTGGTTGAGTCTGTTTATAACCATAATCTCTATCTTTTTTATGTTCACAGTAAGGCCTTTTTGTTCACTTTCTTTGGCGACTTTATCCAAGAGATTTTTGCAGGTATTCTTGGTTCTCAGCTATCAGTACTGTGTCGTCAGCATACCAAAGATTGGTAAATATTTATCCTCCGACTTTTATACCTGGTTATTAGAATAATCTCGCTGTACAGACAAAAAAAAAAGTCTAGAGATACTACACATCCCTGTCACACTCCTTGTTTTAGTAGTTGATATTTTTCTGTTTTATTTTTAACTCGAATCCTAACCCTAACCCAACCCTAACCCTAACACTAACCCTAAACCTAACCCTAACACCTAACACCTAACCCATAACCCTAACCCCTAATCGCTAACCCTAACCCTAATCCCTAATCCCTAAACCCTAACCCTTAACCCTAACCCTAACCAGACAAATTGCCCCACCAACTAGAAATAGCCAGGCACCTCCACTCACCGAATCAAGAATGAGCTACCAATCTTTACAGTGTCCGGACCGGGTGATTTTTACTAACCTCACCCTAACCCTAATCCCTAACCCTAAAACCTAACTCTAACCCTAAGCCATTCGCGGTTTACATGTGAGACAGTGTGAATTTAGACATGCATGGCTTAATCTTTGAGACAGGCATATGACTACTGTGATTACTGTGACTACCCTAACCCTAACCTTAAACCAACACTAACCCTAACACAAACCCTATCCCTATCCTTAACCCTAAAACCTAACCCTAAAACCTAACCCTAACTCTATCCCTAACCCTTAAAATAAACCCTAAACCTAAATCTAACCCTAACCCTTAACCCTAACTTTTACCCTAACTCCTTAACTCCTAACTCCTTAACCCCTAACCCTAACTCGTTAACCCCTAACCCTAACCTTAACTCCTTAACCCCTAAACCCTTTATTATCTAGAACGAGATGAAAAAGGAGAGACGCTTAGAAACCCTCACGACCTTCTCGCTCTCTTTCTATCTCTCTCTCTCTCTCCGCCGCTGGGCTAAAAATAAGGAAGAAGCCATGCATTCGAAACCGGGGCGGATCTTGCTCACGCTCAAAATAAGCGATGGACGCAGAATCTCACTGAGCCTGACTAATTGATCTCCTCAATTTAAGCTCAAGGCCGTTGGATGTCGTAGACATCCCAGAAAAAAGGTCAGTGGCCGGCCCAGGCGATTCGTGCGGCCCCCGGCCAACAAAACGAGCTTTTAGTGCTAAGAGACAAGTTCCAAATGCTGCTGCTGCTTTGCTTGCTCGACTGTCAACCGTTGCCAGCTTTCAGCGGAGCCCCAAGCGAGCGAGACTGGTAATGATCCTTCCGCAGGTTCACCTACAGAAACCTTGTTACAACTTTCACTTTCTCCAAGCGATCGAGTTCGAACTTCTCCGGCCAGGGTTGCCAGCACTTGCGTACCAGATAGAGATCAATTCGAGGCCCTCACTGAACCGTTTAATCGATAGTAGCGACGGGCGGTTAGGATTAGTGTTAGGTTGTACAAAGGTCAGGGACGTAATCAACGCGAGCTTATGACTCGCGCTTACTGGGAATTCCTCGTTCATGGGGAAGAATTACAATCCCCAATCCCTATCATGAAGGAGATTCAACGGGTTTCCCAACCATTTCGGCCCAGGGAGGCATCCACGATGATTCCTTCAATGTAGTGCGCTTGCGCCCCTGACATTTAAAGGCATCACAGACCTGTTATTGCTCAATCTCGTATGGTTAAACACTACTCGTCACTCTAACAGTCTCCGGACCGGGTGATTTTTCTCGTGGTGATTCAAAATAATGTTTTACAATCCTCAGGTCTTTGCCATCTATGTTTATGTCTTCAAGCAATTTGATAGCCTCGTCATGTTTCACCTTGTCGAATGCCTTATTGTAATCAATGAAGCATAAGTGCAGATCTTTCTGTACTTCTAAAACTCTTTCTATTAGAGTTTGTAAAGCATAAATGGCATTGTATGTTCCTTTTCCTTCAACAAATCTGAACTGTTCATCTGATTATATATATATATATATATACAGATTGTTCTCTGCGACTGATTTAACACTATATAGATTGTTACCTGCGACTGATTTAACACTCTATAGATTGTTCTGTGACTGATTTAACACTCTATAGATTGTTCTGTGGCTGATTTAACACTCTATAGATTGTTCTCTGCGACTGATTTAGCACTCTATAGATTGTTCTGTGACTGATTTAACACTCTATAGATTGTTCTGTGACCGATTTAACACTCTATAGATTGTTCTCTGCGACTGATTTAACAATATAGATTGTTCTGTGACTGATTTAAAACTCTTACTACTGATATTCCGACAAAAACAAAACAAAAAAGGGGCCTGTCGGAGAGTGGGAGGGGGTGAGGGTGTTTGTTGGGAGGAGCACTAATCTTCAGGAATCTTGAGAACATATGGCATTCAAAAGTTATAAGCACAAAAACCAAGTTAAGACTATTCACTTCAAATGTAATTTCCACCCTCAGTTGTGCATGCGAAAGCTGGAAAAAAAAAGTAAAGACATATATAACCAATTAGACTCTTTTGAAAACAAATGCTTAAGGAAAATACTCGGCATCAAGCGGAATGAATCCAAGAACAATGCAGAGATAAAACAGATGACTGAACAACAACCAGTCTCATGGGTGATCAGGAAAAGGCGATGGACATATGTTGATGAGAAGAAACGATCAGAGAATCTCAAAACAAGCAATCAAGTGTAACACAACAGGCTAAAGAAAAAGAGGCAGACCACGTGAAGCTCTATAAAGGACATTGTTAAGAGGGGCCAAATTAATAGGCATAAAATCCCTTGATGAGGTTGAAAAGCTCGCCGAAAACAGGACAAATTGGCGAACTACCTTGCGAGCCCTATGTGACGTTTAACGGCACGGGAAGGATGTAAGATATAAGAAGAATATCAATTTACAAATGTGTAACGAGTCAGATATTGGATCGAGCACCGCCCAACTCTTCATTAGAGGCTATAGACATTATAGCAACGAAGAGGGCTAACTGGCTCTTACGCTACATACACGAAATAAGCACCTCAGCGGCTCAGAGCTTCGCAGGAAGGCCGGACTGGTCTGCTGTTGGCTAAGAAAGTGCAGGCCGACCGTTCTTTTGGCGAAAAAGCGCTTTCGAGGTCCGTGAGTGAGGAGAAAATTCTTCTCTCCCTTCCCAGACGGTAAGAGTTAAGGTGGTTCGATGCAGAAACGAGTGGTTTGTCCGTCGAGCGAAAACTATAAACTGCTAACCAGGTTTGTGCTAACGCGTCGGTGGTGTGCGGTGCTGTCGACCGACGATCTTGAAATTGGCCCATCTCTCGCAAAGAGTATCGGATCTGCAGTACGTAATTTGCGTTGGTTTTCAGGTTGGAATGTTAGAGAAGATGTAGACAAAGAATATTACGATGCCATAACAGTTGGAGGTTATGAAATACCAGAGATTAGATATGCTGATGACACAGTATTGCTGTCCACAACACAAGAAGGAATGGAAAAACTAATTATGTCAGTCCGCAAGAACAGCGAAGAGCAGAACCTCTATCTTAATGCAAAGAAAACTAAAGTGATGACAACTGACAAAACAAACAAGGCAACTGAAATATGTATCAATGAGGAAAAACTGGAAGAAGTGGAGAGTTTTGAATATCTTGGATCACTACTAACTAATAATGGAGATACAATGAGGGAAATTAAAAGGAGGACATCTATTGCTCTTCAGAAAGTAAAACAAATAAAGAATCTGTGGAGAGGAGCAGACAGAACCACAAAAATAAGATTTTTAAGGGCATGCATCTTTCCCATCGCAACATATGCCTGTGAGACCTGGACACTTAACAAAACAGCTGAGAAGCACATAAATGCCTTTGAATGTAAATGCTATAGAAGAGTTCTCCAAATATCGTGGACACAAAAAAGAACAAATATATCTATACTACAAGAGCTTAATATTGAAGAAGGCTGGCTAGTAAAGAGGATTAAAGAGAGAAAACTTAAATATTTTGGACACATTAAACGTCATGATAATTTAGAGAAGACCGTATTGGAAGGATACATAATGGGAAAAAGAAAAAGAGGAAGACCGAAACGAAGATGGCTGCAAGACATCGTTGATGATCTGGAAATGGATGCAGCAGCAGCAGGCCATCTTGCTCACAACCGAGAGGCCTACAGGAGTGCTGTTTGGGAGGCAAAGTTCCGCAAGGGACATGCAAAGGAATGAATGAAATGTCAGAGCCGCGCTTTCTTCTCGTTCGTTAGAGCAGAGAGAGAACCGACCACCGCCGGAGGTTATAGGAAATGAAACACCGCCGGGGTCGAAAGGGATCCTCTCTGAATAGAGCGCTGTCTCTCCTGCCCCGCGTCAGTCAGTCAGTAGATATCCAACTAAGGTTCGATGAAGAAAGCTATCTGGTTGATCCTGACAGTAGTCATATGCTTGTCTCAAAGATTAAGCCATGCATGTCTAAATTCACACTGTCTCATAGTGAAACTGCGAATGGCTCCTTAAATCAGTAAAAAAAAAACAGTGGATAATTGTGGCAATTCTAGAGCTAATACCTGCTTACCAAGCTCCGACCCTCGTGGAAAGAGCGCTTTTATTAGTTCAAAACCAATGATCCTTTCCTTTCCTGGGCGCGGAGTCCCAACTGGTGACTCTAGATAACTTTGTGCTGATCGCATGGCCTTCTAAGCCGGCGAGACATCTTTCAAATGTCTGCCCTATCAAATGTCGATGGCACGTGACATGCTTACCGCGTTTGTAATGGATAACGGGGAATCTGTGTTCAATTCCGGAGAGTGAACATGAGGAACGGCTACCACATCCAAGGAAGGCAGCAAGCGCGCAACTTACCCACTCCCTGCACTGGAAGGTAGTGACGAAAAACAACAATTGGAATGAGTACACTTTAAACCCTTTAACGAGGATCTATTGGAAGGCAAGTCTGGTACCAGCAGCCGCGGTGATTCCAGCTCCAAAAGCGTATATTAAAGTTGTTGCGGTTAAAAGCTCGTAGTTGGATCTCAGACCCAGGCGGGCGGTCCGGCTCGCACAGGTTCACTGCCCGTTGTCTACTGCCCTACCGTCTGCCGGGTCTATCCCACGGGTGATCTTCGCTGAGCGTCCCGGGTGGCCGGCTGGTTTACTTTGGAAAAAAATTACAGTGTTCAAAGCAGACCCCAGCTGCCTGAATAATGGTGCATGGAATAATGGAATAGGACCTCGGTTCTATTTTGTTGGTTTTCAGAACTGGGACAAACGGGGGCTTTCGTATTGCGCCGTTAGAGGTGAAATCCTTGGATGGACGCAAGACGAGCTACCGTGAAATCATTTGTCAAGAATGTTTTCATTAATTAAGAACGAAAGTCAGAGACGCGAAGACGATCAGATACCGTCGTAGTTCTGACCATAAACGATGCCGACTAGCGATCCGCTGGAGTTGCTGCTTCGATGACTCTGCGGGCAGCGTAGGGGAAACCAAATTTTTTTTAGTTCCGGGGGAAGTATGGTTGCAAAGCTGAAAATTAAAGGAATTAGCATGAGGGCGCCACAGGAGTGGAACTGCCGGTTTATTTTGAATCACCACGAGAAAAATCACCCGGTCCGGAGACTGTAAAGAATAGTAGCTCTTTCTTGATTCGGTGAGTGGTGGTGCCTGGCTATTCTTAGTTGGTGGGGCAATTTGTAGGGTTAATTTCGATAACGAACGAGACTCCAACCTATTATATAGTTCGCCGGTCCCTCGATGCGTCGGCGCAACCTGTTAGAGGGACGAGTAGTGTTTAACCATACGAGATGTGTCTCGGCAGTTGCTCACAGTCCATACCGTTGTTGCTTCACGCTTCGTGGTGCTTGTGACCGCAATCAGCGTTGGGCGGGGAAGGCATCCACAGCTGGGGGCGCATTACCACTTTTGTTTCTTTTTTGTTTTGTTTTGTTTTTAAAAGAAAGCATCCCGCAGCATAAATTGGAACTCATTGGAATTCATTTGCATGTCTCTTGCGGAACTTTGCGTCCCAAACATCACTCCCGTAGGCCTCTCGGTTGTGAGCAAGATGGCCTTCTGCTGATGCATCCATTTGCAGATCATCAACGATGTCTTGCAGCCATCTTCGCTTTGTTTTTGGAACTACTCATTAAAAAATATCTACAAATCTGTACCGTAGGAACTATTTCTTTTTCTAATGGTCACAGAGAAGGGAAAAATCAGTTCATTTTGAATCATCTTCCCAAAATAATGTCGGGTCGACCAATGGGTTAGCGAATAAACGAACATGTGTTTTAAGAAAGAGAGAAAAATCGCATTATTTTATTTTGCTTGCATGTTCATCCCAATTCTCCTAATTTGCTGTCCCCCGTCGTTCGCAAATGCACATGATGCACTATTGGTAGAGCTGGCCTCGGTATACAAATTGAAATAAAAATAATTAAAACAGCGAAAACGTTTACGTACGAAAATTTGACCCTTGACATTTCGATCAGCATGGCGTCCAAAGATGAGGGTGCGAAATATTCTGATCGAAGCTCTTCTGTAGACAGCGTTGCTTCAGAGTCCTCGACAGAAAGATCCAGTAACGTTGATCCGGAACTTGACGCCATCCTTGATAGTAAGAGCTGGGTTTCTAAGTGTATAGAGATGTTAGTATATAGAGAAGCGTGATTTGACTTGTAGTATATACGAACATCCCCCGTGTGGTACCGGAATCTGTAAAGAATAGGACCACTGTACCCTACCACGCATGATCGTAAAAGTGACTGCTGAGATATTGAAAGCAGAAGAAACAGAAACACCACGTTTTCCTATTATGTACCCTTCCAAGATGGTCCTCTCTAAATTATCATGACTTTTAACGCGTCCAAAATATTTGTTTTCTCTATTTAATTCTCTTTACTATGCGGGCCCTATGTGACCGTTTAGCGGCATTGGAAGGATGTAAGTAAGTATGGATATATATTTGATGTTTTCAAACAAATTATTGATATTGTTGATATGATACATCAATAATAAATCTGATGTAGTACATGAATTATCAGTACTCTCCACTTTCAGATCTTACATTTGCAGCTGAGCCTGATTGAAACTGGCAAAGGTCATGAACAACATAACATCTACTTCTGGTGTTCAGTGTCTGTCACAAGCACTCAGGGTCTGTTGCGGACACACAGATCATCGTCAGCCTAAATCAGGCAGCACATGAACTCTCTCTCAGGTACAGTAGACTGTTGTGTTTTGTTCTTAACATAGGTCTGACTCTGAATGCATTTAGATTATATACTGTGCAGTATGGTCCATTTATTTCCACACAAACTGTAGCAGTGGTTCCCAAACTTTGGGATACAAAGGGTCAGGTAGTGGTCCACATAACAAGATTAGACTTTATGTAAAACTAAAAATATGTGATTTTAAATGTGTACATAGTGTCAAGGGGAGTTTAGAGAGACTGTATAGGGAGGTCCGTAGTAAATTATTATTAACTTTGTGCATCCTTGACTGTAAGAAATTTGGGAACCACTGAAGTGAGCATCATTTGAACAGAAAGATTACTTAACGTATATCTTCTGCTTGCTCTCCTTATAGCAGTATATTGAAATTTTGGATGTAAGATAGATAACTCATCTGAGAATTGCAACATTTGTATAAAATGAGTTATCTTCTAAAGTAATCAGCTGTTTGTGAGTAGAGTCCATCTCCTTGTCTCAGGTTGCACGAGGGTCACAGATGGGGAATGATGGGAAAAAGATCAGGTGAGAGAAAAATGATATGACTGAGGGGCAGTTGTGTTTTGTGTACCGTCTGAGATAGACGTAGATTAAGCCGTTAGAAATGTTGTTTAGTGAAATAGATGTAGAACGGAGTGTATTAGGTTGTTCTGACGGTGACATTAGTCTGCCGGGAACATATATCGTGGAGATGTCCAGTCTTGTGTCCATGGATTTTGTTGATACCTTTGTTGTTCTCGTCATATCGCTCATCGTCACCTCGTGCATCATTAAAGTCATTTCAACTGTAAAGTTGCTGCTTCTGTATTACTATTTCCACTGAGAGAGAATGAACCTGGGAGCAAGTAAGTCTGTGAAGTGAGTAACAAAACAGATGCAAAACAATATAGAATAGTAATGTAAGAAAGAACATTATTCCAGTGGACAATAGTGGAAATATACACAGAAATGAATAGCAATACATCTACAGTTTACATTCTACACACAGAAAATCACCAAAGTATTCTGCTTTATCCTCCTGCATCCCATGTTCTGGCCTCGGATATCTGTTGTGTGGATAATCTTCTGTGGAGAGGAGCAGACAGAACCACAAAAATAAGATCATCTTTCCAATCGCAACATATGCCTGTGAGACCTGGACAATTAACAAAACAGCTGAGAAACACTTAAATGCCTTTGAATGTAAGTGCTACAGAAGAGTTCTCCAAATATCATGGACACAAAAAAGAACAAATATATCTATACTACAAGAGCTTAATATTGAAGAAGGCTGGCCAGTAAAGAGGATTAAAGACAGAAAACTTAAATATTTTGGACACATTAAACATCATGATAATTTAGAGAAGACCGTATTGGAAGGATACATAATGGGAAAAAGAAAGAGAGGAAGACCAAAACGCAGATTTCGTTGACGATCTGCAAATGGATGCAACAGAGGCATGCCATCTTGCTCACAACCGAGAGGACTACAGGAGTGCTGTTTGGGAGGCAAAGTTCCGCATGAGACAAGCAAATGAATAAAATGAAATGGATAATCTTGTGTACATAATGCCACAGTGTTGTAGCATAGTTTTCAAGATATGATTTTTCTTAATCAGAAGTAGACAGTTTGTTGTTACTGAGGTGGATTATGAAGTGCAAATGGGAGATGCTGTTCACCACAGTGACCACTTGGCAACCTTCCACATTATCTAGGTGCCTCTTCTTTTGTCTCCCAGGAACCTTGATCTGGTGTTCTTCTGCAGCCAGTGTTGTGAAGATGTTGAGGCACATCAAGCTGGTAAATTGGGAGTTGATTTCGATAGCTAATTATTTTTTTGTCAGTCCCTGGAGTGGAACTAAAAAGGGAGGGTGTTGAATAGTTCTTTAGCAGGGTCCATCAGCATGAGGAGTATGGCTATCCCTGCCATGTTAGACATGCTAAGTTTGTTAGTGATGGTAGCAACAGAGAGGTGGGACAGGGTCTTGGTCAGCTATGGTTCATGAGTCCTGATGTTGGTATGTCAGCAATGATTCACCAGTCTTGGTGTTAGTATGTCATCTATTGTTTATCAGTCATGTTAATATGTCAGCTATGGTTCACTAGTCTTGATGTTAGTATGTTAGCTATGAGTCACCAGTCCTGATGTTAGTATGTCAGCTATGAGTCACCAGTCTTGATGTTAGTATGTAAGCTATGTTTCACCAGTCTTGATGTTAGTATGTCAGCTATTGTTCACTAGTCTTGATGTTAGTATGTCAGCTATGAGTCACCAGTCTTGATGTTAATATTTCAGCTATTGTTCACCAGTCTTGATTTTAGTATTTCAGCTATGAGTCACCAGTCTTGATGTTAGTATGTCAGCTATGGTTCACCAGTCCTGATGTTAGAATGTCAGCTATTAGTCACTGACTACCAAATGGGACAGCATCTTCATTCCTTATTACCTCCCTTTAAGAAAAAAGGGAAAAAAACTGTTACTTACCTTGTTACCATTTTTTAGATTGGAGATGGTAAGAGAGCAGCTGGGCAGGGCAGACCACAGTGGCCTCAGAGATCTGTGTTACTACTGTTGAGATGTGGTATCAGTGGGACTGATTGATGCAGGCTTGGATAGCAGATGTGGTGGTCAGGTAGGTCAAGGTTGTTAGTGATTTTGATATGTCACTGTTCTGTTCATTAGATTCATGTACTACTACTACTACTAATACTACTACTACTTACTACTACTATACTACAGCTACTAGTTAATACTACTACTAACTACTACTACTACTACTAGTACTACTACTAGTACTTACTACTACTAACTAATACTACTACTTCTACTCATTATCATCATCATGTGCAGTGCCAACTGGCATTGGCTATTATGCTTCTCCAGAGTACCCAATCCTTCATGCAGGCCATCAGTTCAGTTGGTGATCTCCTCTCACACCATCCTGTCAGACTGTGCAGTATCATTTCTCTTGGTCTTCTTCCTTCTATTTTCCTATTGTTGTAATATTTTCAATGCCCTCTCTTCTCATTGCATGTCCTATGAAAGTACATTGTCTCTCTCTTATCTTTTTGACAAGGTATTTTTGTGTCTCCAGCTCTTCTCATACATTCTTCATTAGTTATTTTTGCTGTCCAGGGGATTCGCAACATTCTTCTAATAAACCACATTTCTGCTGCTTCCAATGATTTTTGTGCAGACTTGCCTATTGTCCATGATTCACTTCCATATAACAAGATAGGTTCAATATAGCATTTTAGGACTCGTTTTCTAACATTCATTGATAAAGATGTGTTAGCTAATATGTTTCTCATTCTCTGAAATGCAGTCTTTGCTTGGCCTATTATACTTCTACTACTACTTCTCAATCAGCATTTGTACACAGCTTACAGGTCTAGTCTGATGAAGGAGCCAAGCCTAGGATTTGTTGCTAGCTTGAGTGCTATAAAATATGTGAGGCACATTCAACAGATTATCAGTTCAAGATATATTTATCAGTGTTATAGTTTTTAAAATTGTATTTGTGATATTGAATTTGGTCATTCTGAATTATTTATTTGCAAATGATCATTTTTGTCAAAATGAAGATGCAACACATCCCAGAATAGATTATTTTTATGGCCTACTAACATACACCGATGGTCAGCTAATGTGCATTTAGGGAGCAACTAGCATAGACAGAAGTACAGCTGACATACATTAAAGATACAGTATATGGTAGTTTTTCAAGTTGAAAGTTGATGGTTTAAATATGGCTGGAGGCACACCAGTCACCCAGGCTGTAGAAATGTGTACCTGGCTTGATCTAGAGGCAGGGAAGAAAGGTGTTATGCTGACCACATCACCCTGACAGGTCAAGAAAAATATGGACACTAACATCATGTCTCCATGGCACAACAGGATTACTTTACTTTTTTTACAGCATATGTCAAGGACCAGTTACAGTATGTATGAAATAGATGTGACTTTAATAGCCTAGGAGATGCCTGACTAACATAGAGGTACTTGCTTCATCATTATGTGACTACAGTAGCCTAGAAGATGCTTGACCAACATAGAAGTAGTTGCTTCATCATTATGTGACTACAGTGCATAAGAGATGCCTGGCTAACATAGAAGTACTTCCTTCATCATTATGTGACTTCATTAGCCTAGGACAGTGGTTCCCAATTGCTGGTATATTGACCAGGAGTCCATGACAAAATCTCAATGTTTTTTTTTTTTCCACTATGGATTGTTTAACATCTGATGTTTCGGCAAATCCTGCATGGATGAAGGAACATTTTGATGATGATATTGATGATGATGATGATGATAACTAAATAGGTAATGTTTTTTTCTTCTTATCATCCACAAACAGCTGTCTCATTGGCTATCCGTCACAGTGGCTACAGTGGTGGTGTCATCCAACTTGCTGCCATAATCAAAGATGGGATTTAAGTATTTATCCTTACCAGAGATTAGATTTCAAAGTTCTGTGAAGACAGTTGGGAATTATTCTTCTTTATATTCATTTCTGTGTTTATATTCAGAATTCATAATTGCTGCACTGCCTGTGCCAGTGAATATCACACAAAATGTTCATCGATGGTCCTTCACATCAGTCCTTGATGATGAGCCACCCAGTGAGAGCACCATTTCAGGAACTAAAACAGTTCAAATGTGAAAATAGTCAGCGTTGCTCATGGTGTGAACTTCATAGCTAAGGCGCCAAGCCAAATCAGGACACACAAAGTCCATCGCAGTTTACCATTGGCCAAATAGACATAAGTAAGAACCATCAACATTGTCCATACGAAGTTCACAGCTCACAGTGGTGCCATAGCACTAAACTTAGTAACTTGGCACACAGAACCAACCTCCTTCTTGAAAGCAGTGACAACACTGTTGCTTATTTGACACATTTGTGTTTCTATTTGCAGAAATACAGCTCTGTATCAGATATCATAAAATATACATAGAAGGAACAGCTGCTGAAGAAGTAAACCTATTTGCATATCTAGGCAGCTACATAGACCAGGATGGTGACACCAAAAAGGAAGTTAAAATTCGAATTGCAAAAGCATCATTGACCTTCAAGATTCTTGAGAACATATGCCATTCAAAAATTTATATTCACAAAAACCAGGTTAAGATTATTCAATTCAAATGTAATATCCACCCTCATTTATGCATGTGAAAGCTGGAAAACAGCTAAAGAAATAGACAAGAAATTAGACTCTTTTGAAGAGAAATGCTTAAGGAAAATAGTCGGTATACAGTGGAACAAATTCAAGAACAACGGATAAGAGATAAGACGGATAAGCAAACAAGAACCTGTCTCATGGGTGATCAGAAAAAGAAAATGGACATATGTTGGTCACGTGATGAGAAGAAACAATCAGGGAATCCCAAAACAAGCTATCAAGTGGAACTCAACAGTAAAAAAAGAAGAGGTCGACTACATGAAACTCTAAAGAGGACATAAAAACAGCATTGTGTAGGTTAAAGTTCACTGTTGGTGAAAGTTAAGAAATGAGTAGGCTGCCAGATAACACCTGTGACGCACAAACACTCTTTGTTATCATTCATTGTGACTGTTGTGTTTTAACAATAAATGATATGATACCTATTTTTAGCATTTACAACATTTAAACAGCTATCACATCATAATGTTAATATCAGCCTGGATGAAAGCTTTGATAAATTGACAGATACCATAGGACTATTTTGTGTATATTTTGTTGTTTTTTTTTTTATGGGTGACATAAACATATGATTATTGTATGAATTATTTATACACAAATATAACCACCTTGATTCATGTTACATTCTTTACACATAACTCATAGCCATAACTTATAATTTTTGCATAAATTTATCAAGTATATATATGTGGGTGTCTGAGTGGCAAAGTGTTTAGTGCACTGGCCTCTCATGGCGAAGTTCATAAGTTCGAATGCGGCCAGAGGCACCCCAGTCACCCAGCTGTAGAAATGGGTACCCGACTTCTTCCGGAGTTGGGAAAGGAAAGGCAGCCGGGCGTGATACTGACAATATCCCCCTATAGTGTGCTGACAGGTCAAAGAAAATATGGGCACTAACACCATATCCCTATGTGCCTCTATGGCATGACAGGATTACCTTTACCTTTATATTATTATAATTTGGATCATAAATGTTAATCATTACTTTTTTGGATCATAATTATTAATAATCAGCATTTGAGACTATATCACATTTTTTCATGATAAATGTAACAATTGTTTAATATAAATTTATATTTGAAAACAGAATCAATGTATTTTTCCCTTTGTGTTTGTAACAAATGTTATGAAAGACATTTAATTGCGTGAATACACTACAAGTTATTACAATTCTTCACATCTTTTTCTTCAGTTCATTGTAAGTGTTGAAATAATATTTACGTGAGTCAGTTGTCAGTCAGTTACCGTTACTGGTTTAGGGTCACTCTCAAAAAAGAACTACTGATCTTGGTCAAGGAGAAATGTCTGCTCATTTTTCTACCAGTATATAATATTCTACCACATCCCGACATTCCTGATCAGAAATTACTTTTCCTAGTTAGATTTTTACAACACGTCTCTTCCTGGATGATAGCTTCCTAATGGATTATATGTATTAATTAAATTAAATGTGTTAATGTATTAAACAATTCATTCATTCATTTGCATGTCCCCTGCAGAACTTTGCCTCCCAAACAGCACTCCTGTAGGTCTCTCGGTTGTGAGCAAGATGGCCTGCTGCTGCGGCATCCATTTGCAGATCGTCAATGATGTCTTGCAGCCATCTTCGTTTTGGTCTTCCTCTCTTTCTTTTTCCCATTATGTATCCTTCCAATATGGTCTTCTCTAAATTATCATGACGTGTAATGTGTCCAAAATATTTAAGTTTTCTCTCTTTAATCCTCTTTACTAGCCAGCTTTCTTCAATATTAAGCTCTTGTAGTATAGATATATTTGTTCTTTTTTGTGTCCACGATATTTGGAGAACTCTTCTGTAGCATTTACATTCAAAGGCATTTATGTGTTTCTCAGCTGTTTTGTTAAGTGTCCAGGTCTCACAGGCATATGTTGCGATGGGAAAGATGCATGCCCTTAAAAATCTTATTTATTTGTTAAACAATGCCACGTGTAAATTTTTCATCTAATTTTCATGTTTTTATCTGTTTTTTTGTATGTGATCCTTGTAAAAGACTTTTGCCGAAATATTGGTTTGTTATATGTTGTTCATTTGTACGTGTTCATCTTGCTTTCTGCCATTCTTGTTTCTGCCAGCTTTCCTCACTCTTTCTACAGTGCATTTGGAAAATAACTGTGCACTAACCCAGTATCGATTCTGGTATCGTAGTGTTATCTTAATGAGTGTGGCAGGTAGATGTGGCTAGATACTGCAGACATTAAGATATTGCTATAAACATTTATGTTTATACTTTAGGAATCTTTGGCACCAGACTATGAAATTCCACACTGCTTCAAAAACAAAAATGAGGTGAGAAGTAAAAGTACAGAGTCTAAACCTGGAGGAATGGAGAAATTTGAAACCTATATTATTTGGATTCTGGGAGTGGCCAGGTTTAATGATGATTTCATTGTTCAGAAACTTTGAAGGAAATCATGAAGAAATAGCCTTTGTAATAGAAAAATATTTGACTTTTGTATCATTTTATGTCATGTTTCAGTGTGTTGTCCTTGGTGTTGGCAGTCAACTGAAGTGCTCCCTTATGTGGTGTCTTTTTATGTGAGTCAGCTGTTTGAGATTTTTTTTTTTTTCCATTGGTCTTTCTCTACTTCTTTTTCTCCTGAGGCTTTTGATGTAGACTAAATTCTCTAACTCCTGTCTTCTCATGACTTGTCCAGTGATTACCAAGTTGTCTAACTTTCCTCATCATCCAAACCAATTATAAAACAAACAAGTAAGTAAACCAAGAAAAAATAGACAAATGAAGCCTCTACTAACCCTAAGCGAAAACGTCAGTTCCTGTAAACTGAATATATCCAGATTTATTTGGCTGATTTGCTTCCTGGATTTCTATTCTTTGTCTGCTTTTAGTCTGTATTAAATAATCTATTCATTTCTGTAGTATGAGTTTGAAAAAGAATGATTCTAAGTTGTTATAAAAATTTCATAACAGCTCTGAAAATACGTTGCATGTATTAAGGTAAAGGTAAAATTCCGTTTCCATGCCATTAAAGCATATTGAGGAATAGGGTGTTAAGCCCGTATTTTCCATGGCCTTCGGCACATAAAAGTGTGATGTGGTCAGTATCACGCCTGGCCGCTTTATCTTCCCAGATTTCTCTGGTACCAATTTTTAGAGGCTGGGTCAACCCCGGGGCCTTTTTGGTGTGCGTGTGTGTGTACCAGAAAAAAAGTCCCACTGTTATCTAGACAAAAAGAACAAAAAGTTCCTTTTATCAAAACAATCTAACAGCAACTGACCATTCTGACCTTGGGTCAGCCCAGCACGGTTTTTCGTAACCTCCCTTCAAAACATCCAAGCATGCAAACTCAAATAACTTAAGACAAAAATAAACTCGCAGTGGTACCCGGGATCTGCAAAGAATAGGACCACTGTACCCTACCATGCATGATCGTAAAAGGCGACTAAGGAGGGTTCAGCATAGGGCCAGCAACCCTATCTGGTAAAAAACTATCAGACTGCTACAGAAACAGAAGCAAGGGAAAAAGCAAATGCAGGTGGAAGGAGAAATGCGTATCAGGAAACTGAGCCCATGAAGGTTGTGGATGAAAGCCAGCCACTGGAAGTCCCCAGCCCGACTGCAGACCTCCTGGAACCTAAACATAAGATGCAAATAGGCAGCTGGAATGTAAGAACACTAAACCAGACTGGAAAACTAGCACAAACCATCAAGGAAATGCACAGATACAAACTAGACATACTAGGAATACAAGAAGCAAGATGGACAGGACAAGGCAGAAGGAAATTAACAACACAGCACACAGAAGATACAATAATATGGTCAGGTAAAGATCTTCATAAAGGAGGAGTAGCATTGATTATAACAAAAGAAGCATCAAGAGCATTGCTGAAATGGACCCCAATAAATGAGAGATTATTATATGCACGGTTCAACTCAAGGTTCACGAAGCTGTCTATTATAGTTTGTTATGCACCAACAGAAGCAGCTGAAGAGGAATTAAAAGAAGATTTTTACAACAGCCTCCAAGCAACAGTAGAAACAATACCCAAGCATGATATGCTACTCATCTTGGGCGACTTCAATGCAAAAGTAGGTAAAGGAAATGAAGATAGAAGAAGAATCATGGGAAGAGAAGGAATCGGAGAAATAAATGAAAATGGAGAAAGATTGTGCAGTTTCTGTGAAGAAAACATGATGACCATCGGAGGGACAATTTTCCAACACAAAAACATCCATAAGGTGACTTGGAGGTCACCAGATAAAACCACAGAAAACCAAATCGATCACATACTAATAAACAACAAGTGGAAACGGTCACTACAAGATGTGCGAGCAAGGAAAGGAGCAGATGTAGGAAGTGATCACAACCTTCTGGCAGCAAAAATCAAACTAAAGTTAAGGAAAGCCAAAATCGGAGAACACAGAAAGATACATTTTGATACAAGAAAACTGATAGACCAGCAAACAAGAAATGAATTCTCAATAATACTTAAGAACCGCTTCAGTGTCCTACAAGACGAAGCAGAAATGTCCATATTAGAGTTCAATAAAACACTACAGGAAACAGCAAAAGAGGTGCTGGGATATTGGAAAAGGAGAAAAGAGGAATGGATAAGCGAGACCACATGGAAAAAGATAGAGCAAAGAAAAGAAATCAAGAAAAAATTACTGAACACCAAATCACAACGGCTTAAAGAACGAGTTTTAAGTAATTATGCACAAAAAGACAAAGAAGTGAAGGAATCATGCCGTCAAGATAAACGTCAATATTATGACAACTTAGCAGAAACAGCAGAGAAAGCAGCATATACAAATGACATGAAAACCATATATAAAATCACAAAGCAGATGACAGGTAACTTCAACACAAGATGTGAAAGTGCAGTAAGAACACAAAATGGACAACTGGTCAGTGGAGAAAAAGAAAAAATTGAAAGATGGAGGGAACACTTTAACACCCTACTAAACAGAACACAAGCAGCACAAGCAATAGACATACCTGAAGCAAAAACGGAACTAAACATCAATACAGGACCAATAACAATAAATGAAATAAAGGAGGCGATAAAGATGCTAAAATCAGACAGGGCACCAGGTGAAGATGAAGTGACTGCTGAGATGTTGAAAGCAGAAGAAACAGAAACACCAAAACAACTTTGCCGGATATTACAACAAATTTGGGACTTAGAAAAAGCCCCAGAGGAGTGGAAAACTGGTCTTATAGTAAAACTGCCAAAGAAGGGTGACCTCAGAGATTGCGGGAACTGGAGAGGCCACTCACCAGTAAAGTATTTTGCAGAATAATCATCAACAGAATTGTACCAACACTTGAGGAAAAACTTAGAAAAGAGCAGGCAGGATTTAGGAAAGGAAGATCATGCATAGACCACATATTTGTACTTAGACAAATATTAGAACAGGCAAATGAGTGGCATAGCACAACATATGCATTATTCATAGATTTTGAGAAAGCCTTTGACAGTGTCAACAGAGATGCACTGTGGAAAATCCTAAGATGGCATGGCCTCCCCCATAAAATAGTTAATGTAATCAAAGCCCTATACGAGGGTTTTCAGTGCAAAGTTATCTGTGGAGAACATACCTCCAGCAGCTTTAGGGTACAAACAGGAGTGAAACAGGGATGTGTACTATCACCAACATTATTTATCATGGCAGTAGACTGGTTAATGAAGGAGGCAACATCAGACAAACGCAGAGGATTACAATGGACCCTTGACACACTGCTGGAGGACCTTGACTTTGCGGACGACATTTGTCTATTATCAAGCAGTCACAAAGATATGCACGATAAAATAAACAAGCTAACTCAGAATGCAAACAACATAGGACTAAAGATCAATGTAGGAAAGACAAAGTTAATGAAGCAAAATGTGAACAACAGAAATGTACTCAGAGTAGATAACAAGTTAGTGGAGGAGGTAAACGAATTTGTATACCTTGGCAGCAGAGTAGTAGAAAATGGAGACAGCACAGAGGACATCAACAGCAGACTTACTAGAGCAAACCAGGCTTTTGCAGTGCTGCAGAATATATGGAAATCAAAAAAACTAAGCATAAATATGAAAATCAGGATATTTAAGAGTAATGTTTTAAGTGTACTACTCTATGGAAGTGAATGCTGGAAAATCACCAAAACCATAGAAAACAAGTTGAATTCTTTCCAGACTAAATGTTTACGAAGAATTTAAAAAATATTTTGGCCAAACACCATAAGAAATAACATTTTATTAGCAGAAATGCAGATGAAACCACTGACAACAATTATTGAGGAAAGACGCTGGCGGTGGTTGGGACATGTGCTCTGAATGACTGACAACTCACTACCAAAAATAGCACTAAGATGGACACCACAGGGGAACAGAAGTAAGGGTAGACCAAAAGAGACATGGAGAAGAACAACAGAAAAGATGTTGAGCAATAGAGGGCTCACCTGGGCAAGAGCAGAAAAAAAGGCGGACAGGCATTTGTGGAAAACCCTTGCAGAAGCCCCATGTGCCCTGGGCACTTAAGGTTCAGAGAGAGAGAGAGAGAAAACGAAAGTGAATGTTTTCTATAAATATGATGTTTTAATATCCATGATTTTATTTTTCATACATGGCGTGAAGCTTCTACAACCTTGTTTATGGCAGTATTTAAAATAAAGGACAGAGAGCAGACGAAAGATAAAGTGTGTTCAGTTTTGCCATGTGCTTTGAAATCGTAAAAATAGTGTAAATGAAGTCTGAGCTCATTATGTCAGCCATATTTTATATTTGTATTTTTTATAACAACTTGTATTTTTTTTCTTGTCACGTATTGGGTACAAATAATGGGAGTGTTAAAAAAGACTAATACACCAGTTTTCAGCGTCAAAGACGGGGATGTAAACTACAAATATGACACATTCTCATGAACACACAATTGAATAGAGTTCACAAAATTATAAGAGTAATCGTACCTTTTTTGTTAGAGTTATTAAGCCCGTTGAAGAGCGCCGATATGTATTGCATCAAACTTTGTGTAATAATATGCATATCTTTATGACTATTGCTAATTCGGTTGTATAAGAACTATCGCAATAGAACACTAACTTTGAAATAAATTTGGTGATTTTGAACACGTTTTAACAAGTGAAATATTTGACTATATTGATTGTAACCCCACCAATAACATAAAACACAAGCAAATAGTGCTATATATAAGCAAGTCAGTGTACAAAGTATTCAGCCTTGGTTACCGGCATATAACCCATATCGTGTTAAGACTCACCTGAGTCAAGGTCCTCGCAGAGTCAACTAGAGCCTGGTTGACTTGTAAAGCTTTGGGTCGCGCGAGGTTCCTCCCATAACACACGGGTCGAGGGTTATCACGCTGGGGGTGGTAAGGTAGGTGATGTGTTAACAAAACATCATCATGTGACTGGAGTGGCTCCTAGTGTCTCGGCACTTGCTCACAGTCCAGCCCGTTGTTGCTTCACGCGTCCTGGTGCTTGTGACCGCACTCAGCGTTGGGCGGGGAAGGCATCCAGAGCTGGGGGCGCATTACCACTTTTGTTGTTTTTTGTTTGTTTGTTTGTTTGTTTTGTTTTGTTTTTAAAAGAAAGAATTCCGCAGCATTCATTCATTCATTCATTTGCATGTCCATTGCGGAACTTTGCGTCCCAAACAGCACTCCTGTAGGCCTCTCGGTTATGAGCAAGATGCTGATGCATCCATTTGCAGATCATCAACGATGTCTTGCAGCCATCTTCGCTTTGTTTTTGGAACTACTCATTAAAAAATATCTACAAATCTGTACCGTAGGAACTATTTCTTTTTCTAATGGTCACAGAGAAGGGAGAAATCAGTTCATTTTGAATCATCTTCCCAAAATAATGTCGGGTCGACCAATGGGTTAGCGAATAAACGAACATGTATTTTAAGAAAAAAAATCACATTACTTTATTTTGCTTGCATGTTCATCCCAATTCTCCTAATTTGCTGTACCCCGTCGTTTGCAAATGCACATGATGCACTTATTGGTAGAGCCGGCCTCGGTATACAAATTGAAATAAAAATAATTAAAACAGCGAAAACGTTTAGGTACGAAACATTTGACATTTCGATCAGAATGGCGTCCAAAGGTGAGGATGCAAAATATTCTGATGATCGAAGCTATTCTGTAGACAGCGTTGCTTCAGAGTCCTCGACAGAAAGTTCCAGTAACGTTGATCCGGAACTTGACGACATCCTTGATAGTAAGAGCTGGTTTCTAAGTGTATAGAGATGTTAGTATATAGAGAAGCGTGATTTGACTTGTAGTATGTACGAACTTGTACTAAGTTAAGACTATTCAATTCAAATGTAATATCCACCCTCATTTATTCATGCGAAAGATGGAAAACAACTAAAGAAATAGAAAAGAAATTAGTCTCTTTTGAAAACAAATGCCTAAGGAAAATACTCGGCATCAAGTGGAACGAATTCAAGAACAATGCAGAAATAAGACAGATGACTGAACCACAACCAGTCTCGTGGGTGATCAGGAAAAGGAGATGGGCATATGTTGGTCACTTGATGAGAAGAAATGATCAGAGAATCCCAAAACAAGCTATCAAATGGAACACAACAAGCCAAAGAAAAAGAGGCAGACCGCGTGAAACTCTGAAGAGGACATTATTAAGAGAGGCCAAATTAACAGGTATAAAATCCTTTGATGAGGTTGAAAGACTCGCCGAAGACAGGAAAAATTGGCGAACTACTTTGCGAGCCCTATGTGATGTTTAACAGCACGGGAAGGATATAAGATAAGATAAGATATACGAACATCCTCCCGTGTGGTCCTGGGATCTGTAAAGAATAGGACCACTGTACCTTACCACGCATGATCATAAAAGTGACTGCTGAGATGTTGAAAGCAGAAGAAACAAAAACACCACTTTTTCCTATTATGTACCCTTCCAAGACGGTCCTGTCTAAATTATCATGACTTTTAACGCATCCAAAATATTTAAGTTTTCTCTATTTAATTCTCTTTACTATGCGGGCCCTATGTGACCATTTAGCGGCATTGGAAGGATGTAAGTAAGTATGGATATATATTTGAAGTTTTCAAACAAATTGTTGATATGATACATCAACAATAAATCTGATGTAGTACATCAATTTTCAGTACTCTCCACTTTCAGACCTTACATTTGCAACTGAGCCTGGCTGAAACTGGCAAAGGTCATGAACAACATAACATCTACTTCTGGTGTTCAGTGTCTGTCACAAGCACTCAGGGTCTGTTGCGGACACACAGATCATCATCAGCCTAAATCAGGCATCGCATGAACTCTCTCTCTCAGGTACAGTAGACTGTTGTGTTTTGTTCTTAACATAGGTCTGAATGCATTTAGATTATATACTGTGCAGTATGGTCCATTTATTTCCACACAAACTGTAGCAGTGGTTCACATAACAAGACTAGACTTTATGTAAAACTAAAAACGTGATTTTAAACGTGTACATAGTGTCAAAGGGAGTTTAGAGAGACTGTATAGGGAGGTCCGTAGTGAATTATTATTAACTTTGTGCATCCTTGACCGTAACAATTTTGGGAACCACTGAAGTGAGCATCATTTGAACAGAAAGATTACTTAACGTATATCTTCTGCTTGCTCTCCTTATAGCAGTATATTGAATGTTTGGATGTAAGATAGATAACTCATCTGAGAATTGCAACATTTGTATAAAATGAGTTATCTTCTAAAGTAATCAGCTGTTTGTGAGCAGAGTCCATCTCCTTGTCTCAGGTTGCATGAGGGTCACGGATGGGGAATGATAGGAAAAAGGTCAAGTGAGAGAAAAATCATATGACTGAGGGACAGGTGTGTTTTGTATATCGTCTGAGATAGACGTAGATTAGGCTGTCAGAAATGTTGTTTAGTGAAACGGATGTAGAACAGAGTGTATTAGGTTGTTCTGATGGTGACATTAGTCTGCCGGGAATATATATCGTGGAGATGTCCAGTCTTGTGTCCATGGATTTTATTGATACCTTTGTTGTTCTCGTCATTTCGCTCATCATCACCTCATGCATCATTAAAGTCATTTCAACTGTAAAGTTGCTGCTTCTGTATTACTATTTCCACTGAGAGAGAATGAACCTGGCAGCAAGTAAGTCTGTGAAGTGAGTAACCAAACAGATGCAAAACAACATAGAGTAGTAATGTAAGAAGGAACATTATTCCAGTGGACAATAGTGGAAATATACACAAAAATGAATAGCAGTACATCTACAGTTTACATTCTACACACAGAAAATCACCAGAGTAATCTGCTTTATCCTCCTGCATCCCATGTTCTAGCTTCGGATATATGTTGTGTGGATAATCTTCTGTGGAGAGGAGCAGACAGAACCACAAAAATAAGATCATCTTTCCAATCGCAACATATGCCTGTGAGACCTGGACAATTAACAAAACAGGTGAGAAACACTTAAATGCCTTTGAATGTAAGTGCTACAGAAGAGTTCTCCAAATATCGTGGACACAAAAAAGAACAAATATATCTATACTACAAGAGCTTAATATTGAAGAAGGCTGGCCAGTAAAGAGGATTAAAGACAGAAAACTTAACTATTTTGGACACATTAAACATCATGATAATTTAGAAAAGACCGTATTGGAAAGATACATATTGGGAAAAAGAAAGAGAGGAAGACCAAAACGAAGATGCCTGCAAGATTTCATTGACGATCTGCAAATGGATGCAACAGAGGCAGGCCATCTTGCTGACAACCGAGAGGCCTACAGGAGTGCTGTTTGGGAGGCAAAGTTCTGCATGGGACAGGCAAATGAATAAAGTGAAATGGATAATCTTGTGTACATAATGCCACAGTGTTGTAGCATAGTTTTCAAGATATGATTTTTCTTAATCAGAAGTAGACAGTTTGTTGTTACTGAGGTGGATTATGAAGTGCAAATGGGAGATGCTGTTCACCACAGTGACCACTTGGCAACCTTCCACATTATCTAGGTGCCTCTTCTTTTGTCTCCCAGGAACCTTGATCTGGTGTTCTTTTGCAGCCAGTGTTGTGAAGATGTTGAGGCACATCAAGCTGGTAAATTGGGAGTTGATTTCGATAGCTAATTATTTTTTTGTCAGTCCCTGGAGTGGAACTAAAAAGTGAATAGTTCTTTAGCAGGGTCCATCACCATGAGGAGTATGGCTATCCCTGCCATGTTAGACATGCTAAATCTGTTAGTGATGGTAGCAACAGAGAGGTGGGACAGGGTCTTGGTCAGCTATGGTTCATGAGTCCAGATGTTGGTATGTCAGCTATGGTTCACCAGTCCTAATGTTAGTATGTCAGCTATTATTTACCATTCATGTTAGTATGTCAGCAATGATTCACCAGTCCTGATGTTAGTATGTCATCTATTGTTTACCAGTCATGTTAGTATGTCATCAATGAGTCACCGGTCTTAATGCTAGTATGTCAGCTATGGTTCACTAGTCTTGATGTCAGTATGTCAGTTATGGGTCCCGATGTTAGTATGTCAGCTATGGTTCACCAGTCTTGATGTTAGTATGTCAGCTATGGTTCACCAGTCTTGATGTTAGTATTTCAGCTATGGTTCACCAGTCTTGATGTTAGTATGTCAGCTATGAGTCACTAGTCTTGATGTTAGTATGTCAGCTATGGTTCACCAGTCCTGATGTTAGTATGTCAGCTATGAGTCACTGACTACCAAATGGGACAGCATCTTCATTCCTTATTACCTCCCTTTATTACCATTTTTTAGATTGGAGATGGTAAGAGAGCAGCTGGGCAAGGCAGACCACAGTGGCCTCAGAGATCTGTGTCACTACTGTTGAGATGTGGTATCAGTGGGATTGATTGATGCAGGCTTGGATAGCAGATGTGGTGGGCAGGTAGGTCAAGGTTGTTAGTGGTTTTGATATGTCACTTTTCTGTTTATTAGATTCATGTACTACTACTACTACTACTAAGTACTACTACTAACTAATACTACTACTACTAACTAATACTACTACAGCTACTAATACTACTACTACAACTAACTAATACTACTAATACTACTATTACTACTACAACTAACTAATACTATTAACTACTACTACTACTAACTAATAATACTACTAATACTACTACTACAAAAGAATACTACTACAGCTACTAATACTACTAATACTACTACAACTAACTAACTAATACTACTACTACTACTACTAACTACTACTACTAATAACTAATACTACTACTACTACTAACTACTACTACTACTAACTACTACTACTACTAACTAATAATACTACTAATACTACTACTACTAACTACTACTACTACTGCTAACTGCTACTACTACTACAACTACTAACTACTACTACTATTACTACTACTACTACTAACTACTACTACTAACACTACTATTACTACTACTACTACTAACTACTACTACTAACACTACTATTACTACTACTACTACTTCTACTCATCATCATCATGTGCTGTGCCGACTGATATTGGCTATTATCCTTCTCCAGAGTACCCGATCCTTCATGCAGGCCATCAGTTCAGTTGGTGATCTCCTCTCACACCATCCCATCAGACTGTGCAGTATCATTTCTCTTGGTCTTCCTCTTGATCTTCTTCCTTCTATTTTTCCTGTTGTTATAATATTTTCAATGCCCCCTCTTCTCATTGCATGTCCTGTGAAAGTACATTGTCTCTCTCTTATCTTTTTGACAAGGTTTTTTTGTGTCTCCAGCTCTTCTCATACATTCTTCATTAGTTATTTTTGCTGTCCAGGGGATTCGCAACATTCTTCTAATAAACCACATTTCTGCTGCTTCCAATGATTTTTGTGCAGACTTGCATACTGTCCATGATTCACTTCCATATAACAAGATAGGTTCAATATAGCATTTTAGGACTCGTTTTCTAACATTCATTGATAAAGATGTGTTAGCTAATATGTTTCTCATTCTCTGAAATGCAGTCTTTGCTTGGCCTATTATACTTCTACTACTACTTCTCAATCAGCATTTGTACACAGCTTACAGGTCTAGTCTGATGAAGGAGCCAAGCCTAGGATTTGTTGCTAGCTTGAGTGCTATAAAATATGTGAGGCACATTCAACAGATTATCAGTTCAAGATATATTTATCAGTGTCATAGTTTTTAAAATTGTATTTGTGATATTGAATTTGGTCATTCTGAATTATTTATTTGCAAATGATCATTTTGTCAAAATGAAGATGCAACACATCCCAGAATAGATTATTTTTATGGCCTACTAACATACACCGATGGTCAGCTAATGTGCATTTAGGGAGCAACTAGCATAGACAGAAGTACAGCTGACATACATTAAAGATACAGTATATGGTAGTTTTTCAAGTTGAAAGTTGATGGTTTAAATATGACTGGAGGCACACCAGTCACCCAGGCTGTAGAAATGTGTACCTGGCTTGATCTAGAGGCAGGGAAGAAAGGTGTTATGCTGACCACATCACCCTGACAGGTCAAGAAAAATATGGGCACTAACAATCATGCCTCCATGGCACAACAGGATTACTTTACTTTTATTACAGCTTATGTCAAGGACCAGTTACAGTATGTATGAAATAGATGTGACTTTAATAGCCTAGGAGATGCCTGACTAACATAGAGGTACTTGCTTCATCATTATGTGACTACAGTAGCTAGAAGATGCTTGACCAACATAGAAGTACTTGCTTCATCGTTAGTGACTACAGTGGCATAAGAGATGCCTGGCTAACATAGAAGTACTTCCTTCATCATTATGTGACTTCATTAGCCTAGGACAGTGTTTCCCAATTGGTGGTATACTGACCAGGAGTCCATGACAAAATCTCAATGTTTTTTTTTTTTTCCACTGTGGAATGTTTAACATCTGATGTTTCGGCAAATCCTGCATGGATGAGGAACATTTTTCACATTAAAAATATAATTACATTATTGTCAGTTTGAAAATTCACCAAGTCTGTACTGTGTATTTTTTTAGCATAGTGTAGTGTTTATTCATTAAAGGTTACCCACATTTTCTTTAAAATACAAATTCTTTTGCATTGAAATGACATAGCTACCACAAAGATATGAAACTTTTCCAAAGTATTGGCGTCCGTGGCCTGAATTTTGATCACACTAGACTTTGTTGTATTTGTTTGTCTTGTTTTACAAAGAGAACTGTGAGTCAGCATAAAACTGGTGTCATCAGTTGCTGAATGCTGAAAGGAGATCAGAGATTTGTCTGGAGTTCAGTAATGATATGATGATGATGATAATGATGATAACTAAATAGGTAATGTTTTTTCTTCTTATCACAGACAAACAGCAGTCTCATTGGCTATCCGTCATGGTGGCTACAGTGGTGGTGTCATCCGACTTGCTGCCATAATCAAAGATGGGATTTAAGTATTTATCCTTACCAGAGATTAGATTTCAAAGTTCTGTGAAGACAGTTAGGAATTATTCTTCTTTATATTCATGTTTCTGTGTTTATATTCAGAATTCATAATTGCTGCACTGCCTGTGCCAGTGAATATCACACAAAATGTTCATCGATGGTCCTTCACATCAGTCCTTGATGATGAGCCACCCAGTGAGAGCACCATTTCAGGAACTACAACAGTTCAAATGTGAAAATAGTCAGCGTTGCTCATGGTGTGAACTTCATAGCTAAGGCGCCAAGCCAAATCAGGATACACAAAGTCCATCGCAGTTTACCATTGGCCAAATAGACATAAGTAAGAACCATCAACACTGTCCATACGAAGTTCACAGCTCACAGTGGTGCCATAGCTCTAAACTTAGTAACTTGACACACAGAACCAACCTCCTTCTTGAAAGCAGTGACAACACTGTTGCTTATTTGACACATTTGTGTTTCTATTCGCACCACACTCAATCGAACAGCAGAGACACCGCAGGATATAAGCACTTTCAACAGGCAGTGCAGAAATACAGCTCTGTATCAGATATCATAAAAATATCAAATGCATAGAGGGAACAGCTGCTGAAGAAGTAAACCGATTTGCATATCTCGGCAGCTACATAGACCAGGATGGTGACACCAGAAAGGAAGTTAAAATTCGAATTGCAAAAGCATCATTGACCTTCAAGATTCTTGAGAACATATGCCATTCAAAAATTTATATTCACAAAAACCAGGTTAAGATTATTCAATTCAAATGTAATATCCACCCTCATTTATGCATGTGAAAGCTGGAAAACAGCTAAAGAAATAGACAAGAAATTAGACTCTTTTGAAGAGAAATGCTTAAGGAAAATAGTCGGTATACAGTGGAACGAATTCAAGAACAACGCAGAGATAAGACGGATAAGCAAACAAGAACCTGTCTCATGGGTGATCAGAAAAAGAAAATGGACATATGTTGGTCACATGATGAGAAACAATCAGGGAATCCCAAAACAAGCTATCAAGTGGAACACAACAGAAAAAAAAAAAAAAAGAGGTCGACTACGTGAAACTCTAAAGGGGACATAAAACAGCATTGTGTAGGTTAAAGTTCACTGTTGGTGAAAGTTAAGAAGTGAGTAGACTGCCAGATAACACCTGTGACACACAAACACTCTTTGTTATCATTCATTATGACTGTCGTGTTTTAACAATAAATGATGTGATACTATTTTTAGCATTTACAACAATTTAAACAGCTATCACATCATAATGTTAATATCAGCCTGGATGAAAGCTTTGATAAATTGACAGATACCATAGGACCATTTTGTGTATATTTTGTTGTTTTTTTTTTTATGGGTGACATAAACATATGATTATTGTATGAATTATTTATACACAAATAACCACCTTGATTCATGTTACATTCTTTACACATAACTCATAGCCATAACTTATAATTTTTGCATAAATTTATCAAGTATATATGTGGGTGTCTGAGCGGCGAAGTGTTTAGTGCACTGGCCTCTCATGGCGAAGTTCATAAGTTCGAATGCGGCCAGAGGCACCCCAGTCACCCAGCTGTAGAAATGGGTACCCGACTTCTTCCGGAGTTGGGAAAGGAAAGGCAGCCGGGCGTGATACTGACAATATCCCCCTATAGTGTGCTGACAGGTCAAGGAAAATATGGGCACTAACACCATATCCCTATGTGCCTCTATGGCATGACAGGATTACCTTTACCTTTATATTATAATTTGGATCATAAATGTTAATCATTACTTTTTTGGATCATAATTATTAATAATCAGCATTTGAGACTATATCACATTTTTTCATGATAAATGTAACAATTGTTTAATAGAATTTATTTTGAAAACAGAATCAATGTATTTTTCCCTTTGTGTTTGTAACAAATGTTATGAAAGACATTTAATTGTGTGAATACACTACAAGTTATTATAATTCTTCACATCTTTTTCTTCAGTTCATTGTAAGTGTTGAAATAATATTTACGTGAGTCAGTTGTCAGTCATTACCGTTACTGGTTTAGGGTCACTCTCAAAAAAGAACTGCTGATCTTGGTCAAGGAGAAA